>VDFB02000003.1:425817687-425832484 GCA_007258455.2 Sequoia sempervirens
TGCAAATGTTCTTTTGAAATTTGAACTTCAAGTTGTAATTTTTGGTGCCAAACTACCTAAACTCAAATTTTAGTGTTGTTTGGCTCCAAACTAAGGGAGGAGCTCTATTTATGGGTGGGTTTCTAATTTTTGGGTAACTTTTTGGGGACAAGCTCGCATATTGTGAAAGGGTTATTCTGTAGCTTTCTATAACTTGCATGTGTTGTAGAACTTGGGGATCTGAGATCCTCTGCATGTAAGAAGCTCCATTTTTTTTAATAATAAAATTATTCCCTTTTTTGTGGGTTATTTTCTGTGTCTCGAGCTACGCCCTCATCAGGAGATCTCCATCAAACACTTGGAAACATTCAACTCCATTGATCAGTAATTTCCCATCGCTTGAAGAATCCTCATCTGCAATCTATTTTCCCACTTCTTCCTTCACTTGTCTTGCAACAGAAAAATATTCCCTTACTGGGAAAACACATTATTCTTTATGGCCTACTATAGAAAATATCCACTCCACATTATTCCCCTGTAGTTGCAAATATCTATTTGTAGAAGAATAGAAGCCCTCGGTGAAAATCCTTTCACTCTTCATCTTCTGTAAAATACCCTTTACTACAAAAAATATCCATTTCACCTATACATTTACCGTTTTATTTTATTTTTTTATTCAAGGGGTAAACGCTTTTGACCGGAGCTATGAACCGGATACAACCATTCAACAAATCCACCCCAACGGGGTTTGAATCTTGGTGGCAAGAACAACAATGCCACCTATAAACCATCACACCATGCCAATACCAGCCATTTACCATTTTATTTAACAGCAATACAAAACCTCTATTTTTACTTGGGAAGGAATTTAATTATTTTATCCAACTATGAATAATCTTTACCCGTTCCTTTACACTTTTCATTTCACTCTCTATTATTTTCCAACAATTAAAATTTTGATTTTAATTGTGAAGATTTCAATTTTTAATCTAGCCACAAAAAATCACATTACTCATGCAATCTCCTTTTGTACTTAATTCCCCAACATCAAAATTACCCTCAAATATTTCTATTGGACAACACCCACAAGTCCACCATCATCTTATACCATCACCGCCTAGCTTACATCGCATATCTCTTATGCAATGTGGAACAAGTGACACCAAATAGCAATATGTGATGGGGAAGATATGACATCACCCATTTCTATTCAACAACACCGGAAGGCCCACCATTATCTTATACCATTAGCGCCTAGCTTCCATCGCCTATCTTTGATGCAATGTGGAACAAACGACACCAAATAGTGATATGTGATGAGGAAGATATGAGATTACCAATCATTCATAGGATGTGGAGAAGGAAAACTCAATCAGTGATGAGTGATGAAAAGGAACTACTGATTTCCAATTCAAATGGAAAAACAAACCCAAAATAGTGACGGATGATGAGTTTTCCCTTCCAGCCGTTAAAGCCGTGAAAGTCGTATATGAGAAGAATTAAACTTTCTTTGATAGAAAGCATTTGAAATGCATTTTATTTTTTCCCTAAATACATTTTTCACATTTACATAATGTTTAAAATGTTCAAAAATATTTTAAACATATACATTTAAAACTTTAGAAAAATGCAAATTTTAATTACGCTTGTACGCCAAATAGAGAAAATTCAATGCATGTAACCTAGGACACCTCGAACCATAATTTTTTTCATGTGATCATAATAAATTATTTAAAACATGGGTTTTAAATGAAAAATTTTCCAGCCATCAAAAATCAAGTACCTCCTTTGTAAACCACCCTTGAGACATGTTCACCACAACCAAAATGCATTAAGGTAATGCATCATATGACCTCCATTTTTTATGAAAATGGAGCTGGATATGTTTTAGTCAAAAAAAGAAATGGGTTTCCCTTAGAATTTGAAAATTTAAAGCTTTTTGGAACATCAATTTTGGCCCTATCATAGTTAGCAACACATTAATTAACCCATAATAACTCATCCAGGAGCCGCAAAACTAAACAAGCATGTAGATATTTGAACCAAAAATTCAGTACAACAAACAACTTGGCAAAATTCATCAAGTGGCTCACTCAGACTTTTCTGCAATTGCACCTATCAAAGACCAACTCGAGCACACCAAGTCACCTCCTTGAAAAGTTATCAAATCACCTCTTGGGAAGCTACCACTGGAAACACTAAATCATTTAGGTCCATTTAGTATGTGTGCAAGATGGATTTCCTTCAATCCACATTCTTCACAAGATATTAAGGGTCATAGTTAACCTCCTTGAAACATTCAAATGCCAAAATATGACAAACTGCCTTTGCTTTTGACTTGGTAAAAATATCAAACTTGATCTTGTGACCTTGAAACCAAACTAATGAGCATATGAATATGAGGGGAATGTAGAGCACCAATCATTTTTTTATGATGATCATCTAGCTGTGAAATATCAGTCTAAACAAGAGGCCACTTCACAAGCCTAAGAGTATGCAAACAACAAAACAATCCCAGAACCCTCCAAATTTGATCTTCAAAACCTTATGAAGACTCATCATAGGAGGGTAAAATAAAACATACATGTCTACACATGAAAAATGAATATACTCACCAATGGATTTGGCTTGAAATAAAATGGGCTCCAAATTATGACCCTCCAAAGTAGGTCATTCGGGCAGGTTTTTCAGATGCACTTATAAGTGTGCAAAGCAAATTTTTCAACATGGGAACTTAAAAATTTTCAAAATTTGAAGGTTCCATTAATAAGTAAGTTTTTACTAAATTCAATATAAAATTACATGTAAGTGTATCCAAACATATAAAAATTAAATGTCATCTAAGGATACCTATGATTGTCTCTAACCAACTAAATATTATTGTTACATCACTATTGACTTGAGACAAATAATGAAAACAAATTATAATTGAAACTACACTAATTAATGCAACCAAATATAGTAAATTCTATATTATATTTTCACAAAGAAAGAAAACGTAGTAACTAATGCACCTATATTCAAGTAAGGCAATGGAGAGAACTATTGGAAACTATATTTTGGATATTCTACTAAAACATTGGGTCAAAATACAAAAGTGACAATAAATTCCAAAGGTGCATAGCTTTTAGAAAGGCCTAGTCCAAATATGGACAACCAAAAGGTAGGCTACACCATCTTAGGTGGATAGGACTATGTATCTAATGGAATTATACAAATTTTAGGGTTAATTAAGGTTTATTTGATGATCTTATTATTATAAAAAAAGGTTTATTTGATGATTACACACTTATACTGAGAAGTGTGGGGTGAATCAATATAAGTTAATCTTTTAATCATTTAAAACTTAACAACCACAATAACAACAAACACATGAGATTCACGCAATTAAAAACAAAAAAAATATGTGCAAACCCTTTTGAGGAAAAACCATGGAGAAGGACTACTTTCATCTACTAGATCAAAATCTAGCCATAAAAAGAATCATCTTACAATTTTTTGTAGGAATCAACTCACTAGAGGCACCAATCCTTAAAGAATTTGTAGGCACTAGCTCACTAGAGATACCAATCCCTGCTACTAAGAACAAACTCAACAAGAGAGACCAATATCTTCTATTAGGAGGCACCAACCTCTTCAACAAAAAATCACCTTCTAGATGTTGCTTCTTCAACTAATGATGTACATTTTTGCAATTGCATAGTTCACAAAATCTTCTTTATATTAGATCTTCTCTACATTAAATTTTCACTATAATAAATCCCATCTACTCTATATTCGAATGATATTACATTTTTCACTTACATCCTTTACTCTCATTTCATACTCATTTTATACGTCTTCATTCCCCTTCATAAATAAAGACTATTCTCCCAATGGAGGTTAGCCATCTTTTTTATTTTAAAATAATTCCAATGTAGCCCTCAATTTTTATCATCATAAGGGTTGGCCATATTTTAATTTTAGTGATCCATAAATAAGGTAAAATATTCCATTTTAAGCACCAAAACTAAATGGAGTTCAATCATAAAAAAATTAAGTTAAACTCTTATTATTCCTTAAATTGGACATCTAAATAACCTCTTTTAAAAATATAATTTTTACCATTTTGGCCAAACAAATTTTGCATTCATGAAAATATTTCTAACAATCTCCTTTTTTGAGAAAAATAAATTTGACAAAGAAACCTTTGACATCAATAAAAATATCTCCAACAATCTCCCCCTTTTCAATGATGGAAACCTTGAAAAGAAGTAATCATCTAAATTCAACAAAGACATTCTTAGAGGAAATAACCTAGGAAAATCATCTGCAAATACTTCCTTCACAAAATACAAGAGAAGCGAAATAGGCTATTTCACCAGAGAATGAAAATACGAGATGAGATATTTTACACAAAATACAATGGTGCCTTATAAAGGAAAGAAAAACAATGTTGAGTGGGAAAACTACCCACACGGGAATAAACCATAGGGAGATTTTAAACCTAAGTAAAAACTTAACACACTAACACCCCCCTTAAGTGAAAACTTAGGGAGATTGAAGATGCAAAAATGCAATATGGGTCTCAGATACACAACCATGTTAGGTGCCCATTTACAATACAATCTCTCACAACCAGAGAAAAGGAGAAAAAACCTATGGAAAAAAACCCCTCTCCAAAAGAGAGAAAAAAAAAAAGACAAGATGCATGGATGGAGGACTCAATCATACCCCCCAAGAACTACATACATCATGTAATATGCAATCAATGATCCCCCCATAGGTAGGAAAAAATGAGATATTATATCTCCCCCATAATGAAGAAGCTCCAATGTTGATGAAATATGCCTGAAAACAAAAGATGATCCAATGCCTACAAGAAACACCTCTCCCCTTAGGAAGAAACAATTCCACCAAATGATGAAGAAGCCACTCCATATCCAACTGAAAAGAGGAAGGAAATCTCCAACTAGAATATTCCATCACATAATTTCATGATAAAATAACAACTAGGAAATGTGATAAATCAAATGAAAGTGAAGGCTCAATAATGTTAACCTCTAAAGACAATCTAGATGTATCATCTACCATGTTGAAACTTTCATCAAAGAGGAGATAAATCCCCTCCATCATATCTCCCAAATTTGAAAGATGAGACTCCACAAACAAATATGAGATGTCTATCAAATACTCATCCAATAAAATAAGATACTAGGGATCAAAAATATCCTAATGTGTTGAAAGATCAACCTCTAAAGCAATAGAATATGTATCAACATGAGTTTGAAGAACTCCAAAATTCAGCTAACCAATCCCTCTAGAGAAATTATTGATAACACTAGCAAGAGGAGTACGAGGAACATAGTCATCATCATCAACAAAGTGAGAGAAGGTATGCAAACGAGACTCATTATCAGTATTACCAACTACAATGATTTTTCCATTATCAACCTCTTTGATAAAAACATAATTTGTAGTGAATTCCATAATATTCGCTACCTCACCATGGATGATCAAGATAGAAAAACGATTTGTGTACAACTCAAGTATACACAATACATCCCTAAAACATCCATCACCTATTTGAACATTTCCTACCCCCACAACATCCAAAAGCTTATTATCTCCCAACAAAATTTTGGAAGTGTCAACAGGATGAAGAACCTGAAAAGGATAGGGACTAGAAGCCATGTGGTGAGATGCTCCAAAATCTAAAAACCATCTTTCATGACTAGAATGAACTACAAAAGTCACCAATGCATGCCCTTTATCCATGTAGTGTTTATCTCCTTTATGACTGTGTAGGGATGGATGATGGTGGAGATGAAGATGAAAAGGTTGTAGAAGGAGGAGTTATAGATGAGGGTAGTGGGGTATTGTTTTTCTAAAGAAGGTATGAAAGTTCATCAATATTCTTCATTTAACAATGATTCTCATCATTCCCTTTCTTTTGCAACATACACAACTGAATTTCTCCTTCTTGGTCTTGTCCTCTTTTGAAGAGGTGGAAGTCTCATTTGACTCTGTCTTAGGTTGAGATTTCTTCTTCCCTTTTCACTTAGATTCTTGTGCAACCAATGCATGATTTGTAGGGACCTCCTCTAACTGAACAAGTTTGGCTTGCTCCCTTGTCAACTGGTCATAGAAAGTCTCAAAAGAATGCATTTGGAATGCACTACTCAAAGCATCCATTGTGGAGTAGAAGGTAGAATAAAACACAGCAAATGGGCCTATCATCTTAGACAATATAAAAAAGATGGAATCCTTATCATATTTTCTCTTCCCGAATCTTGCTAATTATGGCCTTAAAGATTTGAGTTTCACTAGAAATTCATCAATAGAAGGAAATTCTTCAGGGGTAAGAGTGTTTAATTTAGCCTCTAGTTGTAGCACACAAAACTCACTGACCTGACCAAACAAGTTATGTAACTTATCCCATATCTCCTTGGGTATATCCAACTCATCAATATGAAAGAGGATACTATTAGAAACCTTCAATTTCATCAAACCCATAGCTTGGTCACACTTATTTCTATTGGAAAATATCTCAAGTTTCTTGGTAAGAGTGGGTTGGATATTACTCATTGTGGACCACAAACCTTGAGACTAAAGCAACAGATGCATTTTCATTTTCCACGTATGGTAATTATGGGGGGGTTAATAATTCAATAGATTCAAGAGTAGCCATGACCAAAGTTTGTACCAAAAGAAAAATTTCACCAAAGTGACTAAAACCTCCAAAATAAATCAACCAATTGCAGCCTCTTAAAATTAAATTTCACCTTTATACTTTAGGAAGCAAAGATTAATTGATTCTTTGAAACTAGAAAAAAAAATTGAGCAAAAAATAATACAACTTATTATAAATTTTCCATACAAATTACCACAATAGAGCACTCAAGCAGACTGATCTGCAATTCCCTCCAAACACACAAGCAGACTTGACTGGTATAGTGTTGGTGAAGGAAAATTTATAGCTTTCGCATGGGCCTTCACTCATACCACCATGAACCTTTTCTCACAAAAACAATGTGATACAAGGGTAATTTAAATAGCTAGAAAACTCGGTGCACAACCAATGTGGGACAAAGTTCCAACAAGAACTCTAGAAAACAACTTGGGCCCACCTCCTTCCAGTGCATAAAAGTGAAAACCTAGATAGATATTTTGTCTCAAACTTTATAAAGTATACAGTTTGAAAAAAAAATCCTTCTACATAGAAAATGAAATGTCTCAACCAATGAAAAAATGTGTCTCCTCCCCTTTGAGAAACAAAAACACCTCCTCAATAGTAATGACTTCAATCAATATATGAACATTGAATCTTTGAATGTGTAAGAATTGATGCTATCAACCAAAAGAAGCTTAGCCTCTAAGTGGGAAAAATAGTGCAATCTCTAAATAAAATGTTGGTCTTCCCTCCTATTATGTTAGTTTTCCCTCTTATTCCAATATACAAATAGCCACCACTACTTTCTAGAGTTGTGCCTTAGAGGAGAATCCACACCACAAGATGAAGGTATTTGTGGCTTGAAAAGATTTCAATGCTACCTCCCACAATTTGCATGTTTGTGGCTTTCCTAAACTATGGCTATCAGACTCAATCTACAAGATGTGAACAAATGGAAGGTTTGCATACCTCCACATCAATCCATTCATCCCAAAATGTAACTCACCATAAATAAATACGCTAAAAAGAGATATGTGACCTACATTCCAAACCAAACTATAGCAGATGAAATATGCACAGCACAAGAAAATCAGCAGTAAAAAATGGAATTGATAAAGATGAACATTCTTTTGAATGTATTCATAAAATAATGATGTCAAACTCTTCAAAGAAAATTCTCAAGGAAGGAGTTGGAAATTGGGTGGCTTTGATAACACGTTAGAGAAAATAACCTAGGAAAATCATCTACAAATACATCTTGCACAAAATATGAGAGAAGCAAACTAGGCTATTTCACTAGAGAATGAAAATATGAGATGAGATATTTTACACAATATATAATAGTTCCTTATAAAGGGAAGAAAAAAATGATGAGTGGGAAAACTACCCACATGGGAAAAAACCACCAAGGAGATTAACCTTAGTAAAAACTTAACACACTAATAGACATAACACTCCCTCTTTCTATAATTCTCCCTTTTTCTATCTATTTATGATGTGGGAAAAAGGATCAATATTCTAAATCACACTTCTTCCAATATCACAAGGGAAAGAACTAATACTAATTCCAAACACCCGCTTTGCTAATAACCTTAATGGAAGAGCCACAATGGTGGAATAGGGCTTTAGTCCTTTGATGTGTATGATGATAGTGATTAACTAACTATTAATTTATTTAATTTGATCATGCAAATATGTACCTAGGTTAACTATGAAAATGTAGTAAATTGAGATGATTTATGGAATATACATAACTAAAAACTAGAAACACAATTTAGAAAATTAGAGTACATGCATAAAGGAACCTATCATATAGGTCTAATCTTGAAATGACTGGATAGGAGTACTAAGCACAATATACATGGAAATGTAGATACTCAAAATCCAAATTTATATTTTAGTTGGTCTCTATCTATAGGTCCTTCTCCACTTTCGCCAATGTCAAAACTTTGTTTGTTGATGATAAAATCCAATTTTCCTATTTTTTCGATGTGCAGGACTTGAATTCTTGAATGAAAAATTATGTATTCAATCCTTTTCTAATTCGCTCTAGATCTATAACCTACACATAAGGACTTGAGGGGAAAGGGTTCTGTCGTATAGGGGGTTTCCTAATTCAAACACCATTTTGGTATTTCTACCTCCACAATAGCTATGATGATGTAAAAGAGAGCTTACTCTTGATTGGGTAGAGGCTAAATGATAAACAAGTGACAAATTGACACTTGATGTAACTTACTACTCAGATTTGTATTCCTTGATGGAATGGAGTAACTAGACTCATTACCTTCAAGGAGAATTTGGATGCTTGATTTAAAGTATTGCAAGTGTTATTACTAACAAATCAAATAGACATGAAACATAAATAAACTCACATGAAAAAATGATGCATTGCTATCATGATTCTTGACTAAATTAATGATGTTATAGTTCTTCTCTTGAATTCTCTGAGGATGCTCAATTATCACTTCAAAATTGCTAACTTTTGTTAGGTGTGCTTAGGATTTCAAATCATGAAGCCTGGTAAAAGCAAGAAGTTGGGTCCATGAGGAGGGGAACTTTCAGCCAAAATAAAAAAAAATGTAGGAAATGTGTACACATTTTTAAAAAATGTGTACACACTTTGGATCAGGTACCCGAGCCTAAATCTGAATGTGTATGATTTTAGATTCAAGTACACAACATTTATGTGTTTCTTAAAGTTAGTTAAGAATGTGTTATTCATTTTCTCAGTTCATTTGGTCTACATGCCCGAGGGGGACCTCAATTCACGTATGCATTTCTAAGGGCCTAGTTCAACAAAGTTTTCACTGCCATGGTCTCTTTCTGTCAACACAACTGACCTCAGTGACCTCTAGGTTGGTTGAATTCTACTTTTTATTTTCTTTATATCTTGCATTTTTATTTTTATTTTTATTTTACCTTCAATATTTTATAAATTTTTAATTATATTTAAAACTAAAAACATCAACCAAACCAAAAATGTTAAATTGTGAATTAGAAAACCATAAAAACTAAACCTAAATTAACAAGAATTTAACCTAAATTGGACACATTTAACTTAGAAATAAAAACCCTAAACCCTAGGCTCCAAAAACTGTAGACCTAAAAACTAAAACCCTTAATCCTAGGAATTAAAACTTAAAACCTAAACCTAACTTAGATTTATAGTGTCTAGATTTGTTTTCTTTTTACTAGCCTTGAAATCAAACATAATCCCTAGATAGGTCTATTCATGCTTAGGTGCACAACAAAATAATGAGGTCACATTAAAAAAGAATTAGATAACCAAACATTAGGATTGTAATTTTGTGTATTGTACTTATCTTTCTTATTATCATTGACAATCATTTTTGTGGACTATTTACTAGGGGATGTGAGACTAATAATTTCATTGCACTATCTAAACCTATTTATTTTTATTAGCTTTTTTAACATATTTTAAATATTCTTCATATTATCAAATTTATCTAACATCACTCTCCCATCCCCACCACATCATAAAAAAATGATACTTTATATCAACATGCTTCATTTATATTTGAAAGTTTAGGTTCTTTTCTAATCTAATGGCACACTAAATATTGTATTAATTTCTAACTACAACAAACCCAACCCAACATCTAAACACAAGATATTTTATATAACTAAAATCCTTAAAGAAAAGAGTGGCTACAACATACTTTGTTATTATAGTAGAAATAGAAACCATAACATGCTACTTACTCATCCAATTTATTGTACCAATAAATAAACTAAACACAAACACTAGTTGACCTCCTACTATCCACATCTCATAATAAATCTAAGTTAATAAATATCTAAATTACATCAAATAAAATTGAAAGTTGCTCTAACATTTCTATGATATATGTCACCTATTGTACCATTGCCCCTTTTTTGTACAAGAAACTATTACCTTTAGGTTGCAAGTTATTTGTAGTAATGAACCATATATTTTTGGCACCAAATCACTTCTCTAGCTCTTCTAGGATTTTTCACCTAAAAGGAGAGAGGTAGGGCCAAAAATGCTAAAGGATTAATTCAAATTATGTTATGTGATGTTATATGCACTAAATGAAATGAATTAAATGCAATCAAGTGATCTATATGACTAAATTTGAATGTGAAATCTAGGATCTATACTATGTTTGAAAGCATAGTGTTGTTTGCAAAAAAGCTAAAAAGGATGAACAAAAATGCAAACTAAACCAAACAAAAGGTTGTTTTTCAGAATGTGTGCAACTAGGAAACTGATGAAGACTAGAAAAAAAATATGGAAAATTGATGATTTTTTATTTTGAGCTCACTGGGACTCATTCGCCACCTTGGGTAAATCAATCCCAGTTTAGGTTTTTCTACACATAAATGGTTTTCTATCAACAGGGAACTAGGATCTACATCTGACTCAAATCTACACCTTAGGAGGGACTCATTCGCCACCTTAAGTAAATCAATCCCAGTTTAGGTTTTTCTGCACATAAATGGTTTTCTATCAATAGGGAACTAGGATCTACATCTGACTCAAATCTACACCTTAGGAGGGACTCATTCCCATGCATGGCGAATCAGTCAACTTTTAAATTTCTGCAACTTCAGATTTTTCTTTTGCACCTTAACACCTGCACAACAATTTCTAATGGAATCCCAACTTGGGATCTTGAAAAATTCCTACAAAACAACTTAAAATTGTTTTTCTAATGGGGTTTTTTCCTTGATCAAACCCCTAGTTGGGTATTAAACCTTGAATGGAGAAACATTTTCATAAAACCCTAGCCTTAGATGTGTTAATGACTTGGAAAGTCTGAATCATAACAAAAACCCTATTCTATTGTTCTAGAATAAGAAATGCAAAGATTATTTGTGTGATGCAAGATCTCAAACCCTAGAAACCTTACAAAACATGAAAAATGGGAATGAAAAGACATACAAATGACAAACAAGCAAAATGCAAACGTTAATCTAAAGATAGAGTGAAAATGGAAGATGGAATCAATATGAAACCAAGTCCTTAGGTGTGATTTGGTGGCTAGTTGCACCTCCTCAACCTAGATTTCTTCATCATTCACCATAGGAATCCATCAAAAAAAAAAATTCAATGTTGAATCTTGACAAGAAGAGTGAGCTTCAAGACCTACAAAAACCCTAGTTTTCTACCCTAAAACTTCAACTTTTGCTAATGAGACTTGTGGTAGAAGACTTGACTTTTAGAAATTACTTTTTGAAAAATGACTAAAAGATGTGTGAAATGACTTGAGATGAGTATTTATAAGCAAAAACATCTTATTTTCCCATTATTTCGACCTAAGAGGCCGACATTCACTAGAAATTTAAGTTAAATTAATCAAATTACCGCTCAAAATTAAATTTTCCCTCAAAGGGGACTCATTCACCACCCTTGCCGAATGGGTCCCACTAGAGGGGACTTCTTTTCCCAAGGTGGTGAATGGGTCTCACTACTAAATTTTGAAGGTGGTTTTTTGTGGTATGAAAGAATTATGTATTATTTGTGAGTTTTGAGGTGATTTCTCAAGTAAAACAAGCCTCTAGATAAAAAATAATGGGTCTTAGGGGCCTATAAATGTTGTTTTAAAGGATAAATGATGCAAAGGAACTCAAAAGTGGGTCAAATCGCACGTGAACTTGTCTCTTTTCTCAAGAGGGTCCAAATTTATATGGTGCATTTAACCCCCTCTTTAGTGCCCATATGACTCTACATGCATATGTAAGCTAAAGTACTCTAAATGATTCGCATAATTACATAAAAGGATACTTATTCAAAAGGAAAGAAAACAAAGCCCCAATGTAATTTTCTACAAAACCACAACATTAGGAACCACATCCTACAACACACATTTGTTAATTATCCAAAAGTCATTTTATCTAACTCTTAGGAATCCAATTCCAGGGTAGATGTATGCCCCCCCTTTATTCCACTTGTTTTATGGAGGTGGAATCAAGGTAGCAATCTAGCCACGTCAAATTAGAAAAATTGTATCATAGGGAATTTCCAAGTACCATGCCACATAATGATAGATGGATGATGGTGTCGGGTGCAGAATCATAATTCCAATGCATCAAACAATGTCAAAATCGGATTACCCTAGCTCCTATTATGTGTATTTGAAGAAGATATACTTTATGAACAAATAACCCTATGTTAATGCATAAGAGTAAAAGGAGATGAAAAGTGATTAAAAGAAGGAGAAGAAAGAAACTTGTCACTTACTATTCAATTTACCTTTGAATGTAGCATGGTTACCTTAGAATAGTGGTTTACACTTTCTAAGAGGAAGGAAAATTCAGATTTTTTCCATTCCTCAAATCAAATGGGTTCAGCCGAACCAATGAATACCCAAATTAAAAAATCATATTCAAGTGGGTTCGGTCGAACCTAGGTTCGACCGAACCCCTTCAATATGACAAAAACAAAAAAAAAAATGTTTCATTTTCACACTTTTACTGTGTTCTTTTACCAGTCACTGTCTCCCTAGTGCGCGCAGCGAACAGAGTCTGTGACAGTGACCAAACAAGGTTTCTCTCGCCGGCGAAAGCAAATTTTCGTTCCTCTCTTCAAAGTTCATCATTCCAGTTTGCATATCGAGCACTATTGAGCACTAGGTATTTAAAATTTGATTTTTTTAGAGTTCAAAATGCATGTATTTGTTTAATTTCGAAACCCTAAATGCAAATTTTTTTAAATTTGTTGAATTCAAATTGCACTTGTTTGAAAGTTTTTAAAGCATTTTCAATATAGTATTTTGCTTCCCCGTTTTGCATATATTTTTTTCTTGTTAAACACCTTTCAAGAGAAAAATGAATATTAAAACTATCAACTATTTGTTAGAGGATGAGAGGTCTATAATTATGTACATTACAATAAAATATCTCCATATAACAAATGAAGCTAAAAACCCTAACCTTCTTTGTCAATTCTATAGTGTGCTTGCTACATGAGTAATTTTTTTTATGAAAACCATGTTTAGGAATGAAAATATCCAATCCCTTATGCTTCTAAACTAAAGTTTGCAATGCTTATGGTTCTTTTGGCCTTATAGATTCTTGAATCATTTTATAATATAAAACCTACATATAACCTACTTTGGCTCTAATAATTGTAAACCCTTTAGGAATTCTAAATTGTTGCATCTTGTCTTGATTTTCCCACCATTGTTATTCCTTTTGAAATTTTTACAAATTAGGAAAAGAATCCTTGCACTTATATAGAGGATCCTTAGGTATGTTCTTAAAATTATTTAAGGTTAAATGACTTAATCTAAAATAAAGGCATATACATATCTCTTGCAATTGTAACCTCTTCACTAGTGTTCAAACATATTTGATACCTTGATGGCATGACATAGATGATGTTGCTTGATATTTCTTTATCCATGGATACCCAAGTAAAATATGAGATACATCTAAAGAAGAAATAATATGACATAGAATAAGAACTTCCCTCATCTTTTAGACCAAAAACTTAAGGTAAAATAATGTATCCTATAGTTTCAATCAACATATCATTAGTCAATTTTAAATAAACCCTCAAATATGCATATGCTTGTTTATAAAATGATGATAAAAAAAAAATTATTCAATGCATACATTTTATTGGTGAGTAATATCAATAAACACACCCTTACATGGTTCATGATCCACACAAAACCAAAGGACCATTATAATTATTTGGTAATATCTCACAATGTGAAAAAGGTGTCGAAAAAATTAGCATACCTAAACCGTAAATTGACTTGTCATAAAGTGGGTGGGTAGCTTAGTGGTGGAGATTTTCATCCTAACTAGTTCATGGAAATTTCAACATGGTATTAGAGCCAAGCTAGGTGCATTTGACACCTATGTTGTGGCTCAAGGGAGTGTGTTGGAGAAATGATACACACCTAATCCATAAAAAGACTCATCACAATGTGAGCCATTAGCTCAATAGTAGAGCATCCTAACACCAAATGGGAGGTCCTAAGTTTGAATACTAGTTAGTCCATAGAAATTTCTATAAAATTCAATCACTAGTACATAAGAAGAAGAATAAGTACCCTTATAATTTTTATTAATACCAACAAATTATCATTCCTCACATACATAGGTGAATCAATGATTTCAAGCTCGTCAACATGTATATGTACCTCAATCTCATGACCCTCATATAAA
>VDFB02000003.1:425832584-426094479 GCA_007258455.2 Sequoia sempervirens
CCCACTCTCCCTCTCAAGCTCCTCTACCCTTAACCCTTAAACCATAGGACCCCCTACCCTTTATCTCTCTCCCACTCACCCCCCTCTCTCTCTGAAGTATCTCCCTCCTACCAAGGATTAAATTTGATGGTCGAATTTACCTGTCAACAAATTTTTTAATTATGGTTATCTATTCAAGGGTGCCCTTAAAACATTATGATATACCTTAGTGTATGTAAAATTATATATAAATAAAACATATATATCATTATAATTCTATATAAATATTCACAGTTTATCCAAAATATCTCCTTTTACAATCTTCTTAAAATTTTGATTGTATTCTACAACAAAAATCTTTAAATACGGTCATATGGCCATCAAATTTAAGTTATCATTTAAAAATAATATAAATAATATCTATATTAATATTAAAAACAAGGTGTTCGACCGAACATATTTAGAATGTTCGGTCGAACCCATTTAAATTCTTTTTTTTGTTCCATGTGTGGGTGGTTCGGTCGAACATGGGTTCGATCGAACCCCTGTTTGACCGAACATTTCTAATTTGTTCGACCGAACACTTGTTCGGCCGAACCCATCTTTTTTCATCCTTGCTTCCTAAGGCACCAGAATTGCTGAAAATTTTGCACTTCGAAGCTCGATTTGAGAATGAAAATGGAGGAGATCTCAAAAACCCAACTAGTATCGGGTTCCCCTCAAAACGAGCTATCCAACGAATATAATTTTAGTATGTTTTGATTATATTATCTATCTATTTTTTAAGTTTTATTAAATATAGGTTTTTCACTGAAAACAAAACTCTATGTTCTGCACAAGTGGAAAAATAGAAGATTATCAAAAAAAAAAATTTAAAATATGAGTGCACCAGGATATTGGAGTCATTGATCCAAAAAAAAAAGAATTTCGATACATACAGTAAAATTTATGCATTATACGGTCGTGTTATGTCTGAATTGTAATTGATTTGACTTTGAAACTTGATTAAAGAAAAAATATTCAATAAAAAAGTATCTAACCAAGTGGAAGCACTAGATATCGAAGTTATAAATCTAAATTTGAAAGAATTGGAATTTTATCTTTCAAAAAAAATGTTATGCATTATACGGTGTGCGTCACTTTTTAAAAATGCTATTTTTTGAAAAAAACTAATTTTCGTGGGAGATGGAAAAAGAAATGCATTCTGATTCCAAAAAAATTGAAAAAAAAATTTCAGAATCTACAGACAAAATATGACAAGACTCTAGGTTGCATCATCTTCAAATTCCTTATGGTTTAATCGCTATAGGTGCCCGAATGTGGAGATTGTGTTAAAAAAAAAATATCAGTGTCCAGTTGGGCCAAAAATTGTAAACCACTATTGTGGGATCACCCAGCATGATAGCGATAGGTGAAGGAAAAACATGTCGAGTAGATGAGATTACACACCTTCGCGACTGGATGATCTTTGGGAACAAGTAGTACACTGCAAGCTCTATCATGAGGTGAGTCGATTCTGCAACTTTCACCTTGTGATTTTATAATAATTTAATGAATTTAATGCATGGATTGGGTAATTTATGGGCTTGGAAAAAAATTCACAAAGTTTCCCCTTTTTTTGCAAAGTGTCCCATTTATTCACAAAGTGTCCCTTTTGTTTGCAAAGTGTCTCGTTTCTTCACGAAGTGTCCCTTTTCTTCGTGAAGTGTCCCATTTCTTTTTGAAATGTCCAAAAAGGGTTTTGAAGTGTCTAGGGCCATTAGAAGAGCACACTAGATTTACTTTAGTACACTTCTTGATGAGATATGTGAAAATTGAAGAAATTAGATGAAATTTAGAGCATTTTGTGATGATTTGAATAGGTCCCCACCCAATTGCGACAGTGGCTAGAGGGAAGGTAACTTACATTTCTAAGAGATCATGTGCTAGCACTATTGGTGGTAGAGATAGAGCATTTACAGTTAGTGGGTATCTATCGGGCATATCTTATGCCACCTATGAGATACCATGACACCATGCTAATGGCTATGTGTGAGCATTGGGATATTGATACTTATACCTTTCATCTTCCCACTGGGGTAATGATTATCACTCTTGAGGACATACACCACATTCTTCAAGTTCCCATTCAGGGAGAGCAGGTATATTTCTAGGGGGACTAGCCATTCCAGGAGAAGAAGAGAGATATACAGTAGTCTAGGTGGGCCTGTACATGATGAGCGAGTTAGACCATGGATCGAGCTTCCTATGCTACTATATTCATGAGCTCCTATGGTTAGATGGATTATGATACACATAGTGGCTCTAGTTCTCAATCTAGATGGATGAGTGGCACACTTGGATGGAGGACCGACACACTTGATACGCGGGATGTATGAGCAAAGGATAGTTTATGCTTGGGGTCATTGCATTTTAGCACACTTATATTATGATCTTGGTCAAAAAAAAATTTAGAGATTGAAAGTATGGTCCATTGTACAATTCTATAGGTGTGGTGCCTCGAGAATATCACATGTACTAGGCTTGTCAGATTCCCTTGTGCTTTAGCTGCATGATATCCATGAGCATTTAGCTATCCTTTGTGAGCCTATGGAAATATGGGGATTTACACTTTTGGAGGGTAATATTTGACTAGTTGGAGGAAAAGATCCTATGGAGGCCTTATCTACTCACTTTAGAGTGGCTAGATCCCATAGGGTAGCTACAAAGGATGTAGATGGATAGATATCTAGTTGGGAGGCATGACTATGTTGTACGACCTTTCTAATATGGCCAAGTCATGCAATAGTTTGGACAAGTGTAGATACCATCGAGGGCATGCCCCTTCATTAGATGATAAATGCAAAGTTCCCAAAGGCTAGGTGATACTTTTTGAATGACTATAGATCATGTGTATGAGAGTGATTCTGATGATTCAGATCATAACTAGCCACCAGCATTTGAGGCTGATGTTGTCAGCTGTAGACATCCAAATTTGGACACTTAATTTATCCAAATTTATCACTTTTCGTCTAAACATCCTCTTATCCAAGTTAATTAGGTAATATTACTATTATTTAATTAATATCTTTAATTCTGCCAAATCCCTAAAGTATTTAATTAATAATTAAATACCTTACCCTCCTTAATCCTCTTTCATCAAATAAATTAAATAAATAATACATTTATTTAATTTCTCACATGTCTTTTTTCATCTAATCCTAATCCATCTCCTAATTTCTTCATTAGGGATGTGCACATGCCTAATCCTTGATTAGGATGTGTCACATCCTCCAACTTTTGCAAGTTGGCTTTTAATCCTCATTTATCTTCTAATTACTGATTAATTAATCTTAATCAGTACTTTGGTCAACTCTTCCCCCCCAAGGAATTTTTAATTCCCTTTTTATTTTAGATTCCCCTCTTTTATATGTGAATTTGTAATTCACATTCCATCCTTCCAAGGCTTCTAGAACCTTGGACTTGTCACAATCTCCACATGTGACCAAGTCCCACCTTTTGGATCCCACCTTTTATCCTCTAGATCATCCTAGGAATGTGAATTTTTAATTTACATTTATACCCCCAACCACCTTTCCTTTTCCCATGTAGATTTTTGAGGAATTCCAAAATTCCTCAAATGTCCCTTTCACTCCCACTTGGGGACAAGGAATCCCTTTTGAGGAAATCTCCTCACTCCCCAAGGTGCTTGTCCTTCCTCCACCTCATGTACCTTTTTGACACCTCACTTACACCTCATCTTCTCTTGGCCACTTCACCCTCCACATGTCAAGATGTGAGGGCTTGTGGGTTCTCAACCCACCATAGCCCTTCATCTTGGCCTTGTTGGAGCAATTTTGACCGTTGAATTCTCTAGAGAATTCAAATTCTCCTATAAATACCCCCTCCTCAAGGGCATTTTTAGAACACTTTGTATTTTCATAACTACATGCTGCCAATTTACATCCTCAATCCTTTGCCATCATTTAGCCATCTCTTTTAATCATCTTGCACATTGAATCTTGCATTTAGTCATTCAAGCAATCATCTAAGGAGCACACAAATCATTCCAAGCAAGGGCCAATCAAGGAGACATCAACAACAAGGAAGGTGAAATTGTTTCTATTTCGTTTTGTCCATTTCCTTCATGTTTTATCACTCCTTTGGCTAATCTTGATGTGTCTTTGGTATTTTATCATTTGTAATTTTAAGTTGTTTTGCACATTTAGAGTAGGATAAATTCCAAGGTATACATCAGCAACTCAAAAGAGCACAAGGAGTGGTGGTCATATGCACAACCAACTCTTGTGTTCCCCATGGATTCCTTATAGGTGATGTAGGAGTAGCACCAAATGAGGTTGATGAGCTAGAGGAGAGAGCAGAGGGGGAATAGTACATGCCAACAAATATTTTTACTGATGTTATCAATGAGGAGTACCAGTCTAATGCCAATCCTAACTATGAGGACTAGGATGGAGGAGAGGATTATTATGAGGAGGAGCCACCCCTTGAGAAAGTGTGATGAGGTAGCTATTGAGGACGGTCCGAGTATGGAGAGTCCTCACATACTTACAAGACTAGATCATGGGAAGTAGCTACAATAAACATCAACACCCAGAGTTAGAGAGAGTCCAACACACCCTACATGCCACCAAGAGAGGATGAGGTTGACATTCCTCATGCATTTGGAGACGTAGGTGATGATATTTGATTTTACGAATACATGAGTATTATTTTCTTTGTATATATATATATATATATCATGATGACATGCTATTGATTATGTGCGTTGTCTATCTTACACAAGTGATGATAGACTGGTGAGAGTTCTATTGTCAGGCTTCCATAGAGATAGTGCCTACATCCATCAACAAGGAGGAGATGGATCCTAACTACATGTCCCCACCAATCATGGAGGAGGAGCTAGAATCACTCAGACTATTTGAAAGGTTACGGGAAGCGTACGAGAGTGTGAGGAGGTGACTCCATTGAGCTGAGAGTGTACTACAGTCAGTACAGACCTCAATAGAGATTGAGAGTCTACATACAAAGCTAGCATAGACATGAGTGGAGAGAGATCGAATGGCAGAGGAGCGGCTTGTAGCTGTTGGTCGAGTATAGGGTCTGGAGTATGCATGTAGACTCAATAGTTCACGATCACAATCACACATGACCATCTCAAGATGTCTAGGGACTAGATCACGAGAGCTATATCCTAAGGGCTCGAGCTCTCACAGACCTTTATGACTTTGTATATGATACTAAGATGTATATAAAACTTTGATATATATATATATAGACATGTGCATTTGGTGTTATTATGATGTGTCACTTTGTGTGGATGTTAAATGAAATGTGATTAATTAAATGACTTATTGTAAAAGTATTTAATTAATTTCCACATTATTGAACATGATTAATGTGATCTAGTTTAAAACATATTGTAGTTTTATAGCATATACAACATTGGTGATTAGAAAAGAATATGTTAAATTAAATATACTTATAACTATATAACTTAACATGACAAAAAGGTGAATAGTATGAATCCTAAAGTAATTAGAAAGTGAACTTAAATAATTACCTTAGTGTTCAAGAAAAACACAAAAATAGTTGTCAAGAATGAAGCAATGTGAAATTTATTTAGAATGACATCAAATAAATTTGAATAGCACTGCTTTATCAATCATACTATTCAAAGAGGTTAGAGATAATACTGATGCAAATGTGTGGCATTCATAGGTTCCTTAAGGGGTGTTACATCAAGCTACATTAAGAGATAAGCACTAGACCCATAATTGGTATCAACTTTGTAAGGTCCTAATCAATTTGGGACAAATTTATCTCTATCTTCAGTGTCAACACTAGTAATGTGTTGATTTTCAATAAGAATGAAATCTCCCTGACAAAATGATTGAGGGACTTCCTGTGTGTTGTGTCTTCACTGTAATTATTTGATGTGATTACAAAGATGTTCGAGAGTGTTAATACGGTGTTCATCGAGCATCTCAAGTTGATGTAATAATTGATCTTTATAAGTGTCCTCATTAATAAGGTCTTAGAGAGAAACTTGTAGTATAAGAATTTCTAACTCCAAGGGCATGATCGTGTAAGTTCCATAAACAAGGTATAAGGGGTAGTTCTCGTGGATGATCTAATACTTGTTTGATATGCCCAAAGTGCATAATATAATTGCGTATGCCAATTTTGATTATGTTTGTTGATAGTTTTCTTGAGGATTTGTTCCAGAATATGATTAGTATTTTTGGCTTGCCCATTGGATTGTGGATAATATGGTGTAGAAAAATGATGTTGAATATGGAATGTTTCGAGAAACTTCTTAACTTCATTATTTTTAAATGGAGTTCCATTATATGAAATGATCATTGAAGGTAGTGCAAAGTGAGTAATTATGTGTTCCAATATGAAATGACAAATTGCTTCAATAGTTGTAGAATGAAGAGGGATAGCCTCCACCCATTTCGTGAAGTAGTCTGTTGTAGTTATGATAAATGTATGGCCAACAAAAGAGGGAGGGGAAATTTTACCAATAATATCGAATCCCCATATTGAATATAGCCAAATAGGAACTTGGGCACAAAATTCAGTAGCAGGAGCATGAATCAAATGGCTATGTTCTTGACATTTTCAATATTTTTTTCACATAAGTGAAGCAATCTTTCTCCATATGTTTCCAATAATAACCCATACAGATAAGTTTTTCCACTAACGATCAACCTCCAAAATGACCTCCACAAGCACCAACATGGGATTCTTCAAGTGCTATGGGGATTTCAGAATCTTTAAGGCATCATAATAAGAGACCATTGAAAGATCTATGATACAATGCATTTGCAAGAATCATATATCCAGCTACTTGTTTGCATAAATTTTTTCTAGTATTCATTGTTGTAGACTCAGGAATGGTACCTTCTTTTAAATAATTGTATATAGTATCATACCATTCACACAAGTCATCTTGAGTTATCATCAAAATGTCACCTAGCAGCGTATCAATCGAAGGTTTCATGATGGGATGGATAACAAAAGTGAAATATGTGCTAGGATTGTGTGGGGATATAAGAGAAGTTGTGCTCGCCATTGCATCCACATGTCTATTGTCTTTTCATGGGATGTTATCAATGGTGAACGAGTAAAATTTTCTAATAGTTTCATTATAATATCCTTGTATTTTGATAATTTGTCATGTTTAGTTTGATATGCACCATTGATTTGTTTGATGACCAATTGTGAATCGCCAAAGATCTTGATATGTTTAGTGTTCTTTTTTAAAGCAACTTGCAAGCCCGCAATCAATGCCTCATACTTTATTAAATTATTTTTGCATAGGAAATTTAATCAATAGGACAAGGGAATAGGTTTTTCGTCTGGTGGAATTAGTACTACTCCAGTGTTGGAACATGTTCTACATTTAGATCCATCAAAAATTAATTCCCATGGTTTAATGTCAGTAGTTAATACATGTTCATCAAGAAAGGAGTCATGAGTTGGTAAAGCGAAAGGGGAAGTAGCATCAGCTAAGTGATCAGTTAAGGCTTCCTTTGATTTCTTTTTGTGAAAGAAATTTAAGGTCAAACTCAGTTAACAACATTACCCACTTAGCTAATCATCCTGAAAGATCTGTTTTGTTGAAAAGATGTTTAAGAGGATCAAATTTTGTGATAACTTGTATTTCAATAGTTAGTCAATAATGTTGCAACGTACTAGTAGAAAATATAAGAGCCAAACATTGTTTTTCAATTAGGGAATATCTAGTTTCATAATCAATTAAGGTCTGACTTATGTAATAAATGGGATTCTCTTTGCCATGATCATCATGTTGAGCCAAAAATGCTACAAGAGCATGGGCAGATGCAGTGATGTACAAGATAAATAGTCTATTTAGCATATTACATTGTAAAATAGGTGAAGTTGCTAGGTATTGTTTTAAACTCTCAAAAACCTATTTACACCTCATCCCATGCAACAGGTATACCCTTTTTAAGGAGATGTGTAAAGGGAAATGTGTGACCAGCTAAAGATGCAACAAAATGATGAATAGCTTGAATTCACCCTTGTAATATGTGCAATTGAGAAATATTCCTAGGAGGTGGCATGTTAATGATAGCATTTATTTTATTCATGTCTAACTCAATGCCTCTGTGAGATATGACAAACCAGAAATTTTTTCCACTATCTACACCAAAGACACTTTTTTTTATTCGATCACATATTTTATTTACATATTTGTTCAAATATTTTGCAAAGAACATTTACATTGTCTTAACGTCTTAATGATTTAGCTAGGATATCATTGACATAATATTCTAGAATTTTGTGAATGTAATCATTGAATACTAATTTTGTTGCACATTGATAAGTTGTGCCAACATTCTTTAGATAGAAGGGCATCACAACCTAACAAAATGTTCCCCAAATATTTTTAAAGGTGGTTTTGTATTGAGCTTGAGGGTTAATAAGGATTTGATTATAACTAGAAAATCCATCCATGAGTGACAAAAAAGCATGTCCAACAGTTGAATCCACAATCATGTCTATATTAGGAAGTAGAAAGTAATCTTTTAAGGAATCTTTATTCAAGTCATGAAAATCTGTACATATCTTAATACGATTATTTGGTTTTGCAACTATGAAAATGTTTGAAATCTAAGGAGAATAATCAATAGGTCTAATAAATGATACATCGAATATTTTTTCAAGCTTCACTTTAACATGCAAGGCTATGTTAGGGTGCATTTTTCTTATCTTTTGACAAACGGGTTTGATGTTTTTACAAGGGAAATGCCATGTGTCACAATTTTAGGTCAATTTCAAGCATATTAGAATATTTCCAAGAAATTTTTTTAAGAAAAGCATGAAGTAAAGTGGCAGTGTCTTCTTGTTCTTCATCATCAAGGAACTTCCCAATCTTAATAACTTTATCTTTATCATTAATGTACATTGGAAGATCAATTGTATCTCCTAAAGGGAGTGCATTAGATTTATGACCTTCAGATTCATAGATTACTTCAATAATATCATTTTCTTCTTGCTTGATAACAATCATGGCATGAGGAATGTATTTCATGGAAGTGAGCAGGGATGTGTTATCATAAATTCCTAACATTTGTTGCAAAGTTTCATCACTATCGACATACTTGCATGAAGGTGGTAAGTCTATATCAAGCAATTTAGGATGCTTGATTGCGAGTTTGTGTTTTGGTTGACATGTAATAGCGTTAACGTTCAAAGAGGGTCATTGAGTAGCTTTTTTTGTTTTAGAAAAAGAATATCCCAATCTAGTTTTTTTTTCTTGTGTATTAGGTTCAATAGGGACATGAATACCTTACTCATTTTTTCCACACCCTTTTCCAGTATATCCTAATTTTTTTACAAGTTAATAGCCTTTTCCATAATTTTTTTCCATTCCTCATGGATTAGGTGAGGACTAATAATCTATCTTATCAAAAAAAATTGTGTGTGTTGCATTGTCATCCAGATTATAGGAGATAGATGTTTGAGAAGATTGTTCAAAATTTTGAGTGGACATGATTGTTGGTTGGTCTTTTTTTTCATCTTTCTTTTGTGTGAGTATGTATTTTCCCATAAATGAAGGTGTGAATTCTAAAGATCCCCTATCATTGACAAATAATTTAGATACATATTTCTCATCGTTTTGTTCAATTTCAAGAGGATCAATGTTAGATGTTGGAGTTAATGTTTTCAAAGGACTCGTAACTCCTTTTTCAAGATGCAAGGAACTTTCAAGATCAAGGTCTATTTAAACTTGATAAATATGATTTTTATAGACATGTTTCATGATGTGATGAAGGGTCAAAGGCACTGCATTCATCTCATGAATCCATGGTCAGCCTAAAACAAGATTATATGAAAGATCGTATGGCATGACATGGATAGGAGTTTGCAAAGTAGCCACCCCAACTGTAATAGGAAAATTAATTATCCCAAGCAGTTGCTTTGTTGTTTTGTCAAATCCTTGAATGGAGATGGAATCAACTATTATTTGTGACTTGTCAACATCTAATCAATCAAGGAGATTCACACTACACACATTAAGAGCATAACCATTATCAATGAGAATTTGTTTGATACCTATGTGATTGAATTGATCAATTATCATAAAGGCTTCATTTTGTTTCCACAACTCTAAAGGAGGGAGCTCATGTTGATGGAAAATAAACTCAAGATTCATTTTTTGGATGAGAGATGCCACATCATTCAGAGTGGTACTAGGAGGAACTGTGATTTTTTTTAAGGTTGTTTGAAGAATTTTATGATAATTTGGTGGGTTTTTAACTAAATCCCAAAGGTAAATCTTAGCAGGAGTATTCTTTAATTGTTCAACAAAATCATACTCCTTTGTGTTTTGGACATATCAAGGAGAACTATGCAAATTAGGTAAGGGTAAAGAGGGTGGGTTGGTTGTGGTAGTTGTGGGTTGTTTCGAGTGTTATATGTATGAGCAACAGTATCATTACTATATTTCTACAACACATGGGTTTTAGGGAGATAGAGGGTATACTGGGGTCAATTAGAGGGATGAAGTTTACATGAGGGTGGATAAAGAATAAGTTAAGGTTGAATTACAATAACATACTTAGTTTTAGATTCCTCACAACAAACCAAAGCAGATGATTTGGGTGATATGTTGTCCTCAAGAGACTCATCTATCTAGTGCAAATCATCACGGTGAAAAGGTGTGAGGGGTAAATTATCTTCAATTGGTTTAAGGTGTTCAAGAGAAGGATTAGAGGTGTTAATGTTCAGTATCGTGATTTTATCACAAAAAACCTTAGTGGATTACTTAGGCGAGATGAAGTCTTGGAGGGATTCATCACAAGCAAAAGGTGTGAGGGAGACTTTATCATTTTAAGGGGTTTAGGTGTCTCATTGCAAGAATTAGAGGATGGAGTGAGTGAGAGGAAGTCCCAAAGAACTTCATCTAGCTTCTCAACATCATCACTACTAAGAGGCTTAGGTGAGATGTTGTTTCTAATTTGAATCATTTGTTTGAAGGGATGGTTTGATGTTTTAGTTTTGGTATTTTTATGTATCAATGAATCTAATCTAAAAGAACTACGAATGAAAGCAGAAAAGGAAATTTTCAAAGATCTAAAACTATCTATGAATTCCATGAAATGAAGTAAAATTTATGCTAATAAAACAAAGAAAACTAAACTATAATAGAAAAATAATTGTAGAAAACAAAAAATTAAAATGGAATAAACTAAAATCTTGACATTCTAATCGAAAACTGCAAAGGGATTGATTTTCCTAGGGTGGAAAATGAATCGTAGGGCGAGTATTTTTTAGGATTTTTCTGATTTTTTTGGAGTTTTCTAAAGGATATTAGGTCTGAACAATGCAAATATATATTGGAAATGCAGGATTTTGGAATGGTTCAATGAGAGAAGATGCAATAATGGACTCTAAATGATGCTTTTGTTAATGCAATGCTTTGGAAAATACAAAAACACAACAATACCCTAATGGAATGTTGATGCAAATGAAGTCTAATATGCAAGATGCAATTGGAATTAGAAAGCTAATATGTTCAAAATGTAGATCCACCAAAATGAACCATATATTTTTGGTACAAAGATCTTCTCTAGCTCTTCTAGGATTTTTCACCTAAAAGGAGAGAGGTAGGGCCAAAAATACTAAAGGGTTCATTCAAATTATGTTATGTGTTATGTTATATGAGCTAAATGAAATGAATTAAATGCAATAAAGTGATCTATATGACTAAATTTGAATGTCAAATCTAGGACCTATACTATGTTTGAAAACACAGTGTTGTTTATGAAAAGCTAAAAAGGATGAAGAAAAATGCAAACTAAACCAAACAGAAGGCTATTTTTCATAATGTCTACACCTAGGAAACTAAATAAGATTGGAAAAAAATCTAGAAAATTGATGATGTCTAATTTTGAGCTGACTGGGACTCATCCACCACCCTAGGCGAATCAATCCCAGTTTTAGGTTTTTCTGCACAGAAGCTATTTTCTATAAACCAAGAACCAAGATTTGCATCTGACTCAAATCTGCACCTCAGGAGGGACTCATTCATCATGCATGGTGAATTAATCCACTTTTAAATTTTTGCAACTTCAAATTTATGTCTCGCACCTTGACACCTACACAACAATTTCTAACAAAAACCTAATTCAGGATCTCATAAAATTCCTACAAAATAGCTTAAATTTTTTTGTCTAATGAGAGGTTTTCCTTGGTCAAACCCCTAGTTGGTTAATTAAACCTTGAATGGAGAAAAATTTGCATAAAACCCTAGCCTTAGATGAGTTAAAGACTAGGAAAGTCTAAATCATAACAAAAACCCTTTTCTATTGTTCTAGAATAAGAAATGCAAAGATGTTTTGTGTGATGGAAGATCTCAAACCCTAGAAACCTTACAACACATAAAATGTGGGAATGAAATGACATGCAAATGACAAACAAGAAAAATTCAAGCCTTAGTCTGGAAATAGAGTGAAAATGGAAGATGGAATAAATATGAAACCAAGTCCTTAGGTGTGATTTGGTGGCTAGTTGCACCTCCTCAACCTATATTTCTTCATGATTCATGATAGGAATCCATTAAAAACCCTTTTCAATGTTCAATATTCACAAGAAGAGTGAGCTTCAAGACCTACAAATACTCTAGTTTGTTGCCCTAAAACTTCAACTTTTGCTAGTGAGACTTGTGTTAGAAGACTTGACTTTTAGAAATCCCTTTTTGAAAAATGACTAAAAGATGTGTGAAATGACTTGAGATGAGTATTTATAAGCAACAAAACCTTATTTTCCCATTATTTAGGCCTAAGAGGTTGACATTCATCAGAAATTTAAGTTAAATTAATCAAATTCCTACTCAAAACTAAATTTTCCCTCAAAGGGGACTCATTCGCCACTCTTGGTGAATGGGTCCCACCAGAGGGGACTCATTCGTCCAAGGTGGCGAATGGGTCCCACTATTGAATTTTGGTGGTTTTTCAAGGTATGAAAGAATTATGTGTTGTTTGTTAGATTTTAGGTGATTTCTCAGGTAAAATGGGCCTCTAGATCAAAAATGATGGGTCTTAGGGGCCTATAAATGTTGTTTTAAAGGATAAATGATGCAAATTCATTCCAAAGTGGGTCAAATCACACATGAAATTGTCTCTTTTCTCAAGAGGGTCAAATTTTCTATAGTACATGTAATACTACCAATTTATTACAAGTGTCCTATAGTACCTCCTTGCTAGAAAATATAATACTTTGTAGTTACCCACAAATACATGATAATAATTTCTCAATTTCTACCACTACAACACCTTTAAAACTGCATTCAATCTACACATAGATTCACATCCACCTTCTTTATTACATTAATTTACAAATTCTGACACATAGATGCCTCTTGATGAGGGCCCCTTACTATTATATCTTGAAGGAGATCAATAACTCGAGGACTGCCAATAGGATTCATAGGTGGGTTCTTATCCTTCCCCTCATTCCCACTTTGACGAGTGACATGATTCCTAGGAGGGATCTTTCATTAAAAATCAATGCATAGGTTAGGACATACATAGAATCATCTAAAAAGCATCACTAAGGCATGAATTTCATTAGTCCAAGATAGAATGATACAATAATTTGAAATTAACAACCACACACCACTCAATTTTAACCTTGCAAGGAAAATGAAACCATATGGTTAATAGAAGATAAAGTTACTAAATTTAGCTAAGGGTACATGCACATGACTTTAATTGTATAATTTAATATGTACATGCTATGGACTTTTATGTTATGTATTTTTTAATGTTATAAATTGAATGTGTCTTCAAATGAAATTTATTTTGAATTTTTGCACATTCAATGTGATTTAAATAACTTTTAAATTGTGCACATTATTTAATTAGTGTGTTGATATATATTTTTTAATTGTTCAACATGAATTTTCCATTTCATTGTTCACATGGATCCTTAATTTAACATAGATTATTTTATACCTAATGCACAACTTGAAGATCCCATACACCTAGATCTTCCACCACAACAAAACCCCACACCTTCACACTCTCCACCTCATAACCCCCCATGACCTATAGTAGATCAGGCTCAGTTAAGAGAGATCATTAGAGAAAACCTTAATGTGATTCAGGAAAATATATATTTAATAAAAAATGAGCCTAATATCCCCCCCATCTTGTATGGTTTGCATCTTTGATGCAAAAAATTTTCAATTATGTTTGATCTATTGATGCGGACTTAGATAGGTCCCATCAATGGAGAGAAGAGAGGAGACAATTCTATATATATGGATTGTCCTATAAAGAAATTAATGACCTTTAAATTACCAAACAAGCCATTTGTGAACATTTTTTTAGCCCCCAAATAAAGCAGCCAATTCCATCCACCAAAAAACAAATTTCAATTAAATGGTGTAGGCACCCAAAGATAGCTGCAAATTATTGGGATAGATGGTGGATGGTGTTTGATACTCCACCATAGAGAAATTGTGAGGTGCCCCTATACTTTTTGAGAAAGTTATGGGATAAGTTTGAGTTGGGTTTAAAACCCAACTATTTTGATATGAGGTCATTTCAAGGAGTTTGGCATGGCATGCCCCAACATATATTAGGATCATGTGTCTATCCTTAGCAATGTGCTCCAATTACTCCTATTGTTGTTCCAAATCCAGGTGTTCCCACTGCATTTTAGCAATAGACCATGTCGTCAACATTAGGAGCATTGAGTTCTCTTTAAAGATATCTCACCCATCAAACTACACACGTGGTGACTGAAGTGGGAAATAGAGATCATGGAGGCTCAAGCTATGGGCATACATAGGAATCCACTTCAAGTGACCCACATGCATCTAGGATGAATTCATATATGGATTTACTATATTTTGAGGATCATCTTACATAGGTATGTTCATCTTTTGAACCTAGGCACATTTAAGTAATTTTTTTGAAATGTGCAAAATTCATGTAAATAATAACATCAAATTATATATAATATAATATTAATTCAAGAAGTGTTCAGTGTAGATGCATGATCACATGATGCCTGAATCTCAATATGATCATGTTTGTATTTCGAGTGTTGTAGATTTGGGCTCACCTTTTGGTTGAGTATAAATAAATATATATTTTAATTTATGTGGACATATATAATTTAATTTGAATTTGTACACATGTGTGAAATGATATATTATATCTCGATGCAGGGAGGTCATGGAATACTGAGTATTGACCAACCACAAGTTGTGGTGAGCACTCTTGAGTCATCATCAACTCAGGTGCATGATTTCAAAATTTTGTTAAGTTTAAATTAAATACACATCATAGATCTAATTTAATTTGAATTTGTACACATGTGTGAATGATCCATTTATTGTTGTATCTAAATGTAGGGATTTCATGTGATACCCATGATGGGTACACCTGAGACATCATCAAAATTTATGCATGGTAAATATTAGGTGTGTGATCATGAGGTCATATCATTTGAGTTTGTAAACATTACTAAATCTTCTATACAATTTTTAGGGACCTTCTAAATATATATATTTAAGGTTTTAACATATTTTTTTCTTTATATGAATATGCAAGAAATAGGAGATCAAGCATTTGGACCTTCTCAATTGATAGTTATGCTATCTATTGAAAAAAATGTGTTAATAGATTCACATTATCATATGGTAATTTATGGATACTAAAAATCATTTTTACTATATTTACTACATATTTAATTAAATTTATTTTTATCAACTTTATATTTTCAAGTTTATATGTTAAATTATATAAAAAAACTAAATAACTTTAAATATAATTTCAAGTTTATTGTACTCTTTTATATCATGATACAGGTACATCTATTCCATGTGGAGCAAAGAGGAGACTTGATTTGACTAATCTCCCTAATAGTTAGATGGTTTTAAATTTTATGGACTATAAATCTCTAGTTTTATTTAAATATATGTGTTGGACTTGACATATACATTTTGAACATGTTATTTCATGGACCATTTCACATACATTATATCGATTAATATGATCATGTTTGTGTTTATTTATATGATTTGACTTTAATATGATGATTATATATGCACTCAATTATGATCATGTTATGTTCATTTCGATGATTATATGCACGCATGTATGTATAAATATTTTATCTAATTTTCAAGAAATATGCACTATATAAATTATTATCTAGTATCAAATTTCATATATATAATTTATCATATGGTTAGGTGGAAAATTAAAACATACATTAAATATTTTAGATCATATTCTTAATAAATTAAGGGTAGGTAATTTTAACTATTTTCCAATTCTGGGAAATATTTGAATCACTAAACAAAAATCTATCTCCTTGTATATATAAAATGTATAAACTATACAATTGAAAAATTATATAAAATTTGGTAAATGCAAGACATGATTTGTATAAGATAAAATTGGAACAAGATATTTAAAAAGTGACTAATAAGTTCATTGAAGTTAATACATAAAACAAACATATATAATTGATATTGATGTTTAATACAACTATATAACATGATGAAACATACATGTGCATGTAGATACAATTAAAGCTTCTCAACTTTTAGGTCAAGAACACAAAATGATTTTTACATATAGTCTCTTGATAAAAAAAAATTACAATGACAATCACATGGTAGACTAACTTGATGAGAACCTACAAAAATAATTAATGTAAGTGAAGTAACTATAGTTTTTATGAGTCTTTTAACTAAATAATTCATGCAAGAAAAGAACAATATATAGTAAAAGTTAGAAAATTGGATCTTATAAATTCCTTACAAATTCAAGTGATGTTTTCCATAGGATGGATTAAGGTGACCTAAGACGATATAGCTTAAGGGGTCGTAAGAGAATTCCTTAACGAGAGTTAAGAGAATAACTTAAGGGGATGCAAGACGGTGGATTAAGCGGAGTTAATATAATGACTTTAAGGGATGCAAGAGGGTGGATTAAGGGGAGTTGATAGAATTACTTAAAGGGATGGAAGAGCGTGGATTAACAGGATGCATTTCATGAACGGTTAGGAGATGGCTTAATGGGTCCTAAGAGGATGGCTTAAAGGGATGTAAGAGGGTGGATTGAGGGGAGTTGATAGAATAAATTAAAGGGATGTAAGAGGGTGGATTAAGGGGAGTTGAGAGAATGAATTAAAGGGATGACTTAAAGGGATTAAGCATATCATGAACCCTAGAAACCATAAACCCTAAACAATAGGACCTAAAGCCTAGGAGATGAACCCTAAACCATTAACCCATATAGATTTGTTATTATAAGCATCTCGTGAACCCTAGAAACCCTAATTTTTTTGAGAGGATGGCTTAAGGGGAATTATGAGAGTGACTTAAGGGATGCAAGAGGGTCAATTTGAAATGCCCCACCAAAGAACCCCAGAGGAAAATACATCTAACTACAATAATGACACAAAAAAAGAATTAAGTGAAATAACATAGGCTATAAACATATCTAAACATAACATATATGTTAAGCTATGTCCTCTAAGGTTCCATGACTACATTACACACATACCTACTGAACTAGATCCAAACATACATCATAGATAAACTAACTACACAAATTGAATTTAAATCCTTTGCATTACCAAATAAGCAACATATATTCCCATACATGACATGAGTTACATAATCATTAAAGGTCATATAATAAGAATCTAATGAGTACATAAACAATTTCTATTACATGGGAGTACATCATTACATTGATACAATAAGGCTTCCCTGAATACAACAAGAAGAATACATCAAGGTTACATTACATGGTACAAATGAGATACAAGTTCGATACATAACATAAGAAATTGCCTCCGCAAATCAATAGAAGATATGGAACCTGCTACAAGTGGTAGCTCCTTCATCCAAATGAACAACAGCAAGGGAAACCCAATGGAGGGAAAATCACAATCCACCCAAGCATGTGGAACCCTAAGGTCCACCCCCAGTGCTAGGAGATAACAATAAGGTCCCACTACACAAATAGTCAAGAATATAGTAACGCAACACCAAAGGGCTAACATGACTCCAACAAACAATGTTATTATATTTCCACAATCCATAAGAATATTAGAGAAGCTATTTCTGGATTAGATTATGTAAGCTTTTTTGGATCAACGTTTTGGATCACACTTCGTGATCCATCATCAGGATAGAGAGCTCAAGGAGATGAAAGTGGTTTGTTGCAGACCCAACAGGTATAAAAAGAGGCAGAAAGATGAAAGAGGGATAGAAGGCACAAGGCCCAAGAGAAGACAGGAAAGAAATTACCAAAAAATGGATAGATGGGATAGATGAAAGTGGTTTTTTTTTTTCTTTTTTTTTTTGGTAATTTCTTTCCTGTCTTCTCTTGGGCCTTGTGCCTTCTATCCCTCTTTCATCTTTCTGCCTCTTTTTATACCTGTTGGGTCTGCAACAAACCACTTTCATCTCCTTGAGCTCTCTATCCTGATGATGGATCACGGAGTGTGATCCGAAATGTTGATCCAAAAAAGCTTACAAAATCTAATCCAGAAATAGCTTCTCTAATGACTCCAACATACAATGTACATCATAACATCACTTATCAGTAACACTGCTTCTAAAGGCGAACAAAGAAAAAGGGGAACACAAGATGAGGGAATGTTAGGTTGCTATAGGGAGGAGTGTCATTGCATGGTCCTGACAAGGGTTACCCTGATAGTCTCTCACAAGATGCCAACCCCATAGGGTGACACATGCATAACCAACCTTCCTTTTGTGAGGACAAGTCGATCTTACCAATGAGGACTTCTCAACCCATCCTTAGTGAGAATGAGCACTACAAGCATGGGTAAAGCATCCAATTATCTTAATTACTGTGAAAATTACCTATGTCACCAAAAAATGTATAGTTGGACATTTTTTTGCTCACTTGAGTCTCTCTCATGGAATTTGGCTTGATTTTTCCTAGATTTAATGTTGCAATGTGGTCACATTCACATTAGGTCTTGGACCCTTGAGAATCATTAAGAATTCAAGGTTGTCTTGTAAAAGTGTTGTAACCCACTTTCACAATTTTCTAGTACCCTTTTAATTATAATTTACTTAAATAACCCCTCTTTATGACTTACCAAGTCTTATTTCAAAGTGTTGTAAAGACTTGCAAAAAAATCTCACACTTTTCTAGACTTGTCAACACTAATTCAACCCTTTCTTATGTTTAAATGACCCCTTAATACACTTTTTGGTCCTACTTAAGTGTAATTTTGAAAATATTCCCATTAAACCTTATTAAATACACTTTAATACCTGAAACCCAGTAAAATTTCCCTAGTGAGACCAAGTCACCTCCTGGGGTGACTTAGTCCCACTAGGCACAAAAATTAAAATAATTTCAATTTTCTGGCAGGATTTTATTCTCTTACCCTTCAGGTTAGTCTATGATGTGTTATTTTTGGGAAATATTAGAAAATCAAGTATAAATAAAGGGGTTTTCCTCTCATTTTAACCCCCATTCATTCACTTAATCATCCAAGCAACTATCAAGTCATCCATGAGAGCACTTCATTGCATATCTTCATATTTCAAGATCAAGGGTTTGGTGAGTTTGTGACATTGCATGTTGTTTATTCATCATTCTCTTTCTATTTCAATTCATTATCTAGTGTTTGATTATCAAATCAGGGTTTGACCAAGGCAACCCCATATTCTCGAACCCTTAACCCTGTTTCCCCTCTTTGCATGTGTGTTTAAAGGTCTTGTATGCATATTTTTCAAAGAGAAAGGTGTTAAAAAGGTGTTTTCAATCCATCAAATTCATAAAAGTCAATAAAGCCCTAATTGAAGCTTGGAGACCTCTTTCAACCTATTTTCTACAAAATCTAAACTAGACACCTATCAAGAAAGGAAGTACAGTCTGAAAGCTATAGAATCCTGCCCTGAATTTCTTGAGATTCTTAGGTGGACTAAGTCACAATTTGTGGTGAATTATTCCCACTACCAGGCCTAAAAATTGGTTTCTACATTTCTAGATACCCATTTGGAAAATTCCTATTCTAGTAGATTTTCCCCAAAACTAGACTAAGTCGCCCAGCTTGGCGTAAGTGTCCCAATTAGAATTTCTCATCAATTTTGTAGGATTCCAGGGACTCTCTGCATCAGACTTCAGATTGCAGGTGCACCTCTCTAGTATTTTTATTTTGTTATTGTTTACTTGCATTCTTAGGTGTTTTTGCATACATCACTATGTTTTCAAACACCTTGCATATCTTAGATTTAGCATTCATAATCATCTTTCTCTTTTAGTTTAATGCATTTAGGCATAATATTTAGGAACATTGTATCCATCCTTGCATTGATTTTGAATGTGTACATTGCATTTTGGGTCCATTTCTCTCCTTTTAGGTGAAAAAACCTAGAAGAGTTAGAGAACCCTTGGATACCCAAAATCGGTGTCCACATTTTGGTGAACCCAACTTTTGAACATTTTACTTCTAATTTCAAGTGCATTGGCATCCTAGGTTTAACTTGCATCAACATTTCATTAAGTGTTACATTGTTTAATTTGCATCCTAGGGTTTAAAAATAATTGCACTATTGAAAAGCTCATATAGCTTGCATTTTTTGCATCATATTTCATTGGAAAACAATAAAATTTTGCATTTTCATGCTGTAGTTGTATCTGCACATCTGAAACACATCAAATTGCATTTAAAATTTCTAAAAAATCACAAAAAAATCATCACTAGGACTAATTCATCATATTGGGTGACTTAGTCCTTCTGCACATTTTCTACATTTTTGGTATATTCTGTACATTTTGCTATGTCTATATTTACTACTTTCAACGTACACAAACTCTAATATTTTCTTTTATTTTAATAAACAATTCAAGTTGCACCTTTGTAATTCATAGCACATACACTTTCTATTATGAATTAGATTAGATTGTTTGAATTCTATTATTTCCAATATAATTGTAATTTATAGTTTAGATGGTGAAATAAAAAATATACTTTTTCCTATCTTTCTTCTAGAAATTATTATTTTAATTTTTTCTTCTAATTACAATTCATTGTTATGATTGATTTTCATCTACATTTCATTTATTATTCTTCCCTCTTGTCTAAGTATTTCTATCAGATGAATTAAGCCACTTGAAGGGGGAATATCCTATTTCTATCACTCCTTTTTTGGGTTTTAAAATAGTCACAAGTCATAATATAGAGACTCATCAACATGTCGAAATAGATATTTATCACATGACATGGCAATGCTTAACATGTAGTATCAATGTTGCATATAGTTAAAATGTTCAAATCTTTTTTTCACTTTTTTATTTTTCCAAATAACCAAGAAAGTGTGGATCCTATGCTTATTTCAATTGTGATACATATGCTACACATTACCTACTTTTATTTGCATGCACACCAAGGATGAAAAATGTGATATTTTGTGGGATTCATTTCCTTACATGGATCTTTGTATTCTTTTTATGGTTTACTTCAAATAATATTTGGGAGCGTTCATTTATGTATAAATACACACTTTTATGATTTATGTACACCAAAAATTTGGCTAAATTGCAGCAATAAAATTTAAATACCCATATTGGTTCCTTTTTTATTTTTAGGCCCATGCTAGAAAAATGTAATCAATTTGGATGTTAATAAAAAAATATTATGATCAATTATGATCATACAAGTTCTTTTAATGATTAAGTTCTCTTGTTCAAAATTTTATTGATTAGAAGGGAAAATGCAAGATAAATACTTGAGTTTACTGTACACATACATGATTTAGTCGATGATACTAATAGTCTTATTTTTAAATTTTTGATAGAAGATATACATTGTTGTTAAATTTTAGGTGAGTAGATTTCTTTTACTAGTTTCGTTAATGTCAATCTTGAAATCACCAAAAATTATAGTAGCTCGTCCTATGATAAACGATATTCTATATTCTTGAGTCAATTAATTAATGTAAAACCAAATTATAAACTTGATGAAAATCTATCATTTCTCTTTAATTTACAATTAAAATATTTAATAATAAAACTATCTTGTAATAGTGCCATGTTTAATTTATTATTTTAAAAATCCAATTCTTTAAACACCATAAAATGTAACAGTTGCTATTATAAGACCCCTTTCATAGATTATAAAACTATACTCTATTATTAAAAATTATACTTTATTCAAACATCACATATTAAACGTTCTTATTTTTTATAGGTTCACTATATTGTACAGTTTTCTAAATATTATAATGCATGTACACCTTTCTTTAAGATTATAATACATGTACATATTGAATGCTTTTGACCCAAAGCTATGAGTCGATGAAGTCACAATCATAATCAGTTTAACAATAAAATGTCAAATTTGTAGAACAAATGTTTATAACATTATAACTTTTGATAAAATATAAACTTTACCCAAATAATGTTGAAATAGAATGATACATTGTATGTAGCATAATAGTTTTTCTCCACGTAGTAAGCAGATTCTTCCCCCACATCGACTGAAATGCAAATAAGGTTCTGATAAGACATTACGTCGCGATAAACTAGGCAGGTCATGTCTATTACAGTCCAACAAATACAAATCATTTCAAAATAGAATTTGATCGAAATCATTATTTTACTGACCTTTTCGCGTTAACTACGTGTTCCCCTGCGTCTACCGACCACGCAAATCGGGTCTACTTAATGCCCATTCAGTTCCTCGAAGCAGTCGAAGGATTTTGGAATTAGGGTTTCTTAAACTACATAGTACTATACAGAAATTATCTGAAGCCTCAAGACTTACCCTGCGGTCCCATGGGGGGGCTTGGGCACCTGTTTTCACGGAAGTAGGTGGTCTCATGGCAAAAAAAAATTTGCTACAGGATTAAATAGAATCTTTCTCAGCCCGAATAAGCAGGTGGCTGCAAATTTCAGCTGGTGGAAATGGGGTGGGGCTAGAAATTGCTCCACCTGCTTAAATGTACTTCCTGCCACTTTTGGAGGGAAGTGATGTTTATTTATAAATTTTTTAGTCACATCATGCCATTCCACCACCATCCCACCACCATTCCACCACCAGCCTGCTTCAAATTTGAAGTTTCAAAATATTCATGGGACCACTAGCTTCAAAAATTCTGCTAAAAATTTAAGCAGATTCTAAGCAGATTCTGCCCCGGATTTTTAGGAAGCCCCCCTCCATGGGACCGTGCCCTTATAGTCATGAACTTGACGACTTCCACTGTACCTGCTCAATCTTTTACTCCAATGCGGTGTGGGAGTATATTATACAGCCCATGTTTTTACTGTATTCGTAGTAAGAAGAATGAAAGAAGTTTGGCTGTTAAAGCTTGCTTCTCTGATGCCTCAGGTAATACCGTGACTGAAAAATTGCTATACATTTTTCAGTTCCATTGTTCTATTTGGTCGTCTCTAAAGTCTAGACTTCAATATGTATATTTGACTGTCAATCGGAATAAGTGTTTCTTTCATGTTAAACCTATCGACGGCCCGGTATTGGAGATGAAGATATGATAGTTTTGAGGTTTCGGATTCATAAGTTGAGAATGCAGGAAATGAATTATATTCCTCCGCAGCATTGGATGCAGTGGGAAAAAAACTGGTATCCCGCATATCATTCAGATGTTTGCTCATTCCTTCTACGGTTGGAGAACATTCTACTTAACAGCAGGCCTGGCATTGCCATCGGATTTTTGGCTTTAATCTCGTTTAGTGTTCCGGCCTCAGTCTTGCTGCTTCTTATTCAAATCCTTCCTCACTTGAAGGGCTAAGTAGTAGATTGTACCGCTTAAACAATAAATTGTCGCTTCAACATTAATCAAAATATAATCGAAAGCAGTCCCAAAATGATTTCCGTTAAGATGTGTGCAGAACCAACTTCAAAAGTCTTTTACAGCTTTGGCTGGTTCTCTCTGTCTTTTTACAGAGTCATGCTTCGTCACGGTTAATAATATTGATAATTAATTAAGTTTAAAATGAAATGAAATATGATTTATTTGCTGTATGAGCTGACACCAAAATAGTGATAGGTATTGTTAAACATATATATTGTATTACAAGGAAAATGATGTCCATAAATTATGAGAATAAAATCTATCCGAAACAGTGTTAACCCACTGCATAGTTTATTTACTCAACTCGTGGTGAGAATTATTGATGTAAAGGGCAGTATATGCTATATAAGTTATTGAAAAAGAAAGATCAGTGCGTGAGATGAAAGATAAACCTGTCTTAGTAGGTAGGAAGAAGGATTGTCTCTCTTAAAAAAGACATGGTGTTAAGTGCCATAGTTTAAATTATTATAATTGTATGTAAGTTTGTACTAAATTCAATGGACGTGGAGGTTATGTAAAAAAAAAAAACATGTAAGTGTATAAGTAAGCATATACAAATTAACTGTCATATGAGGATACCTATGATTATCTCTAACCAGCCAAATCTCATTGTTACATCACTATTGAGCTGAGATAAATAATGCAACCAAATGCTAATTGAGACTACACTAATTGATGCAATCAAATTGAGTAATTTATATACTATATTTTCACAAATAAAGAAAATGGAGTAATTGATGCACCTATGTTAAAGTAAGGCAATGCAGAGAACTGTTGGAAATTAGATTTTGGATATTCTAGTTAAAGTTGGGATCAAAACGCAAAAGTGACAATAAAGTCCAAAGGTGGATAGCTAGTAGAAGGTCCTAGTCCAAAGATTGACAACTAGTAGGTAGGGTACACCATCTTAGGGTGGCTAGGACTATGCATCTAATGGAAGTATACAAATTTTAAGGTTAAGGTTTATTTGATGAGCACACACTTATACTCAGAGGGGGTGAATCAATATAATTCAATATTTTACTTATTTAAAACTTAACAAGCACAATAACAACACATAAGGTTCACACAATTAAGAAAAAAATATTTGCGTAAAAACCCTTTTGGAGAAAAACCATGGAGAAGGGTTGCTTCAATCCATTATCTAAATCTAGCCATAAAAAAAAATGATCTTACAACTCTTTGTAGACATCAACCTATTGTAGACACCAATCCCCACTTATTGAATTTGTAGGCACCAACTCACTGGAAACACCAATCCCCACTACTGAGCACCAACTCTACAAGAGACATCAATCTCTTCTTTTAGGAGGCACCAACCTCTTCTAAAAAAATCACCTTGCAGATGTTTCTTCTTCAACTAATGATGAACATATTTTTTACACTTTCACAATTCACAAAATTTACTCTATATTGGATATGTTGTGCATTAAATCTACTCTACAATAAATTTGATTTTCTCTATATTCGAATCATATTACATTTTTTGCTTACATCGTTCACTCCCATTTCATCTTATTTTTTATAAATATTCATGCCTCTTCCTGAAGAGATGCGATTTTCCTAAAGGAGGTTGGCCATCTTTTTATTTTAAAATAATTTATGTGTAGCCCTTCATTATTATCATCATAAGGGTCAGCCATCTTTTTATTTTAGTGATGCCTTAAAGAAGGTAAAGTATTCCATTTTAAGCACCAAAACTAAATGGAGGTTGGCCTTAAATAAATTAAATTTAGCTCTTATTATTCCTTGAGTTGACCATGTAAATAACTTATTTTGAAAATATAATTATTAACATGTTGGCCAAACAACTTTGACATCAATGAAAGTATTTCCAACAATCTTCCTTTTTGAGCAAAACAAATTTTGACAAAGCAACATTTGATATCAATGACAATATTTTCAATAATCTCCCCCTTTTTATTGATGACAACCTTGCAAAGAAAGAATCATTTGACTACAAGAAGAACATAATATTTCCTCCTTTTGTAATGATCCCTCTTTCTATAACTCTCCCCCTTTGACATCAAAGGAAAGAGTTCAGTTTGATATTTTCATAAAGAAACCCCCCCTTTCTGCAATATTTCCATCAATGGTACCATTCTATCTCTTTTGTAATTCTCCCCCTTTTTGAAATTCACTAGTTGGTCTTTTTTCTAAATTGACTCTTGAATGCATAATGCCAAATAATATGTAGGACTAAAAATAATCCAATAATTATCTCTCACTAAATCTGTTCTTCTTCTTAAGAATTTAGTGACAAGATTGGAAAGATATAACTCCCCATTTTCTCCTAAGATACTCAAAAGTCTCTTTTAGAAGGGGCTTGTGAAAATATATGTAATATATTATTTTGTGGAAATGTATTCCAACTTGACTTGTTGTTTTACAACCTGTTCTCACAAGAAATGATACTTGATAGGAACATCATTTGTCCTTGAGTGCATAATAGGATTCTTTGAAATATTTATTATACTAGTGTTTGCATAACCATCTTTCTTTTGTTTGTCCCTTATAGAATCTTTTTTCCTTGATCTCACTAAAGATGTAGAGGCTATTTGATGTTCTATTTGTATCTGCAACTGCTTTTCTTGTACTTTTCTTTCTCATTTCTCAACCTTAAGCACAGAATGTGATTGTTTCCTTGATCACACATTTGAATAAAACTAATTATTTTATTCTTCAAACCTTCAACATACAAAAAATTTATATTTTTCTCTTTCCATTATCAAGGCTAAGAGTATATTTACTACTTATCCTTATTGTAGCATTATCTCCCAATTTCACAGTTCCTCCATTTACTTCCTCTAGTGTCAAAAATTGTCACCATTAAAAATTTCACACTATTTTTTGCTCCCCCTAAATTAATGAGCATAATTAAGTCCCTAATTTCCAAAATTATGCATTCCAAAGCCTATATTTACTATTTTTTTAAGGCTTGCAAGCATTGAGTAAATACAAACAATTAATTTTTTTGTTGAACATAAAGGTGAAATTGTAGTTTAAAACTTGTAAACCTATTATACTATAGATTGAATTAAGTGTTCTTTGATACAATTATTTTTGTATGATTAATCCGTTTACATCAATTTTACCAATTGTAGAAAGAGACAGAAGATTGTAGAAGAATGAGACAAGAAGATAGAAGTGACACAACATATATGTGGAGAAACCCTTTTGGGAAAAAAACTCCACCAAAATCAATAGTTCTTGTATTATTTAACCTTAGAACAAGATTACAATAATACTATATCAGTCTTTGATTGATATGCTTCCTTGCCTTCAATAATCCTTCTTCACAACTTGCAATAAACTCTCATACAATTTCTGCAACACAAGCTAACCATGCATTCCATGTGACCAAGGATGAATCCACACATCCCATGCCATGCTTCAAACCCTCACACATGTACAAGCTCAACCTTGCTAACCTACAATCAAGATTACAAACTCTAATGCAATTGCTATGATAAATAAATAATTAATGAGCATGTAAACTCATAAGAGTTATCAAATACAAGAGCATAAAGCTCCTCTCAAAAATATATGCCTAGATTGTGCAAGTAGAGTTCCACACTGTAACATGAAGTCAAAACCAAAGTTTCCTCAATTTAGGCACCCCAAGCTAAACACTTAACCGATTGTTCGTCAATAAAATATCTTGCAAGAATCACCTCAAAGTTGGCACCCAAAAATGTGCCCACCTAACTGAGCCTTGTAAATATCTTCTCATGCAAAAGTTGCTAACTCAAACATGCCAACTTTCACACACAAGGTGGGTCCAAGTCAATCTTAGTTAACTAAAACATATCTCTCCACCAATTCATGCAAAAATTATGCATAATTGATCATCCCCTCTTAACTAAAAGTATCCACCTATTATCTATCATGCAACTAAAGTCATCAGTCATGCAACTCAAGTCAACTAGCATTCAAATCAAACTAACTACATGCAACTGAAGATAACTAAACCATAACTGAACTAAACTAAACTAAATTGAACTGAATTGAACTCCACTCATGTAAATATCAATCCCTAATTTGTATGATCTTTGCATGCATGACTAAAGTGCTATCAATCCTTCAAATAGTTAACTAAAGCAAGGTGGGTTCCACCTTCCATGTGGGCACCCCATGTGCTCCTATTTTGTAGGAGCTCTTCTTGGGTGTCTCCACATGTTCCTATCATTTAGGAATAATTACAAATGTCAATTTATATGTTTATTTCATTTGAATTTAATCTCTTTCTAATCCTGGTGTTGGGGAACACTTTCCAAGGACTTAGGAGATACATGAAATATGTTTTGGATTGCAATTATATGGCATCCTATTCCCAACATTCTCCCACTTGAAATTATACACTGTAATTATTATGAATAAGGAATCATTATTATAAATCAAGTCTAGGACTCAAGGCCAATGGCCTTCCTACACCAAGAGAACTTATCTGCAACATTGATCAAAGTGTCAACTTTCTCAATCAATATCTTTCCCAAGTATGTGTAGCCAAACTATCATAGGTAGAACTTCATGCTATCAAGATAACAACCCAAATTTGCAAACAAGTCCCTGTATATCCACCATCCTGCAAAATAAGACTTCAAGGTAATAACACACATAGACATGTGATAAAAAAAAAAATCTGAAGTAACTCATTGTAGTAAAGTGTAACTAGTCCAAGAGAGGTGCCCCTCTCATACATAACACATACCTTCTGGAACTCTCACTACACAAGTAATGTCAATTCTGAAAAGAAGATCACAACATTAACAAGTCCTCCTATAGCACTTCACATAGAGGATGTGGATAACTCCTCTATCATAGTGTCAAAGAAGCATACAATGATATACACAATACATCTCTAATAATACAAGAACCTTCAAGAAGAAGATAATATTCCCATAAAGAGAGAACCTGCAAATCAAACCATGTTCTTATACCACACTAACATGTGCCAAACTATGTAAAGTAAGATCTCCTTCAACACTCCCAAACTGAAAGGATATCAACATCTAACCATTCAACTTATAATGAAACATGGAAGAACTTAGATGTAAACCTCTCACAGAAAGTAGATCAAACTTACCTAAACATTCCCACAACAAAAAGGGGAATATGCCTAGAGCCACTAACTATCTCCCATACCTCTCCTGCTCAAATCCTCAGAACTAACTCAAGCGCAAGATTGCAAGGAGAACAATCGAAATACATAAAATCATGCATCTACTTCTCAACAATCCCTTAGAACTCAATTTTCAAGACTAATGCATACGAGAAGACAAGATACATATAAATAATGCATCTAATAATTAGGCAGGAAACACCTCTTAGATCATTTTACTTACTGAGTAGACCAAGAGTGAGATACAAGATTGTCCTGTGCATACAACACCAAGCAATATAGGCTTTCAATAAAGACAACCTTCTCATCAGGTCTATGATGGACTCACATCCATCTCCAGGTGTAGGCTCCTTGATCTTTACTGATGAAATTTTTTAATAACAAGTAACCATTCCAACATATATCTCTTAACGTAAGAAATATCTGGCCTAACCCAAGTCTCTCTAGTATCCATGAGAACCCACCAATAAATCCATGCCAAATTTAAATGCAACCTGCATAATCATGAAGCTCCAAGCAAATGATTAACACTCAAAACCAAAGAGAACTACATCCTCTTAAAAAGGAAGAACTGTGCTATAGAAAATTGGACCCTCTTGAGAAAAGAGACAATTTCACTCATAATTGGACCCACTTTTGAGTCCCTTCACATCATTCACCCTTCAAAACATCATTTGTAGGCCCCTCAAACCCATTAATTTTTATCTAGAGGCCCGTTTTACCTGAGAAATCACATAAAACTTGACAAACAACATTTAATTATATCATACCCCGAAAACCCACCTTCAAACAGTAGTAGTGGGACCCATTCACTAAGGGTGGCAAATGAGTCCCCTTTGAGGGAAAATTCAAATTTAAGCAAAAATTTAATCAATTTAACTTTAATTTCTGATGAATGTCAGCCTCTTAGGTCTAATTAATGGGAAAATAAGGTGGTGTTGCTTATAAATACTCATTTCAAGTCATTTCACACATCCTTTTATCATTCCTTGAGAGCAATTAATAAAGTCAAGTCTTCCAAAACAAATTTCATTAGCAAAAGTTGAAGTTTTAGGGTAGCAAACTAGGGTTTTTGCAGGTCTTGAAGCTCACTTCTCTTGTCAAGATCCAACATTGGAAAGGGTTTATGATGGATGCCTATGGTGAATCATGAATAAATCTAGGGTGAAGAGGTGCAACTAGCCACCAAATCACACCTAAGGACTTGGTTTCCTATTGCTTCAATCTTCCATTTTCACTCTATCTTCATATTAAGGTTTGCATCTTGTTTGTTTATCATTTGCATTTCATTTCATTCCTATTTTTCATGTGTCGTGAGGTTTCTAGGGTTGAGAACTTGCATCATATAAATCGTTCTTACATGTCTTATTCTAAAGTAATAGAATAGGATATTTGTCACATCTCAGCTTTTCCTAGTCTTTAACACATCTAAGGCTAGGGTTTATGCGGGTTTTTCTCCATTCAAGCTTTAATTACCCAACTAGGGGTTTGACTAAGGAAAACCTCCCATTAGATGAATAATTTTAAGCTATTTCCTAGGAATTTTTTGAGATCCGAAGTTAGGCTTCAGTTAGAAATTGTTGTACAGGTGTCAAGGTGTAGAACAAAACTTTGAAATTGCAAAAAATTGAAAGTGGAATAATTTTCCATGCATGGCGAATGAGTCCCTCCTAAGGTGTAGATTTGAGTTAGATGCAGATCCAGATCTCCAATTGTCAGAAAATAGCTTCTATGTAGAAAATTCTTAATCTAAGATTGATTCGCCCAAGGTGGCGAATGAGTCCCAGTCAGCCTAAAGTCAAGTTTCATTAGTTTTCCAGATTATTTTCTAGTCATCTCCATTTTTCCAGGTGCACTCACTTTGAGAAATAGCCTTTTGTTTAGTTTAATTTGCATTTTTGCAAACACACACTGTATTTTCAAACATAGCATACATCTTAGTTTTGCATTCATAATCTATTTTATAGATCATTCAATTGCATTTAGTTTACTTCATTTAGCTTAGACAACATCACACATATAACATAATTTGAATGAACTAGTTATCATTTTTGGCCTAACTCTCTTTTTAGGTGAAAAACCCTATAAGAGTTAGATAATACCTAAGAGCCAAAAATCAACGATTCATTTTGGTGAACCCAACGTGAATAGCGCATCAACACTCTCGAACATCTCCAAGCTCAAATCAAACAATTACAATGAAAACACAACATTCATTTCATCCCTCAATCATTTTCTAAGGGATATTTTGTTCTTATTGAAAATCAACGAAATGCTAGTGCTGACAATGAAGATAAAGATAAGTTCAGCCCTAATTGGTTGGGACCTTATATAGTTGATACCACTTATGGGTCTAGTGCTTATCTCTTAATGTAGCTTGATGGAACACCCCTTAGGGAACCCATTAATGCCATGCATTTGTGTTGGTATTATCTCTAATCCCCTTTGAATAGTATGGTTGATATAGCAGTGTTGTTTAAAGTTATTTGATGTTAAATTCTAAATAACTTTCACATTGCTTCATTCTTGACAACTACATTTCTGTTTGTCTTGAACACTAAGGTAATTATTCAAGTTCATTTTATAATTGCTTTAGTCCTCATACTATTCACATTCCTGTTGTGTTTTAAGTTATATTTGTATCAGTGTATTTAATTTAACATATTCTTTTTTCATTATCAATGTTGTATCTATGCTAAAACTACAATATGTTTTACACTAGATCACATCAATCCTATTAAATCATGTAGCCATTAATTAATTACTTTTACTATAAGTCATTTAGTTAATCACATAGCATTTAACATCCACATAAATAGACACATCATCATAAAATCATATGCGCATGTCTATATATATATCAATTTTTTATAAACATCTCAAAATCATATACAATGTCATAACAGTCTGTGTGAGCTAGACCCCTCAGGATCTAGCACTCGTGATCCAGTCCCTAGATGTCACAAGACGGTCATGTGTGACCACGATCGTGAACTATCGAGTATAAGTGCATACTCCAGACTCTGTACTCGACCAATAGCTATAAGCTACTCATCTGCCATCTGATCCCTCTTTGCTTGTGCATGTGCCAGCTCTGCATGTAGTCTCTCTACCTCTGCTGAGGGTTGTGCTAACTATAATGCACTCTCAACTCAACTGATTCATCTCCTCATGCTTTCGTACACTTCCCATAACCTCATGAAAGGTCTGAGTAACTCTGGCTCTTCCTCCATGATCAGTGGGGGAACGTAGTTAGGATCCATCTCCTCCTTGTCAATGGATGTAGGCACTATCTTTGTGGAAGCCTGACGATAGAACTCTCACCAGTCTCTCGTTGCTCATGTAAGATAGACAATGTACACAATTATTACCACATCATCATGATATATATATGAAAATAAAGCATAAATCACTTTAAAGGACATGCGTAAAATCAAATATCATCACCTATATCTCAAGATGCATGAGGAATGTCAACCTCATCTCTGGGGGGCATGGATTATGTGCTAGCCTCTCTCTAACTCTGAGTAATGATATCTATTGTAGCTACTGCCTATGATCTGGTCCTATAAGTATGTGAGGACTCTCCATGCTTGTACCAATCCTCAATAGCTACCTCTTCATCCTCGCTCAGGGGTGGCTCCTCCTCGTAGTAATCATCCTCCTAATAATCCTCGTCCTCATCATCATCCTCCCCTCCATCGTGGTCCTCATAGTCAAGATCGGCCTTGGATTGGTACTAATCATCAATAACATCTATAAAAATATCTGCTAGCCTATATCGTACCTCCTCTACTCTCTCCTTTGGCTCATCACCCTCATCTATTGCTAGCTCTACATCACCTATAGGGAAATCCATGGGGAACATAGGAATTGGTCATGCATATGACCACTACTCCTTGTCCTCGTCTATGTTGCTGACATCATTAGCGTTAGATGTTGGTGGCTCATCATGATCTGAATCATTAGAACCACTCTCACAAACATGATCTATAGTGAGCTGAACAGCATCACCTAGCCTCCGGGCAGTCCACAATGATCATCTAATGAAGGGGCATGCCCTTGGTGGTGTTTACACCTTCCCAAACTGTCACATGACTCGCCTTTAACACAAATAGTCATACAACATAGTTATGCCTCCTTGCTAGATACCTATCCATCTACATCCTCCATAACTGTCCAGTGGGATCTAGCCACTGTAAGGTGAGTAGATAAGGTCTCCATAGGATCTCATCCTCCTCCAGCCAGTCAAATATCATCCTCCAAAAGTGTAAATCCCCATACTTCCATAGGCATTGCGAAGGATAGTTGAATGCTCGTGGATAACCTACAACTATAGTACAAGCGTATCTGATAGGCCTAGTACATGTGATATGCTCAAGGAACCACACCTGTAGAAGCATACAATGGACCATATTTTCGATCTCTCAAAATAGAAATCAACCAAGATCATAATACAAGTGTGCTAGAATGCAGCGGCCCCAAGCATACACTATCCTCCACTCATACATCCCTTGAATCAAGTGTACTAGTCTCCCATCCAAGTATGTCGCTCATCCATCTAGATTGAGAACCAGTGCCACTATATGCATCATAATCTATCTAAGCATAGGAGCTCATGAATACAATAGCATATAAAGCTCAATCAGTGCTCTAACCCTCTCATCATGTATCAGACCACATAGATAATACTTCATGTCTCTCTTCTGCTCCCGAAACAACCAATCCCCCCAAAAATATACCCACTCTCCCTGAATGGGAACTCAAACAATGCAGTGTACGTCCTTGAGAGTGATAGTCATTTCCCCAATGGGAAGATGAAAGGTACAGGTATTTGCATCCCCCCACTCACATAGAGCCATAAGCATGGCATCATGGTATCTCATAGGTGGCATAAGATATTCCTAATAGATACACACTTACTATAGATTCACTACCTCTGTCGCTAATAGCACTAGTGCATGATCTCTCAAAAATGTGAGTGGTCTTCCCCCTAGCCGCTATTGCGACCGAGCAAGGACCTATCAAAATCATCACAAAATGCTCTAAATTTCATCTAATATCTTCAATTTTCACAATATTCATCAAGAAAGTATGCTAAAGTCAATCTACTATGATTTTCTAATGGCCCTAGACACTTTAGAACCCTTTTTGGATATTTCACAAAGAAACGAGAACACTTCGCGAAGAAACGAGACACTTCATGAAGAAACGAGACACTTTGCGAACAAAAAGGGACACTCTGCCAACAAATGGGACACTTTGCAAACTTTTTTTGGACCCTAAATTAAACTATCCATGCATAAAAATCATTAAATTATTATAAAATTACAAGGCGAAAGTTTCAGAATCAACTCACCTCATGATACATCTCGCCAAGTGCCACTTGCAAAGATCATCCAGGCACGAAGGTGTGTAATCCTATTTGCTCAGCATATTCTTCTCTCACTCGTTACTCTCAAGCTACACAAAGGTAAAATGAATAGTAAGTGACAAGTTACTTTCTTCTCCTTCTTTTAATTTCTTTTCATCTTTTTTTACTTTTACACATTCACATATGGTTATCATCTTTTCAAACGTAGATATTATTCAAAAAAACATAACGAGAGCTAGGGTAATCTATTTTTTATGTTGTTTGATGCATTGGATTCGTGATTCCAAACTTGACATCATAAATCATCTATCGTTACGTGGCATGGTACTTGGAAATGCCCAACGATATGATGTTTCTTATTTGACCTTGCTAGATTGCTACCTTGATTCCACCTCCGTAAAGCAAGTAGAATCAAGGGGCGGCATACATCTACCATCAAATTGGATTCCTAAGAGTTAGATAAAAGGATTTTTGAGCAATTAACGAATGTGTGTTGTAGGATGTGGTTCCTAATGTTGTGGTTGTGCAGATAACTACATTGAGGGGTTCATTCTCCCGTCATTTTGAATAAGTATCCTTTTATGTAATAAGGTGCATTGGATAGAGTCCTTTAGCTTACATATGCACATAAAGTCATATGGGCGCTAAAGTGAAGGTTAAATGTGCCATAGAAAAGTGGAACCTCTTGATAAAAGAGATAATTCATGCATAATTGGACCCACTTTTGAGTCCCTTCACATCATTCACCCTTAAAAAAAGTATTTATAAGCCCCTTAGATCCATTAATTTTGATCTAGAGGCCTGTTTTACCTGAGAAATCACATAAAACCTGACAAACAACATTTAATTATATCATACCCCAAAAACCCACCTTCAAACAATAGTAGTGGGACCCATTCGCCACCTTGGGCGAATGAGTCCCCTCTTGTGGGACCCATTCGCCAAGGGTGGAAAATGAGTCCTCGTTGAGGGAAAATTTAAATTTAAGCGAGAATTTAATCAATTTAACTTTAATTTCTGGTGAATGTTAGCCTCTTAGGTCTAATTAATAGGAAAATAAGGTGGTTTTTCCTATAAATACTCATTTCAAGTCATTTCACACATCTTTTTATCATCTTTTCTTATCTTTTATCATTCCTCAAGAGAAATTCATAAAGTCAAGTCTTCCACAACAAGTTTCATTAGCAAAAGTTGAAGTTTTAGGGCAGCAAACTAAGGTTTTTGCAAGTCTTGAAGCTCACTTCTCTTGTCAAGATCCAACATTGCAAAGGGTTGATGATGGATGCCTATGGTGAATCACGAAGAAATCTAGGGTGAAGAGATGCAACTAGCCACCAGATCACACCTGAGGACTTGGTTTCTATTGATTCCATCTTCCATTTTCACTTTATCTTCATATTAAGGTTTGCATCTTGTTTTTTTATCATTTGCATTTAATTTCATTCCTATTTTTCATGTGTTGTGAGGTTTCTAGGGTTGAGATATTGCATCATATAAATTGTTCTTGCATGTCTTATTCTAGAGCAATAGGTTGATCCCACAATAGTGGTTTACAATTTTTGGCCAAACTGGACACTGAAATAATTTGTTTTAACTAAATCTTCACTTTCGGGCACCTATAGCGGCTAAATCGTGAGGAATTTGAAGATGATGTAAACTAGAGTTTCATGAAAAAAAATTTATAGATTCTAAATATATTTTTTTCAAGACTTTTGGAATCAGATTGCACTTCTTTTTTCATATCCCTCGAAAACTAGTTTTTTTCATAAAATGACATTTTTAAAAAGTGATGCTCACCGTATAATGCATAACTTTTTCCATGAAGGATAAAATCCTAATTCTTTAGAATTTATATTCGTAACTCTGATATCTAGTGCTTCCACTTGGTTAGATATTTTTTTATTGAATTAATTTTCTTTAATCAAGTTTCGAATTCAAACCAATTATAATTCAGACATAGAGCGACCGTATAACGCGTAACTTTTTTTGTATGTATCGAAAAAAAAATTTCTTTGTTGGATCAAGGAATTCAATATATGGTGCACTAATATTTTTTATTTTTTATTTGTAATAATCTGCTATTTTTCCGGATGTGTAGAATAGAGAGCTTGATTTTAAGTGAAAAACCTACATTCATGAGAAATAAAAAGTAAATATAATAATAAAATTAAATTTATTTAAAATTATACTTTTTGGAAAGCTTATAAGGAGGAATAAATACTTAAAAAAAATAAAAATTAAATGAATTCATTTGATCCCCCAAAAGGTAAATTGAAAGTGGTTTTTTATCAGCATTTTGATAGGTGTAAAGAAGACTCTGTTATAGGTATGGTTTAAAACTAGCGGGGTTCTATCCAAGGGAGTTTGATTTAAGGTAGTTTGATCAAACCCTCTTCAATTGGAATTCTTTAAATGGAACCTTTTAAGGATTAAATCATTTTATTTTCTAAAAATATGTGGTTTCAGCAAAAATCAGTTCCTCCCAGAAGTTGTAAACCAGCATTGTGGGATCACCCAATAGAATAGGATCTTTGTCACATCTCAGCTTTTCCTAGTCTTTAACACATCTAAGGCTAGGGTTTATGCAGGTTTTTCTCCATTCAAGGTTTAATTACCCAACTAGGGGTTTTACTAAGGCAAATCCCCCATTAGAGAAACAATTTTTAGCTATTTTGTAGGAATTTTCTGAGATCCGATGTCGAGTTTCCATCGGAAATTGTTGTGCAGGTGTCAAGGTGCAGAATAGAACTTTGAAATTGCAAAAAATTGAAAGTGGACTAATTCACCATGCATGGTGAATGAGTCCCTCCTAAGGTGCATGTTTGAGTTAGATGAAAATCCAAGTCCCTAACTGTAAAAAAATAGCTTATGTGCAAAAAAGTCTTGATCTGGGATTGATTCACCCAAGGTGGCGAATGAGTCCCAGTCAGCCTAAAGTCAAGTTTCATCAGTTTCCATATTAGTTTCCAGTCATCTCCAGTTTTCCAGGTGCACTCACTTTGAGAAATAGCCTTTTTTTTAGTTTAATTTACATTTTTATTCATGTTCTTTAAAGAATTTTTGCAAACATCACTGTGTTTTCAAACATAGCATAAATCTTAGTTTTGCATTCATAATTTTTTGTATAGATCATTCAATTTCATTTATTTTACTTCATTTAGCTTAGACAACATCACACATAACATAATTTGAATGAACTAGTTAGCATTTTTGGCCTAACTCTCTCCTTTTAGGTGAAAAACCCTAGAAGAGTTAGAGAAAACCTAAGAGCCAAAAATCAATGGTTCAAGAACAATAACACCTTTACCAAAGACTCTAAGGGTCCTCCATGAAACAAGATGTTAAAACCTCTTCAAATCACATGAAGATAACCATATCCTACCAAAGCTCCCACTGAACTGTGATACCGAGCTATACATGGCAACAAGATAAACATCAAACCATCACTGTCAAAAGGTCCCATTGAAACATGTAACCAAGCTATCCATGACATCTTGATAACCATATTCTAAATGAATATCATCCATGGCCTCAACACAATCAAATAATTTTCTATTAACGACATAGCTCCCAAAAGGTCAAGAAAACCATAATCTATAAACCAAGAAGATAAAACACACTTCTTTTACAAATATGTAATAACACAATAGTAAAAGCTCCCACTACAACCAAAAAACCTTCAAAATTTTAAGAGAAAGGTGTCCCAAACTCTACCCAACCATTAACTCTCATACCAAATGTTGAAAATGAAAGTAATATTGTAGCTTAAAACTTGTAAAACTATTATAGTGTAGATTTAATTAAGTATTCTTTGATACAATTATTTTTGTATGATTAATATGTTTAGATCAATTTTACCAATTGTAGAAAGAGATGAAATATTGTATAAAAATGAGACAAGAAGATAGAAGTGACACAACATATACATGGAGAAACCCTTTCGGGAAAAAAATCCACCAAAATCAATAGTGCTTTTATTATTTAACCAAGTAGAACAAGATTACAATAATACTATATCAATCCTTGATTAATATGCTTCTTTTCCTTCAACAATCCTTCTTCACAACCTGCAATAAACTCTCATACACTTTATGTGGCACAAGCTATCAATGCATTCCATGTGACCAAGCATGAATCTGCACATCCCATGTTATGCTTCAAACCTTCACACATGCACAAGCTCAACTTTGCTAACCTGCAATCAAGATTACAAACTCTGATGCAACTACTCTAATAAATAGAAAATTAATGAGCATGTAAACTCATAAGAGTTATCAAATAAAGGAGCATGAATCTCCTCTCAAAAATCTACACCTAGATTGTGCAAGTAGAGTTCCACACTATAACATGAAGTCAAAACCAAAGTCTCATCAATTTAGGTGCCCCAAACTGAATACTTAATTGATTGTTGGTGAAGACAATATCTTGAAAGCATCACCTCAAAGTTGGTGCCCAAGAATGGGCCCACTTAACTGGTCCTTGTAAATATCTTTGCATGCAAAAGGTGTTAACTCAAAGATGCCAACTTGGGTGCCCAAGGTGGGTCCAAGTCAATCTTAGTTAACTGAAACATTTCTCACCACCAATTCATGCAAACATTATGCATGATTGATCATTCTCACTTAACTGAAAGTATCCACCTATTATTTGTCATGCAACTCAAGTCAACTCTGGATTCAACTCAAACTAACTACATGCAACTGAAGATAACTAAACCGTAACTGAACTAAACTCCACTCATGTAAATATCAATCCCTAATTTTTAGGATCTTTACATGTATTACTGAAGTGTTATCAATCCTCCAAATAGTTAACTGAAGCAAGGTGGGTTCCACCTTCCATGCGAGTTCCCCATGTGCTCCTATTTTGTAGGAGCTCTTCTTGGGTGTCCCCACATGTTCCTATCATTTAGGAATAATTACAAATGTCAATTTATATGTTCATTTCATTCGAATTTGATCTCTTTCTAATCCTAGTGTTGGGGAACACTTTCCAAGGACTTAGGAGATACATGAAATATATTTAGGATTGCAATTAAATGACATCCTATTCCCAACAGTTTTGATCCCAAAACTAAATGTCCTAGAAGATAGGTCCAAAACCCATATGACCATGGGATTATGTGTCCCCCTATCTTGTCGAGGAAAATTTTTTAATATTTTATTGCTAGTATTTTAACATTCAAATTTTAAATTTCAAGTGTTGGTTTTTGAGATTTAATTTTTAGGAAATTAGAACAATTGCATATAAATACCTAGTTATTTGATCATTTCAAATCCATATAGCAGTAAGTACACTATTGGGAAAGTACTATTTTCAAGAGAAAGTCAAGAGTAACATTTTCAAAGATTATTGCAACAATTCAAGATCCAACATCATGTCAAAGTTTATGTGTGTTTATGTTCATGTTTTGTGAAGGCTAACCCTTGTTTTAGGTCTCCAAAACATTCAAGCATTCAAGAAAGCAAGATCCAAATCCTTGAGGTGATGTGCATGACTTCAATCATTCAAGGACACCATTAAAGGGTGGTGAGTTGCAACACCTTGTGATTTCATCATTCCTTCTTTTCAATTATCATTCATATCATTGATATTATCATTGTTGGAGTGGAAACACTTACATTAGGTTTGACTGAGGAAATCCCCTAAATGGATCAACATTTTCTCTCTTTAAATATGTAGATCTCAATTTTGAAGAGGATTTAAGAAGGATTGAAGGAAAATAGTCAATTGTTGCATTCAAAGCCCAAAAAATTATCAATCCACAAAAAATCAACTACAGAATTACCTAATGACATTTCAACAACTTTGCAACTAGGAATCAAAAGCTTAGATCTAGCCCCAAAGAACCTCAAAATCAATTTTAGGACCACCTATCAGGGACCCATGCATCCCTAGTTGTTTCTATCCTCATCTATATGTTAGATCCAACTTTTCTATGATAGGTGCACAATCTCCAGTACTTCTCAAATCTACTTGTATTTTGTTATTTTAGTTTGAGTGCTTCAAGAATATTGCATTTTGTAAGAGTTGGTATAGAATAACTCTACACCCTGCAATATTTGGCTTAAGATTGTAGCCACACAAGATCTAGGAACTTCATGAAAGCATAAGAGAGATCAATATGCAATGCTCAAGACCGTAATGGAATTGATTATCCAAGAATTCAATATGATTTACATATGAGACCACATGGCTATATAGCCAAGGTGAGACATAGGATTAAATAGGATTATGACAAGTGTCTCAATCTTATGTCATATGACAACATATCATAACTACCTAAGAAACATGTGTTAAAATTCAAAAGATAAGATAAGATCTAATGACAACTAACACCTTCTAGAAAGAATCCCTCCTAGGACCTCAGTAAACTTTACCCTATATGTTATAGAATCATCCATATTGAGATATTTTCCTTGGTCATTTGGAAACTCATGTTAAGAATCCAAACCATTCCTACTTTTTCCTTGATCTGATGAGATATTTGAAGCCACCACATAGTGTTAGGGAGTAACATCTTTCCACCATGTTGCAGAGCATGAATCCTTGGATTTGGAGTATCGGTAGTGTGTAGCAAGGTGGTTAGTATTGAAGCACCTTTGGAATTGAAAAGGGAGGACTTCATAGTCCAGTGGTTGAACCAAGCTTTTACCATCCACTCTAAGGTTTATTTACACCAATAAATATTTTGAGGTGTCCAAATCTACCAATATCCAAGCATAAGTTGTGTGCGTGAAATCTAAAGATTTAGTGTCTATAGCTAGATGGTTACCTAGTACATCCCCAATTGCTTTAAAGCATGCATCACTCTAGAAATGAAGTGGGAGATTTGGAAGTTGTACACAAATTGGCTTGATGTTGAATGACTCTGTGGATGGATTAAAATTTGGGTGTCATGTTTTGGATAGTAGAATATGTTTGTCCCATGCCCACATATTATGAAGGACATTGTTTTGATCCTCTACTTCATTAAACATAATTATGAAAAAAACCTCGGCACTTGGTACATTTCAAACCCATCCTTTAGAGGTGGTTTCCAAGTTTTGGTAATCCATTGATGAAGCTCAGGAAGGCACAACCATAAACAATTAAACCTGCATATGAGACCATGTTTTGCAAAGTAGTCAATACTTTCCACAATTTCTTTCTTAACCTTGTCCATGAAGTTTATATTGATAAATTTACCAATGGCTTGGATCATCCCACTACAATCAAGGAATTCTTTATTTGATGCCCTGATGTTGCAATTTCCACCTAGGGGATTCATCTATCTCCATGATGAATCAATCTCATTGCCTTTATCTGACATCCCAAAGTCATTAGATGCATGTAGTGTAAACCTTCTTTATAGATCAGGGGTGACATTGAATGATTTTGGAGATATGCCTTATCACCCCAAACACCAAATTTTCTAGCCTACCAGCCATTCATGAGCCTAGGGTTTTGGCCATGAGTAGAAAGTGCCTCTGAACAATCACTGTCCCTAATTCCCATATGCAAAGTGGCCTTGAAGTCTAAGTTGGGAGGGAATATACCTAGATCCTCCTGCCTAGCCGTGCATGTGCCACCATAGTCTCTGCCTGGGGAGACCTTGCCCCAATCGTGCAAATTATTGTTGAAAACTCTAGAATCCTTCACAATATTTGTAGAGTGACACATTTTTGGTAGCTGGTATTTTTTACTACAAAAATGTTATTCTATCCATCAAAGGGCCTTTTTGCAAAAAAAATTGAGTTGATTCAATGCAAATAGAAAATATTACATGGAAATATTTTAGTGACAAAAAATGTATCCCTTTTCCTCACTTATTTTTGGGAATCAATAAATGAGCCAAGTGATTCCTTAATTTAGTGTTGTAATATGTTTTACATATTCTCATTAAGTTTTGGGCCTTTTTAATTAAAATTTGGCTTATTTATTCCTTAATTGGTCCTATTTTACATCTACAAGCCTAATTAATTGCATTTTTCTATGGATAATCCCAAAATTTAATAAATGACAAATAAAAATTTAATGTTTGTGGCTATGTGTTCTAGATTTAGGGATTTGGGACCCATATGCCCCTTTGGGTGTATGGGTCCTCCCTAGGTCTTGAGACCTGATTTTAAATGTTACATTGAACATAGCACTTCTTGAAATTTGTGTTCCAGGTTTAAGCAACTAGAACTCATACACCCAACCTAGTGTATTCACCATGCTTTAACCTGGACCTATTTTAATTTAAATTCTTGGTGGTATTTTATTATCCTAGATCTAATGTTGGCTTGTAGTGTTGTGATTTCTAGAAATTAGGCATGAACAAGTATAAATACAAGGTCATTTCATTAAGTCTTTCCTAAGCAATCTTAACAAGCTAGCAATTTTAAGTTCAAGCATCCTAGCAAGTTTTCAATTCATCAAGAGAGCACTCCTAAGGAAATTTTATGAGATCAAGAGCACACAAGAGCATGTCGTCAAGCATTTGGAGCTAGATTCAAGATTCAAGCATCATTTCATGGTCTTCATGCATCATGTGTGTTTGTGAGCTAATATGTTGATGTGACATTTGTAATCCAAGTTCAAGCATTCAAACCCATATCAAGTCTCATGATCAAGATCTACATCCATTGAAGCCAATTCATATAATTTGCAGATCTACACTCCAAGGATTCAATAAGGTTTGGTGAGTTTTTACATTCATTTGTTCATTCATCATTCCCTCATGTTATTTCAATTCATTTCAAATTTAAATTAATTAAACAAGGTTTGACTGAGGCAGACCCCATCCACTAACAAAACAACATTTTTCGCTCTCGCTTGTAATGTGTGTTTTGCATATTTATGCGAACAGGACTCATTCACCCAACCTGGTGATTTAGATTCTGATATAGCCTTTCGATAGCATTCAATAGTGTCAGATATGGGTTTGGAGGACTCCAAAATATACTCTGAAAAACCTATAGCATGACTCATATTTCCAACCTACTGTATTAGTCCCAAGGCAATATTTTATCACTAGTCAGCAGATCCTAATCAGCTTTCATAGAATTCTAGATTCTACCCTACAAATCCTAGAATGAGACTCATATGCCCAACCTGGTGTATTAGTCCCAATGGAAACCTAAACAATAGTTTCCAAGGTTTCCAAACCTTGCTTTGGCCTCTCCACTCCTCTAGGTACTTTTATGTTTCATTGTGTTTGTCAAGTTTATTTCATGCTTTCAAGTTTCTAGGGTTTTTTGGATAAGTGTTTGCATTTCTCCTTTGAATCTTCATTTAATGGTGAACCCCCATCCAATTACAGAAGGAAACCCCTAGTCCATCCCTTAATTGAGTCACTTGGTTCAGGGATCTAGGTTTCTAATGATCTAAAGCATGAAATATGTCCCAAAGTTCCATCTCCTAAAAGGTGGAACGCTATTTCTGTTGGCTCATTTTGGTGAACCCGACCTTTAGACCCTTTATTTCTAATTTGGAGACCATTATAGTCCTAGATATAGGTTGCATTAACTTTGCATTAGATTTTCATTTGGGGCTCCTAAATCTTGCATTAGTGGAAAAGTGCATATTGGTTACATTTTTGCATGCTACATCATTCAAATTAATTAGAAATCTATAATTGCAAGCATTTCATTGAGCATACAACCTAGAAACATTAAAATCAACTCAAAATTTACTTAGAAACCCTAGTTTGGACTCACTCACCCACTTGGGTGATTTAGTCTCTATATAGGTCCTTTTTTCCAAATTTTTGGGTATTATGTGCTCTCTATTTTTCACTATCTGAAACTGTCAAAAACCCTAATTGGGACTCATTCGCCCACCTAGGTGTATTAGTACCGGTATAGGTCTTTTTTCCAATTTTTGGGTATTCTCTACTCTATGTTTTTCATTGTTTAAATCCTTCAAAAACCCTAATTTAGACTCATACACCCACCTGGGTGTATTAGTCCTGACTCAAGCCTGAATCTACATTTTACAGCATTAAAATCTTGTCATCTATGCTTTTGGTTGTTGTCTTTAGACTACTATTTCAGTTTGCAGAATTACTGTCATTGGCAATCTTTTCAAAACTAGTTTCATTTCAAGTACATTTGTAAACATAATAAATGGAATTAAAGCATATCATTTATCTTGTGTTCATTGCAAAACTTATTTCAGTAGTAAAAATTATTAGATTTTTTTGCATCCCAAAGTATTACATAATTTGGATGGATTACTTTTCAATTTAGGCACACACTCACAATGTTAGTATCTTTCCTTTCCAAGTATGCCAAGAAAAATCTCATCAACAAGAATATTAGTCATTCCTCCAATATATTTCCTATTTATGAGAGTCTCTAAGAGCAAGAGAGTGAAAATTTTGACACATTCCTTAATTTTGGACACTCCCTCATATCTCTCCTATTTTTGGGAAAGATGTAATAGAAGAATATGAAAGCATAGAAAATCATGATAATCATAGTTTCTCTTCTCCTAATACCTCTCCTACATGTGACGAAGGTATTTTGGTGTTAGAAGATGCACTCATTGAGAATAATGACAATGTTGAAAGATCCTCTTCTATAAACTCTCTTGCATTGGAAGATATTATGGCACAAGAGAATGAGATCATAGACACATTTCTAAACATCGCCTTACCTAGTCTCCATTCATCTCTTGCTTGTGAGGATGTTTTAGTGAAAGAGGATGAAATCATAGATAAACATAAAAATCACTTTTTTTCTTCTCTTAATATCTCTCCTATTTGTGAAGAAGATAGTTTTTTGTTAGAGGATACACTCATTGAGAGTCATGATAGTCTTTTTTCTCCCTCTCCTAATGCTTCTACCACTTGGAAACAACTAATTGAACAAAAGGATCCAATCAATCATAATTTTTCTTCTCTTGATGCCTCCCCTACTTGTCATGAAGTTACCTTACAAAACCTAACCATGGAATTTGATCAACATCTTGTTTTCTCCTCTCCTAAAACTCTCCTACTAGGGTAGATATCATGGTATAAGAGAATGATAGAATTGATGCATGCTTTTTAAATAATAGTAATGTGGATTCATTTGATGGAAATCATGAGGTAGCCTTAAATTCTCCTTTGCTAAAATATTATCACAATAAGGATGAGTCTTTTGAGGTTATGCACGTTAGATATCCCTTGAAGTGATCTCTAAGCTAGTTCTTATCCTTTATCCACCCTCACAATAACCACAAGTTCAAAATAAGCCCGTGCTTATCTTAGAGCCACCTACAAGGAAACTTGATAATGATAATGTTTCACAACAACTAAATTATAATATCGTTTCTCACACATACAATACATAGAACAATAGGCAACAATAAACCACTCCCATTTCATTATCATTGCCTCAATCTATTGTGCCTACTACTCCTCATTTTCCTTTACAAAGTGGAAATGAGTATGATCTTGTTGAACAACTTAAGAATACTCCTGCTAAGATATCCTTATGGGACCTTATTCAAACCTCACCTAGTTACCATAGTATGCTTCAAAAAGCATTGCAACAGGTTGTGGTTCCCCCTAGTGTAAACCCGAATGATATAGTAGCCCTAATTCAAGGAATGAACAATGACATTGTTTTCCACCAAAGTGAGCTTCCTCCTTTGTTAGTGCAAAAGAAAAATGATTATTTCATGATAATAGCTAACATTAATACATAGAGGATAAAATTAACTTTGATTGATAATCGTTTGGTACTAAATGTGTGTAGTGTAAACCTCTTGATAAGATCGGAGTAGACAAAATCCAAATTCAACCTAATTCTTTATCTATTCATGGGTTTGATAATATAGGGAAACAACCACTTGGTGTGATCACATTACCTATTATAGTTGGAAAGGCCATATTGCAAACTACTATCCACGTTATGCTTCACGATCTTTCATATAATCTTCTTTTAGGTAGACCATGGATTCATGAAGTGCAAGCAGTGCCTTCCACTCTTCATCATAAAATTAAGTATGTTTACAACAATAAAGTTCACATAGTCTACGCTGAGAAAGATAAACAAATTCCATTGAAAATATTGGCACCAACCATACAAGTGGAACCCATGTGATAGAAAGAAAAATAAAAGAATAATGAAGAAGTTACGAAGTTATTGGAAGATGATTGGGGTTCCTTAGATTTCACACCAACATTCATGAGCGAATGCAAGATCAAAAAAAAAAAAGCGGTAATGTAAACACAAGATTCAAAAGCATCCACTTCAACCACTTTAGAAGAAAAGACAACATACACAACAAACTTTGATGAAGTTGATTATTAGCAACCACTGAATCTAAAAGAAATGAAAGAGCTTTATGGAAAAGGTTAAATGAATTTTCAAAACAACTTGCTTATAGAGGAAAATGATGTGGTGCTAGAGAACAAGGTATATATGTCACCATAGAGCCTAACACACAAGAAACCACTAGTGGTCTTGGTTATTTTCCTTTGAAAGAATCAAAGAAATCCTTGCTTAATATCAATTTCATATCATGCAAAACACTAATGATTGGAATTTGTTATATTTTACACCCTCTTGTAAAGGAGAGTACAAAATCTTGCAATCTAAAGAGCCTTGTATAATTATGACACCTCAAGTGTACTAAGCAAGAGATATATTTGTCACAAAATAAAGGAACATATTCTACTTTTGACCAAGAGAGTATCTTGTCGAGACTCCTCCAAGATCACTTGATATCTCTCCCTCCAAAAAAATGAAAGAAGTTTTACTACGAGAGTTCATTTTGTGCATATCATAGAGTTTATGGTCATTCTACTAATGAATGTAAGGCTTGGAGTAATAAAATTCAACATCTTAAGGATTGTGGTGCTCTTCCTCAAGAGTTGCAGCACCTAGTTCCTCTAATTGGCACCAATTTGCATGTTTTTCATCAATCATCTTGGCTCATACTTTTCTTTCACTAAGTGGGGGCAAGGGGTTAGGTATCCTTGTCCTCGTATGACTCTTTTTTTTGTCTCTTTTGGCTAGTTGACCACCTTCCATGTATATATAAATAAGAGCAACCTTGGGATGTGGATTACATACCTTAAGTTGGCTCGCATGTGATGTACTTTTCTTTCTATGTTTAGCATTACATTTTGGGGGTAACCCTTATTCATGATGTAGTTTCATTTGGGAACATATGACTTGGCATAAGGGCTTTTTGAATAAGCTCTCATGTCTTCTTCTACTTTAAAGCAGATTTCTCATAACAATGGTGTTAGCAATCGCTTTAAAGTGGGCCCAAATACATTAATGTTATCTTTTTACATTTATCATGTTTCATTATGCGATTTTCTTTCTTCTTGTGATGCATCCTTTTCTTGGTGGGGTCATTAGGTTTGATTTCCTCTGAGAACATGATATTTCTTTGATTTTTCCTCTCTTGGAGACATTAGGCATGATGTTGGACCCTAAGAAGAGACCTTACATGAACTAAGAAAAGTCTCTTTGAACAAATCTTTACTTGCATGTTGTTCATAATCTCAAAGTTTCATTTTGTGGTACCTTATTGAAGTTATCAGAGGGATAGCTTTGGTATGGTTAGTACATATGGGAGCTGACCTTTGGCATGACTTTCCCATAGCCACTTGATTTTGTGTGTGTGCGCATATCGGTCGTATGTGTGTGTGTCTCACCTCTCTAGGGGCTCACCTAGTGGATATTGGATTCCACTAGCCATTGTGAGCATGCATTTTTCTTTGCATAGTGGACATCGTGTTCCACTTATAAAATTTTTTTTGGACAAACAACTTAGACCTAGTGCATGTTGGTGTAATTAATTATTTAATTACACTTGCATAAGTTTACTTAGGTAATATTTTAATTCCTAGGTTAGTTATTGTCATCCTTATCTTGTTGAGCTATCTTGTTGCTCAAGATAAGATTAGGGTTATGCATTATTTTCTTTTATAAAGCAAATCATCTCATGTAATTATGAATTTTTCAATAATAATATTTTGAACATCTTTTTGCAATAGCTTTTCTTTTTCTGATTTTCTCTTCTATGGAAGGTTTTTTGGTTTGCATGTCTGATCTTGGTTTCTAACATGGTATCAGAGCCTTGATTTGCAGCCCCTTCTCAGATTTTTCAGAAAATCATTGCAGAGTTAGTTCAGGATTCCTTGAGGGTTTCATACCTTGAGATTGTCTCTCTATTTGGGTGCTCTTGCATGGTTACTTTTGACACACATTGGAGGAAATCTAAGCTCATATTCGAGTTCAGGGCTATCAAAAAATTTAAGATCAACTTTTGCTTCACCTAAATCCAACATTTTATGCCAAAGTTACAAGCGTTTGAAGATTTGCCAAATTTGGGAGTTGTGAAACTTTTGGTGCATTTTGAGGTAGATTAGACCTTTCCATCAGATCCAGATTGTCTGAGAGATGAAAATCGACATATAACTCACTTCTATTCAGCGTCGGTTGTTTGTGAGGAAAAAATGTTTTACCTAGCAGGTCGTACGGCCCACCAAATACAGGGGGTACGATATAGTTACAAAATAAAAAAATTATTATGTTTTGCAAATTTTTCATATTTTCGGGCTATTAAAATTTATTTGGGCATTTTATTTTATCAACGGTGGTATTTTAAAATTTTTGGGGTTGTTTTTTTAAAAAATCTACGAATTGTACATTGGTTGGTACCATCGTACCACCATCCGTAGTCATTTTCAACCACCTCATACATCATCCACTGACGTTCATTTTTCCCGACCCCTGCTGTAGATTTCTCATCAGCATATTTCTTGCTATCCCGACCTCCATCCTCCACCGGGATTTATCTACCTTGGCCACCATTCATTTTCCACTGATCCCCACAGCTCATCTCCACTAGCTTTCTCCTGCTGGTTTCCTTCCTTTCGGGCCCCACTATCCCCTTTTTTCCTTCCGCTCGGTCCTATCATTAGCCATGGGGGGGTTCTATTGCTGGCAGTGGTGCCACTGGCAGTGCCACCATATCTCCACCCACCCACCACCCGCAACTTAGACCTAGTGCATGTTGGTGTAATTAATTATTTAATTACACTTGCATAAGTTTACTTACGTAATATTTTAATTCCTAGGTTAGTTATTGTCATCCTTATCTTGTTGAGCTATCTTGTTGCTCAAGATAAGATTAGGGTTATGCATACTTTTCTTTTATAAAGCAAATCATCTCATGTAATTATGAATTCCTGAATAATAATATTTTGCACATCTTTTTGCAATAGCTTTGTTTTTTCTAATTTTCTCTTTTGTGGAAGGTTTTTTGGTTTGCATGTCTGATCTTGGTTTCTAACAGTGCACATCATGTTGGATAGACTATTGAGGCATGATCCACCCCTTTCTTTTTCTATTTTATTTCTTCTTTATTTCTTTGACAGTTTATTCTTGTACCTTGTTTATGCTTCATACATCATTCACATGCGTGTTCTTTTGTGCCTATGTTGGTTTGCAATAGGATCTTGATCTTGGGGACTCACACAACCCTCTTGATCATTGTCATCCTATCTCACTAGCATTGGTACACTTGGACCACTCTTGATGTGAATTTTTCTACCTTACTGTTAGTTTGACACATCATCCTCTCACTAAAGTGGGGGCTAAATGTAGTGACGAAAAAAGTATCCCTTTTCCTCACTTAATTTGAGAGTTAATAAAATAAGATAAGTGATGCCTTAATTTAGTGTTGTAATATGTTTTACATATTCACATTAAGTTTTGGGCCCTTTTAATTAAAATTTATCTTATTTATGCCTTAATTGGTCCTATTTTGCATCCACAAGCCTAATAAATTGTATTTTTCTATGGATAATCCTGGCATTTAATGAATGAAAAATTATAATTTAATGTTTGTGGCTATGTGTTCCAGATTTAGGGATCTGGGACCAATATGCCCCTCTAGGCGTATGGGTCCTCCCTAGGTCTCAAGACCTTATTTTAAATGCTACATTGAACAAAGCACTTCTTGAAATCTATGTCCCTGTTTTAAGCCACTATGACTCATGTATGCCCAACCTAGTGTATGAGTCTCACTTTAACCTAGACCTATTTTAATTCAAATTCTTGGCAGAATTTTATTATCCTAGATCTGATGTTGGCTTGTAGTGTTGTAATTTCAAGAAATTAGGCATAAACAAGTATAAATACAAGGTCATTTCATTAAGTTTCTCCTAATAAATCTTAACAAGCTAGCAATTTTGAGCTCATCAAGAGCACTCAAGAGCAAGTCATCAAGAATTTGGAGATAGATTCAATATTCAAGCATCATGTCAAGGTCTTCATGCATCATGTGTGTTTGTGAGCTAACATGTTGATGTAGCATTTGTGATCCAAGTTCAAGCATTCAAATCTATATCAAGTTTCATGATCAAGATCTACATACATTAAAGCCAATTCATACAAGTTGCAGATCTACACTCCAAGGATTCAACAAGGTTTGGTAAGTTGTTACATTCATTTTTTCATTCATCATTTCCTCATGTTATTTCAATTAATTTCAAATTTTCAATACTCAAATGAGGCATGATTGAGGCAGACCCCCATCCACTAACAAAACAACATTTTTCTCTCTTGTGATGTGTATTTTGTAGATTTAAGTGAACAAGACTCATTTTCCAAACCTGGTGATTGTTAGTGTGAATGGGGATATTTCCTAACTAGATATTAGTGAGGACCTATTCACATCATTAATAAGTTTACTTAGGAGTTAGTTTCCTAGGTGGAATTCTAGAAACTAGTATTTAATAGGACCATATTTCATTAATAGGCATGTAGTTATCTAGGCATTTAATATTTCTCTCATGCATTTATAATTATGCATTAGACATTTAAGGACTACAACTAAGGTGGTTATCCAACTACCTCTCTCCTTTCCTATATAAGGAAGGCTCTTGTACATTTGTAAATCATTCTAAATCAATTCATTCAAGATCATCATTTGATCAAGTTCTCTTCTTGCTCATGTTGCATCACTTTTTTATTCATGTGGATGGTATTCTTTGTGGTTGATCCTTTGAAGCATGTATAGGTTGATATGGGTTATTATTCATATTTCCAACATGGTATCAGAGCTTAGGCTATAAGAGATCCATCTCATATTGGGAAGTTGAGCTGAGTAGACTATCAAAGGCTAAAGGGTTTTCTTGAAGGGCTAGTTGTTCTCATCTAGGAGGAAACTGATTTTTGAGGCACTTTGGGTCACATTTGCCCTGTCGTAGTGTTCAGAAGATCTGACAATGTAAGGATCACCTACCCTTTCATCAAAATTTGACTTCGTCATTTGGAAGCCATCAAAGCTTTTTTGCAGTGATACTGAAGGGTACAATATGGATTGTAAAAGTTTCAGAAAAAAAATCTCCCCCTATTACAGAAAAAAATTATCCTTCTCTGGTCGGCAATCATCCATTTATAGGTTCAAAATATTTTCTATTCGAGCTAATTATTTTTTCCTATAGTTGGAAAAAATAATTATTGGGGTTTTGATTTATTTGTTGGACATAAATATATTTTGTGGACTTTATTAAAAAGGTGGTTGATATTTTTTTGGTAATACTAAAATTTATTGTCTAGCTTTATATTTATATCGGTTGGTATACTAAAGTTAGTGGCATTCTATTTAAATTTCTATGGATATCATATTATACTTGGTGGTTGAAATTACTATATATTTTGTAGATTTAAATTGTTGATTGGAAATATTTAAATCTATAATTAGAAATTGTTGTAGAGGGTCTTCGCTGACTTAGCATTAATTCCTATCAGTTGTGTACGAGGCCTTTATTGTCACTATTGACTGCTCTCTCACCAGCCACTGACCTCTCACTACCTACCGCCAAATTCCTTCAATTCACCCACATTGACTATCATTTGTTGCTTGCTAGGAAATTCTTAGCGTTAATTGTCAGGTAATCCATTGCCACTAACAGGGCCAAGTAGTAGCAGGATTTCCTTATTTGGCCACCCCTCCACCCCTCAGGCGGTGCTATTCTTTCTTCCTCCACTACACCCCAGGCATATCTGTGACCACTCGCTAGCCTAAAGGGGGTTATTGTTTTTTCCCCTGATGCTTATTTTTTGCACCTAGTTAGCTTGTGTCCCAAATAGGGCAATATTTTTCAACAGACCATATTTTTTCACCAGGATATCAAATTTTCACAAACAAGATATCGTGAGAAAGTTGGTTTCGTGTACATCACAGCCATATTAGATTATTTTACCATTTTTTGGTACGAATCATATTCATTTGAAATCAGTGCTTCCATTTGGACTCTTGAGCTCATATATTTTCACCATTTTGTCAGATTTTGGAGATTCTAGTGGAATTGAAAAGGTGATTTAGAGTTTTATCATTTTTTCCATCCACTTTTTTTCAGATTCAGCCCCAGGTATATTCTATCAAGTTTTTTCAATTTGTGGCATTTTCTTGATATCTTGGACATACTACAATTTGGAGAAGGTTTGTTTGCATTGGAGGCTTTATTTTCACTGGCACATCATATTTGGGATTTTCTATTTGATATTGAAGGTCAATGTTTTTTATAATGTTGGAGATTAGTCATAGTTTGTTATGGGGTTTTCATTTTATCCTTCACTAATTATGTTGGGAAGGGGAAACTATAAAAAATGGAGAGATTGCATCATAAACCATCTCCAATCACTTCAATTGTTGCCAGATTTGTATGGTTTAATTTCCCTTCCTAATAAAGGTATCCAAAAAATTTCTTGGAGTTATCGAAGATATGATGTCTTAGAGGTTATTGCAATGCATGTTCATTATGATGTTTTGAAAGCTATTGATCATTATGATTGTACTCATATTATTTGGACTAAGATTTGGGAGATAATGGAGATCTTGATACTCTACCACTCCGCAATGATCATGACTTAGAATCTCATGTGCCTCTTCATTCTTCAAATAGGATACTCTAATATGATATATTAGAGGTTATTGCAATGAATTTTGATGATGATGTTTTGAAAGCTATTGATCATTGTGATTTTCCTCTTATTATTTGGACTAAGATTTGGGAGATATATGGGTATCTTGATACTCCACCATTCCTCAATGATCATGATTCAGAATGTCATGTGCCTCTTCACTCTTCAAACAGGATACCCTATGATGATAATGTTATGCAGGAGCTTACATATTTGGAATGTTTTGAATCTTCAGATGAGGATGTCAACATTTCTTTAGATGCTTCTTCTACATCAGAGATAGTTGATGTACCTTCACCTTCAATGATTCTTTGTCCAAAGTCACTGAATGAGGCTTCCATCATTCTTATTCATCAGGACATATTCATTTTTCTAGACTTGGGATCACAAGATGGATTTGTTTCAGGTATTACATACTTGGCTACTTGTACAAGTTTGGAGGAAATTCTTGAGGGGATATCTCTCCTTTATGCAGATTCTACTTTGGAGGGTTTTCTTGAGTCTCCACATTCCATTTTTTTGACCTTGATTGGGAATCTTGACCTTGGTGAGACTAACTTGGAGGCATTTGATTCCTCTTCAGAGATTTCATATATGAGGCTTCTTCCCTCCCATTTTGTTATGGAGTTGGAGTTTCTTCAGCATCTACCATTTGATTTTATTCTTCCTAATGGTCTAGACACGTGGTTTTTCTTCATTAGACAATCTTTTGGTTTCAGACTTCTCTCAATGGTTTTGAGGACACTTCCTTCAAGAGGGGAAATCTAGTCTCCATCTATTCCTTCAATGGAGGGATCATTGCATTGCATTATTTATATCCTTTTGAGCATCAATTTTTGCATAGTCCTAGTTTGTCACCTTGTTCATTGATTGGGAAAGTACCTGATTTGATTGTAGCATCTTCATCTTCCTTGGGCAAGGAGACACAAGAGAAGTTTTCAAATACATCATCATCATACACATTCACTGTTCCTTCCTTTCATTCCTATTTGGAATGGGAATCATCCCTGCATTTGCACTTGGTTTTGTTTCTTCCAAAAGGGAGACAAGTTGTTTTTCGACATTGGATCATGTTTTTTCTTCAAGAACTTACCATTTTTGCATGTGATTACATATTATGGGGGGCTACATAGTCTCTCTATTTCCCTCTTATGTGGGGGTTATTGATTATATAGTACTCTTATGATGGATGTAGGTCTTAGGGGGTATTGATGTTGAGACCTTCATACATCACTTCCATTAGTTGTACATGATTAGCATTAGATTTTTCTTTATATCTCTTTTTTATACAAAGTTGTGACCATGCACTATTGTAACATGTGGCATTAAGTGCCACATATCCATTGTTATTATAGTTATGTTAAATTTTTAGTAAGACTCAGTAGTTTCTTAAGTGCAATTAATGCAGCTTGAGTTAATGCTAGTCCTTTTAATGGGCTCTTTAAATTCATCTCATGGGAGCTCAAGGATTTTTCAAAGGAGATCAAGTAATGCATACAACCTTAAGGTTGTTGTGTCCTAGGTGTCAGATGGTCTTCTTGGGAGATATCATGGACTTGAGGTTGAGATCAATGTTTAAAGTTTCAAGTAGGATTACTTTGGAAGCAATCAAGCTAGTGTTGGGGCTAGAGTTCATGCATGTGAATAATAGGTATAGAGTAAACTCAGATTACCCAATATATTTTGTGTCCTATGTGTCAGATGGTCTTCTTGGGAGATATCATGGACTTGAGGTTGAGATCAATGTTTAAAGTTTCAAGTAGGATTACTTTGGAAGCAATCAAGCTAGTGTTGGGGCTAGAGTTCATGCATGTGAATAATAGGTATAGAGTAAACTCAGATTACCCAATATATTTTGTGGTGGCTTTATTATATTTTGAATGAATTGAAATGGATGCTTCTTGCAATGGCTAGCTCTTAATTCACCAAGACTATTTTCAAGGTGTGGAGAATTCCATTATCATCACTCAACTTGGGATTGGAATACCTAGGCCCAATAATATTCTTGGGCTTATAATCTTGGGTATGGTTGTGAATTGGATCCCTTTCCTACTAGATATAGATGGTGAATATTTGGCATGCCACATGATTAGGTTTATAGGGATGCAGTTTCCTCAAAATTTTCTCCAATCCATTCAAGTTGGAAATAGAAAATGGGTGGCATATTTCTTCATGTTCGTCAAGGTAGGTGTTTGTGAATGAGGCTCATCTAGTCAACTATATGTTTTATTTTTCACAATAGTTTCAGTAATGGGTGAGGTGATCAAGGATGGTAGCGGTCTCTATCTTTGTGAATGGTCTTGTTTGTTTGGGAAAAGGGATCTAGGTCCAAAATCACACTTTTCCTAATTTTTTTCAAGGATTAGAGATGATCTCAAATCCACTTGACTAAAAATCCTAATAGGAAGAGTCAAAATGGTGGATCAAGATTCTAATCCTTATGAGATTCATATGGGGTGTATGTGGTTGAGATGTTGTTTGATGATGGCTAATTGCATGATTTTGAATGATGCAATGAAATATCTGTGTAAATTATGAAAATGTAGCATTCTATTATATGATTTCTAAAAAATTGAATGCAACAAGACAAATATAGAATCCAAAATTATAAAATGAACTAGACATACACTTTGAATAGAAATTTTTTTGATTTGTTTTTTATTTAGAAAAAATATATTTTAGAGTTTTCATTGTATAACAATGATTATTCAATAGTTTAAGTTATAAAAATATCTTGTGACAATATCATATGAATATCATCCAACATACTTGAAAAATACTTTTATGTTTCCCTAGAAACTATAAGACAATATTTTATTTAATGAATCAATACTCCTCTATTTTTGGTCAAGTTGGATGTTAATATCAATATATTTTCACAAAAAAATAACTTTATGAAACTTATAGCAACTAAACCATTAATAATTTGGAGGTGATGTGAACTAGTGACATGTGAAGATTTGTGTAGAGTCTAAATATATTTTTTTTAAATATAAATAAATTGTGATTTTTTTACATAACTTTTAATAATTTATTTTTATAGTAAACAACATTTTTAAAAAGTGACATTTATATGTCATCACACATAAAAAAAATTATAGAAAGAATTAAAGTATGGGTATGTGCAGGATCATCATGGAAAAAACAGGCCTTAAGTGGCAAAAAATTTAGAAAAATCAGTGTTAGGCAACTTGACGTAAAAATTTGAATAAGTTATCTATATTATTACAAAAATGTGTAAAAATAGAATCTGTAGAAAATTAAATTTAGTTTCTAAACTACTAGGTTTATTTAAAAAAAATAATATCTATTTGGTCAAAATTTGAAATTTCAATGCAGTAGTACTTAAATTTCAGGGAAAAATAAGAAGTAGGTGTCTGTCTGACCACCCTAAACTATAATAAAATGATAATTATTTTTCATAAGATTTTATATAAAGTAGAGGACTCATGTCTGGATGTGATGCATATTTTTTTGTAATTTTTTTCCAAGTAAATAATAATTATGAATTTTTATTACAACTTTTAAAAAATATAAAAACTAGTATGCCCGACTCACCTTAACTTGGTCAAAACTTCATGAAATTTTTTTTTTTTAAATATAGTATGTAGCTATAATGTGATGCATGTTTTGATTTAAAAAAATGATACCGCTTTGAAAGTTATAGATATTTTTCAATCACCATCGATTAGGACTTTAGTCGAATTCTAATAGAAAATTAATAATAATTATTTATTAAATTCAAATTAAAAGCATAATTTATACAGGAAAGCTAAGAATCTCCTCTAAAAACCCTTTTTGTTTCATCAATTTTGGGTAAAAAAAAAGTCATCAGCCACATACCCTACAAATACCCATAATATTGCCACTTTTTGGCCCATCATGATCCTGCACAAACCCATATAATTTTTAAAATATTGATTTTTAATATCAATATCTAGTGTGTGAATTTTTTTTTCATATTTTTTTATTGTATAGTTTTTTTTAAATTAATTATTTGATGTCAAAGTAATTATAATTAGAACATAGGCTTATATCATCATGCATAGCTTATTTCACATGTATTAAATTTTCTTTTTTTTTAATGAGACAAGAACATCAATACCTAGTGCACACATATTTTTTAGAATTTTTTCCTCTATTATTTTATTTTTTTGCGCATGTGAAACAAATAGATTGATGTTTAGAGAAAAAACATTCACAAGAAATAAAATATTAATACAATAATAAAAATTAAAAAATTATAATTTTTGGAAAGTTTATGATAAGAGCTACATACTTACAAAACATAATTTCTAAATTACTTTATTTAATCCCTAAAAAGGAAAAAAAATGTTTTTTTGCAAGAATTTTGATAGGTGCGAAGGAGACTCCATTGTGGGTATGTTTTAAGACTATAGGGGTCATAGCCAAGGGGGTTTGATCTAACGGGGTTTTATCTAATCCTCTTCAATTAGAACCCTTTAGATGGAATCCATCAAGGCTTAAATCATTGTTTTTTCTAAAAATATGCGATTTTAGGAAAAGATTAGGACATCCCAAGTTTGGGACCCATTATTATGATTTTATAGAAAAAATTTCAACCTTCACTTCAAACATTCAATCTTAAGTAAATAAGTCCATAAATTATAAAGAGATGTGTGGGAACATGTTTTGTAGGAAAATGTGTAATAACCCTTAGCTATGTTATTCATAAAAAATTCTCAAATTTGAAATAATACACTAAAATCAACCAAAACGTTTATATAAAATATATAGATCTGAAATTCATAAATAAAATATATAGGCTTTTATATAAAACCAAATGGAATAGAATGTTTCATCACACATTTAATTCAAATGATTACTAAAAATAGTTGTTGATAATCAAGATTACAATTATTATAAAGATATTATGAAAATGATAAAGTATCCAAAAAATTGGTGGTCTTCCAAGTTATAATGCTAATTAAAAATCCATATGAAGATGACCTCCAAAAACAAAAGGAATTTCATCCTTTAATCATTAAATATATGGGGTTTAATCCTCAGATCCAATATATAAACACAACTATTTGAACTAGGGTATTGTCATGTTAATACAATGATGAAAGATTATCTAAATTGATGAAATTTCCCTTATATAAGAATTGAAGACCTAGAATGATCCCACATGTGCAAAGAGTTTATTGAAACATTTTTACCATTTTTAAATTAAAATTTGGGCCCATTAATGATGTCCCTAATCTACACTAATGATTAGTGAGTTCATTTGTTCAAATGGTGAGGCTTTATGAAGTGCACATGCCAAAAGATAGGGGTTTAATAAATTTATTACTAATATAATAAAAAGATAAAACTCTAAAGGCCTAACATTAATGGTTCATGAATTAAAATCCATTTTGCTACATGCAATATGATAGGGTTCAAAGGATTTGCATGCCAATAGGAGAAATACGATAGGAATCTGAGGATTTACATGCTGACAAGAGAAATATGGTGGGGTTGTAGGGATTTAGGGGTCAAAATACCCCACTAAAACTTAAATGGAGGTAGACTATTATCAAAAATAAATAAAAGGTCAAAAGAGGAATGTGTGAATAGGGAAGTTTTCATGTTAAGAAATTAAGGAGATAGAAGTCCCAAGGCTTGTGGGAGAGAAGGGAGAGGGTGCATATGATCTAAGGAAAGGTATGCTAGTATGAGAGAGTTTGAAACCCTACCCAAGGATGGAAAGTGACCCAAACACCATCATATGTCTTATTAGGTGCATTAGAAAGTGAATATAATTTATAAGGAAATAGAGGATTTGATTAAATGTTAGGGCATGAAAATTAATGCAAGTGGTGTGTGATGTAACTATGCACTAACAATAAGGAATGAATATAATTTTTCTTGATGTTAATTGTAAGTAAAATAGCATCATTTATATAAATGTGATTTTACTCTATGGTATGTGTAGATTTTAATATTTACAAGCAAGGGTAGAAAATGTGAATGTTTTGATTAAGATAAAGCGAAAAGGGCCTGAACCCATTACAAAATAGTCATTAAGGAAGAGTTCATGTGAACATTATGAGAAAGCACATGCGCACAAAAGAGAAATTGAACCAACTTTGACTAGAGATATTAAGTGTGAGAAACTTAGAATCAATTGAATAAAAATTCTATGAATTAAATAATGTTTATCATTATCAGAAGGCATATGTGAGACATGTTAAATACCAAATATTTAAACTCTTGAACTTTCTTATGATTGGACATTATTGTGTTGTTAAATGTACCCTAGATAACCTATAAAAAAATACTACCAAATTGCCTAGCTAGGAAATGAACTAAAAAAATTGAAAATGTGTTTGAGAACTACATATGTAACAAAATCTCCAAGATATTATTCAAATTTTTAAAGATATTATAATATATGAAATACTAGTAACACTTATTTACTATACCTTAAAATTATCTATAATATTACATGATTGATAGAGAATCCCTTGCCTAGCAAGCTCCTCAATAATGTTTATAGACACCACCCCTATTAGATAGGTTAGAAATAAGGTAAAACAATTCCAAGTAGTACAATTGAAAATGACAAAATTTAAATCTACATGGATTTTAGTTTCATAATTGCGGGGATCAATTACACAATCACATAAATGAAATAGTATAGCAAACAATAATCATCTTAGTCCTAAAGTATTGATATGATAGAGCTACATTGTATAGCATATCAGTAAATCATTTAATAGTATTTGGTACAACAAGATCAACAACAATCTTAAAACTAATTATTATTCTCAATCTCAATTCTTTATCCTAAATTAATTAATTTACCTAAAATTTATGTAAAATAAAACAATTTTATTTCTTTACAATTATATTTGAAATAACAGTTATACTTTTTTAATTTTTTATCATCCATAAACACAATATCATATTTGATTCATAAAATTATATATAGATATCATATTCTTCAACAATCAATAATAATTTTACAGTTCATTTCTATAAAAAAAATACATATATATTGATCAAAATTCATCCCTCACCATTAAATTGAATGTGGTTTTAGAATCAACATATTTAAAATAATTGTCTAAGAATCAAATCTTGACTGCTCACCAACATAACAACATGCTAACTATTTATTCCAAAAACCTTAGAAACAAAATTTTCTGAACTGTTTATATTAGAAAAGTCTTTTGTACCTATTTAAAATATGAAAGATACGTTAAATCAATCTACATTACAAATGGTCGTTACCCAACAGAAGGTGATAAATCAAAGTAGCCACTCATGTCAGCAAAGCTCAAAAAAATTGCAATCAACATATAATGTTTGCATGCCAACATAAAGATTGTATTCCCACATTTCACAACATATCCTTGTTCAAACACTCAAGAATCACAACTATAACCAGTAAACATAATAAAATGTGTGATCAAAAGATAGTTACAGCTGCAGATGAACCAGCTGAAGGATCATCACTGGGAAAAATGGTAGTAGTTGGGTGTTTATAAACTTCAAAGACAATTCATCCGTCTTCATCTTCACCTTCCTTTCTTTCTTCTTCTTGTTTCCCTTTCTTTCTGTTCACCAAATATTTTATGTCAGCTTAAAAAACCTGAAGTTCTAAGTATTCTAACACAACTTATAACTAACAAAGCAATCACCAAAAAAAACTGAGAAGACCCATCTGATTTAAGCTTTATTGGACACCTTATATATGTAAAACAATTGACATGGCGAAGCCGTCTTCTTAAGTAATCTCGTCTACAGTAAGTAAATGTTTTTTCATCTAGGTTTAAGCCCAGCGAAAATAAGAACAAATTTCTTGTAATATCCTTCATGGGTATCAAGGAATTCTCCTTATAATCCACCTCCCTCACATGTCTAATACAAATAATTTCTAAAATGCGAGGGTTGCACCCAAAAAGGAATGCAATCACACTCTTCTGCTGCAAATGATGGAGCTCTCCCACTAAAATATATTCTTTGATAGTTTGAGTATGGTGGTAAACCCTCGATAGAACAAGCCTATCTATTAACTTCTTATTGAATTGGCAGTCTTGTGGCACATAGAATCTGAGTAATAAATTATTTCGGAGTGTGCGCGTAACTAGAATGAATCCAGCTGGTAGTGCCATCGATGCATTCTCTTGGATTAGGGGAATACCTTGTCCATTGTTGTCAGCCATTTTCATTTTCTTTTACTTGCAGAGAGGGAGGGGAGAGACACAATTGTGTGGTGAACAACACGTTAACTTATATGATCATTCCACATTTAGAGGATTGGGAAACGATTCGACGTTCAGAAGTAACGTACAAGAGAGATTGAGAAATGTATAATCAAGTTGGACAATAAAGGTTCTCATGGAATTTCTATAATAGATATGTTGGAGAATTTCTATAAGGAGATAAAAGAGTCTAATGGGAAGAAATGAATGATCAATGTAAATAATTGGAGTTAACATATGGTTTTATTTAAGTCTTTTTAAAATTATATATTCTTCATTTTTTCTTTCAATTTGCATCTATTTTGATAAGGTTATCTTCAATGCAATGATTAGGATACAAATGTTGTGTTTTAATTTAAAAGTTGTTATATAGTTTGAACCTAGCTTAATTCTATCTTCACACATTCCATAAAACTAGTCATGAACCTCAACTCATTCATTTTCATACCCAGATCAAATCCACAACTTATACAATTAATTGAGGCTGTAGATACCCGAAATTGTCCTAGTCTACAAGTAACACCTTTTTATTAATTTTTCACTATTTTTCTCTAATTATTAAATAATACTTTATTAATTAATTATCATCAAATATCATATTCTATTATTAAATAAGCGATTTTGTGTTATTTAATTAATTCATTCTAATTCACTTTTTCTAATTAGTAAAACCACTTTCCCACTTCTAGATTAAATAATCAAATTAATTCTTTAATTCTCCTTTTTCATCTCAATATTATCCATTAATAAATAAACATTTATTTATTAATTAATCTTCACTTGCACGTTCCTCCAATAATTAAGTAATTAATTAATTATCCTCTCATGTATTATTCCTTCAAACTTAACTAAAACTATGTCTCAATTGACTGGATAACCAATTCTATTTCACTGATCAATCAATTCACTTTACTCTTAGTCACTCTAATTCTTCCAATCAATCAATTTGGTTGACTAATCATTAGTATTAGTTAACACTTCAATCAATTCTTCATGAAACTAGTTAACTAGAATCTTGTAGCCAATTGCAATCAATTAACCATGCAATCAATTAATCGAGCAATCAATTCCTCTCAACAATCCTCAACTGTTGATCTTGATCTTGCACCTTTTAATCTAGATCATTCATTTGAATCAACCGAATCTATAAAATCAACCCTCACCTCGCGTTGATAACTAACCACAAACTTAAAAATTTTGTGCCATTGCAATCATCACACACGCTTGAGCTATTTGCAAAAGAAGTGCATATCAAATTCTGAGAGCATAAACAAGCGAAAAGGTACAATGGAGGTAATTCAAGACAGCATGGTAAAGGTAAATGCATTATTCATTTGAATTCATGTTGCTTTTTCTTTACTGATTGATTTGGAATTATGTTTGAGTATTGAATTGTAGGCTTGTGGTTAACTACTTTGATTCATTATCTCCATAAGGACTAAACGTTCTCATTTTTTGGATTATAGAGGTTAGTTTTATAATTCATGAAAATAACCCCTAAACTTTCAAAAATTAAAATTAAATTTTGGCTCTTGCTAACTCCCTCCAACTCACTATTATATTTTTAACTTAAGCACAAAATTCCTTAACTTGTGCTAGGGTGTTGTATTAAGGAAAAAACCTAATACATTTCAAATTATGGAATAGGCATTTCAAAACATAGAGAGCATTCACATAGTGCGTTATAAAGCATAAGTACTCCACCAAATTACACCAACATTCATAGTAATTACTTCATGAACTTGTTTGTCTTCAATCATTATTATATATGATTGACTTGGTGATAGGGGTTTGACCAAACGTAGATATTCTTCATCTAGCATTTTCCTAAAAAGTGTATATTGACACCACCTTACTCAAGAAGGAAGAAATAGACATCAAGGTGAACAATTTCCAAATATGAAAATCAATAAAGCTTAAATCCATGGGACAAATTTAGATCCATGCATAGGGTTTAGATCCACATATAGCGATTAGTTCTATAGACACTAAAACATCAAAAAATAGGGTAGGGTTCAAAACACATAGGGTTCTATACTAAATTTGTAATGTTTCACCAAACTTACTATAAATAGAAAGGGAAAAATGGGGTGCAATGAAACTACTTATTTTCTATTTCATTCACGAAATGAGATCCTCCAAGATAGAATCAACTTTCAGCCCTTAGGTGAGGAAATTCTATGGAAGATCTACAAATTTCCTTTATGTGTGGACGAGGTGAGTATGACATAAATGCACTTTTGAGAGATGGAAATAAGATAGATAATGACCTCAAATTTGTATCCTAAGACCTGATTCATGTAGATGCAACATAAATCTAACAAAAATAGTCAACTTTAGGCAAATTGGATGAGTGGGAGATGCTTAAAACCTACCTCAAAATCAATTACAAAGTGTTTTTGACAAAAACAATGACAAAACTAACTAAACAGGGGTTTTGGGAGAGATTAAAAATACTAAATGTACTCATTTATGAAATTTAAAAGTTGGATTTGATCGATGAAACTTAGGGCTATTAGAAATAGTAAAGCTTTTGGGAAATTTGGGAATGTAAAATGTTGTGTACATATCACAAAACACTATTTTCAGAAGTTGTCATGGGACTTAATCGCCCATAGGAAAATGGGTCATTGTTCACCTTTCCAAAATTTGGGATATTAGCTTTTGTGAGATGATAACAAAGGTGACAACAAATGCAACTTTGCAACTTTTCACTTTTAAGATCTTCAACTTTTCTTCAACTTATGAACTTACAATTCTACAACACACAAAGAGAGGAAAAATGTTTGTTTTTGGGTGAATGGGGGTTTTCCTTGGTCAAGCCCTATTTTGGTAATTAAACCTTGAAATGAAATGAAATTGCATGAAAGGAATGATGAATGAACAACTCAATGTTGCAACTCACCAAACCCTTGAATAAACCTTTAGAAATATGAAATATTAATGTTGATATTGCATAAAATGGCTTCAATGGATGTGGATCTTGATGCTTGAATCTTTTTTTGAATCTTTGACTTGAATGCTTGGATTGATCTTGAAACCTACATCACAATGTTAGCTCCAAAAATATGCATGAATGAATGTAACTTTGACATGATGCTTGAGAACTTGAATGTTGCAACAAATGATGAAGAAATCTTCCCTTGAATGCTCTTGACAATAATCTTTTATCTTGTGAAATTTCCCTTCAAAACTTCTATTTGATTTGATAAAATAACCTTGTATTTATAGACATTTATCCTTAATTTCTCAAAATTAAAACATTGCAAGTCAACCTTTGAAATTTGAATTTAGTATGATAAAAATACTGCCAAAACATGATTTAAAAATCAGTTCAAGGTCTTAGGGGGGACCCATTCACCCATGGGTGAATGGGTCCCAGGTCCATAAACTTGGAATACACATTGCTCAATTTAAAGTGTTATGTTTAGGCATTAATTATTGCCAAGTTTCCCCTTTAGAGAATGTAATTAAATAGGCTTGTAAATGAATTAAAGAGCTAATTAAGGCCTAATTAAGCTCAATAAAATAAGAGGGCCTAAATAAGTGTGTATGTAAAGAGGTACATTTAACACTAAATTAATGCATTATTAAGTCTAATTTTAAAAATGAGGTCCCAAACAAGTGATAAAATGTAAAGGGTTACATTTTTCTACACTACATTTAGCCCCCACTTTAGTGAGAGGATGACTGTGCATCAAACTCACACTAAAGTAGTCAAGAGAGGTCCAAGTGCACAAATGTTGATGGGATAAGATGACAAAGATCAAACAGGTGGTCAAGACCCAGGATCCAAGATCCCATGTCAAACCAACATAAGCACAAAGGGACGCACACAAGATGTATGATATGAAGCAACAAAACAAGATACACAAACATATAATTTCAAACACTAAAAGAAAGAAATAGAAAAATAAAAATAAAAATGGGTGGATCAAGCCTCGACTGTCCAACACAATGCAGATCACGCCTTAGTTTTTTGTCCAAAAATGTTTACAAGTGGAACTCATTTTCCACTATGCAAAAAACATTGTGCACTCACATGATCTAGTCAATTCCATTGTCCACTAGGTGAGCTCCCAAGGGTGGAAAATGAGAGAATCTTATTAGGCTCTCATACAATACCAAAGTTATACCTCTGATAACTTTAATAAGGCACCACACAATACAAACTTTGAGCTTCATAAGGCTTAGCAAGCTGCATTATGCTAAACACTTATAAACAAAATGTAAATAGGATAAGAAATGATCAAAGGGGTTTTTCTTAGTTCATGTAATGTTTTCTCTTAGGGAACATCGTACCTAACATCTCCAAGAGAAGACTAGTCGAGGAAAAAATATTCACAACCTAGGGAATGCAATCCATAGCATTACCACTAAGAGGAATATCATATGCTTAGAAAGGTCACACACTTGAAGGAAATCAAACCCAGTGTCACCAAGAAGAAGACACGTCACATGAATTTAAAAGACCACACTTTGAATAAAATTTCACACTTCCTATGAGGTATATAATATCATCACTAAGAAGGGAACATGCAGACAATGAATGAGGGACCATATGCCCCCACTTAAAATTCCAACAAACTTGATATGTTGGTATTTTAAGTAAAAAGAGAGAAAGAGGGGATCCTTGAAAAGAATGTAAATCTTGAAAAGCTAGTTATCCTTGCACCCCAATCATAGAGACAAAGACAACCACCAAGAACTATCATGTTGCTACCAAGAGAGATATGGTTGCACCTAATATTATACCACCATGAATGGAAATGAGAAAGACACATAAAGCTACTTATGCTACATAGCGATTAGCAACAAGATAGGATGAAAAATGGTATCAATTAGAGGAAATAGGTGCATCAACACAAGGAAGAGCACCACAATCCTTAAGGTGTTGAATTTTATTACTTAAAGCCTTACATTCATTAGTAGAATTCAACCATGAACTCTATGATATGCACAAAATGAACTTTTTTTGTAAAATTCCTTTCATGTTCTTGCAGGGAGAGATATCAAGTGACCTTGGAGAAGTCTTGACAAGATACTCTCTTGATCAATAGTAGAAGTTGTTCCTTTGTTTTGTGACAAAGATATATCTTGCTTAGTACAAGGTGTCATACATACACAAGACTCTTTATATTGTGATATTTTGTACTCTCCCTTAAAGGAGGGTGTAAAATCTAATGAACCCCAATCATTAGTGTTTTGAATGATAACATTGATATTAAGTGAATATTTATTTCATTCTTTCATTTCTTTCAAAGGATAATAACAAAAACCACTAGTTGTTTCTATCAGTTCAGGATGCACCAAGGTTAAAGTTGGCTTAGAAGAATCTTTTATAATAGTGTTGGTATTGAATGAAGGATTTTTTGATGCTTTTGTTTCTTTCAAAGGACAATAACCAATACCACTAGTTGTTTCTTATGTTTTAGGCTCTATAGGAACACAGATACCTTGTTCTCTAGCACCACATCCTTTTCCACTATAACCATGAGTTGTTTCAAAATTTTGTAACCTCTTCCATAAAGCTTTTCCATTTCTTTTGGATTCAATGTTTGTTCATAATCAACTTCATCAAATTTTGTTGTGTAAATTGTTTCTTCTATAGTGGTTGAAGTAGATGCTTGTGAAGGTTATTTTGATATTTTTTTAATAATACTGCCAGTTCTTTTCCCTTCTCAAACTCTTTTGTTATGATCTTGTACTCTCCCATAAATGTAGGTGTAAAATCTAAAGAACCCCAATCATCATCAAATAGGCTTGTGATTTCCTCAACATTCTTTTCTTTGTTTTCTTCCTCTTGCATAATTTCCACTTTTAAAGTTAGTATCAATGTTTTCAAAGGAATTTCCTTGTCTTTCTCAATGAGAAAACTATCTAGTTCACGGTCAGCCTTAACTATGTACACTTGGTTGTTATAGACATAATTCATTATACGATAAAACGTTGAAGGTACCACATGCATATCATGATCCATGGTATTCCTAAAAGAATATTATATGAAATATTATTGGGCATGACATGGATAGGAGTTTGTGATGTGACCTTTCCAACCAAAATAGGCAATGTTCAATCACACCAAGCAATTGTTTTCCTACATTATCAAACCCACGAATGGATAAAGAATCAGATTGAATCTTAGTCTTATCCACTCCAAGCTTGTCCAAAAGGTTTATGCTATACATATTAAGGGTTGAACCATTGTCAACAAGGGTTCTTTTTATCCTAGTCATATTAATATGAGATATTATCATAAAGGGCAGGTCCAAGAAGATGGGGGCCAATTTGTGGCCACCCATCTTTTTTTTTTTGAAAAATCTATAACGTGAGCATGTTATAACATGCTCATGTTATAATGTTCTTGTGTTATGGCTTGGTGTGACTTAGCCTAAGGCTCGGTTACACCACAACTATAACATGAGCTTATGTAACTATAATGTGAGCACGTTATGTCATATTAAAAGAAAAAAAGAAAACTCATTTCATTTTTCCACTGTTCTATTTTCTCCATTCGTAGCTTGCAAACCCTCCCTACGAATGCTCATGTTATTGAAAGCTCGAAAATCATGATTTCTTCATCGGTTCTTTGCCATAATTCTTCTAGATTGATAGGGAGCTCCAAGGAGTTTTTTTTTTTTTTGTGAATTTGTTATCAAATATGTAGATTCAATATACTTTTTATTTTAATTTCTTTAAATTTTAGGATTTGATACTCCAACTCCTTTTCTTCCTCAAAATCCATTTTCACCTCATTCCAAAATGTTTGCTAAACAACCCCAAAAAACACCTTCAACAATTCCTCAACATCCCTTTGGAACTCAAAAAAATTAATGAGGGAAATTGAAACTAACAAAAAACAAATTGAGGAGTTAATTGTGAGGTTGAAAGATCCTGCAAGTTCAAACTCACAAAGAACCATGCTTGCACAATCACTTGAATCTATGGTAACACATGTAGAGTCAATTAGCAAGCAATTAATTGGTTGGTCAAAGAAGAGAAAGGAGTATAGAGAATATTATGTAGATAAACTATCCTACAAACAAGTAAAAAATTACAAAATTACAAAATTTAACTTGTGTTCCCTTTTCACAAACCCATGAACAAATCAACCTCTACATCCTACAAGCAAGAGGTTCCCTATCCATTGGTGCAACCACCAAGGGATAAAGAACTATTTTTAGAAAAGGTGGTGGATGGTTTTTGACCATCCTCCATGCAACAATAATGAGGTCCCGCAATATTTCTTGAGGAAAATCTACTGCAAGTTTTTCCTCAACAAAATCCCCAACTTCTTTGATATGTGGGACTTCTAGGGCAGAGGTGGTGGGTATGCACAGGATAGACCAAGGGAACATTTTGACCCACAATGGCCAGTGAGACAAGAGCATGCTAGACCATCCTATGAGCACATGGATATCCCTTTTGTTGTGAAGGAGAGTGTTGAGGTCAAGACACTATAGTCCATTACTTCCTTGACCCAAAGCATCATAGAGTGTTTCAATCCTACAACACAACATGAACTAGGGGAGACTTTGAGTAGGGTTTTGTTTGGGTGAGAAATATGGTTAACCACAATGAGTTGACAAAGTGATGAACCACAAAATTTTCCCACACAAAACACAACAATTTATGTAATTATGAGGGTCAAAAGATGTAAATAATAATCATAAAATAACCCTAACTATTATAGCAACTATGGGGGGAGTTTTCTAAGCTACAGAGGACTCATTCACCTTTAGTGGCGAATGGGTCCATGTTAGGTTTTATGAAACTGAGATTGGGGTCATTTTCCTTGATGTCTGCACTCTCAAATTCCTGGTTATTAGCTTTTGGAAGTTTGTAGATAATTATGTAGCTTCAAATCTTTGATTTTTCACTTTGAATGATAATTTTGACAATTTTTCTCCAAACTTGCTCCACTTGATCTTCAACCTATAAATCTATAACCACACATTCAAGGAAAGAAAAACTTGTTGTTTTTTAGAGAATGGGGGTTTGCCTTGGTCAAATCCCTTGTAGGTAATTAAACCAAATGATGAAATAAATGAATTGAAGCATGAAACATGAAGTATGTAATTGACCTTGAATGATTTCTTGTGAAAAAAATCTGCAAACTAGCATGTAGTGCCCATGAAGAATGTAGATCTTGGATCCTTGAAAATGATGTGAATAATTCATGTAAGTAGATCTTCAATGCTACATCCACTTCTTAGCTCAGCAACACACATGAATGCATCAAACCCTTTTCATGATGATATGATCTTGAATTGTTGCAATAGACTCTTGAAATTTACCTTGAAATTCCTTGTGAACACTCTTGAAATGCTCTATAATGCTCTCTTGAAATTTCTAGAATGCTTCATAAAAGTGCTAGGTCTTGTTACCTAGGAGAAACAATGTGAATTAACCCCTTATTTATACTAAATTAGGAGATTAACCCTAAAATTCAAATGATTAAGGTTGACACAAAATATAGAAAGAAATTTTATTAAATTCCCACCATAATGAAATTTAAAAATGGTGGTCTCATTGAGGGAGGGCCCATATGCCACCTAGGGCAAATGCGTCCTGGCTCAATTTTCTAGGACCTAACTGTGGGGGATGAAAAGAGCAATAAAAACCCATTTTAGATCAACTAATAAAGGGGGATCCTATTAAGGGAGGACCCATTTTCCACCTAGGGTGAATGGGTCCTAGCACCATTTTCTAGGACCTAAATCTACCCAATTAAATGTTATATTATTTAAATCATGGGTGTCAGGATAGATTTTCAAAGGTATCATAATTAAGGTTTAAATTTGAATTAAAGGGGCTAATTAACTCTAATTAATCACAATTAATTAAGACCACCCTACATAAATGTGAAAGTGTTTTACAACACTTAAATAAGGTAAAAATTTAAATACATTTATTAAGAAGGGTCCCATTAAGCTTAATTAAGTAAATAAATCTTAGAAAAGTGTGAAAGTGTGTTACAACACTTCACAACACCTTTGCAAAGGACCAATTAAGGATGTTTTAATCAAATAAATTCCTTAGAATGATGTGAATGGGTACAACACATTACAACACCACTCCAAGATGCAATTAAGTCCATTTTATGTCAATTATCCAAATCAAGTGTGAAAAAGGATTACTTTTTCAACACTATAGGTTCCACCCCATAATTATTAGGCTTGTGGGTCAGCCTATGGTTATAACCCCATGGATAGTTTGGATGCAAGTTCCTAGGCTACATCTATAGCTCAATAGTTGGTAAACATAGATGCCCTCTTGAATGAGGATTTTGGCCTTGATACTCAAGTAAATGTTACCAAGTTCATTGAATTTAATTTATTAAATTTCATTTTTGAAATAAAATATTAACTAATTTAGTTTAATGGTTGTAATAAAATTTTAGGGTCATAGTGTTCACTCAGTTTGTAGCGACCTTCTCCACCTTCGTATTACACTAGGACTTGTACTACCTAGGTATTTAACTAGTAAACAATTATAAATGTTACATGTGAATAACATTGTTATATGAATGGTATTCTAATATCTGATTTTGGATGTTGAATAGGTTAATCTTGGAGATTTCATGGCAACACCTCCCAATGGAGGTGGAGTTCAAAACTTCACTCAGGTAATAAAATGAAGAGTTTAATTAATGAATTTTACTTAATAGATTTTTTTAGTTTATATTCATATCGTTGATTACATTGCATTACACATATTTCAAACTCAAAGCATTATTACATATTGTATAACTAATAACTAGATGTTGATAGATGACAAAATTTCAATTACAATAAAGTTTTTTAGAAAGTTGACATAAGTAGTTATTACTTCACATTGCATAACTAATAATTAGGAGTAGCTTCCAATTGCATTTTCTTGTCATGGAATTCCATGAGACCATATTTTATTGAGGTATTTTTCAAAAAATTCACTACCTTGTCTATGTTACGGATGCTTGGAAAAAATCTATCAAAGCATAATAGTAATATGGTAGCATAGGCAAGGCAATGAGGTGTTTGAAAAAATGCCTCAAAGAAATGTGGTCTCATGGTGATGGACATCACCATGAGACCACATTTCTTTGAGGCATTTTTAAAATTATGTTAATAACCTATTCAAAATTTTATGTCAAGTTGCTTAGCTCTTTTTTTTTTAATTTTTATTGCCGCTTAGGGGCCTAGTTTTGACTCCCAAGATCCTGCACTAACCCATACAAACCTAGGAAAATAGAAAATCCAGAATAATGTTCAGGAACTATGGATACCATAGTTAAAATCCCTATTTTTGGAATAGATATTACCAAAGCCCTAGAACATCTATTCCTTCTAGAATTCATATGGAGAAATTAGGAAAAAAGGAAGATAAATACAAGTTATTAGACTTTGTGGGATCACTGAGAAAAGAACTAGAATGGTACATGAAGAAATACCCACAACATAAAGCCAAATGGGAGGAAGTAAGAAAATAAATCTTAGCCAATTTTGGGACATAGGAAGTCCCAACTAAAAGTGTTTCCCAGATGAGGAACTTGACAAAAGGTGACAAGGAATTGGTTGAAATCTATGACAAATTGTTTGAAGAAGTATGCAAAAACTTGGAGGAACCTTTAATAAAAAAAATAGAAGATAGAATAGTTCATCTTTGGAATGTGTGAGGATATAAGAGATAGATTAGATGGAGTATTTGACAAGTCTATTGATCTAATCACTATGGCGTACCAGATTGAAGCTCAACTATAGAGAAAATTGAAAAAAGATAAAAGTGTTGAAATCCTTGAAGATTTACAATTGAAGGTTCAAAAGTTGGTCATATAGCAGGAGATCAAGGCTACTGAACCTACTCAACTTAATAAAATTTGGTGCATATATTGCAATAGGGAAGGGCACATCCAGAACAAATGCCTAGAGGACAGAGTGGAAAAAACATTGGCTACAGTAAAAACAATAAAAACTAATTATATGTATGTGCTCTTTGTCAAGAATGGGATATACATTTGATAGAAGACTGTCCAAATAATAGACCTCCAATTCAGAATGGAGGAAACCAAGGGAATTACATGGGTAAAATCACAAACCTATGTCACACTTTATAAAGGAATCAGCCAACAGCAAAAAAGAATTGAACTTCAACCACATAAAAGTGGTATTTATGTTTTGAATTTCAAAATGATGTAAACTAATGAAATACAGAACTTTTGATGAAGTTTATTACTATAATTTTTCAGATTTTTTAAAAATTGTTTTCATTATTTTTTATCAATTTAAGAAAAAAAATTGGAATGTTGAAAAATTTAGAAAAAAGTGACATTCATAGGACGTTAAGAAACAAATTGAAAAAAACTTCATTTTTCCCTAAATTTTTTTTCTTCAAATAGGTAACTTCAATATGTAGTGCATGGAAAAAAAATCAAATTTTGATTTATATTTTCCTCGAAATAACATTTTAAAGTCAAACTTGTCAAAATTTAATAGTTTTCATGGGATGTCAACTATTGTCTATATTTTTAATCATTTTCAAAAAAAAAATTATACCCTTTTGAAGAGGACTCTCTCCTCTAGTGCACCATATTTTAAAAAAAATAATAATATGTTTTACTATTTTTTTTAATTTCTAATTAGCCTCTTTTTTAACTTTAACAACCTACTTGCATTATTTTATAAATAAAATATATTAAAACTAATCAAAATATTAAAAAAATTACATATTCGGATTCACCACTCCCATCTCTACAAAAGGGTATTTTTTGTTTTTTAAAAAAAATCATTATGACTGAAGAAATACTTGGTTGAAGTTGAAAGTTTCAGAAAATTATGAAAAAAGTTGAGTTGACTGCCAACTAGGATGCCACATAGACAATTTCGGTAGAAAGGGTTTTGACCGAAACCCTTTCTATAGAAACCTCACACATAAAATAAACAAATTTCAAAGCGAAAAAGGGAAAAAAATATTTTTTTTGGATTTGACTGAAACATATTCGACTAAAACCTTGTGTGTTGAATAGGACAACTGAGACAGGGGGTGAATTAGTTGTCATAGATTTAATCTTTTAATTCAATTACCATAACTAATTCTTAACACTACTTAAATGATTAATCATCAATTTCCAATGTAAGAACTTAAATCCAACACATAAACATAACAACACCAGATTTATGTGGGAAACTCAATAAGGGAAAAACCATGATGAGGATTAACTCACACTATAGAGAATATCAAAATTGATTACAAGAGGCTCACTACCTAAGAAATAAGGCTCACTACCAAAATAGGGACTCACTATCTGGAACAAGGACTTGTTGTCCAACAGGGCTAATGACCCAAAGGGCTCACTACCACAAAAATACAAAGAAGACAAAGAAGACTTGTTACGGAGAGAAGACAATCTCAATGCAACAAAGGATTCCACCACAATCACTTGCAGACATGTATGAATGATAAAGTGAACACCTTTTTCTCACTGCATCTAGAAACTCAACATTAAGGCTTCACACCAATCTTCCACACTCGCATCACACACTTACTAAATAGCATAAATGTCACACCAATCTACTCTTTTTCTTTTTGCTTATATTTCTTCTTCACTCTTGTATATTTTTCATCACTAACTCATCATGTATTCGTACCATCTTCAACTTTGAAACATGTCCAAAGTCATTCGTCCAAATTCAAATTCAAATTAGGTTGGTGCCAAAACATTCTAGGGTGGAATTAAAATGAGGGAGACCCAAACACATGTTTCATAGGGACCCAGATAGATCCAAAATGCTTCATCAACTTCAAAAGTAGTGTTCAACACAAGGTCATCCAAACCAGTGTAAAACACATAGAACCATTAGACACGAACTTTCTATATACCAAAATTATCTTCAATACAATCAAGGAAACTCAACTCTAGAATTGTAAGTCATAAGACTTCATCAAAGAGAAATCTGTACCAACAGCATTTCTCCTGGACCTCAACTAGAAACATAGAAAGCCATAGTTCACAACTAGTGAACATAAATCGCACTATACAATGAATTAGCAACTAAAAACCTAGATATAGTATCTTCTAACAACCATAATCAACACATCTAAACCACACAACCATTGGAACAAATCTGAAGCAAAAATTGGAGCAAGCACTCAATACTTGCAACATATCTCCATTATAATTTTCTCAATATCCTCAACACATATAGCCAACATCAACTAGTTGATAACCAGTTGATTAGTTGACATCAATTACAACACCTTCACTATTTCCATTCTTTCAACAATCTCCCCCTATGTCATTGATGACAACATATGATGTGAAAAACCATCAAAGAAAACATATAGCTCTTAATACACTACTTAATATTTTTCTTTTTGTTTCTCCCCCTTAGTAGATAATTTATTACATGGTTCCTTTCCCATTTTTCTCTTCTTTTTTTTTAATATTTTTTTTTCACATGCTTCCTCTCCCCCTTTGACATCAATGGAAAAGGAAAAAGATATTTTACATTGATTTCTCCTTTGACATAGAAAATAAAAACACACAATGACAACACTTGACACTACCTACTCCCTTTGAGAGGTAGCCACCAAAACATTAGTCTAAGAGAAAGATAGACCCCTAGATCCACTGTACTGATGCATCTCCATATGCATCTAGTTCAAGAAAGGAGGGGAAATGACCCCTAAATTCTCCCAAAGATACTCAAAAGTATCTTTAGGAAGAGCCTTCATGAAAATATCAGCCACCTAATCCTTCATTAGAGCATACTCAAGCTTTACTTCATTCACCATTACTTTCTCTCTCAATAAATTATATCTAATAGATATATGCTTCATCCTCGAGTGCATCATAGGATTATTTGAAATATTAATTACACTTTTATTATCATAGAACGTAGATATAGGATCATTATACACCACTGTGATATCTTTCTATGTTTGATTCATCCATAGAACTTGTTTACAACAAGGTGCAATAGCAATATATTCAGCTTTAGTAGTAGATAAGGAGACTAAACCTTGATTTTTACTAAATCATCCCACCAACCTACATCTAAGAAAGAATACACTACCACTTGTACTTTTTTTTTCATCTACACATCTATCCCAATCTGCATCTATATAGGCACTTAAAGTAAAGTCAGTTTCTCTAAGATACCATAATCCATAATCTGAAGTGCCATTCAAATATCTAAAAATTCTTTTAATAATAGCAACATGTGTTTCCTTAGGATCTTCTTGAAATCTAGCCAAAATACAAACTGCATGCATAATATCCAAACGATCTAACAACCAAAATCCTTCTGGTTGTTCCATGTAGACTTATTCTAGCTCACCATTTAAAAATGTTGACTTGACATCCATCTAATAGACCTTAAAATCTTTATGAGTAACAAATGTTAAGAAAATCCTTATAGCTTCCATTCTTTCTACTAGAGAAAAATTTCCCTAAAAATCTATGCCTTCTACTTGTGAGTAACCTTTACACACAAGCCTTGCTTTTTTTCTAACAACTTCTCCATTCTCATTCAACTTATTTCTGAATTCCCACTTTGATCCAATGATGTTTTTATCTGCCAATCTTGGGACCAATTCCCAAGTTTGATTCTTCTCAATCTATATAAGTTCTTCTTTCATGGCTTCCATTCAATGTTCATATTTGCATGCTTCACTTATAGTCTTCAATTCAATCTTAGAATGTAAACACAAATTCACTTCAGCAGGAGCTTTGCTTCTAGTCAATACTCCTTTAGTCTTATCTCCAATAATCTAATTTTCTAAATGATTCTTTTATACATATCTAGGTTTCTTAGGTGAATTACTGGAGCAACTTCTTCTCTTTCATTATGTTCATTCTTCTTTTCTTGCTCATCCTTTTCCTATTCTTCCACAATCTCTTCAATTCTTACACGATTAGGTTCATCAGATTCATATCCACCAATGCCAATAGAATTCTTTAGTATCTCATCAACCTTAACATTTGAACTTTTTGCAACATTTCTCTATATTTTATTGAAACATCTATATGCCTTGCTATTAGTAGAATATCCAAGAAAAATTCCTTCATAGCTTCTTGCATCAAACTTACCCAAAGTTTCTTCATCTCTTATGCTATAGCACTTGTTTCCGAATACCTTGAAATACTTAACAGTAGGAATTTTTCCATGTCATAGCTCATAGTGAGTCTTTGTACCATTTTCTCTTGCTTGAACTTGATTAAATACATAAACAACAGTATGAATAGCTTATTTCCAGTATACTTCCAATAATACAGCCTCAGTAATCATTGATCTAGCATTCTCTTGAACCATTTTGTTCTTCCTTTCTACAACTCCATTCTATTGAGGAGTTCTCAAAGCAGATAACTATCTCTTTATTCCATGCACTTTACAAAACATATTAAACTCATGGGAGGTGAATTCTCCACCTCTGTCAGACCTTAAGCATTTTATCTTCAAGTTTACTTCATTTTCAACCATAGCTTTGAATGTCTTGAATCTATCTAATGCATTTGATTTCTCTCTATGAAATGTACTCCCATGTATATCTAGAATAATCATCAATTAAAAGTATAAAGTACCTTTCACAAAGCATACCTCTCACTCTTGTAGGACCACAAATATTTGTATGAACTAAATCTAGTAGTCTAGTAGTAGACTATTCCTTTGATATGTAATGATTTCTTGCTTGCTTTTCAAACTGACAAGTTTTACAAATAGCATTAGTAGGCTTTGTAATTCTTGGTAAATCTCTCATGACCTGAACAACAGTAATCCTTTCCAAGTTATCAAAATTCATGTGACACATTCTTTTATGCCATAACCAACTGTCATTAATCTGAGTCATAAAGCATCATCCATTAGCACCCTTAAGTTGATAGATATTTCCTTCACATTCTTTCCTACAACAATTGATGTTCCAGGTCCTTTCTGAATCTCACATCTCTCATCCTTAAACACAAGATCATATCCCTTACTACACATCTAAATAACACAAATGATTATTCCTTAAACCCTTACATAGTGGACATCATTAGTATGATGCTTTCCATCAAAACATATTGAACCTATCCCATAGATTTTAGCACCAGTATCATCTCCAAACATAACCTTCTCCAAACATAACCAAGCTTCCATCATATTTTTCAAGCTTAACAAACTTACTTTTATCACTAGTCATGTGATGTGAACAACCACTACCAACTATCCAATCGTGCTTTTCTTGTTTAGCATGTAGGGAAAAGATAACCATATCTTCATTTTTCTCCTTCTCTAGAGGATTTATTTTACCCTTTTTTTAGAATTAACAGAAGTAGGTTCATCCTTAATCACCAAGAACAAGCATTCATTGTCATCAAGATCTTCAAATTGTAAGGAAAATCAAATGTGGAAACAATTATCCTAACGTCAATACCTCAGGAAAGAATGTAGATATACTTTAATTTTTTCCAATTACAGTACAACTAAGATGCACTATGAAGTAAATAATAGAAACAGAGTATTTGACAATCACACATGAACACCAGATATACGTGGGAAAACCCTTATGGGAGAAAAACCCTCCACACCATGAGAAGTCACTTTGTATTATAGTAATAATGATTACATACAATTTTCAAACTTATCTTTCTGATGTTTATTTACAGCAGCATTTACCATGAACAATCTTGTACAAGAACCTTCAAGTTACAGTATTACAGATTAGATTACAATTACTGATCATACAACCACCCAACAATCCGTTGCTGCAACCAACCCTCGAACTATCAAACCCACGAGCATCTACAACTATAGACTATATCCATGGTGTTCCCTGACTGTCAAGCTTCCTCACAGAACCGTCACAATGAACTAACTTCCAACTATTCAGATTCGGCTTCTCCTATTGGTCCACGAGACTCCACATGCAATGGTCAATTGGTCAATAGAATTCACACTGTGTTGGCATCTCGATGAGACACTAACAGTGTCTTGCCAATGCCACATAATCTTCATACCGATGTCGCCAAGAGTTACCGTAGTCACCAAGATGTTCTATCGAGCTTTCAGTGTTATGCCAAAACACCAAGCAGTCGCCCAGACCTATTGCTTTCGCTGGGAGATCATAGCGAGTCATCAAAGCTTATACAGAAGTCACATATTATACCGTGCTCCAAAGAATAGTCGGCAAGACTTAACATCTTTGTCGAGAGTTCTTATCGAACACATATTTGTTACATTAATGACCATCATTCACCAAGACCTATGCCGGAGACTTTACTCTGAAGTTTTTAAGTTCATTAACACTGAGAAAAACTTTAACATCGACAAGACATTAATACTTTGCCCAGACTTCATAATGAAACCTTAGTGTTACATCGATGACTCCCGAGTGTGTCCTCATCGGCATGACTTTCATCTATCGCTAAAACCTCACATCGGGATCTTTATGTTATTGCGAAGACATCATATGTATTCCTGTCAATGAGACATTCATAGTTCGCTAGGACTTCTCCCCGAAGCCCTTTGAGTTACCCCAATGACTTTAAACCAAACGCTGTCGGAAAGACTCAAACACATCACCCAAACTTCTTCCTGAACAAGCCTTTCGGCCAAGGGTCTCAACAATATACGATTGAATGGCCTATCGGCAAAAGAACTCCATGTGATAAGAGGTCATAGCAAATACACTATGTCACAGTGAAGGCTCCAAAGAGTAAGCATTCGGCAAGACTTCTACAAGGTCACAGCGACTTGTTCAAAACAGAATGTATCAAAGCTGCTAGTCGGCCAGAAATGATAGATGTCATACCGACTTTGCTTCAATGGAGGTTTCAGCTTGTATTGATTGAGGCATATTTCCAACACATATTCAGAATCTTCATCAGATATAGTAGCATTCTCATTCACATAGTATGCTTTGTTAATCTTCTTTCATTTCTTTTCTTTCTCATATCTTTGTTTATTTCTTTTAGTTATTTCTAAACACTTTGTAGCATAATGACCTATTTCTCCACAGCTAACATTTAAAGTTCATGTTACCTTCATACTTCTTGTATCCTTCCCTCATCCTTCTCACAAAGTTAGCTTCAATTTCATCAAAATATTCTTCATCCAAATCTTCAACTTTTGTCACCTTAAAAGCAGTCTCTAATTTGCATCCATTCCTCATACTAGGCTTCCTCATCTCATAAGATGTCAAAAATCCCAACAACAGATCTTTAGTATAGGTCTTATAATCTATACTTTGTTCAATAGCACACACCTTCCCACTATAAGCATCACAAAGAGTTTTGAGAATCTTCTTTACAATTCTAGTTTCATCTATAGTAGCGCCAAGTCCTTGCATTCCAGCCATTATCTCATCCAATCTCTATATATAAACTTTAACATTCTCATCTTCAGACATATGTAGAAGCTCAAACTGTGTTTCCAAATTCTGCAATTTTTCCTCTTTAACTCTTTCATCACCTTCATGCACTTTTTCCAAAGCATCCCAAACTTCCTTAGCAGTTTTCAAGTTTTGAACTTTAATCAACTCAGAATGTGCCAGACTGTTCTTCAAGATGTACTTTGTTTTATTGTTTGCTTCATGTGCTTTGATCTCTTTAGGCGTACTCAAACCATTAGCAAGAGGAGTGTAAGGATTCTTGTAAGCTTTCTCCACATCATATCCACAATACTTTAGATATTCTTCCATCAATATTTTCCAAATAGCATAATTAGTTCCATCAAACATCAGATACTCATAAATCATTTTTCTAGCCATCCTATACTTTCCTCAAGTGGTTAAGCTTTTCAACAAGGAACCTTTCTCTAATACCAATTTTTGAACAAGACAACTGAGAGGAGGGGTGAATCAGTTGTCACAGATTTAATCTTTTAATTCAATAATCAAAACTAATTCTTAACACTGCTTAAATGATTAATCATCAATTTCCAATGCAAAAACTTAAATCCAACACATAAACACAACAACACCAGATTTATGTGGAAAACCCAATAAGGGGAAAACCATAGTGAGGATTAACTCACACTATAGAGAATATCAAAACTGATTACAAGAGGCTCACTACCTGAGAAATAAAGCTAACTGTCTAGAACAAGGATTCACTATCCAATAGGGCTAACAACCCAAAGGGATCACTGGAACAGAGATACAAAGAAGACTTGTTATAGAGAGAAGACAATCTCAATGCAACAAAGGATTCCACCACAATCACTTGTAGACATGCATGAATGATAAAGTTCACCTTCTACTAACTGCATCTAGAAAATCAAAATTAATGCTTCGCACTGATCTTCCACACTTGCATCACACACACTTACTAGATAGCATCAATGTTGGACCAATCTACTCTTTTTCTTTTCACTTATATTTCTTCTTCGCTCTTTTATATTTTTCATCACTAAATCATCTTGTATTTATACCATCTTCAACTTTGAAACATATCCAAATTCGGCCATCCAAACTCAAATACAAATTAGGTCGGTGCCAAAACATCCTATGGTGGAATTAGAATCAGGGTGACCCAAACACACACTCCATAGAGACCCAAATAGTTTTGACATGCTTCATCAACTTCAAAAGTAGTGTTCAACACAAGGTCAACCAAACCAGTGTAAAACACATACAACCATTAAGCACAAACTTTCTAGATACCAAAATTATCTTCAATACAATCAAGGTAACTCAACTCTAGAACTGTAAGTTATAAGACCAAAGACATTAGATTTCTACAGTCCATAAATTTGTAAGAGTATTATGCTTATGGATTAAATTGTGTGTATGTTTTTGGATCACACTTTGTGATCCATCATCAGGATGCAAAAAGAGATGAATGAGTAGAAGATATAGATCCAAACTAGTTATACAGGGAGAGGTTGGGGGAATTTTACACAAGAAACAAGAAAGTTACCGAATAGAGGACAGAGAAAAATTAAGCAATAAAATAACAAAAAATAAAGCTAGATAATTAGAAATTACAAATAATCAAAAAAGAGAAAGCCACCAATCAATAAAAGAAAATGCATCAAAGAAAAACAAGAGAAAAAATAAGGTTGAGAAAATTTAAGAAATTTAAGAAATTTTCAAAACATTGGACTAATTTATTCAATAAGAGGAAAAAATATAGAAAAGGGACAAGTTTAAAAAGAATAAAATCATTCCTTATAATAGAAAATATAAACAACAGAAAATTTAAAAGATTGCACAAGTATAAATAAAGCTAATAAACAAAAACCAATAAAAGAAAAAGAATAGAACAAGCCAAAACAAAAAGAATAAAATTTTAACCAATAACCAAAGCAAAATCTTATAAACAATATAAATGCAAAGATAAGATAAAAGATGATGTTTCCAAAGATGTATGTATTGTTTAAGATAAAAATAAGACAAAATATAAATTAAGGAATATAATATATTGTTTATAATATAGTTCATAAGATATATAATGATTAAAATAAATCTAAGAAAAAAATTCTATAAAACCAAAAATCATGAAAGGAATACATTTAAGATAAAAAAGCAAAAATAGAAAAAAAAAGAAACAAAAAAATAACCAAAGAAAAAACTTAAAAACAAATAAAATAAAAGAATAAATGTAAAGAAAATAAAAAAGATAAAAACCTTTCAAAATGATTTTCAAATGAGGGGGGAACAAGAGGAGATAAAAAGAGAAAAGAGAAACAAGAGGAGATGAGATAAAAAGAGAAAAGACAAGGAAAAAGAGAGGAACCAAAAAGAGAAGGAAGAGGGAGGAACCAAAAAGAGAAGGAAGAGGGAAAGGAGGGGAAACCTAAAAGGATACACCATGGTTGAGAGACAAGGAAAGCAAGGAAAGGGACCTGGAAAGAGGAGAGAAATGATGGAAGAAAGAGGGGGGGGCGGAAGGAAGGGCACAAACAAGAGGGAGACAAAATAAAGAGAAGGGAGAGGGAAAGGAGGGGGAACCAAAAGGAGGAGCCAAAGAAGGGATACCATAGAGGGGAGACACGAGAAGCTATAAAAGGAGGGGGACCCGTAGATTGAGGTTGTATAATAGAGGTTTCCAAGAGGAGCTCAAGGTCCAACCTTCGTCATGATTAAGGTTTAGGAGGCGGTTATTGATTCCAATCGCTTCCTTGAGTTTTCTTTTGCAAAAATTGTTTTCAACAGATAAGATTTGGGTGTTTTCTAGACAAATATGGTGTTTAGTAGAGAAAGAATGGTCAACTAAGGTGGAATTAAGGACACATTCATGCTTGACATCGACACAATGATCTTTGATTCTAGTTAGAAAAGAGCAGCCGATTTCACCTATGTGAGATATCCCACAAGAGAAAGACACCTTGTAGACACCCGAATCAAGGTAGATGTCCTTAGGGTCTTTGCAGGAGGGGATGAGGTTTCTTAAGGTGGTTATAGGTTTGAAAGCACACTTAATGCCCTTTTTGAGAAGGATTTTATTATTTTTTTGAGATAAGCCTTCGATGTAAGGCAGGGAGGAAATGGGGGGACCTAAGGGTTGGGAAGACAAAGGTTTGGAGAAGAATTGGGATTTTTTTTGGTTGAAAAACTTAGAGATCTATTTGCTTCTATGGCCATTCAAGAGGAAGAAATGGCAAAGATAAGACAACTCATGGTCTAAGTTTCCTTTATCGTAAATACAGAAAGCTCACAAGGTAAGGGTTTTAAGGATGCAAGTTTTTTGGGCTAGGTGGTGGTGGGAAGGAGTGAAGGTAGAGATCAATATGAGAAGACTTTTGATAAACACTACAAGCAAGGGATCCATCCAACTTTATGGTAAGAAAAATGGTAAGAAAGGGGAGTTGGCTATAAGATTCAATCTCTTTGACCTAAAAGAGATACATGGGTTTAAACTATTAAGGTGGGCATGGAATGTTTCAAGAGGTTCCCTGCCATGGGGCCAATATATATTTGTATTGTCAATGTATCGCTTCCACCACCTTGGTCTAAGGGGGAAGGAGAGAAGAGAAACTTCTTCAAAGTACTCCATGTAAAGGTTGGCTATGACATGAGAGAGAGGAGAACCCATGTCCACTCCATCTACTTGCTCATAGATGACTCCCTAGAAAGAGAAAAAAGTAGATCGAAGGCATAATTCTACTAAAGAAGCCACTTCATTGTTAGTCTTGCATCTAAGAATCTCCATAGAGTCAAGGAGAGGGAATTTGGTGAAAAAGGACACAACATCAAAGCTGACCAAAATATCATTGCAATTTATTTTTTTGTCACAAATGAAATCAACAAAGTGGGTAGAATCTTTAATGAAGGAGTCAAATTTACCAACAAGTGGGGAGATTAGATTAGACAAGAAGGAAGCCAACTTGTAACAAGGGGAACCAATTTTGTCGACAATGGGCCTAAGGGGGATTCTAGATTTTTGGATTTTTGGGACTCCGTAAATGCAGGGAGTTATTTCAGAAGAGGGGACAAGATATTTCTCAATAGCAAGATCAAATGAAGAGAGAGACATGGTTGGTTTGAATTTTTTAAGCACCTTCGAGCAAGGGTTGGAGGATAAGATTTGATACCTAGAGTGATCAGAAACAATGGAAATCATTTTAGAGATGTAATCATGTTTGTTTAAAATGACAGTGGCATTACCCTTATCAACTTTGATAATGACCAAATTTGGAGTATTTAAAAGATTAAGAAAAGCACAATAATCTAAATGGGGGATAAAACATTTAGGAGGTTTAGCTGGGAGGAGGGTGTGAGTCTAGCTTCCACTCTCATTCTCCACCTTAGAGAGACCATGATGTTGGCTTGGTTTGAAGGCAGAGAGACCATGGCAGAGGGGACGATATTAGAGAGGAGAGAATTGAGAGGTAGGGGAGTGGAAACGATAGGAGTAGGAAGAGGGTTGGGTAGAGGAGAAAAAAGAGAATGAGAGTGGAATCTAGACCCTTACCCTCCTCCCAGCTAAACTTCCTAAATATTTTATCCCTCATTCAAATCATTGTGCTTTTGTCAATCTTTTAAATAATCTAGATTTGGTCATTACCAAAGCTGATAAGGGTAATGCCATCATCATTTTAAACTTGAACATGATTACATCTCTAAAATGATTTCCCTCCTTTTTGATCATTCTAGCTATCAAATTTTATCCTCCAACCCTTTCTCGAAGGTGCTTTAAAAATTCAAATCAGTCATCTCTCTCTCGTTGTTTGATCCTGCTACCAAGAAATCTCTTGTCCCCTCTTCTAAAATAACTCCCCACATTTATGGAGTCCCAAAAATCCACAAATATGGCATCCCCCTTAGGCCCATTGTCGACACAATTGGCTCCCCTTATTACAAGTTGGCTTCCTTCTTGTCTAAGCTAATCTCCTGACTTGTTGGTAAATCTCACTCCTTCATTGAAGATTCTACCCACTTTGTTGATTTCATTTGTGATAAAAAAATTAAACTACAACAATATTTCAGCCAACTTCAATGTTGTGTCCCTTTTCACCAAAGTCCCTCTCCTTGTCTTTGTGAAGATTTTTAAATGCACGACTAACAATGAAGTGGCTTTTTTAGTAGAATTATGCCTTTGATCTACTTTTTCCTCTTCCCAGGGAGTCATCTATGAGCAAGTATATGGAGTGGCCATGGGTTCTCCTCTCTCTCCTATCATAGCCAACCTTTACAAGGAGTACTTCGAAGAAGTTTCTCTCCTCTCCTTGCCCCTCAAACCAAGGTGGTGGAAGTGATACATTGATAATATGAATATATGTTGGCCCCATTGCAAGGAATCTCTTGAAAAATTTTGTGCCCACCTTAACAATTTAAACCCATGTATCTCTTTCACCAAAGAGATTGAATCTGATAACTAGCTCCCCTTTCTTGAAATTCTACTTACCAAAAAGTCGGATGGATCCCTTGCTCGTAGTGTTTACCAAAATTATTCTCATACTGATCTCTACCTTCACTCTTCTTCCCAGCACCACCCAGCCCAAAAAACTTGCATCCTTAAAACCCTTACCTTGTGATCTTTTTGTATTTGCGATAAAGATAACTTAGACCATGACTTATCTTATCTTCTCCATGTCTTCCTCTTGAATGGACATAGAAGCAAACAGATCTCTAGGATTTTCAACCAAACGAAATCTCAATTCTTCTCCAAACCTTTTTCCTTCCAACCCTCTACTCCCCCCATTGCCTCCCTCCCTTACATCGAAGGCTTATCTCAAAAAAATTCTAAAATCCTTCTCAAAAAGGGCATTTGGTGTGCTTCCAAACCTACCTCAACCTTAAGAAACCTCATCCCCTCCCCCAAAGACCCTAAGGACATCTACCTTGATTCAAGCATCTACAAGGTGTCTTGCTCTTGTGGGATATCTTACATAGGTGAAACCAGTCACTCTTTTAAAATAAAAATAAAAGAACATTGTGCTGATGTCAAACATGAATGTGTCCTTAATTCTGACATTACTGACCATTCTTCCTCTACTAAATACCATATTTTTTTGGAAAACACCCAAATCTTATCCATTGAAAATATTTTTTTCAAAAGAAAGCTCAAGGAAGCTATTGAGATCAACAACCACCCCCTAAACCTTAATCATGATGAAGGTTGAACCTTGAGCTCCTCTTGGAAACCTTTGTTATGAAACCTCAATCTGTGGGTCCCCCTCCTTTCCTAGCTTCCTGTGTCTCCCCTCTGTGGTGTCCCTTCTCTGGCTCCTCCTTTTAGTTCCCCCTCCTTTCGCTCTCCCTTCTCTTTTTGTTGCCTCCCTCTTGTCTATGGCCTTCCTTCCCTCTCCCCTCTTTCTTCCATCCTTTCTCTCCTCTTTCTAGGTCCCTCCCCATTCCCATCCCCCTTTCCTTGCTTTCCTTGTCTCTCGACTGTGGTGTCTCCTTTCTTGTTCCTCATTTCCCTCTTCCTTCTCTTTCTGGTTCCTCCCTCATGCCTTTCTTGTCTTTTCTCTTTTTATCTCATCTCCTCTTGTTTATCTTTTCTCTTTCTACCTCCTCTTGTTCCCCCCTCATTTGTAAATCATTTGCAAGGTTTTTATCATTTTTTATTTTCTTTACATTTATTCTTTTATTTTATTTGTTTTTAAGTTTCTTTGGTTATTTTTTTATTTCTTTTTTCTTTCTATTTTTTCTTTTTTATCTTATGTATTCCTTTCATGATAATTTTTTTTTTAGATTTTTTTCTTAGATTTATTTTAATCATTATATATCTTATAAACTATATTATAAACAATATTATATTCCTTAATTTACATTTTGTCTTATTTTTCTCTTATAAACAATACATACATCTTTGCAAACATCATCTTTTATCTTATCTTTGCATTTATATTGTTTATAAGATTTTGCTTTGGTTATTGGTTAAAATTTTATTCTTTTTGTTTTGGCTTGTTCTATTCTTTTTCTTCTATTGGTTTTTGTTTATTAGCTTTATTTATATTTGTGCCTTCTTTTAACTTTTTTGTTGTTTATATTTTCTATTATAAGGCATGATTTTATTCTTTTTAAACTTGTCCCTTTTCTATTTGTTTTCCTCTTATTGAATAAATTAGTCCAATGTTTTGAAATTTTCTTTAATTTTCTCAGCCTTATTTTTTCTCTTGTTTTTCTTTGATGTATTTTCTTTCATTGATTAGTGGCTTTCTCTTTTTTGATTATTTGTAAGTTATGATTATCTGGTTATCTTTTCTGTTATTTTATTGCTTAATTTTTCTTTGTCCTATATTGGGTAACTTTCTTGTTTCTTGTGTAAACTTCCCCCAACCTCTCCCTTTATAACTAGTGTTGGAACTCTCAAATTTTGCAAATTTGAAGTGCCCATTTTTAAAAAATTGCCTTTGCACTCTCAGAAGTGCACTTGAAATATTTGCCTAAGTGACCCACATTGGAGGGTCATAATTTGAAGCCTGTTGATTTTCATGCAAAAACCCTTTGTGGACTCACTCATGTGTCCTATGTGAGCAGGAATGTCAATTTTTAGCTTCCCGCGATGAGTTTTGATGAGGTTTCGAAAAGTGAAGTTGGAGGGTTTTCACACTTTTTTATAGTTTGCAAACTTTCAGTTTTGCAAAGTAGCATCTTGTTTGAGCTTACATTTTGCAACTAGATCACTGTCAAGTCAAAACGATTGTTTCTCTCCATTCTCAATACCAAGATGAACTGATTTTCTATTTTTACTAGGTCAAAACCAAATGCAATTTATTCAGTTTGGCACTTGCATTCTCTGAAACTTTTCAGAGAGGTCAACTTTGACCTTCAATGTATTTTGATGGGAGATGATTCAAGAGAATTCCTCTTGCACACATGCTCACTATACCAACATGATCTACTATGTTCAATGGTAGCCTGCCAAGAGTTGATTTTCTATTTTTGCGAAATGACAATTGGGTGAGTTTTAATTGGTTCAAAATAGGTGATTGTTGCAAAAAGTTCAAGTAAGCAACTTTGACAGTTAATAACTTTTCCCTCATGACTAATTTTGTCGAGCCATCTTTTGCATTCAATTCCTAGGTTGAATGTCTACATGTTTGCAAGTTTTTATCTCTCCAAGAGGTCATTTGCCTAGTTTCCTAGGCTGATTCTAGAGCAAACTTAGTCAGTTATGCCCATTCTACAAATGTGCCAAAAAGCATATTTTAATGGAAACCCAGTTTGAACCTTCTTGCCAGAAGCACTCATGTCAAGATAATCTGAGCATGAAAGTTGTATGAGAAGGAAAAAAAATTAGCCAGGACCACATGGGGACCTAGCATGCTTTGAGGAAATCACATCAAATGAATTGTCTTGAACAGGGTAGTTATATGAAGATCTTATGTTTATACCCATGACAATTGTGTCATCAAATGGATGGGGATATTAAACTACAATGACTTTGTCTCAGAGATTGCAATGATGGTAAACATCAATCAAAAAATTCATGTACATGACAGAGATTTGATGCACTGGAGAAATTGAGAAGGCTAAATTGTATCACAAGCCAGATGATGAAAATGTTGAATCTCCATGTAGATTGATGAATTCAATTGGGCACATGATTGACCATCCAAAAACAAAGGAGCATATTGATGCTTATTGTGAGAATGAAAAAATGGCAAATAACTAAGCATTGCCTACACAATGAGATTGAAGCCAAAGGGTGTGACTAATCTACAAAGAATGAACAGACAACTAAAACTTTTATGAAGTACAACTATGCTACTTGGAAACTCTTATGTGAATACAATCAATAATTTTAAATTTGTAAAATTTTATGATGGAGGGAGTGGCCTGTGATAACTTTAAGGAGTCTTTGCCTTGATGTTGGAGTTTACAAACTTAGCACATCTCCAATGATGAATAGGGGAACAATGCCTTTGGCACTAGCTTGTGAAAGCAAGTAGAGATTGGGTTTGTTGAAAATTCCTCAGTGACTTTCAAGCTAATGCAATTGGAAAATAAAAATAGCATTATGATTATGTTTGTAAAGTTACATTGATTTAAAATTCATGGCACAGTCAATTTCATGTATACAACAACATGGAAGGAAATGTGGGGATGCCCTGATTGGCACGTCTACACACTGAGGGGTTTTTGAAAAGACTTTAGAAAGTTTCAAGTGAATGCAAATATAATTCCACTGGCAGAGAATACATACAAAATGGATAGTTGAAAAGGCTTTAGAAACCTCCCACCACGGCAAGTGCCAAGAGAATTCCTTTTTAAAATAACCTCAAGAAATACCATGAGCACAGCCAATACAGAAAGAATGTGTTGAATGGACTGCAGAAAACTCACAAGCAAATGCTTTGTGAGGCATGATGGAAGCTCTAAATCCCATGCCAAATGAGGGTTTGGATACCCATCAAAGCAAAGTGGATTTATTTAAAAGGCTGAAGAAACTTTCAAGCAAATAAAGTGTAGCAACCACACACAGTGAAGAGGAGGATTCCATATAAAAAATGTTGGAGGCTCGATGGCTATAAACATGAAGCACGAGATAATGTAGCCACCATGACTCCCAAGAACCAGAGCTTGAGCAGTCATGAAATGAGATTAGGGAAAAATGTGAAGAAACAAGCAAAAATAAAATCAACGGAGGAGATTGCAAGTTGAATCTAGCCAAATCATGGTCATTCCCCACTGTCTCGCCAAAATAAAGTGCTCATCCTTTAAGCCCGCAGCGTGAGCGAGATTACTCCACGTGGAGTGTGGGCCCATGGATTTCTTGGAATGCAAAGACCCATGGGTAAAAAAAAAGGAAAACATTTTAAAGATTAAAATGTTGCTCGAGAAACGTCGTGTGTGTAGGGCATGTTCAAAGTAAAAGGTGAGAAGCATTTAAATATTTCTTGAGTTTGTGAGAAATGATTTTTAAGTGCAAAATGGTAAAGGTTTAAATGCTATTGAATGGACATTTAAAAGGGGGCGTTGAAATGCTTCATTTTAAGTTGAAGATTTTCAATGAAGTTTAAAAGGAAAATTACTTCAAAAGTGGGATAATAAAAAAATCAAATACCCATGAAGATTTTATTTTCCAAAGTAAATGCTATGGGTATTTAAATATTTTAAGGCCCAGGTGAATGTGAAATGAATATTTTATTCATAGGGGAAAAATATGACATTCTATAGAAAGTGCAAGGTGAATATTTCATGTAGCTAGGTAGAATTTTAAAAGGACCCCCAATATAGATGCAAATGTTTTGAGTAAAGTATTTAAAATACTTTGTGCACATGCCATAGGAGAATAAGTTGATGCAATGTAAAGGGAGGATAAGTTAAGTGAATTTTATATTCACTTTATATGAGAAATGTATTGTGTGTTGTGGGAAATAAAATGTAAAAGGTGAAATGTTTTATTGTTGGACAATAAAATATAAAGTGGAATAAAATGTAATGAGTAGCTACAGTAAGTAAAGAGTAGAAATAGGAGTTTTCACGGGCATAGAGATATTTTCTCTCAACTACTGGGTGAATGATGAAATTCTCCACATGGTGAATTTTTTGTTTCAAGAACAAAGGAAAAATTGGGAGGTAAATTTTGTTGTTGCAGAGAGAGGAGAGAGGCTTTGCAAATTTGTTGATCAACGGTGAATGGAATTTCTAGATGGCATCTCCCAATCAGCTTTTGAGCTTCTTCTGCAGTTTTCTATTCTCCTATATCTTCTCTTCTTTTCTCATTTGTAAGGGGTTCTAAGAAAGAGTTCTAAATTTTTGTATGGGGCTGGGTAAATAGGAAGTGTTAATTTTTTATTCATATACTAATTTTGTAAGCTATGAATTTTGATTTTATGAGCAAATATCAGCTAGGTTGTGTAGATAAATAATGAATATCTTCAAAGTGTTTCCACATTCATGAACTTCTTCAAATTGTCTCCAAACTTGTACAGTTTAATCATATGAATTCAATAATACAAAGTATCTTTGAGTTTGTCATATCAAATTTCATGAAATTATGTTGTCTATTCATTGTTCCATTTCACTGAAATGGTTAAAATGCTTTGAGCAGATAATTGTGGTTGAAGTGTGTAGGTTGGATCTGATAAGGAGAATTTGATTGATAATAGGAGAGGATATGTTAATGCAATAGATTAACAATTTAAATCCACTGGTTGAGTTTAATTTGCTGATGAATTCTTTTTATGAATTTGACTCCATGGCCCAGAATTAGGCACTGATTTATCATTTAGCTTGATGCATCTTAGAAACAATCCTTAAATTCTAAATCATTTTAATCCCTGTTGTTTTGTTGGAGTTTTGTGCCATGCTTCCCAATTGCTGAGTTAGTGTTGATATACCAAGAATGTAGCCAGATTTAAGGTTGTTAATGCTTTCCTGAGTGTAATTTCATTGGGAGTTATCTGCTATAAAAATCAATGTTTATGTGTAAGTGAATTAAGTTTTAGGCATTGTATAGGTTGACCCACCTTGGTTCTGCATAGCCAGAAGTGTAGAAGATCTTAGTCTTTGACTGAATCTTGTCAGTTGTCCAAATCAACCTTTGAGTCTAAGCATAAGACATTGGCTAAGTCTTTAGGATTCAATTGATCTGTTGATATTTGGAACACCAACAACTAGTTTGGATCTGCATCTTCTATGCCTTCATCTCTTTTTGCATCTTGATGATGGATCACAGAGTGCAATCTAAAACATTGATCCAAAAAAGTACACACAGTTTTATCTAGAAGCATAATACTCTTAAATTTATAAGACTTCATCAAATAGAAATCCATACCAACAACATTTCCCCCGAACCTCAACCAGAAACATAGAAAACCATAATTCACAACTAGTGAACATAACTCGCACTATACAATGAATCAATAGATAAAAAATTGGATGTATCATCCTCTGACTACCATGATGAACACACCTGAACCACGCAACCGTTGGTGCAAATTTGGAGCAAAAATAAAAGTGACCACTCAATACTTGCAACATATCTCCATTACAATTTTCTCAATATCCTTGGAATTTACAGTCAATAGCAACCAATTGATAACCAATTGATCAGTTGACATCAATGACAACACCTTCAATCTTTCCATTCTTGCAACACTGTGTGCCATGTATAGGCCACATGGCTTCAGTTGAGGGTGATCCCACAAAGCTAGTTATAGTTTCTAGGAGATTATGATTTTCATTGAAATCACATAATTTTAGAAAATATAATGATTTAATCCTTAAAAAGTTCCATTTAAAGCATTCCAATTAAAGAGGATTTGATCAAACTACCTTAGATCAAACCCCCTTGGATAGAACCCCACTAGTTTTAAACCATACCTATAACAGAGTCTCCTTTACACCTATCAAAATGATGATAAAAAACCACCTTTGATTTACCTTTTGGGGGATCAAATGAATTCATTTAAAATTTATTTTTTGTAACTATGTAGTCCTTATTATAAGCTTCCCAAAAAGTATAATTTTAAATAAATTTAATTTTATTATTATATTTATTTTTTATTTCTTGTGAATGTAGGTTTTTTTCCAAAAATAAAGCTCTTTGTTCTGCACATGTGGAAAAATAGAAGACTATCAAAAAATATTGAAAAATATGAGTGCATCAGATATTGAAGTCCTTGATCCAACAAAAAAAAAATGGATACATACAAAAAACATTATGTGTTATATAGTCTGCCTATGTCTAAATTGTAATTGGTTTGACTTTGAAACTTGATTAAGGAAAAAATATTTAAAAAAACACTATGAAACCAATTGGAAGCACTAGATATCATAGTTACAAATCTAAATTCAAAAAAAAATAGAATTGTATCCTTCATGAAAAAAATGTTGTGTTATATGATGAGCGTCACTCCTTAAAAATGGTGTTTACTTAAAAAAACTAGTTTTCGAAGGAGATGGAAAAAGAAGTGCAATCTGATTCCAAAAATTTTGAAAAAAATATATTTAGAATCTAAATAAAAAATGTCACAAATAACTAGTTTGCATCATCTACAAATTCCTCATAGTTTAGCTGCTATAGGTGCCCGAAAGTGAATATTTAGTTAGAAAAAATCAATTAAATGTCCAATTTGGCCAAAAATTGTAAACCAGTATTGCGGGATCACCCTTGAAACATATTTGGCTGAAATTTTTTCAACTGAAATTTTTTCGCTCGTACTATTTATTTGGCCAAAAGTGTGAGATAGCTTCATGCTTTTACCCACATACCTCATTGCTATCATAATCATAATTACAATACAGATGAAAAAATTGATATCGAGTGTAGCGTAGGAAAATGTATCCCTCTACATTTTCACACTTGTTTGGGCCCTCCCTACTAAAATTGGGCTTCTTTATGCCTTATTTGGTCCAATTTTGCACCCACAAGCCTTAATTAATGCATATTTCTGAGGATAATCCCGACACATATCATATGACCAATCATAATTTGATGATTTTGGTTTATATGGTCTAGATTTAATGACCTAGGACTCATACACCACCTTGGGCATATGGGTCCCACCTAAGTTTTAGGGCCTAAACCTAAATTTAGCATAAAATATAATATTTCTTGAATAATGTGTCCCAAGTTTAGCCTACTGGGACTCATACGCCCCAAATAGCGTATGCATCCCACTTAGCTTGGACCTATTTAGAATTCAATTCTTGGGGGGATTTTATTCTCCTAGATCTAATGTCAGCTTGTAGTGTTGTAATTTTGGGAAATTTGGCATAAACAAGTATAAATACAAGGTTATTTCACTCATTTTCTCCTAGTTCACTTTTTGAGATCAAGCATTATAGAAAATTTATGATCAAGATATTTTACAAGAGCATTCAAGAGTATTCAAGAGTGATTATCAAGCATTTTGGAGCTACATTCAAGAATCAAGCATCATGTCAAAGTCCTCGTGCATCATGTTTGTTTTTGAACTAATATTTGTGATGTAGGTTCTTATGATTCAAGCAAGCATTCAAATCAAGATCCATAACATACAATCAAGAGTCAGGATCCACATTCATGCTATCCATTACATACAATTGTAGCCTTTATTCCAAGGGTTTGGTGAGCTGCAACATTGCTTATTTGTTCATTCATCATTCCTTATTTCTATTTCATTTCATTTCAAGGTTTGATTACCAAAATGGGGTTTGACCAAGGAAAACCCCTATCCACTAACAAAACAACATTTTCCCCTCTCTTTGATATGTGATTTACAGATCTAGGTGATTTAAGTTGAAGATCCATTAAAGATAAAAATTGGAGAAAAGTTGTCATCTACATTGTAAAATCATAGAAAGTCACCTACAGGTTGCAATTCAATGTTTCAAACTTGGAGATTTGACAAGAGAGAAGCTAGACAAGAACATCAAAGGATGTCAAAGTTTTAGATCAACCCTAATACTAGGACTAAATCACCACTTGTGGCATATGAGTCCCAGTATACCAATTTTTAGACTTTTTCTATAGATCTTGGTTTAGCAATTCTAGATTTTGAATTCGGCCCAAAACTCTAAACTGGGACTAAATCGCCCCTACTAGTGTATGAGTCTCAGTGTGCATCAATAGTCAAATTTTTAAGATTTCAGACCTTGTTATGAGCCTCTTTATCTTTCCAAGTGCACCTCTATTTATTTCCAATTTTTTATTATGATTTTGTGTTCATTTTCTAGGTCATATCATTAGTTTTTGCACATCATTTACATTTCTTGTCTTTCCAATCCTTTTCTTTGTGGTGAACCCCTTTATTGCCTTTAATCACACCCTAGTACACCTTATTATAGATCGCTTTCCCTCATCCCATCCCTAGATTGAGATGATCTCTAAGGTTTCCTTGAATGAACTTTGTGAAATAGGGCAAAATATACACCCTCTTTTGGTGTTGTTCCATCTCCCAAACAGTGGAGAAATGCCCCCCTATTTCTTAGGTTTCACTAAATACTAAATACCACCCTAGCAAGATAACCAGAATGCATGTGTCATGCAGAATAATCAATATTTGTGTTCTCAGGAGGATAGTAGATAATTTAGCTATAGAGGAGGTGGAGGAAGAGGCCGAACCAACAAAAGAATAAATGATGCAAATTGTTTTAACTATAGAAAATAGGCCATTATGTCTTTGAACATTAGGCTTAAAAGAAAAAAATGTAGTTTATGTGGGAAAGATGATCACATAATCTTTCAATGTGAAGTTTCTAGGATATTCTATCAAAACCAAGAGGATATTCAACCTTCCCAAAGTGACGAGTTAAAAAGAGGTGCTAGATTAATTTGTAAAGTACCACAATAGGGAGTTAAAGGTTTTTATCAAATGGATGTGTGGATTTTATACACTTCTACAAAAAGAACACTCTGGAGAAGAACTAGTTATGGACAATAAGAAGAAAAATAGAGGGAAAAAGAAAGCAAATGTTGTCACCAAAAAAGGTATTGATATCAATAAAAATAAAAAAGAAGCCACCAATAGATGAAGCATATAAAGAATATTATAGTCTAGAAGAAGAATATGATGATGAGGAACTAAAAGCCTTCCATCCCAACAAAAAACATGACAAGGTGGTAAAGCAAGCCAAGCAAAACATAATGCAAAATCAGCAAGAAGAGGTAGGTCTCTTTACAGAGCAAAAAGTTAAGATGCTAAAATATCTTACACCCCTAGCTAGACAAAAATATTTAGTATTCAAACTAAATCAATGGGGAAAATACTAGAATAAATAGAAGCAGGTCAATCAATGATCAAAGGATTGAAACTAGAAGAATCATCCATTGTTGATAAATGTACATTTGAATGATCACAAATTCAAATATGTTATGGTAGATTTGGGTGTTGATTTGAATATCATTCCATCCACCACATGGCAAAAATTAGGGAGACCTAAGCTTGTAAAAACACCAATGAACATAAGTCTTGTTGATGGTTTTGGGATGTAGACTTTAGGAACATGGAAAAATGTTGAAGTGAATGTTAAAGAGATAAAATAATTGGTTTATTTTAAAGTGGTTGAAATGAAGGAACCATTTAATACTTTTTAGACATTACTTGGATTAATATGGTTTATCAATGATAGTGGTATAGTAGACTCCTGAAAAGAGGAGATTTCAATTGTAGACACGACCAGAGTTGTGTGTATCCCATTAGGAGAACAAAATGGCAAACCATATATAGAAGAAGTAACATAGGAAAATGAAGGAGAAGACATCAAAACCCTCTACATTATCTACAAATTCTTGGATGGGGAAGAGGAAGAAAATCCAAATAATGAAGGAGAACTGGAATTAAATAATGACAATTATAGCATGGATAGTGATGAAGTCTTGGAAGCAAGGATGCAAAATGAACCAGAGTTAACATCTCAGAGATTTTATGGATTTCATAGTCTTCTTTCTACAAAGCTAGACTGGAACACATTCAATAAAATATAAGACAACATTATGAGTACATCGAGAGTCATAGATAAATACCATCGCAATCACCAAAACCCAAAATGGATGACACATGGCTATCTAGAAAGGACATTGAAACAATGTTGGATAGTCAAGACATCACAAGTGTAGTAAATATCAAAGGAAATGGCACAAACCATGGAATCAAAAATAAAACCCTTAAAGATTATATTATATTGTATTATAGTGTACCATAGGAAAAAATATTAGGCACCAAGAAAATTTATCCTTAGAAACATCAACAAGCAAAAAAGGCTGAAAATATAAGACCCTCACCCCACCTTTACACTCACTTAGCTCTCTTGTTCTATCATGAAACTCATTCACTCCATCATGTTTAACTCTTCTACAACTAGCTACCATCCCCTAACTCAAATATTAGTTAATAATTATGGTTGCCCCTACTCTTAATGCTATAACTGACAAACCACGCCCTAACTACAAGAAATTTCCCTACAAGGAAATGGTCATGGTTCTAGAGGGTGCATTTTCAAGAGTTCCAAATGACTTTATCTACATATAAGATTTAAGGAAATACATCCATGCACCTCTGGTGGAGATGGAGCATTCAAAATTTGAGGAGTTGAGAACAAAATTACTAAAACCTACAAATATCTACCTAAGCATGTTTGAATCAAAGAAAAGAAGCTAGACATATGGAAGGACTTCTTAGATTTCACTAAGGATGAGGAATGGATCATCTTGGTGTTTATGAGGCTACATGATGAATACCTTTACCTATATAAACCTCACCACATTACAAAGGAGGTCATCTAGGGCATTACCAAGATGCTATCATAGGGGGAAATTCCACCAAAGAAGGTTATCAAGAATACTGAAGTCACCAAACTCATTGGTGCAACTTTTGATGGAAGAAATCTATACATTAGCATTATCACTAACCTCAAGGTCAAATATGCCTCTAAGGTAATAGCATATAAATTTTACTATACAAACTAGGATGTGTTTGCAATTGTTGTCACCATCCACACTTCTTATTAGATGGTAGTTCAAGGAAAGGATATTGATCTATGTAAAGTAATAAAAATGGAGCTTCTAGATAATGCATCTCAAACAAAGACCTTAATACATAACTCTTGTTATGACACTATTTTCATTTTCCTCACTTTCTATTTTATAAACTAGCTCCCTCAATTTGCTAGAAAAGCATGAGATACAACCAAATCGATAACCGTACAAATTCACGATTATGTAAAAGGGTTTCAAGCTAAACTAGAATACATTCAATTGTTTTGGGGGTTCTTCAAAAAAATTCAAAAATGAATGCAAGACTAGTGGATAGTTTCTTAGAACATAGTACAAAAGTACCTAGATTTTGTTATCTTTTTGGTAGACAAATATTTTACCATCATAGAGGTGATAGAACCTTGAACTTCATGGATTCATCCATTTCCATATGAGTTTTAGGATGCAAAACAAGAATCTTATGTCACCTGCTTGCTCAACCTCCCAAAAGATCCTAAGGCATAAAGACACCCCACTACTAAGGAATACATGGATTTTGTAGCCAAGGAAAAATTGTAGAACAACACAAGGGGAACGAACAAGGAGATATACCATCAAAAGATATAGAGGCAAAAAAAATACCACTAGGATCTACTCCTAGAAGGTTTAAAATATTGCAAATAGAGAATCTATCTTCTACAAAAATTGGAAGTAGCCAATCAAGGAAGAGGAAATTAGAAAGCATTGACCCTAGTGGCATCTTTGGTTGGCACTGTGTCAAATAGGTATATGCAAGGTTTAAAGTTGATTGACATGATCATAGGTATATGGAACACTTGGTATGGCACACATGGTATACATTATGACATTTTTTTATTTGTTTAGAATCATCAGATTGGCTAATTATCATGGTTGGAACAATATACATTTGATGGCTTGTGCAGAAGCTTGCAAGACTTTGGTTTTGCTACCTATATGAATATTTTGCATTGTTTATGTAACTTTATTCTAATAATTTGATGACAATGGTGTTTGATTACTTGCAGAGCACATACTATGGTTTCATTATGATGAAAATTTAGGTTAAACTTTAAAAGTTCTAGATAGAACTTATCATCTACACCACATATGGGATTGAGGCCTTGAATATCTTACCATGCTCATCTCATTTGTTTTTAAAGTTTTGAATTCCTTACCCTTAAGGACATTATCATTGGTATTGTTTATGACATTAGAAATGTTTACACCACTTGATGTGTCGGGCACTAAGAGTGACAAAGTATTTTGAAAAGAAAAAGTTAAAAGAGCCCTTATCGAGCATGCTTAAACCATGAGCCACAAAGGTTAAGTTAATCTCAAGACTATCGGCATATTTAGGGTTATAAGCTTGTTTCAAAGCTTGGCTTAAGGATTTTGTTGTTTCATTTTTTCCAAAAAGTCCACATCAGGGCACAGTGGGCTGCAAGGTCACATGGAGACCAAGGTCAAGGTTTTCAATTATCAAGAGGAGTGTAGTTGGTAGTTTGAAGTGGAAAAACTCAAATGAAATGGGTAATATTATTTTTCAGTTATACTCTTGTTATTTAGCAATAAAATTCATTGTCGGTTGTGTGTTAAGTATTTTGATATCTTTGATTTTGGTTTGCTTATGAACAATTTTGTTGGAGTTTGTTAAGCAGCTAGTTATGGGTTTCTTGAGTATTGTGTTTACAATCATTAAGAGGAAATGGGTAAGGGTCTTTGTTTTTGACAATGGATAAAATGATGGCAATTTTGTTTATAATTAGTTTTTGAAAAAGCAGTAAATTAGTATAATACTACTCATATTCCTCTACTTGTTAGAATAGTTTTGTTCATTCTCTAACCTATCATGGGTAGCTTGTAACTGAAAGGAATTTCAAAAGGAAATTAAAGGGCATTATATAAACAATACTCAAGAAACAATACATTTAATATTTTGAATACTCCCATTATGAGTTTTTCAGTATATTAATGTATTAGTTTTTGAAAATGATGGTTATGTAGTGAAACAAAGAAACCCTTTGTATTAAATTTATTTTTCTGTATGATTGGAACATGCAATAATAAGGTCAAGTCAGTGAAACAAAAAAATGACCTTTGCTAGTGAGGAATTGTTGAAAAGCCAGTGAGGCATACTTGTAATTGGTGAGATTCTTAGGCCAGTGATGTCATAATAGAATTGTAATCAGTGAGATTTTTACATAATCCAGTGAGGCTATTTTGAGTGGTTTTTTCTACCCCATGAGGGTTTTTCCACTAAGGAAATAATTGTGTTATGAGTTGTTTTTTATTCCTATTTGTTTTGTAAATGTGAGAACTCAAATATTTTATACTTTTGTTGATGAATGGTAACATTCAATTAAATAATGTTCTTATCATTTAAATATTGAGAGCATAAATTTTGCAATAAATATTTAAGGGTTTGATAAAAAAAATTGCTAAGACACTGATTCACCCCCCCCTCTCAGTGTCTTCCTCACTCCAACAAGTGGTATTAGATCCAAACACTTGATTAATCAAGTCCAATCGACTTAAGGGTTCCTAGTATTAGAGTGTTCTGTCTAATATGGAAAAAAGTAGAAGGAATAAGGGAAAAAGAAATTCACAACAAAATACTAACCATCAAGCTCTGCCTAAACTTAATATGAGGAGTAATGAAGAAGATACCATAAATAATAACCTAGAAATGATAGAGTATCCTACATTTAGAATGCCTCAATTTGAAGGTACCAACTTTGTTTTTTAGAAACGTGGGATGGAGACATATTTTTCTTCCTTAGGGTTTGATGTGTGGGAAGTAGTAGAGAGAGGTTGCACTGTATCTTTGACATCTCTTGCCACACATCAAGAGAAGAAATCTCTTAAATTCAATGCTAGGGCTATGGATTCTATTTTCAATAGCTTTCCAAATGAAATTGTTGTTAAGGTTATACATTGCAAGGATGCAAAGGAAGTTTGGGACAGATTGATTGAAATGAATCAAAATGGTGAGTTGCAAGAGGAGATACCTTTAAAGTATGAAATAAGTTGTGGCTCATCTGAAAGTGATGATGGTGCAAATCTTCATAGTTTTGAAGAAAATCCAACTGAGTCCAAGTCTATAGAGATTACTAATGAACATTCAAATGGCCAATAAATTAGTGAAGAATATCATTTCTTGGGTGAAGTTGACTTTGAACAAGAATATGATGAACAAGAAAGTGAGGTTGATTTGGAAGGTGAACTCCTGTGTTCTGAAGAAAGTGAGGTTGTTACAATTAAGCAACTTAGAAGAGAGAACCAAAATTTAAAAAGGAAATTTAAACAAGAGGAAGACTCCAAGAAAAAGGTACTTTCTGATCTTGCAAAAGTTTCTTTAGAACTTGAAGAGGCAAGGAATTTGATTGTAGATTTAAGGGGTCAAGCTAAAAATTAAAATAAGCTAACTATTAGCCTAAAGACAGAAATAGAAGATGCCAAAAGGATAGTTGATTTTACAAAATCTGATATTGAAGTCAAAACTCTTGAGTGCCAAAATTTAGAAAGTGAAATAGTTGTTCTAAGGAAAGATCTTGAAAGTGAAAAGATTCAGTTATAGAAAAATCATAGTTTTGATCAAAGTACCAACAAGCTAAATGAGATGCTAGATAAGCAAAAGCATCACAATAACATCTTTGGTTTAGGATATGAAAAAGGACAAGGCTCTAGAGTTCAATATGAATTAAAACATGAAATAAATTTGAAAAAAAAGAAGGAAAATGTTTCAAGGTTAGACAAGCACCAAAGAAAAAGATAGATCTAAATTATCATGCTACTAATCCTAAAATAGGAAACAAGGTTACTGATGAAAAACAATGCAATCCCTTCAACAGAGGTTGAAGAAGCCATTGGTTTTTAAAATCTCCATCTACTAGGCAATCAATGAGGTATGACAATTTTCATGGTTACTGTTATGTCTATCATAAGTATGGTCATAACACATCTAAATGTTGGATGAATGTGAGAAAAAATGATTGGAAAAATAACTTTGGTAATTTCACATGTTTTAGATGTAACCATATGGGTCATATTGCAAGAAACTATGGTAAATTATCTCTAAGGGGTGATACAATATACTATAAATCTTTGGTTTTATGCTATAGATGTAATGGTTTTGGACATAAAGAAAAATTTTGCAAGGGTTAGTGGAAGAAATTATTTGAAAACAATAAGAAGATAGATGACCTAATCAAGCAAAGGAAAGAACGTTTGAAGGTTTGGAGAAGAAAGAAAGGAAAAGAAGAGAAAGGACCTAATCTTGTGCATGCTACACAAGAAACATCTTTGAGTACTTAAAGAGAAGAATGAAGTAAGGGGGAGTAGGTTAGTGTTTTATTTTTCAGCCCCTAGAGAAGATAAAAAAGTTATGAGTAGAATTATACACAAGTGTAGTGACAAAAAGGAGTGATAGTTTTAACTATCATTCATAGTTTTCTTGCAAGAGTATCAATAATCACTGTGATTATGCTCAGAAGTTTGAGAGTCATATAATGCATAAATAGTGCACAATGGCATCATGTGTTCATTGGTTTCTAATAGTGATATCTTGAAGCTAATGGTTGTCTAGACAACAGTTGCTCTTGTTTTTCAATATGATAGTGTGTATGTTGGTACAAACATGATGATGAAATTGGAAGTAAGGTGCAGATATTTTTTTATGTAAGCAGTGTTTACAAGCACAGATTGTATTGGAAATTGATGATGGCATTGGTATATTACTATATTGACATTGATGGTGGTGTTTGTCATGATTGACAGTAACTTGTTATGTTCTTGATAGTGTTTTACATACAAATTTATAGTGATATATTTTTTATAGTGCTATAATTTCTTCACAACATCATCATTTGTTTTGTATTTGGGTACATTGGAAGGTTTTAGGTGGATCTTGCTTATGGAAGTGATCATTTTTGACCTATTTGATGCACTTTCAATGTTACAATTAACAGCGGTATTCAGGAATATAATTCTTCTTTATATAGTCTCAGGTCAATGTCATTGACTTTACTCTGGTTTGTAACATATTTTTCTTTTAGGAATTGGATACAAATGCTTTGATCATTACAATACCCTTGTTTTTCTAACATGGAGATCATTCACAATGTGTTAATGATCAACAAGTTGGGTATTACTGGTCTTTAACAATATACATTTTCTAGTGGTTTTGCAACACTTGGATGTCATTCTTCCAACATACAGTAGTTGTTGCTTATGTCTTCTATTCAGTTGGTGCCTATGTTTAGTTGCAGTGCCCTGTATTGTAAGTTTCAGTAATTATTTTTTTTGGTAGTGGAGCATATGGTTTATTTAGTGGATTGGAGGTATAAGGCTTGCTCATGGATAAGTTGTTTGGATATCCAAGTAGTGCTTACTTAACATTCCCTTGTTTGGTAAGTAGTAGTGGTTTATCATCTATATGGAATTTTTGAAGTTTTGATAAGTACACTATGTTACAATGCATAATGTGAGCAATCTTGTTGAAGAACCAATCTTGAGGCTAGTAGTTCCTGCTTGAGTGTTTGATAAGGTTCAATCAATGTTTTTGCTTTCATGGTAATAGTATTGTAGATGTTCTTGTTCATGTATCAACAGACAAGTCTTGTATATGTTCTTAAAAGATGCCTTGAAGATGCTTTCAAATTTTCTTGAAGTGATATGTGGCAGAGGGTGATGACAATGTTATATATTTTCACACTTTATATCAGAGAGTTGCTACATGAAAAATTCAAGAGAAGTTATTTCATGCTACAGGATGTTCCTCTAATAGATGTTCTTCATGTAAAGAGTTTGTGATGCAGGTCACCTATGCTAATTTGGAGTCATGTATTCATGTTAGAAGTTGCAAGGAGTTGCAAACTTAATTAATATGATTAGTGACAAGACATTCCACTCTTAGGGTATTAATCATGTTGTTTTTTTGTATCCTAATGTTGTTGCAGTTGTAAGTGCTCTAGTAAAGGAGACAGTGTTTTTTTACAAGGTATTGTTTCAAGGTGCAGCTTGAATTTGGTATGGCCATGATAGACATGTATGTAAGAGCAATAGTTTTGTGAGACTATAATTGTGATTTCTCTGTGACAGTGTTATAATATTCTTGTTTCAAATATGTCTAATATATGTTGGATTCTTGGTATCTTTCTTGAAGCATAGTAAATGGATTAGAGCAATAATGTGCCTATAAAATGTATTGATGCTTCTTTCCTAGGTCATGAGTGGAATAGACTGCAGGAGTCCTTAGTCACATGAGACAGTGATTCATATTAGTATCTTGACACCAATGCTGAAATTTGTATTGATAGGAGTAGCATAAGTGATGATCCTATGTTGTCAAGATAATGATCGACTTGTTTATGATTGTGAATACTTTCTAAGAAAAAATGCTAGTTTCTTGGTTGATCTTGCTTGACTAGTCAAGTGCAGATAGAAGCCTAATTTAGCTACTAATATTTTTTGGTTTGCATACTTATTGGTTGATTGCACATACAAATCTTGGATAGCTTGAAGTGGTTCAGTGTGATTCTCTTTGCCAGTGATATATCTTTTACAATTTACTTGGATAGTTTGTTTCTCTATGTATCTCTTTATCATTTCTGTCAAAAAGGGGGAGAAAGAGTAATATGTAGTTGGTACCACTATAATCTTTGGCATTGTGTCAAAACGGGGAGAAAGTTGACTGTTATAGCAGCTTGTTGATGGTGTTTTCTGCACAGCAACAACTCAGACATAATACAATATCCTATCTCTCTTGAAAGGTAATCTTCAACAATAAATTACTGAGAATCACCCCAAGGTCTCTCGGGTGTTAAGTCATGACAATGCATAAACAACTCAGATAATATGTGAAAATGTTGGTAATCACAATCGGACCTTACTACAAGCAAACAGTATCTTTCCAATTTATCAAATCTTGCAATATGATGATCTTAAATCCTGAGTCTAACCAAATGATAAAGAAATAGCAAAAGATAAGGGTGCAAAGATATAATGAGATCTAGACTATTTCTAGGATGAACAATGCAAATGACAGATATCTGGAATGGACCAATCTCAAATAACCAATTCTTGCTTAACCCACAATGCAATATCACAAGAATGGTGCAATCTTCTAAGGTATACAGATTTTCAAATCATAGATATTCATCCACAATCGAACTAAGCACAAATAGATGTATGGTCCAGGTTGACTTCACCAGCCTACTACAATTAGATAGTTACTAGGAGTGTAGACCAGATATTGCTACAAACATTTCAAATATGAAATCATTAACATTATTCACTAAACTAATCTAATTCCAAATATAACACTAAATCTTAGAACTTTAAGCAATTTCAAAGGTGGAACAACAGGAACCATGCAAGATAAACCAACACAAAAGAATTCACCAGAGAAGCCACAATGCCTTCAATTGTATTAGATCATCAAGGTGCAGCACCAATTCCACTATTCTGTTATAATATTTGCTTCAAGAACTCACTATTATCTCTACTACAAAATTCTCTAGCTTTTTCAGGTTATCTCTATTATCTTTCAACTGACTCCCTCTCTTACAATAAGGCAGGAATGCCTTTTATAGAAAATCCTCAAAACATATCGGCCCAGCCAAACATTTACAAAATAAAATATCCAAAACAAGTCGGCCTCAGGAATTTCAAAATAAGGCACACATTAAATGTTGCTACATCATCAAGGTCAGCCTAAACACACTCCTCAATGCAGCCCGGATCAATACATGCCCTATAATAATACGGAAGCACAAATCTCAAAATTGGCATTAACTACTACCTCCCTTATCCTTGTTCTGATCCTAAACCTTTACAAATACCCTATCCAACTCAGCAATAGGTGGTAAAGGTAGGATCTTGAGCCAGCATTCAATGGAGCCAATTTCTTCCTTTGACTGCTTAACAATTTTATCCCACTCACCTTTGTTTGCCTGATATTTTTCCATCACAGCCAAGTAGGTTGCCACATCGTCTAGTTGGTGCCCTGTTACAACATTTTCAGAATCAGGGGCATAGACATCATGCCACCATTCCCTCAATTGCTCTAAGCTCGGGTACTTTGGGGCAATTTTCCTCCTGCCAATCATTATCTCAAAGAATGCAATACATCCATCACAAACACTAGTCAGATCACCATCCATCTGTTTCTTTCACTTATGGATCTTTTTGATGGCCTTTTGTCAAATTTTCAGGGCCTCAAACCATTCCCAAGGCTCATTAAGTCTGGATGAAGGAAGGATTCCATCTACAACCAACTGATCCTTACCATACTCCGTGATCACTTTATCTTTTTGCAATAGAAGGTCGATATCCTCCTTGTCTTGAGATAAGACATGCTCTAACAAGTCCTTGGCTCTTACTGCATCCTTTCCAATTGAAAGGATTTATTTTATTGCATCATCTCCTTTCACTTGTACATCCTTTAACCAATTTACTACAGTATAAGTAGAGGCCTTCATCCTTTCAATTTCTGAAATAGTTTCCTTGGGCAAGAAACCAGTAGCAGCAAAAGAAGATGAGTGAAGAGATTGCAAAGGCTTCATCAAGTCTTCTAGACACTTCATAAGCCTCTCATTCTCCCTTTTAAGTTCATGCTTAGACTGTGTTTCTTTCCTTAGTCTCCCAATTATTACTGCACTGGACCCTTCGTACTCTTCAATATCCTGTTCCATAGAAGCAGGTCAAAGATTGATAGTCTGGACATTATAATCTTTTCCAGTAACCTCATCTTTACTTTTATCCGTAGCAGGTGTGGCAATGTGAATAACCCTATTACTTGCTTCATCCCTTTCTATCCTTGAGACTACCTTGGCCATCTTCTTCTTCTTACCTTTGCCAATCTTGGCCAACATTTCATCCCAATCGAGGGGGGTGTCCTTAATAATGACTTGTTTCTTTCTTGTAATCTCTTTGTTTAACCAATCTGGGATAGTAGGATCCACCCGGATTTCATCTGTCTTGGCCTCCTCATGTTGTTCCGCTGTTTCATCATTTTTCTTCTCAGGAGATTGATCACCTTGATCACCTAGCTCAGGTTCTTCTTCTTATAGAGGTGGTGGGGTTTTAACAGGAACATCCTCCTTCTCAGGGGATCTATTTCCTTTACTGCTCACCGATGAATCCTCATACTGCACTAGTGGAGAAAGTTTCCTTTCTACATCTTCAACCTCAAGTTCAACTGCTGTACCAAAGAGTTCTCCTTCCCTGAACGGTTCTGCCTCTCCACTAGTCTCATGCTCTTTAGGGGTCGCCTGCTCAGGTACACTTGGTGAAGGGGAAGTAGCCTTTTGTTGCTCCATAGTGGAAACCATTGGAAGAGGATCTTCTTTTTGTAGGGTCTCCTTGGGAGATGGAGTCCTTGATTTCCTTGAATAAACCTTTGTTTTCTCTCCCAAGCTTTCCACATCAACTACTGGAGGGTTTTCCTCATCCTTGGAAGTTGCTTGATCCTTCTTCCTTGAAGCCCTAGTCATCCTTGTCCTTTTTGGTTCTGGAGGAATATCTTCTTTCTCTGCTTGCTTAGGTTCCTCCTCCTCTACAGACTTACCTATTCTCAAAGTTCAGATTCTCTTCTTTCCCTTTGGTTTCCTCTTCTATTCCGGATCACTTTCCTTTGGACCTCTGATTTTGATCTCGAAAGGTGAGCCTCCTTTAGCTTTTCCTTTAGGATCATCCTCACCGGATTCCTCTGAGGTGGAAAGAGGATTCAGATTTCCCATTAAATTGAAGGTACAAGGTACCTTCTCACTTTCTAGCTCCCAAAATTTGTGCTTCAACCATGACTTAGTGAACTTCATGATAGGGGCCATTAGGTCTTCCAATTCAGTTACCTCATTTTCAGCCCAGTTTACCTCTCCACTAGACTTGTCCTTGACCGACTCATATGCATGATCTTGAACCAAATTCGCATCATCCTCTAACTGGTTAGGGATCAACTTGACATTGTACAGTTTGATCACATCAACTGGAAGCCTAGAGTATCTTTTCTTCCTCGCCTCAAAGTCATCTTTGATGTTTGCCCAGTAATCCTCTAAGTCATCCTTGTGGTGGTATTCTTTGGTGGCCTTCTTCTGCGCTTCTCCAGTAATGTCAAAATTTGTCCTCTTGGAGTGGAAAGAGAAACCATAAGTACTCAATTCATCCCTTGATGCATGCGCTGATTGAATTGAAGGACAAACCTCAATTATACCAATTTTTAGAGGTAAATGTCCACCAAACCCTGTCTTATGCTTCTCCTTTTTAATAATAGCATCAAAGTCATATATTTGCCTTGTAACTTCCAATAGCACAATGTGGTCAATAGGATACCTAGGCAACCTATATGGAACAGTTTGACACCCGTCAATTCTTATATAAGAGAAGGTGGGAAATTGTATGAACCAAGCTCCATATTTTTTTATTAACTCCTTAACTCCATCAAATAGTTTCACATGCTCTGCATTTTGGATCAGCCTAGTAATATGCATTGTAAATGCATCATTTACTCTTCTATAGTTCTGATGTCCTAGGTGCAATTCTGGGTATATCTCATAGACTATATCCTATCCAAATGTCCCCTTCGAAATCAAACCCCTTTATGGGTAGAATTTGGCCAACACATATAACACATAGGAGGACATAGTAAACTTCTTCATCTCCAACACATCTCTTAGCTGTCTATCAATCATTGCACTAATGAGTGTTGCCCAATGGTAGTTAATACCTTGTTCAATCTTGTTGATCACATGCACCATCCAGTTCTCCAGTACTCCAACACTCTTCAAACTAGCCACTCTGCTCAATAGTGTAATTGCATCATATATGTCTTGGTCTGAATTTGATCCTGTGTAATTGCTTGGGCGGTTTGGAAAAAATGAGATTTTTGTTTCGCCAACCAAGAATTAATCATCTGCTGGGATTTGGTGGGCTCATCTTCATAGTAAGTTCTGGCCAGGTCCATGTCCAAGGCACACACACATGGCAAGTCTGGCATATCAAATGCTTGGGCAATAGAAACTGGATTGAAGTTCGCCAAGACCCTTCCTTCGGTGCTAATGACCCTCTGTGTGTCAAAGTCATATTGCTGGGCACATTCTAATATCAACTCGTAACACTGGACTATTGGAGGGAATCCTGCTACATGGACCAGTCCAAACTTCATCATTCCCTTGGTCAAGGCCGATACATCTTTCTGAGCTATTCTTGCCTTGAATTCCTCATACCTCCATGCTCCTACATTAGTGTCAGAGACCTTGGACCATACCGAAGCTATCTTGCTATCAGGCACCTGGCTCTTTGTATCCAGCCTCAATCTCTCTGCCTCTGAAACCGAGGACCCTTCAGTATCACCCTTGGGCTTTCCTACCGCAGCTTTGCTTGATTCATCCTGCATTCACAAAAGAGCCTCATGAGCATTTAGCTATCATCCATATTCCAATCAAAAGTTAGCATAAAACCACATAAAACAATTAAGATACATCACTAATCAGTAATCTTTGAAAATCCAAAAAAATGAAGTAATCCGGGAAAATGAAGTAAATTGGGAAAATCCAGTTAGGGCAGAATTCAGAGAAATCTGACCCAAACGGATTCCTACTGCCAAGACATTATTCATCAAATAAATCATTAATACAGACAGAAAGTTGTGTGACTATCATGAAATTCATCCATTAGCAACAAGAAATCATCATTTAATATTTACTTCATTACCCCCAACATCGAAAATCAAAAGGAATGGAACCAGGCAGGAAACCAGAAAAATCCGGATAGGTCGGATTTCTGTGGACAGCTCGAAATTCTGAAATTTATCTTACTCCGCAGATTTGGCAAAAACCAAAAAAATCTAGGTGCGCAGAAATTCCGCGAACACCTCAGAAACCCAATGATTGTTAATGCGCAAGCGATTGACCGAATGATCACACAAACTTCCCTACTTGGATTCCAATGGTCATAAAATCAATTCCAATAAGCAAAACTTCAACTGCACATGGATTTGAATTTCTAAAACTCTCAAATGACCGATCCTTATAGTGAAACAATGATGCCCTAAATTCAATAACCAGACCTCCACCATGAAAGCTAGGGTAAGCTCGAAGTTTCAAACACTATCCCTCGAAATGATCAATCTAAAGCACCGGAATCTCTCAAGATATGAATAGAGTTGGGCAAGACACAAAACATGAAAATCGCGATAACTCTACCAAACCTGACAAATCTAAGCAAATAAATCAAAACCCTAACCTTCGTGAAATATAGCAGATTACGTGCCTAGAAGGAAAGGTTCTACCCAAAACACCTATCTACAGGGGTATATCTGACACTCAATTGTTAAATGAAAGCATGCATAGTGCGGGTGATAAAACTTGTGAAGAGGTGGGTCAAACCATACTTTGTCAAATACATAACCATGAAACAAGCAAGGGCCGACTTGAAGTGGCTACCAATCGACTCGAAAGATTCAATCAAAGTGCAAACAAAAGGAGCCAACAATGACTTACCATGGATCAACTCCAAATGAAGCTCAAACTTGAGGAGGCGACTGTGAAATAGTATGCCCTAGCAATGAAAAACTCAACACCAGTGCTCAAGCAATCCACATGCAAGCAGTTTGAATCCAATAATCAAAGCTCAAAATGAAGAACTCCAAGCACCAGAGCAAATAGCAAATGAATAATGAAACCAAAAGGATGCCAAAAGGCCTTTAAATCCACCTGCACTCGCGCCAGAGAAACGTACTTTGAACATTAATGAGCAACAAGACATATCAAGGAAATCTAGAAACCCGAGCCCAAAACGGAATTCCAGGAAAAACCAAGCCAGGTGGACGATTCGAGTGAGCATGAATTCCGTGGATATGACACCCTTCAAGACTTTAATGAAGTTCGAGAAAATCCGTGTGGACCGGAAAATCCTGGATTCAAGCAGAAACCCAGACTTCAAAAAATTCGGCGATAATCAAACAACAGACCAGGACCCAGGAAAATCTGACTAAGCTGGAAAATCTCATACCCAAGTCAAAACCCGGATTTCGACTAAAACCCAAGTTTAACCAATTTGAACCTCAAGGCAAGACCAAAGTCAGGAAGACCAACATCTCAAGACCTCAAAAAGACAAATCCAATAAAAACCAAAGGTCAAAAGACATCGTGAAAAGAGGGTCCGTACTCCAAGTGGGGCATGTGTGCAAAACTGCACAACAAATGGCAACTCTACTGGGGAAATGCTACTGAGCATTTCGATGACAAACTGGAATCAAGAACCCAGAACTTATGATTTCAACTCACCCATCCTGTCACTATCTATGGTTAAACCAAAGAACCCCCCCAGTCACTCAAACTTTCCTACACCAGGGTCGAAGTGTGTGCATATTCATTCATTGCCTTCCTTTAGCTGCAACAGGAACCAAACTTGGTCTAAACAAGCTACATAAAGATTCACACTCTAAAAGTAACCTAGATAGAGCCTCGCTACCAGTCAAGCATCCATAGCCCCGACGAGGTTATCACTATGATCCTCCTGAACATAGCTCTACTGCCAGCCAGGCATCCATAGCCCCGGTAGAGATATTCAGATTCCCCTGATGAGTTGAATTTAAACTTTTTAAATTTTCAATATTATATTTTTTCTCTTTTTTTTTTATACTGCTTGTCTTTTCACTGCTTTCACTTCAACCTGTGAACAATGAAGTTCACACTCAGGGATGAGAACCATAGTGGCACTAGAGTAGAAAAAGTATTTTCACTTGTGCAAACTTCATAAGGACCTTCTGCAACTTCAGGTAGTTTTAATATTTGAAAATATGAGACCCTAATGTATTCCTGTTCAATCTGACTAGAAGACCCTTTGCTTTAGTCACAAGGACATGTGACATTGGGTAGAGAATTCATACCATAATGTTCTAGAAAGGTGATTAAAGTTTGTAAGGGAAATACCCAGAACACCACACCTACTTCGTCACCATTGTCATACATATGCAACAAGGGATCCCCAAAAAGAGAAAGAACTAAGAGCAAGAGCAACACAAACCAAAATAGAACAAGCTAAAGAAAACCTACTCTAACCAAAACAAAACAACAGAAAGCAACCTAGACTAACTATATACAAAGTAGGGAGCTAAAAATAGCTCAGGATCATAAATAATGTTTCAAATACTACCCATTAACAAGCAGTGGAATATCTTCCCCTGTTAGAGTCTTCAGATGGAAGGCATTATCTCCAAGTCTTTCAGCAATCTGATATGGACCAAGCCACAGTTTTTCAAACTTCCCATGGTCCCCTTTTTTATCATGAGGTTTATCCCAGTATAACACTAGGTCATAAATTCGAAAGGCCTTGACCTTAGCCCTTCTTTCAAACCACCTCTTAACTACCCCCTGATGTTTGGAAAAGTTCTCAAGGGCATTGTCTCATTTTTCCTCAAGGTGTAGTAGTTCTGTCAACCTAGCCTCCCTTTTATCCCCCTTATCATAAAACTCATTAATAAGTTGCAAGGTTGGGATCTTGAGTTGAATAGAGAATATGGGCTCCAAACCATACACTAAGTGATAGAGAGATGTTCCAATGGATGATTTAAGCCTTGTACGATCTACTCAGAGGGAAAACCGAAGCTAGGTATGCTAGTCTTTTAGATTCCTCTCTAGCAGCTTACGGATAACAGTCAACAAGTTCTTATTGGAGGACTCTGCTAAGCCATTACCCTGGGGATAGTAATTGGATGCAAATTTTACAATAATGCCATGATCCAAAGCCCAATTTTAAAATTTTAAGGATGCGAAAGCAGGACCATTATCACAGACAACAGCAATAGGGCATCCAAATCGATTAAGAATAGCAGATTCTATAAAATTAATTACTACCTCAGATGTACATTGCCTACAAGCAAAAGTCTCAGTCCATCTTGTGAAATAATCAGTAATAGTGAGAATGTACCTATGTCCTGCAGAAGATGGTGGGTTGACGGGGCCTATGAAATCCATAACCCACTGAGCAAAAGGCCTTACCTCAGTGACCGATTGAAGTGGGAGTGTTGCATACCTTTCCCTTGTCACTGCGGTCTGGCAAGTGTGACAGGTCCTGACATGATAGTGGACGTCTTTGAACAACATGGGCCAGTAATACCCTGCCCTCAAAATTTGATTTGATGTGGCAATTGTAGAACCATGGCCAGTGCCATACTTTTCATGAGATTCATTCATCACTCTTTCAACTTCCTGCTTCCCAAGACACCTCAAATAAATTCCTTCATGATTTTTCTTGTACAGAACAGCTCCCTTTAGCATGAAACCGTCACTCTTTAATCGCAAAGCTCTCCTCTGAACAGCATTAAGATGACCTGGAGATCGTTGGTTTAGCAAGTAATAAACTATGTCATCATACCAACCATCTGGGGAAACCTCGTCAATGTTATAATTCTGAACAGTCAGTTCAGGTCCCATTTCAGCCATAGTCTGAGTAAGTCCTTGTCCTCTCACCAGTTTCATGGGTTGGATCTCAATATCATACTCTTGTCACCCACTTAGCTCTACGCTCACCTAACTCATTTTGCATCAAAAGTAACTTGACTGCAGGATCTGGGACAATTGCATAAACCTTGTTCCTAAGGATATAATGTCTGAATTTCTTCACTGCTCTAACCAGAGCATATGCCTGCTTTTCTACACTTGGATATTTCAACTCAGCATCTTTCAATGGTGCACTCATAAAAGCAATAGGGTGCTCACTTCCTTCAACAAACTTTTGAGTTAGCATTCCCACACATGAATGGTCAGAAGCAAATGAATAGATGTAAAAGGGCTTATTGTAATTAGGACTTACCAATACAGGAGCATCAGCAATGGCTCTTTTGATTTCTGCAAATGCCTCCTTCACTTCCGTGGTCCATTCAACCTTAGCATCTTGCTTCAACATAGCATTTAATGACTTCATGATTTTAGCAAATCCAGTAATGAATTTTTTGATGAATTTGATCTTGCCAAAGAAAGATTTCATCTCTTTTTTTCTAGCAGGTGGCTGAATCTTCAGTATGGCTTCCACCCTTTCTGGATCAATAGCAATTCCCTTTTTAGATATGACATGTCCTAGTAGCTTCCCTTCTGTCACTCCAAAAATACACTTTTTAGGATTCAAGGATATGCCAAATTCTCTACACCTTTGGAACACTCTGTGTAAGTCAGAGATGTGATCCTCTCTATTTTTGGAGAAGACAGTTAGGTCATCCATGTAAATAATGATGCATTTTCCTATGATATCATTGAAGGAAATATCCATAGCCCTTTGAAATGTAGCCCCTGCATTAATGAGTCCAAAAGGCATCCTCCTGTAGGCAAAGGTACCCCATTTAGTTGTGAAAGAATTTTTGTGTCTGTCCTCATACTGAACCATTACTTGGTTGTACCTTGAATACCCATCCAGAAAGGACATCATCTGAGATCCATTAACCACTTGAAGTACCTCATCTAATGAAGGGACTGGATAGTTGTCATTTTTTGATGACCTGTTCAAGTTCCTGAAATCAACGCAAAGTCTAATTTCCTCATTCTTTTTCCTTACTAGAACTAGGTTTTCCACCCATGTTGAATGCCTGACAGGAAATATAATTCTGGCAGATAGTAGTTTATAAACTTTTTTTTGTATAAGTGGTTCCAATAACGCATTGATATGTCTTTGTCTTTTCCTAAAAGGCTTGTTACCTGGCTTCAGAGGTATAGTATGAGTTATGATTGACGTATCGTAAGTTTTCAAGTCCTCATAACTCCAGGCTACTATATCCAGAAAGCTATGCAATGCTTCAATTATTCCTTGTCTTTCTTCTGGAGTGCATACCTTGCCAATAAAAATGTTCTTAGAATTATCCTCAGTTCCCAGATTGTAGGTGTCACACTATCCATTGATAGATTCCTTCTTTGACTCTTGCTCCTGATCTCTGATTTTATCCATATCAAAAATTCATTCTAACAGTACCATCCCTCTTAGAATAGCATTAGAATTCAGATTCATCACTCCCTCCAACTCCAGTTCTGCTTCCTAGAATTTTGTTTCATCAATGATTTGAGAAGAAAAAATATTTGTGTTTGTGATAAAGTCTAGAATGTGTTTGTCATCTTCAAATACCTGAAAGTTAGTAACATTGTCCAGAACTGATGGCACAGGAGTCAATTCCATAGTAAATTTCTTCAAACCTGACAAAGATAGAGGTTGCAGAGTGCTTGCTGCCTGGGCTAGTGAATCTACAGTTTGATTCTTCTGTTGTGGTATCAGTTGAATATTGAAGGCATCAAATCCCTCAATGAGGTCCCATACTCTATGCCTATAATTAATCATTCTCCTATTGTAGCATGAATATTGTTTCCTTACTTGCTTAATTACCAACTCAGAATCACCAAAAACTTACAGAACCTTAACCTTTTTCTTAAGTGCCATAAGAAGTCCATGAATCAACACCTCATATTCTGCTACATTATTAGTACAGTGAAATTGAAGTTTATGGGCTGAAAATAAGTTTTTACCTTTTGGACTAATTAGTTCAAACCCTGCCCCAGCTCCATGCTTAGATTTGGATCCATCAAATCTGAGAGTCCAGCATTCAGCAGTTGCAGTCTTCTTCATCACATCCGTCAGCCCTTTACTACTAGATGGTTCCTCAGACAACATCACTTTCTTTCCTTTATAATCTTCCTGAGGGTTTTGCATATTTGTCCTGACTGTCGGGGTTGGCTTTAGGCATTTTTGTACTCGTTCTACTGCTGTCTGGCATAAACAACACTCCAACTCTGAATGGGAAGCATTATGAACTCTACACCAATTTGGTAAGAGTAATTCTTCAAATCTTGTCCTTCTACCTAGGTGAATTTGATTTTCAACACACTGTTTGATAAATTCCTGGAAGCTGTCTAATAGGCTAATCTGATTATCTTCAGATTCTTCCTCTTAATTGATTCTGTCAAAATAGTAGCATTGTTGGAATCCACCCCTGCACCAACAGACATCGTATGTAACATTAATACCTCCTCTGAGTCTGAATCCTCATACTGAATTGACAGCATATAATTTCCCATGCCTACTTCTGAGATCAGCACTTCATTTGAAGTATTTTGGTACTCTGTGATCATGTACTTCATTCTTGGTTCTCTCTAAATTCTGATCTGATTTGGCACTCATTTCCAAGGAAGCCACATATGAGAGTGATCAGTAGATACATATCCATTTAAGGCCTTAGTAAAATCTCTTCCCAGAATCAGGCCATACGCATCAGGGATATCAGCCACCTGAATATTGATAACCTGTTGAATCCTTGGGTCAGAAGCTATCTGCATGTGAATCATGTTTAATTCTCCCTCCAGATTTACTTTAGTTCTATCCAACTGAGTTACCTTCTTCTGAGAGTCAGCAGGTGTAATCCCTAAGGCTCTACATACTCTGAATGGCATTACATTAGTAGAAGCACCAGAATCCAATAAATAATTATGTAGATTCTTACCGAATATGCGCACAGAGATCAAAAATGGTGGGGTCTCTGTCTTCCCTTAGAACAATGTTGGCTGAGTATCTACCTGCGCCACTTGAGTCTTGTCCTTCTCCTTTCCTTTATCTCCAGGGGGCAAGTTAACTTAGCTATGGGCCTGGTTTTGTGTCTTTGCAGGCTAAGAACTAGAAATCTTGCTGATATCCTGACTAGGAGGTTTATCCAAGGACATTGGATGTGCATCGTAAGCACCTAGAACTGCCTTCCTAATTGTAGGGAATCTCAATAACTCAAATGCTGAAAGATTTACCTTTAATTTCTTGAACTCCTGTGACATACGAAGCCATTTTCTCTTCACTCATATCAGTGGGGACTTCCTTAGAAGGTTCCTCCACCTTGTCTTTGCTTGCTTGAACAGCTTTTTCCTTCTATGGGTCAGTTTGAGCTTGTCTTTCCTTCGAAAAGTACTACCTGGAAACATGTGGAAAAGATGGATTATTACTAGCACTGGGATTCTGAGGGATATTAAAATTATTAAGAGGAATGGAGGTGGTAAAAGGTCCCCCAGCTTGCGGGCATCTATGAGGCATATCTCTTAAATCATATCATTTACCCTGCCTCTGGAACATCTATACTTCTTCAACATAAGCCTCTTTCTGATCAAGGGGGCCATTATCATTTGTTGCTTCTTCATTGAAAAACTGAGCCACTTCATCTCCATTGCAAATTTGAACTATTTTCCCCCCCTGGGAATCAAATTCCTCTTCTAGAACATTTTCTTCACCTGTTGGAAAGGAGCATAGTTCAATACCAACACAGGAGAGTCATAGGGGGTGGAGGGAACAATCTCCTGCCCATTTGCATTGTTCTCTACTTCATACTAGAAAATAGAGGCTGCAGTTTGGAACTCTAGACATTCTAACTTCAAATGTTGGCTTGTCTTATGGAGCCTACACTATCCTGACAGGGCAGCTTCAGCCAAATATACACCACTGGGAGGCTTGTCTTGACTGACTGGCTGATTTACAGATTGGCTGATAGGTTGATCCAAGGGAGTAGGAACTCCTCCATTATTAGGTCCCGTGTTCTAGGTTCTATTATGTCCCTATGGCTGTCTCCTATCAAATCTTGGTCCACTACCTTGTCCTCTCTCGAAATTATGTCTTTTATCATTATTATACCCTCTGTCATGGTTGTAACCCCTATCCTGATTGTATCCCTTGTCATTATGAAATTCTCTCTCATTACGCTGTCCTTTGTCATTATTGTAACCTTGTGGAAATTCTCTATTCTAGCTAGATTGTATATTCTTCTAAATAGCTTGTAATTGGCTATTTTGATTTCTTAAGTAGGTCACTTCTAGGTTTAGCTTCTTTATCTACTCAACCATTTCATCAATCATGTCCTTATTTGGATCTCCATAAGGAATTTGGCTTGGATTACTCTAAGGGGGAACAGGCATTGTAGCAGATCCCATAGACTAATGCAACACTTCAAAATTTTACAAATAGGTAGGGAACCAGTTAGTTGCTGCTAATACAGGGGCTGGTTAACTTGCTACTGGGGAAAATTCATCATAAGAGGAACCTGGCTCATGGGAGGACTAGGATGTAGCACCAAATGTAATTGAGGTACTAGATTCATGATAGGAGTATGATTGGCTAGTGCCTGATTGATTGCTTGAACCTGATTGGGATGTGCAACTGGTCCTAAAGAAGGCAACGGTCCAATCAAGTGTTGTCTTAAATATGTGCTAAGCTTTACAGCTTCTATATAGGCATCAGTTAGGCTAGCTGGAGGGTTGGGTCTCCACTTCAGAAAGGTGGCTGTTAGGCTATCTAGGGCTTCATAATAGACCCCCAGAGTTGTATTATTGTCTAAGACATAAGGGTCTTGAAGTCTGGTGTATGCACGGTGAAACCTATTATTGAAACTGGATATTGGTTCATTAACCTCTCTCTTGACTCTAGTGAATTGAAGATACAACTCATTGAAACTGATAGGTATTCTAAACTTCTATAAAAAGGCAATTTTAAGATCATTCCAATTGAGAATTGAACCAGATGGGAGGTGATTGTACCAATAAAAGGCCTCTTCTCGTAGTGAATAAGGAAATAATCTACAGGCAACATCCGCATGAACAATCCCTCTATCCTTGAGACAGGTTTGGAAAATCCTTATATGTTCTTCTGCAGTCCTATTTGGGTCATTAACATGGAATTTTGAATAGAAATGCTTAGGGTTTTTGGGCATAATATTGTAGGCATTGAAAAACAAAGGAGATGGATTATTAGCAAGGAAGGCCATTGGCAGAAGTGGAGGTGGTTGGTTAACAATAGGCTGGGGTTGTTGAATGGGAACTGCTCAGGGATGGGTATGGCCTCAACTTTAGAAAGTGAAAATGCAGACGATACGGGTGAAGGGATGGGTGATGATGATTCTCCCCTTTCTCGAGTCCTCCTTGACCTAGTGGGGAACTATAATTCCTGTAAATCTTCTTCTCCTGGGGTAGATTTGGTACTTCTTCTATATCTCTCAAGAGAGATGGTGTTTAAGAAACAATCCAGTGTTCTCATTTAGGGCCTCCTTCTAGCACCAATCTGTTGATGGTGTTTTCTGCACAGCAACAACTCAGACATAATACAATATCCTATCTCTCTTGAAAGGTAATCTTCAATAATAAATTACTGAGAATCACTCCAAGGTCTCTTGGGTGTCAGGTCATGACAATGCATAAACAACACAGATAAGATGTGAAAATGTTGGTAATCAAAATTGGACCTTACTACAAGCAAACAGTATCTTTCCAATTTATCAAATCTTGCAATATGATGATCTTAAATCCTGAGTCTAACCAAATGATAAAGAAATAGCAAAAGATAAGGGTGCAAAGATATAATGAGATCTAGACTATTTCTAGGATAAACAATGCAAATGACAGATATCTGGAATGGACCAATCTCAAATAACCAATTCTTGCTTAACCCACAATGCAATATCACAAGAACGGTGCAATCTTCTAAGGTATACAGATTTTCAAATCATAGATATTCATCCACAATCGAACTAAGCACAAATAGATGTATGGTCTAGGTTGACTTATCCAGCCTACTACAATCAGATAGTTACTGGGAGTGTAGATCAGAGATTGCTACAAACATTCCAAATATGAAATCATTAACATTATTCACCAAACTAATCTAATTCCAAATCTAACACTAAATCTTAGATCTTTAAGAAATTTCAAAGGTGGAAAAACATGAACCATGCAAGATAAACCAACACAAAAGAATTCACCAGAGAAGCCACAATGCCTTCAATTGTATTAGATCATCAAGGTGCAGCACCAATTCCACTATTCTGTTACAATATTTGCTTCAAAAACTAACTATTATCTCTACTACAAAATGCTCTAGCTTTTTTAGCTTATCTCTATTATCTTTCAACAAACTCCCTCTCTTAAAAAAAGGCAGGAATGCCTTTTATAGAAAATCCTCAAAACATGTCGGTCCAACCAAACATTTACAAAATAAAATAGCCAAAAAAAGTCAGCCTCAATAATTTCAAAATAAGGCACACATTGAATGTCGCTACATCATCAAGGTCAGCCTAAACACATTCCTCAATGCAGCCCAAATCAATACATGCCCTATAATAATAGGGAAGCACAAATCTCAAAATTGGCATTAACTACCGCCTCCCTTATCCTTGTTCTGATCCTAAACCTTTAAAAATACCCTATCCAAGTCAGTAATAGGTGGCAAAGGTAGGATCTTGAGCCGACATTCAATGGAGCCAATTTCTTCCTTTGACTGCTTAACAATTTTATCCCACTCACCTTTGTTTGCCTGATATTTTTCCATCACAGCCAAGTTGGTTGCCACATCATCTAGTTGGTGCCTTGTTACAACATTTTCAGAATCAGGGGCATAGACATCATGCCACCATTCCCTCAATTGCTCTAAGCTCAGGTACTTTGGGGCAATTTTCCTCCTGCCAGTCATTATCTCAAAGAATGCAATACATCCATCACAAACACTAGTCAGATCACCATCCATCTATTTCTTTCACTTCTAGATCTTCCTGATGGCCTTTTGTCAAATTTGCAAGTCCTCAAACCATTCCCAAGGCTCATTAAGTCTGGATGAAGGAAGGATTCCATCTACAACCAACTGGTCCTTACCATACTCCATGATCACTTTAGCTTTTTGCAATAGAAGGTCGATATCCTCCTTGTCTTGAGATAGGACATGCTCTATCAAGTCCTTGGCTCTTACTGCATCCTTTCCAATTGAAAAGATTTCTTTTATTGCATCATCTCCTTTCACTTGTACATCCTTTAACCAATTTACTGCAGTCTGAGTAGAGGCCTTCATCCTTTCAATTTCTGAAATAGTTTCCTTGGGAAAGAAACCAGTAGCAGCAAAAGAAGATGAGTGAAGAGATTGCAAAGGCTTCATCAAGTCTTCTAGACACTTCCTAAGCCTCTCATTCTCCCTTTTAAGCTCATGCTTGGACTGTGTTTCTTTCCTTAGTCTCCCAATTAATACCTGCACTGGACCCTTCGTACTCTTCAATATCTTGTTCCATAGAAGCAAGTCCAAGATTGATAGCCTGCACATTATAATATTTTCCAGTAACCTCATCTTTACTTTTATCCACAGCAGGGGTGGCAATGTGAATAACCCTGTTACTTGCTTCATACCTTTCTATCCTTGAGACTACCTTGGCCATCTTCTTCTTCTTACCTTTGCCAATCTTGGCCAACATTTCATCCCAATCGAAGGGGGTGTCCTTAATAATGACTTGTTTCTTTCTTGTAATCTCTTTGTTTAACTAATCTGAGACAATAGGATCCACCCGGATTTTATCTGTCTTGGCCTCCTCATGTTGTTCCGTTGTTTCATCCTTTTTCTTCTCAGGAGACTGATCACATTGATCACCTAGCTCGGGTTCTTCTTCTTGCAGAGGTGGTGGGGTTTTAACAGGAACATCCTCCTTCTTAGGGGATCTATTGCCTTTACTTCTCGCCGGTGAATCCTCATACTGCACTAGTGGAGAAAGGTGCCTTTCTACATCTTCAACCTCAAGTTCAGTTGTTGCACCAAAGTATTCTCCTTCCCTAAACGGTTCTGTCTCTCCACTAGTCTCATGCTCTTTAGGGGTCGCCTACTCAGGTACACTTGGTGAAGGGGAAGTAGCCTTTTGTTTCTCCACAGTGGATGCCATTGGAAGAGGATATACTTTTTGTAGGGTCTCCTTGGAAGATGGAGTCCTTGATTTCCTTGAATAAACCTTTGTTTTCTCTCCCAAGCTTTCCATATCAACTACTGGAGGGTTTTCCTCATCCTTGGAAGTTGCTTGATCCTTCTTCCTTGAAGCCCTAGTCATCCTTGTCCTTTTTGGTTCTGGAGGAATATCTTCTTTCTCTGCTTGCTCAGGTTCCTCCTCCTCTACAGACTTACCTATTCTCAAAGTTTGGCTTCTCTTCTTTCCCTTTGGTTTCCTCTTCTGTTCCAAATCACTTTCCTTCGGACCTCTGATTTTGATCTTGAAAGGTGAGCCTCCTTTAGCTTTTCCTTTAGGATCATCCTCACCAGATTCCTCTGAGGTGGAAAGAGGATTCAGATTTCCCATTAAATTGAAGGTACAAGGTACCTTCTCACTTTCTAGCTCCCAAACTTTGTGCTTCAACCATGACTTAGTGAACTTCATGACAGGGGCCATTAGGTCTTCCAATTCAGTTACCTCATTTTCAGCCCAGTTTACCTCTCCAATAGACCTGTCCTTGACCGACTCATATGCATGATCTTGAACCAAATTCTCGTCATCCTCTAACTGGTCAGGGATCAACTTGACATTGTACAGTCTGATCACATCAACTGGAATCCTAGAGTATCTTTTCTTCCTCACCTCAAAGTCATCTTTGATAATTGCCCAGTAATCCTCTAAGTCATCCTTTTGGTGGTATTCTTTGGTGGCCTTCTTCTGCGCTTCTCCAGTAATGTCAAAATTTGTCCTCTTGGAGTGGGAAGAGAAACCATAAGTACTCAATTCATCCCTTGATGCATGAGCTGACTGAATTGAAGGACAAACCTCACTTATACCAATTTTCAGAGGGAAATCTCCACCAAACCCTGTCTTATGCTTCTCCTTTTTAACAATAGCATCAAAGTCATATATCTTCCTTGTAACTTCCAATAGCACAATGTGGTCAATAGGATACCTAGGCAACCTATATGGAGCAGTTTGACACCCGTCAATTCTTATATAAGAGAAGGTGGGAAATTGTATGAACCAAGCTCCATATTTTTTGATTAGCTCCTTATCTCCATCAGATAGTCTCACTTGCTCTGGATTTTGGAGCAGCCTAGTAATATGCACTGTAAATGCATCATTTACTCTTCTATAGTTTTGATGTCTTAGGTGCAATTCAGGGTATATCTCATAGACTATATCATGTCCAAATGTCCCCTTCGGATTCAAACCCTTGTATGGGTAGAATCTGGCCAACACATATATCACATAGGAGGACATAGTAAACTTCTTCATCTCCAACACATCTCTTAGCTATCTATCAATCATTGCACTAGTGAGTCCTTCCCAATGGTAGTTAATACCTTGTTCAATCTTGTTGATCACATGCACCATCCAGTTCTCCAGAACTCCAACACTCTTCAAACCAACCACTCAGCTCAATAGTGTAATTGCATCATATATGTCTTGGTCTGAATTTGATCCTGCGTAATTGCTTGGGCAATTTGGAAAAATGAGATTTTGGTTTCTCCAACCAAGAATTAATCATCTATTGGGCTTTCGTGGGCTCATCTTCATAGTAAGTTCTGGCCAGGTCCATGTCCAAGGCACACACACATGGCAAGTCTGGCATATCAAATGCTTGGGCAATAGAAATCATATTGAAGTTCGCCAAGACCCTTCCTTCGATGCTAACGACCCTCTATGTGTCAAAGTCATATTATCGGGCACATCCTAATATCAAATCGTAACACTGGACTACCGGAGGGAATCCTGCTACATGGACTAGTCCAGACTTCATTATTCCCTTATTCAGGGCTGATACATCTTTCTAAGTTGTTCTTGCCTTGAATTCCTCATACCTCCATGCTCCTACATTAGTGTCAGAGACCTCAGACCATACCGAAGCTATCTTGCTATCAAGGACCTAGCTCTTTGTATCGAGCCTCAATCTCTCTACCTCTGAAACTGAGGACCCTTCAGTATCACCCTTGGGCTTTCCTGTAGCAGCTTTGCCTGATTCAGCCTGCATTCACAAAAGAACCTCATGAGCATTCAATTACCATCCATATTCCAATCAAAGGTTAGCATAAAAGCACATAAAACACTTAAGATCCATCACTAATCAGTAATCTTTGAAAATCCAGAAAAATGAAGTAATCCGGGAAAATGAAGTAAACCGGGAAAATCCAGTCGGGGCAGAATTCAGAGAAATCTGACCCAAACGGATTCTTGCTACCAAGACATTATTCGTCAAATAAATCATTAATACGGATAGAAAGTTGTGTGACTATCATGAAATTCATTCATTAGCAACAAGAAATCATCATTTAATATTTAATTCATTACCCCCAACATCAAAAATCAAAAAGGAATGGAACCAGACAGGAAACCGGAAAAATATGGACAGGTCAGATTTCTGTGGACAGCTCGAAATTCCAAAATTTATCTTACTTCGTGGATTTGGCAGAAACCGAAAAAATCTAGGTGCGCAAAAATTCCGCAGACACCTTAGAAACCCAATGATTGTTAATGCGCAAGTGATTGACCGAATGATCACACAAACTTCCCTACTTGGATTCCAATGGTCATAAAATCAATCCCAATAAGAAAAACTTCAACTGCACATGGATTTGAATTTCTAAAACTCTCAAATGACCGATCCTTATAGTGAAACAATGATGCCCTAAATTCAATAACCAGACCTCCGCCATGAAAGCTAGGGTAAGCTCGAAGTTTCAAACACTATCCCTCGAAATGATCAATCTAAAGCACCGGGATTTCTCAAGATATGAATAGAGTTCGGCAAGACACAAAACATGAACATCGCAATAACTCTACCAAACCTGAGAAATCTGAGGAAATAAACTAAAACCCTAACCTTCATGAAATATAGCAGATTACGTGCCTAGAAGGCAAGGTTCTACCCAAAACACCTATCTACAGGGGTATCTCTGACACTCAATTGATAAACAAAAGCATGCATAGTGCGGGTGATAAAACCTGTGAAGAGGTGGGTCAAACCCTACTTTGCCAAATACATAACCATGAAACAAGCAAGGGCCGACCTGAAGTGGCTACCAATTGACTTGAAAGATTCAATCAAAGTGCGAACAAAAGGAGGAGCTAGCAATGACTTACCATGGATCAACTCTGAACAAAGCTCAAACTTGAGGAGGTGACTGCAAAGCAGTATTCCCTAGCAATGAAAAACTCAACACCAGCACTCAAGCAATCCACACGCAAGCAGTTCGAATCCAACAATCAAAGCTCAAAATGAAGAACTCCAAGCACCAGAGAAAATAGCAAACGAATAATGAAACCAAAAGGATGCCAAAAGGCCTTTAAATCCACCTGCACTCACGCCAGAGAAACGTACTTCAAACATTAATGAGCGACAAGACATATCAAGGAAATCTGGAAACCCAAGCCCAAAATGGAATTCCAGTAAAAACCAAGCTAGGCGGACAATCCGGGTGAGAACGAATTCCGCAGATATGACACCCTTCAGGACTTTAACAAAGTTTTGGAAAATTCACACGGACCGAAAAATCCTGGATTCAAGTAGAAACCCAGACTTCAGAAAATTCGGCGATAATCAGACAACAGACCAGGACCCGGGAAAATCCGACTGAGCTAGAAAATCCGAGACCCAGGTCAAAACCCGGATTTCGACTAAAACCCAAGTTTAACCAATTCGAACCTCAAGGCAAGACCAAAGTCAGCAAGACCAACATCTCAAGACCTCAAAAAGATAAATCCAATAAAAACCAAAGGTCAAAAGACATCGTGAAAAGAGGGTCCCTACTCCAAGTGGGGCTTGTGTGCAAAACTACACAACACAGCTTACTTTGATGATTTTCAACATTGGTTGCTCATGCTTTGATGTAGATTTCTGATTATTATGATGTTGATCTAATTTTCATGATTATGATGATCAGATTTTCCTATTATCATAGTGTTATTGATGGTTGTGGTTACATGTTTAACAGTGTTGAATTGATGGTTTAAACAGGTACAGCTTTGGGTTATTTGACACCAATGCCAAAGGGAGATTTTTTTGACCCCAGTGGCATCTTTGGTTGGCATTGTGTCAAATAGGTATATGCAAGGTTTCAAGGTGATTGACATGATCATAGGTAAATGGCACACTTTGTATGGCACACATGGTATACATGACATTTTTTTATTCATTTAGCATCATCAGATTGGCTAATTGTAATGGTTGGCACAATGTGCATCTAATGGCTTGTGCAAAAGATTGCAAAACTTTGTCTTTGCCGCCTATATGAATATTTTTCATTGTTTATGTAACTTCATTCCAATCATTTGATGGCAGTGGTGTTTGATTACTTGCAGAGCACATACTATGGTTTCATTATGATGAAAATCTAGGTTAAAGTTTAAAAGGCCTATAGACCTTATCATCTACATCACATATGGGATTGAGGCCTTGAATATCTTACCATGTGCATCTCATTTGTTTTTAAATTTTTGAAGTCCTTACCATTAAGGACATTATCATTGGTATTGTTTAAGACATTAGAGATGTTTACACCACTTGTGTTGTCAGGCACTAAGAGTGATAAAAGAGTTTGAAAAGAAAAATTTAAAAGAGCCCTTGTCAGACATGGTTAAACCATGAGCCACAAAGGTTAAGTTAATCTCAATACTATCAAGAATATTTAGAGTTATAATCTTGTTTTGTAGCTTCGTTTAAGGATTTTGTTTTTTCATTTTTTCCAAAAATTCCACATCAGGACACAGTGGATTGCAAGGTTACATGGAGACCAAGGTCAAGGTTTGCAATTATCAGGAGGAGTGTAGTCAGTAGTTTGAAGTGACAAAACTCAAATGCAATAGGTAATATTATTTTTTAGTTATACTCTTGTTATTTAGTAGTGAAATTCATTGTTGGTTGTGTGATAAGTATTTTGATATCTTTGATTTTTGTTTTCTTATGAACAATTTTGCTGGAGTTTTTTAAGTAGCTAGTTATGGATTTCTTGAGTATTGTGTTTACAATCATTAAGAGGAAATGGGTAAGGGTCTTTGTTTTTGAAAATGGATAAAATGATGGAAAAAAAATTTATAATTATTTTTTGAAACAATAGTAAATTAGTACAACATTTCTCATATTCCTCTACTTATCAAAAATAGTTTTGTTCATTCTCTCACCTATCATGGGCGGCTTGTAACTAAAAGGCATTTCAAAATAAAATTAAAGGGAATTATATAAATAATGTTAGTTGACACTATAACAAGAGGGATTTTGAAGAAGAAATAAGAGACTATCTATTGAGATAGTATTTGGAATCATAATACAAAATAAGTTGTAAAATACATCTAATATTTTAAAGACTCTCATTATGATTTTTTTAGGATATTAATGTATTGGTTTTTGAAAATGATGGTTATGTAGTGAAACAGAGCAACCCTCTATATTAAATTTCTTTTTCTTTATGATTAGAACATGCAATAATAAGGTCAAGTCAGTGAGACAAAAAAATGACCTTTGCCAGTGAGGCATTGTTGAAAAGCCAATGAGGCATGTACTTGTAATCAATGAGATTCTTAGGCCAGTGAGGCCATAACAGAATTGTAATCATTGAGATTTTTACATAAGCTAGTGAGGAAATTTTGAGTGGTTTTTTCTACCCCATGAGGATTTTTCCACTCAGGAAATAATTGTGTTATGAATTGTTTTTTATTCCTATTTGTTTTTGTAAATGTGCTCAAATATTTTATACTTTTTTTAATGAATGATAGCATTCAATTAATGAATGTGCTTATCATTTAAATATTGAGAGCATAAATTTTACAATAAATATTTAAGGGTTTGATGCAATTTTGTTAAGACACTGATTCACGCCCCCCCCCCTCTTAGTGTCTTCCTCACTCCAATAGAAAGAACATCGGAAAAATCCTCCTAAAAAAGGAGCAACAAAGGCCCTCTTACAAATGAGTGTAGAAAAGAAATGGGAAAGGAAGAAACAAAAAGAGAGGTATAACCCCAATCAGGTATGGAAGAAGAAAAGGAGATAAAACTAGAGAGATCCTCTGGACCAAGAAGCCCATTAGTCCCATTATTATATGAAGACTAGTTATACAATGCACTGTTCAAGAAAAGATTTTTTTCAAAAACACTACAAAAATACCCCAAGATGCCTCCTATCAAGAAGCAAACTACAAAGAGGGAATTGATTCAACATATGGTAGCATCATAGATTACCTTGGAAGAGTTTATGAGTAGATTACCATACATATGAAATAGCTACCACACCAAAACTATGGAGAGGGAAAGAAATTGGAAAAGAAGAGAAATTGTGGGAATTGGCCATCTAGATGGTTACACATACATTGAAAAATCCAGAGAAGGAAAAAATAAAGGATTTACAAGAAAAATAGATTTGGTCTAAACAACACCTAGATAAGCTTATGTTAGAAAAAATAGAGATTACACAAAATTTACGAGACAAAATCATAGAGGTTACTATAGAAGCATATAAATAAATATGTGACAAAGAAGAAAAAATATAATATTTATTCAATACAAACCCCTCCTCCCTAGATAGATGCACCCTCCTCTTCAGCACCTTCTCTAATGCAACCCATAAATGATTTTTTAGTGAAACAACAACACATGCAAATGGTAGCATCTTCCCAATTGCTTCAACTACCAATGGTGGTGTAGTGTAGACAAATGGATCTTTGGACATTTTGGCTTAGTTTTTCCTCGATTTAGTGTTGTAATGTGGTTAACACATTCACATTAGGTCTTGGGCCCTTGTGAACTAATAAGTATTTTAATGGAACCTTGCAAAAGTGTTGTGAAGTGTTGTAACACACTTTCACACTTTTCTAGGGTCTTATTAATGTATTCACCTAAATAACCCCTTTTTATCATTTACCAAGCCTTATTTCAAAGTGTTGTAAAGTGTTGCAACAAACTTTCACACTTTTCTAGACTTTCCATTAATAATTTGGCTTTCTCATGCTTTAACTGGCCCCATTTTGCATCTATAGGCCTTACTTAAATGAGTATTTTTTAGAATAAACCTGATAAAACATCATTTAAAACATTTAAGTCTTGAAACCCACCTCAAATTCCTAAGGTGGGACCCATTCATCCAGAGTGGAAAATGAGTCCATTTTGGCTCAAAATTCAAAGTTAATTCAAATTTCTAACAGGTTTCTATTTTCTAAGATCTAAGGACAGCCTGTGATGATGTATTTTTCAGGAATTATTACATAATTAAGTATAAATATAAGGTTTTTCTACTCATTTCACCCCCAATCAATCTATCAAGCATTTTAAGCATTTCAAGCATTTTCAAGTCTACATCCATTGGAGCCATTACTTGCATGTTTGTAGCATTCTACTTCAAGAGTTTGGTGAGTTATAACATTTCCTTTTTTTAATTCATCATTCTCTTTCCATATTTCATTTCATTTCAAGGGTTTAATTACCAACATGGGGTTTGACCAAGGCAAACCCCTATTCACTAATCCCACGACAATTTTTCCCTCTCTTTGCATGTGATTTGCAAGTCTAGGTTACAAATTTTTCAAAGAGAAAGATTGGAAAAGTTTTCATCAAGTTTTCAAATCCATTCAAAGTTTTCAAATTCCTAAGAGAAGCTTGGAGAACACCTACAAGTTGAATTTGATAGTTTCGGACCTAGATCTGAATCAGGACCAAAAGAATAGACCAAGAACTACATATTCCACTTTTGAATTTCCAGAAATCTAGAAGTGGATTGATTCACCATTAGTGGTGAATGAGTCACACTATAGGAATTTGATAGAGATTTTTGTATATCTAAGTACCCATTTGTCTTAAACTTGTTCCGGCCTTGTTCACTCAAAGCAGGACTAAATCGCCCAACTTGGCATATAAGTCTCACTTGGCCTAAAAAGAAGTAATTTCAGGATTCTAGAGCTCCATTCCATTTGTCTCCAGTTTCCAAGTGCACACTTTAAATCTCATAGTTTTTTGTCACAATCTATTTGCATTTCTAGGTCTTTTTGCATATCAAGTGTGTTTTCAAACATTTTGCATTTTCCAAGCCTACACTTGGTGGTGAGCTCCTTTATTATTTTTTAGCCTTTAGGACAATCCCCTTTGCTATATTTCAATCTCCTTTGTATTGAAATCTCAAGGGTTTGTTCTTGAGTGAAGCATTAAGGTTTTTGTATATCTCTCCTTTTAGGTCCAAAACCCTAGAAGTGTAAGAGAGCCCCACATACAAAAATATTTGTTTCATTTTGGTGAACCTACATTTACAAGATCATATTTCTTATTTGGAGTGCATTTACATCCTAAATTTAGCTTACATTAACATTGCATTGCATTTTGCATTGTTTAATTTGCATTCCAGGGTTTCAAATTTGCATTACTAAAAAGCTCATATAGCTTGCATTATTGCATTTCATCTCATTAAAAATCACTAAAATCCTACATTTTCACATCATATTTTCATTAGAAAATATAAAAAGCATAAAATTAAATTTAAAAAAATTTGAAAATTTTCAAACAAAATTAGTACCAGAACTCATTCACCACTTAGGGCGAATCAATCCCTTTGCACATTTTGTACTACATTTTGTCATTTAAAATTCCATTTCTAAGTTTCTATTTTTTGTTTCTACATTTCATTTTTACTTTACATAATTTCAGTTTTAAGCAATTCATTCTTGTTACATTACATTTGTATCCATCCCACATTTATTAGCCTTTGCATGAGTGGTTGGTTTCCTATTGCTAATACCATAGTGAGAAGAAGTTTGAGACTCATGGCATCCCATGATAACACACTTGTTGTGGATCTTGGGTTATCTAGAGCTTCCACTCCTAGTATTGACACTAGTACACTAGGCATGGATAATACCCTTAGTAACTATTTGCCTTTCGGTAACATGCATGTTGAAACAAGGACTAATGATATCCCAAAAGAGAAAGTCATTCAAATTCATGAGGAATTAGTCAACCTACAACACCAAGTCAATCTTGAAAACATTTCCGCTATTGCAATTCCTACCATAGAAAACATTCACCGCATGCTTGAAAGTGACGAAGGCCTTGACCTTTTGAAAAAAATAGTTCAAATCTTTTGAAAACATCTTCCTTCAACCTCTAGTGCTCCTATACCAACAAAGAATGTTTCCAACCAAGGGGAAACTCAAATTCCCCCTCCCTCAATGACAGCCTCAATACCTACCTATACCACTCAAATCACAACGACAATGCAACAACTTAGTAATGTGATTCTTTCCTTGGGTATTCTTGCTAGCATCCCTAGTTCCTATGTGGCATCGCATGTTCTATCTTCTACCACATTACCACATATACGCATTAAACTAACTTGTACTACTACTACATACACTCCATCACTACTTTCACTTCCACCTCATGGGTATGTGCAGGATCATCATGGAAAAAAATAGGCCCTTAAGTGGCAAAAAATTTAGAAAAATCAGAGTTAGGCAACTTGACATAAAAATTTGAATAAGTTATTTATATTATTTTAAAAATATGTAAGAATAGAATCCATAGAAAATTGAACGTAGTTTCTAAACTACTAGGTTAATCTAAAAAAAAATCTATTTGGTGAAAATTTGAAATTTCAATGCAATAGTACTTAAATTTTAGGGAAAAAATAAGAAGTAGGTGTCTATCTAACCACCCTAACCACCATAAAATGATAATATTTTTTTATAATATTTTAGATATAAGTAGAGGACCCATGGCCCGATGTGATGCATATGTTTTTGTAATTTTTTTCGAAGTAAATAATTAATTATGATTTTTTTATTACAACTTTTAAAAAATATAAAAACTTGTATCTCTAACCACCTTAACTTGGTCAAAAATTCATGAAATTCATTTTTGCTTTTTTTAATCCTAGAGTATGCAAAGCATAGAATGTGAAACATGTTCAAATTAAAAAAATGTGATTTCATTTGAAAGCTATAGATGTTTTTCAATCAGCCTATCAATGAGGGCTTTAGTCATAATTCAAATAGAAAATGAATAATAATTATTTATTAAATTCAAAGTAAAGCATAATTTATATTGGTGGAAAGCTGAGAATCTCCTTTGAAAACCCTTTTCATTTCACCAATTTTGGGATAAAAAAAGTCGTCAGCCACATACCCTACACATACCCATCATATCGCCACTTTTTGGCCCATCATGATCCTGCACATACCCTCATACCACTTGTACTAATCCTCTCATAACACAACTTTTCAAAACTGTTTCATCCATACAAAAGCAAATCTCCACCATAAACCAAAACCATAAAGGCCCACCCACATACTATGTCAAAAGTAGTCCATTATCCTTGGAGACATTGTGAAAACCAATGCCACAAGGTGTAGAGGTTCCTAGATTTGAGAAATATGGAGGGAAGGGAGATCCTTCTAACCATGTCAATGCCTATACCACACTTTATGCAATGACTTTGTCCTTGATGATAAATTGTTGGCAAAAATTTTTCCTAGGTCCTTAAAAGATACTACCTTGGAATGGTTTTCTTCCTTACCAAGTAATTCAATTCATTCATTTAATGAACTTGTTGATGCATTTGTAACTCATTTCCAAGTGCATATGGCTCCAAAGAAAACCTTGGTTGATTTGATGAGATGCAAGCAAAATGAGGACAAAAAGATAAATGATTTTATCTCATGATATCAATTGCTTTATTCCCAAATCGATGTCAAGGTCCCCAACCCACACCTTAAAATATATTTATAAAGAACTTTCAAACTAAACTTTAGGACAAGCTAACTATGATAAAATTCCCGTCCTTCATGCACTTGTGTACTACCCTTTGTGATTATCAAAATTCAACTAGTAGTTGAGATAAAAGGTCCACCTCTAGCCAAATTGAGAAATTTGAGCCCACCAACCAAAAAAATTCTCAACCATTTAGAAAAAAAAAAGGGTTCCTTCAATTTAATCCTCCTCAGCCAACAACTCAAAATGCAAATAACCAAATAGTAGTTGTTAAAACCTTAGTGCCCTTTAGTTATGGAGATCTAAAAAGACAATTCACACCCTTACCCCACACCCATCATAACACAATGTCCCAAATTTTACAACAAAAAATTATTACCTTTCCTCTCATCAAAACATCCAACCCTACTAAGCCTTTACCCCCAAGCTTTAAATCAAATGTTTATTGCCACTATAATTGAAAAAATGGACATGACATGAAACATTGCAAGCATCTTAAAAATCTTGTGCAAAACCTCATTGATTATGTTCGTCTATCCATTGTAGGTGTTGGTGATTGAGGCAATAAGTTTGTTTCCCCTCCGAACCTAAACTTACAAATTTTCACTAATCCAATGCCTTAGTATAATATTTCATTTTTCAAAGCTAGTGAAACTACATAGAATGATGTGATGAATGTTGATATAGATGATGAACATAAGGACCCTATCCCAAATGAGATCAATAGATCTCGCATGTGGAGATAATGTGATCATCAAGGAATTTTTAGTATTGCATGAACTTTATCAAGATGATTATGATAAACTTAAAGCATGGATCAAGATGCACAATGGTTTTGCTTTCCCTACTGCACCATAGAAAAAAAGACCCTTTGCTTGACGTGGGATTAATTCATGATAAATTTACTTAATGAGGCCTTGATTTAGGTGTTTTGAGGAATTTTATGCATCCACACTAGGTATTGGTCCCTTATAAATTGAATAACATCCTCTTAACAATGTCTTGTAAAGGTGTTGTAAAGTGTTGTAAGATGCTTTCACACTTTTCTAGACTTAATGAACCTATTTCTCCCTAATTCAATATTATAAAATGTGTTTAATAACATTATTACATCAATCTAGAAGGATAATAACTTAAACTTGATGTTAAACTAGTGCTATAATGTGTCTTGCACATTCACATTGGTTCTTGTGCCATCCTAGGCTATGTGGACCCCATTTTAGTGTTGTAAAGTGTATTTAATCACACTTTCACATTGATTTTTATGTCCCAAGCCCTATTTTACATTCACATCATCACTAATAGTCCCATATTAACCCATATTGTGTATCTTGAAGCTTAAATTGATCAAATACCTGACAAAGTTTCATTTTAAACCTTATTTCATTATCTCTTGGCTTCCTAGCTATCAGATTGGCCCATGTGGGACCCATTCACCATGAATGGTGAATTAGTCCCATCCAAGTGGGACCCATTCACCATGCATGGTGAGTTAGTCCCATCCAAGTGGGACCCATTCACCATGTATGGTGAATGAGTCTCATTTGGCCCAATTTTGACCTTTGAGTAGGAAAAAAGTGAAATTTAAGTTTAATATTACTTCATGTTGGCCTGTGATGAGGTAATATAATGGGTAAAATAAGAGAATTTCCTATAAATATAAGTCTTTTAACCCATTTTCACATATCTCATCTCTTATCACTCATCCATCCATCATTCTTCTATCTCAAGTCAAGCAATTTAGGGTTTTGTCATTGCAAGACATCAAGAAAGATCCTAAAGACATTCAAGGGCTAAATCTTCCTCCATTGCTACAAAAATTCATTATAAAACATCATGGAAAGGTAATAAATTCCATTATTGCATGTTTCATTCCATTCTTACATCATTTTGGTTTAATTACCTAAAAGGGGTTTGACCAAGGCAAACCCCCATGCCTTAACATTCAGCATCTCTTCTTCTTGTCTTGGTTGTTTGAAAATTTAGGAGTATTGGAAGCTTGGAAATAATTGAAGATAAAATTGCAAAGTAGCTCAAGTATTCTCCTCAATCAACAAGTCAAAATATCAACAAAACTCATTTTCAGATCCGTAAATTAGAGTTTTAGAAGCAAACACCTATAGGAAGTCAAAGTGCAAATCGGAAGCTCCGAATTCCACTTCTGAAAATCCAAAAATTCAAAAGTGGACTCATTCGCCATGGGTGGTGAATGATTCCCACTCTAAGGTCAGTTTTGTGTCTTTTGCATTTTTAGACACCCTTTTGACAGAAATAGGTTTCGGCTTAGTTTCGCAGAATTGGGACTGATTCACCTAGAATGGTGAATGAGCCCCACCAGGCTTGAAAATCAGCATCAGTAGTGTTTTAGAATAAATTTCTAGTCTCCTTCAAGTTTTTAGGTGCACACTTCAAGTTTCATTCATTTTTGTTTAGCTTTGCATTCGTTTCTAGTTCATTGTTGTATTACACAATGTGTTTTCAAACATCACTTGTTTCTTAGGTTTTTCATTCATATTTGATCAATTTCACAGCTTAGTTACACTTAGATCATTTCATTTAGCCTAAACAACATCATAGATAACATAATTTGAATGAACCCTTTAGCATTTTTGGCCCTACTCCTTTTAGGTGAAAAACCCTAAAAGAGTTAGGGAGTCTTGTGGGTGCCAAAAATCTACAGTTCATTTTGGTGAACCTACTTTTTAGAATACTTTCTTGTCTGATTTGGAGTCCTTCATCATACATTTAGCTTGCATTGATCTTTCATTAGGACTTACATGTATCAGTTAGTTGCATTTCTATAACATACATTTCATAAGATCTAGCCTTAATTAGCTCATTTCATGCATGGTTTCCATTCCAAGTTTGCATTCTCATCTTGTTAAATATCATAATCAATCAATTGTCATCTTTGAAATCTGAAACATTATTCTTCATTTGCATCTTTGCTTTAGCATTGTTACTTTTCAAGATTATAGATTAATCATTCCATCATGTTTCCATTACAAAATTCTATAGTTATCATCTTGCGTGTTCTCTTTTTAGATATTATTGCATGTTGTAAGAAACTTTTGTTAAAAGCATATGAATATGAGGTCCTTTCCCGTCTCCTTTTGTTTGTCATAGATCCCTCTCCTAGTTCCCCTTTTGTGGATGAGGTTAGTTTAGTGAAAGAAACCTTGGATATTCATAACACTTACATTTGTTCTTCTCCTATTATCTCTCACACTTGTGAAGTAGATTCGCGATCCCACAAAGTTGGGTTACAATTTCTAGGAGATTCTTATTTTTGCTAAAATCACATATTTTTAGAAAATATAATGATTTAAGCCTTAAAAATTTCCATTTAAATCATTCCAATTTAAGAGGTTTTGATCAAACTACCTTGGATCAAACCCCCTTGGATAGAACCCTACTAGTTTTAAACCATACCTCTAATGGAGTCTCCTTTACACCTATCAAAATGTTGATAAAAAACCACTTTTGATTTACCTTTTGAGGGATAAAATGAATTCATTTAAAATTTATTTTTTGTAAGTATGTAGGCCTTCTTATAAGCTTCCCAAAAAGTATAATTTCAAATAAATTTAATTTTATTATTATATTTATTTTTTATTTCTCGTGAATGAAGGTTTTTCACCAAAAATCAAGCTCTTTGTTCTGTACATGTGGAAAAATAGTAGATTATCAAAAAAAAATTGAAAAATATAAGTGCACCAAATATTTAAGTCCTTGATCCAACAAAACAAAAAAAAATTGAATTTTGATACATACAAAAAAAATTATACATGTTATACGATCGCGCTATGTCTGAATTGTAATTTGTTTGACTTCGAAACTTGATTAAAGAAAAAATATTCAATAAAATACTATCTAACCAAGTGGAAGCACTAGATATTGGAGTTACAAATCTAAATTCGAAAGAATTAGAATTTTATCCTTCATGGAAAAAAAGTTATGTGTTATACGGTGAGCATCACTTTTTTTAAATGTTTTTTTTGAAAAAAACTAATTTTCGAGGGAGATGGAAAAATAAGTGCAATCTGATTCCAAAAATTTTGAAAAAAATATATTTATAATCTATAGAAAAAATTTCATGAAACTCTAGTTTGCATCATCTTCAAATTCCTCACGGTTTAGCCACTATAGGTGACCGAAAGTGAAGATTTAGTTAAAAAAATATTTCAGAGTCCAGTTTGGCCAAAAAATGTGATAATCTAAGTTGTTTCTCCTCTTCCCTCTCCTATTAGATATACCATTACTAAAGAAGAGGACATCACACTAAGTAATCATGACGAACACACAACACAACATGATGATGAGATCATAGACACATTTCTTAACATCATTCTACCTAGTCTACATTCATCTCCCAATTCATCCCCCATTTGTGAAAATCTTTTTGTGAGCAATCATGGAAATCACATTATTAGTGAGGAGGATATGTTGGAATTATATGATCAAATATTTACGACCTATGACAATCCTCTTTATTTTTCTTCCCCTATTTTGGAAGACATTAGTGGACAAAGGGATGCAATCACAGCTAATCATGATCATCATACTTGTTCTTCTCCTACTTGTGAAGAAGATATTTTGGGATTAGAAGAACTATACATTGAACATCATGAGAATCTTCTTGCTCCCTTTCCTAATGTTTCCCCCATCCAAGAACACATATATAAGAAAAGGATCCAATCATTGAAAAACAAGAATGTGATGCATTTTCTTCTCTTGCTGCCTTTCCCACTTGTGATTAGGCTACTTTGCAAATTTCTAACTCTGATGAACATATTACAAGCTCTCCTAGTAGGGTAGATAATATGGAACAAGAGAATGAGACATTCCAAACACCAAACAATTGCATAAAGTCTTCCCCTATTCTCCCCATTATCAATAATCAAACACATTCAACAATCAATAACTCCCTTGGTTGTGATGAAGTTATTTTGGATGAACCAAACCTTAATTGTCATGAACATCATGTGGTTTGTCATTCTCCTAAGAACTCTCCTTCTAGGGAGGATATTATGACCCAAGATAAAGATAAGATAGCATTCCCTTCAAAGACAATGAAGAATCTCACTTGTTACGAGATGTTAACATTATCCAACCTCGACTTATCCTTTATCCCCCTTCACATAAACCTTCACCTAAACTTGATTTTACTCTCCACCCACCTTCCCACAAACAAAAAACTCAAAATAAACCTGAATTTGTCATTTATCCACCTCAAAATAATGTATTGCAGTAGCTAATTTATAATACTGTTGCTCATACATATAAAACTCAAAATAATCTGCAACCACCACAACCAACCCCAATCTCTTTACCTTTACCTAATCCACCTAGTTCCCCTTGAATCATCCCACACACAAAGGAGTATGATCTTGTTGAACAACTTAAGAAAAATCCTACTAAGATCTCATTATGGGACCTTATTCAAGCCTCCCCTCACTATCACAACATGATCCAATCTACCTTGCAATAAGTTCATGTCCCTTCTAATGCATAACCAACTAACATCGTAGCCATAATCCAAGGAATAAATCCTAAAAAATAATTCCACCAAAGTTAGCTTCCTCCTTTGGAAGTACAAAAACAAAATGAAGCTTTTATGATTATTTCTCAATACAAACAAATAGGGATTAAGAGAACTCTTGTAGATACTATTTTTTCTCTTAACATATGTGTAGTAAACCTTCTCGATAGACTTGGTATCGATAGATCAAACATCCAATCTGATTCTTTATCCATGAGGGGATTTGAAAATGTAAGCAAACAACCACTTGGTGTGATCACTTTACCTCTTACAGTTGGAGTGGCCACATTGGAAACACCAATCCATGTTATGCCTAATGATCTTTCATATAACCTTCTTCTAGGTAGGCCATGGATTCATGCAATGAATAGTATGCCTTCCACTCTTCATCATAAAATGAAATATATCCACAACAACAAAGTATACACACTCAATGTTGATGATGATCCTTATAGTGTCTTACAACTTGAGCAAATCAAATAGAGCTCCTTGCATACATTAACACCAACCACACAAGTGGAACCCACACAACACGAGGACAAACAACGACATAGTGAACAAGCCATGAAGCTATTAACCAATGATTGGGTTTCCTTGGATTTTGAGCATTACTTCATGGGCAAGTATAAGATCATACACAAAAATTCAAATAGGGAAAACAAAACAATAGATTCCCCTTCGAAAGCATCTACCTCCACTACTTTAGAAAAAGACGAAAACTACACAGTCACCTTTGATGGTGCTTATGATCAACCACCACCTAATCCAAAAGCAATGAAGAAGCTTTATGGAAAAGGTTATGAGCTTATGAAACAACTTGGCTATAGTGGAAAAGGATGTGGTTCTCAAGAACAAGGTATTTGCAACCCTATAGATCCTAACACACAACAAACAACTCATGGTCTCAGTTATTGTCCTATAATAGAGATCACCAAACCTTCACCCAACATCACCAGTCTCCCACAACACTTTCCTACATCATCCTTAACAACTAATGGTCTTGAACATCACCTTTTTACCCAACATGCAAAACACAACTATGCCTTTGCTTAATGTTAATGTCATCTCACAAAATGCTCATGACTTGAATTCGTTAGATTTTGTATCCTCCTATAATGGAGAGAACAAAATCTTGCAATCTAAAGAGTCTTGTGTAAGTATGACATCTACTACTAAGAAAAATTTATCTTTCACACCAACCACAAGACCACCTTTTATCATTGATCAAGATGTTATCTTGTTGAGACTCCTCCAAGATCACTTGATCTCTCTCCCTTCAATAACTCAAAAGAAATGTTATTCCAAGACTTCATATTGTGTCTATCATAGATTTTATGGTCACTCCACTAATGAATGTAATTATTTGAGTCATAAAATCCAACATTTTCAGGAGTTTGGTAGGCTTCCCTCTGTGGGGGCACCTAATTCCTCTAATTGATATCAATTTTCACTCTCACCTACACTTCATCTATCATTTTGGCTAACCCTTGTCCTACACTCAATGGGGGCAAGGGGTTATGTAGCCTCACCCTCATATGCCACTTTTCTTTGCCTCTTTTGACTAATTTTTAACCTTTCATGAACACATAAGAGCAAGCTTGGGATGTGGACAACATGCCTTAAGTTGGCTTGCATGTGGCATACTACCTTTTTCATGATGTAGCTTATTAGAACCATATGACTTGGCATAGGTATTTTCGAGTAGCTCTCATGTTCTCCTTCTTCTACTTTAAATAAATTTCCCACAATAATGGTGTTTGCACCCACTTTAAAGTGGGAGCATAAATCACCACTCACATTTCATTGTGCTATTTTCTTTTTCTTGTGATTTTCTCTCTTGGAAGCATTAAGTACAATGTTTCCCAGGATGAAACCTTGCACTTTTCCTCTCTTGGAAAAAAGATGAGATCATTTGCACTTATCCTCTCTTAGAGACATTGGGAATGATGTTCACTAAGATAAGACATTGCACAAACAAAGAAAAATCCCTTTGAACAATCCTTAATATTATTCTGCATTAACAATGTCTATGACTGTCAAGCATGTGAATTTTTGCTTACCTCGTAGAGCTCAAAAAAACATCATCTTCTTTGTCATGCCTTATTAAAGTTATCAGGAGGTATAAATTTGATATGGTTGAGTAGGAAGCCCACTCAGTGGCACGACTTTCCCCATAGCCACCTTTGTGTTTGTGATTTCATACCAACTAGCGTATTTTTCACACCTTTTGGAATTTCTCACCCCACAGACAATCAAAAAATTTGTGACCCTAGAGTGAGTATGTTGTCAACTTTTCACCCCACAAAGGACCTAAGGTTCTATGGCCCTAGAGTGAGTGCATCCTTTCACCCCATCTTTCTTCCTTTTAGCTCTTGTCATTGCATGATTTTGTATCTTGATGGCTTGACTTAGGATCTTTGATCCTAGGGGCTTCACCACCTCCTTGATATTTTTCATTCTTTTTCATCTATATCTATACACTCAAATCTCTCTTGAATGTCTACTTTAGTGTGAGTTTTAAGCAAGTTCATACTCTCACTAAAGTAGGGGATAAATGCACCATAGAAAAAAGGACCCTTTGTTTGACATGGGATTAATTCATGATAAATTGACTTAATGAGGCCTTGATTCAAGTGTTTTGAGGCATTTTATGCATCCACACTAGGTCTTGGGCCCTTATAAATTGAATAACATGCTTTTAATGATGTCTTGTAAAGGTGTTGTAAAGTGTTGTAAGATGATTTCACTCTTTTCTAGACTTAATAAACCTATTTCTCCCTAATTCAACATTATAAAATGTGTTTAATAACATTATTACATCAATTTAGAAGGCTTATAACTTGAACCTGATGTTAAACTAGTGTTGTAATGTGTCTTGCACATTCACATTTGTTCTTATGCCTTCCTAGGCTATGTGGACCTCATTTTAGTGTTGTAAAGTGTATTTAATCACACTTTCACATTGGTTTTTGTGTCCCAAGCCCTATTTGACATTCACATCATCACTAATAGTCCCATATTAACCCATATTGTGTATCTTGAAGCTTAATTTAATCAAATACCTGATAAAGTTGCATTTTAAACCTTATTTCATTATCTCTTGGCTTCCTAGCTATCAAATTGGCCCATGTGGGACCCATATTCCATGCATGGTGATTTAGTCCCATCCAAGTGGGACCCATTCACCATGTATGGTGAATGAGTCCCATTTGGCCCAATTTTGACCTTTGAGTGGAAAAAAAGTGAAATTTAAGTTTAATATTACTTCATGCCGGCCTGTGATGAGGTAATATAATGGGTAAAATAAGAGAATTTCCTATAAATATAAGTCTTTTAACCCATTTTCACATCTCTCATCTCTTATCACTCATCCATCCATCATTCTTCTATCTCAAGTCAAGCAACTTAGGGTTTTATCAATGCAAGACATCAAGAAAGCTCCTAAAGACATTCAAGGGTTGAATCTTCTTCCATTGCTATAGAAATCCAATATCACACATCATAGAAAGGTAAAAAATTCCATTATTGCATGTTTCATTTCATTCTTACACCATTTTGGTTTAATTACTTAAAAGGGGTTTGATCAAGGCAAACCCCCATGCCCTAACATTCAATATCTCTTATCCTTGTCTTGTGTGTTTGCAGATTTAGCACTATTGGAAGCTTGGAAATCATTGAAGATCAAGTTGCAAAGTTTCTCAAGTCTTCTCCTCATTCAACAAGTCAAAATATCAACAAAAACTCATTTTAAGATCCGTAAATCAGAGTTTCGAAAGCGGACACTTGTAGGAAGTCAAAGTGCAAATCGGAAGCTCTGGATTCCACTTTTAAAAATCTAGAAATTCAAAATTGAACTCATTCAGCATGGGTGGAAAATGAGTCCCACTCCAAGGTCAGTTTTGTGTTTTCTGCATTTTTAGACACTGTTTTGATAGAAATAAGTTTCAGCTCAATTTGGCAAAACTAGGACTAATTTGCCCAGAATGGTGAATGAGTCCCACCAGGCTTGAAAATCAGCATCAATAGTGTTTCAAAAGCAATTTCTAGTCTCCTTCAAGTTTTCAAGTGCACACTTCAAGTTTCATTCATTTATGTTTAGCTTTGCATTTGTTTCTAGTTCATTGTTGTATTACACAATGTGTTTTCAAACATCACTTGTTTCTTAGGTTTTGCATTCATATTTGCTCAATTTCATATCTTAGTTGCACTTATATCATTTCATTTATCTTAAAAAACATCATACATAACATAATTTGAATGAACCCTTTAGCATTTTTGGCCCTGTACTCTCTCCTTTTAGGTGAAAAACCCTAGAAGAGTTAGGGAGTCTTGTGGGTGCCAAAAATCTACAGTTCACCTACAATAGGATTGATCACCCTTCCATTACAAATAGGACCAAAAATATTATATGTCACATTCTCCATCATCCCACAGTCAGACCAATTTTGTTTGAGGCTAGGCCATCCACGACTTCACTGAATGAAAGTTTCCCCCTCGGTTGTACACAAATGCTTAAAGTTTCAATTTGAAAATGAAATATTCATCGTTCACCATAGCGGCTTTAACCCATTGTCTTCCAAAGGAAAATTTTCCTTAGAATCCTTTTGGCCCAAGCCCATGGAACCTATAAGGCCACGACAAGACTTGTTTTTCATATCTTACCAAAAATTCAAAACAAAGAAAATAGCTAAATTATCCCTAAGAAACATGTCCCCTTCCACTTTTGCACCTCCCATACTTGATGAAACCATGATTGAACCTAAACAAGAACCAAACAATCAAGACCAACCAACAACAAAAAATTCACCTACATCATCGAAAATACCAAGAGATAATGACAACAACCACATCATGCCTCCTCAAATAAAACAAGTTTACAAGGAAAAAGAGAAAGTGGATGACCAACCTCCTATGGTTTCTTCTATTCCTCCCCTTAGGGATGAAAAGATAAACTATGGTTGATCAACCTATTCTTACACAAACACAACTTCAAAATAAAACCAAAAGAAATAGAATTTCTTAGAAGCATTGACATAGGCATCATGCACTCGCTCGCAAGTTACATGAACCTAATAACAAAAGTCCAAATCTGAACTTGACTGAAGCAATGTATGATAATCCTCCTGCCCACCTACCACAAATTGATCTAATACAGCAATCACAACAAGAGTTACACTCTTCATCGGATATTATCATTCATCCTCCTATTGTGATTAACTTGGATGACAATGAGGAAACAACTAAAATTGATGAAGATGTGCATCATGAATTGAATCCATTATTTTCCTCTTCCATGAGCTTAATTGAGACATCTCCTATATATAGAGTGATGAGACTATTACTTCTCTTGCTTTGGCACTTGCTTTTGTCGTTTAGCTAGTCGTTCACCATTAGAACATAATGAACATGATTAGGAGGCAGATGACTTATGGTTGACTTGCATTTTCCCTACTAGTCTTTTGCATTTTCCTTTGTGTGATTGCATGTGTGTAATGTGATCCCCCCATAATGTTTTCTTTTATGTTCTCTCTCTCTTTGTGTCATTCCTCCATTTGTACCTTCATTGTTCTCTATGTTGTGTAGCACTTTCACTTCTTTTCATTTTCCTTTTCTTATATTTTCCTTTTGGGGATGATGCAAGGCATTGAGACAGCCATGTCTCCTTCATGTTGAACCAAAAGGCTTTCTTTTTCTTTTCCTTTTCCTTTTCTTGTTTTTTTCCTTTTGGAGATGATGCAAGGCATTGAGACATTCACGTCTCCTTCATGTTGACCCAAAAGCTTTTCCTTTTTTTCTTTCACCTCTTTTTTTCATTTCTCTTGTGTTTTCCTTTTGGGGATGATGCAAAGCATTGAGACACCCTATGTCTCTTCCATGTTGACCCACAAGTTTTTTCTTTGTTTTCATTCTCTTTGTGTCATTCTTCTAGTTCTATGTATTTTGGGGATGATGACAGTTTTGAGCTCCTTACAAAACATTGTAGCAATGAGCATAATGACCCCAAATCCATAGATCCCTTATGTATTTGGTGTTTTGGGGGCAACCCCTCTTTCTTTTTTTCTTTTTCTATTACATGACGCATGCTTATTCGAAAACATATGACTTGGCATGGGACTTTCCAAGTTGGCTCTCATGTCTTCTTTGTTTGTATTTTTCATTTTCTACTTTAAAGTAATTGCTCACAGTATGATGTGTAGCAATTCCTTTAAAGTGGGGGAATACATTGGCATATTCTTTTGCATTTTTCCTTTTCATGGTTCTTAGTGTAGCCTTCCTACTTCATACGATGTGTTTTTCACTTTGTAGATGACATTGTGTATGATGTCCTTCATGAGCATGATCTATCTTGCATATTATATTACTCTTAGTGGCCTGATGAGATGCATTGCATCCCCTAAGTTGTGAATTTTCTATTCTTTGATCAGTCCTCTCTTGGAGACTTAGGCACAATGTTCCCTAATTTAAAACCTCACATGAACTAAGAAAGACTCCTTTGAATATTCTTTGCATGTTTCATTTTGCATTTGTTGTTATATGATCACCTTGCATAACATAGCTTGCATGCCTATGGAGCCATCACATTTTTTCATGAGCTCCAAGCATACAAAATTTTTCTTGTCTCATGAAGCTCATTTTCTTTTGTGGTGCCTTATTAAAGTTATTAGAAGGTATAAATTTGGTATGGTTGGGTGGGAAGCTCAATCCAAGGCATGACTTTCCCCATAGCAACCTACATGTGTGTGAGTGCATACCATCCATGAGTGTATGTTTCTCACCTTTTAGGACTTCTCACACAACAAACATCTATAAGTTCTATTGCCTTAGAGTGAGTATGCATTTTTCATATAAACATCCTAGATCTGATCCACATCAGGATGGACAAATGATCAAAGCTTGACCTAATTCTTTGTTTTCTTTATTTTCTTTTCTTTTCTCCTTTTTCATCTTTGGCAATGTATGATTGGCCTTGTCATGTGTGTTCCTTTGCGCTTATGTTTGGTTTGCTATGATATCTTGATCCTAGGGACTTGATCACCCCTCTTGATTGTTGTTGTCTCATCTTTCCAACATGGGTGCATTTGGATCCCTCTAGATGTGCATGTTTGTCTACTTTAGTGTGAGTTTGAAGCAAGTTCCTCCTCTCACTAAAGTGGAGGCTTAATGTAGCATAGAAAAATTGATCTTTGTACATTTTGGCTTATTTTTTCCTCGATTTAGTGTTGTAATGTGGTTAACACATTCACATTAGGTCTTGGGCCCTTTTGAACTAATAAGGATTTTAATGGAACCTTGCAAAAGTTTTGTGAAGTGTTGTAACACACTTTCACACTTTTCTAAGGTCTTATTAATGTATTTCACCTAAATAACCCCTTTTTATCATTTACCAAGCCTTATTTCAAAGTGTTGTAAAGTGTTGTAACAAAATTTCACACTTTTCTAGGCTTTTCATTAATAATTGGGATTTATTATGCTTTAATTGGCCCCATTTTTCATCTACAGGCCTTATGATTATTTTTTAGAATAAACCCAATAAACATCATTTAAAACATTAAAGTCTTGAAACCCACCTCAAATTCCTAAGGTGGGACTCATTTTCCATTATGGGTGAATCAGTCCCCTTAGGTTGGACCCATTCACCCGAAGTGGTGAATGAGTCCCCTTTGGCTCAAAATTCAAAGTTAATTCAAATTTCTGGTGGGTTTTTATTTTCTAAGATCTAAGGCTGGCCTGTGATGATATATTTTTGGGAATTATTACATAATTAAGTATAAATATAAGGATTCTCTACTCATTTCATGCCTAATCAATCTATCAAGTATTCTAAGCATTTCAAGCATTTTTAAGTCTACATCCATTGGAGCCATTACTTGCATGTTTGCAGCATTCTACTTCAAGGGTTTGGTGAGTTGTAGCATTTCCTTTTGTTCATTCATCATTCTCTTTCCATATTTCATTTCATTTCAAGGGTTTAATTACCAACATGAGGTTTGACCAAGGAAAACCCCTATTCACTAACCCCACAACAATTTTTCCCTCTCTTTCCATGTGATTTGCAAGTCTAGGTTGAAAATTTGTCAAAGAGAAATATTGTAAAAATTTCCATGAAGTTGTCAAAGCCATTCAAAGTTATCAAAGTCCTAAGAGAAGCTTGGAGAACACCTATAGGTTGAATTTGATAGTTTCGTACTTGGATCTGAATCAGGAGTAGAAGAGCAAACCAAGAACTACAAATTCCACTTTTGAATTTCTAGAAATCTAGAAGTGGACTAATTTTCCATTAGTGGCGAATGAGTTCTACTATAGGAATATAAGAGATATTTTTGCAGATCTGAGTACCCATTGTTGTGCAGTTTTCGCACACATGCCCCACTGAAAGTAGGGACCCCCTTTTTCGCTCTGATTTCTGGTGCTTTGGCTCTTTTGGTTTTGAGGATTTTCTTGCTTGGGAATGTGCTTGAATGTTTATCTTTCTTACCCTAATGATCCCTTTAGGTTATGCATTGAAAATCTTAAGTTTTGAATAAAATTTAGGTTTTTCAATGACCTCAGGAATTTATGCTCTGGGCAGAATTCCCCAGTTTTACTGAAAGTACAATGGGTAAGCTTTAACCCTATGATTTAGAGATTCTGGCACCTCACGGAATTCCTCCTAAACTAGACTTCTTTGAAATTCTGTCACCTTGTCAAATTCCCAGATTGCGTTCTAACCTATCTTGTCGATGAAGTTAATGCTTGATACTGGGTGCTGCCACAATAGTGGTTTACAATTTCTAGGAGATCCTTATTTTTGTTGAAATCACATATTTTTAAAAAATATAATGATTTAAGCCTTGAAATGTTTCATTTAAAGGATTCCAATTGAAGAGGGTTTGACCAAACCACCTTAGACCAAGCCCCCTTGGATAGAACCCCGCTAGTTTTCAACCATACCTATAACAGAGTCTCCTCTACACCTATCAAAATGCTGATAAAAAGCCACTTTTGATTTACCTTTTGGGGGATCAAATGAATTGATTTAAAATTTATTTTTTTGTAAGTATGTAGTCCTTATTATAATCTTCCAAAAAAGTATTATTTTAATAAAATTTAATTTGATTATTATATTTATTTTTTATTTCTTGTGAATGTAGGTTTTTCACCAAAAATCGAGCTCTTTAAAACCACTTTTGATTTACCTTTTGGGGGATCAAATGAATTCATTTAAAATTTATATTTTTGTAAGCATGTAGTCCTTATTATAATCTTCCAAAAAATTATTATTTTAATAAAATTTAATTTGATTATTATATTTATTTTTTATTTCTTGTGAATGTAGGTTTTTCACCGAAAATCAAGCTCTTTATTCTGCACATGTGGAAAAATAGCATATTATCAAAAATAAAAAATAAAAAAAATGAGTGCACCAGATATTGAAGTCCTTTATCCAACAAAAAAATTAAAATTGAATTTTCATACATACAAAAAAAGTTACATGTTGTACGGTCGCGCTATGTCTAAATTGTAATTGGTTTGACTTCAAAACTTGATTAAAGAAAAAATATTCAATAAAAAAAATCTAACCAAGTGGAAGCACTAGATATCGGAGTTAAAAATCTAAATTCGGAAGAATTATAATTTTATCCTTCATTGAAAAAAAGTTATGCATTATACAGTGAGCGTCACTTTTTAAAAATGTTGTTTACTGAAAAAAACTAGTTTTCGAGGGAGATGGAAAAATAACTGCAATCTGACTTCAAAATTTTTGAAACAAATGTATTTAGAATCTACAAAAAAAAATTCATGAAACTCTAGTTTGCATCATCTTCAAATCCCTCGTGGTTTAGCCACTATAGGTGCCTGAAAGTGAAGATTTAGTTAAAAAAATTATTTCAATGTCTAGTTTGGCCAAAAATTGTAAACCACTATTGTGGGATCACCCTAGTATGACCTCTGCAACAAGTATTTAGGTGACTCCTTGGAAAATTATGCATCACTAGGCTTTCATCATTTTCTCTTTGCTACTTTTGAGATCTTGGTCTTGAGTGTTTGGCGTTTTGGCAATTGGACTGGTTGATTTCTAAATTCGGTGGCAAATTTCTTGAATTTCCATTGCAGTTGTCACTAGGGCATCCAAGTTTGTTATCAATCTCCTTTGAAGATATATTTTTTTCATCCATGGTATGTAACTTTTACCTCACCTTTGAATAATGAGTGAATGTGATATTTTGATGTTTTGAATGCATTTGGGGTTTGAACTTCATAGGTTTGGCGTCAAGTTTTCCAAAACTAGGGTTTAATTTGTTTTCTTTGCAGAATCTTAGAACCTAGTTGAGGTCCCTAGTTGAGTTAGTAATTTTTTAGCACCAAGCTCTCCCAAATCACTCCTTCAGGCTTGACCCATGAGTAATCTTGTTGCAATTTAGGGTTTTGGGAGGGCGATTCCCCAAGTGAGTTCATGAGGCTACCTTTGATTCATTAGCTAGTAACTCACTTAGGCATGTTCCAAATAGTTTATCTTGAGCTTAACTAGACAAATAAGTTCAATTCAAGTTTAATTCAAGCTCATTTTCCGCATTCATGGTGAAGATTTCACAACTACAACCTAGGGCATCATGATTGCAACCTAGGGCATCGCCAATCCTCACCAATTTTCCTTTGAGAGTGAGTTGAGGACTCAAAATGATTAATAGGAAACATAAAATGAATTTCATTCAAGCCTAAAATCCCAAGTCTGTGACCGTTCATTTGTTCCAGGCAAGATCATGAAAATTGACAGTTTTTGGGATCCCGAGGCCTTCACGGAATTTCCATACCCTCAAAAAAAAATTGATTTTCCTTTGCCCTATCATTTTTCTGGAGGTGTGCAAAAGGCCCGGAGTTTCAAGTTCCTCATGGAATTCCTTCTTTGATGGATTTTCTCAGATTTTACCAAAGTGACATCGCAGTATAAAGAATCTGAGAGATGAATGAATTTAATGTTGTGTATTTGACATCTCATGATTGATATTGATGATTTAAATGTTCTCACATGTTTTCCTTTCATGTTGTAATGATGAAAACTGATGACATTTGTGCTTGATCGATGAAGTTCACCAGACGTGGAATGTCCCAGAATTCCTCTCTGGTCAGTTTTCCCTAGATTGCTCAAAATCCTAGATTTAAAATGATTATGTTTTATGATTAATTTGAGGGATTTTTATCCTGATTTTGATCTAATGTAATGATGAATATGTTGTTTGTGGGTGACTAACCTTGATTCTAATATTATAAAAGGATTTATTGTGGTTTTTTTTGTTGGATGCAGGCTGAATCAAGTAGAGCAGTAGTCAAGAAGACCAAGGACAAGCAGACAAATCCAAGTGTTGAAGGGTCTGCTATTTCCAAGGTAGAAAGGGTCAAAATGGATATAAAGAGTAGGATCCTAGAAAGAAATTTGGCTTCCATCTAGTTAGAGGTCATAGATACAAATGTAGGCCAATGGGATTATGAAGAATTCAAAGCAAGAATGGCAGCACAAAACCTTCCCCTGTTGGCTAGAAGGATGGTAGAGTTCGGATTGGCCCATGTAGCTAGATTTCCTCTCACAGTTCAATGCTATGAGCTAGTGCTAGAATGTGCCAGACATTATGATAGGGGCACACAAAGGATAGTGAGCCCTCAAGGGAGAATAGTGGAAAATCTTAACCCTATGTCTATAGCCCAAACCTTTGACATTTCTAATAGGTCTCATGTGGTGGGTTTTGATATGGACATAGCAAAGAAGTATTATGATGAAGACATCATCAAATCACAGCAGGTCATCAATTCTTGGCTAGAGAAACCTAAGTATCACTTCTCCAAACTACCTAAGCAATTATTCAAAGCAAAATTCAAAAAGGAATACTATGATGCTATCACACTCCTTAGTAGGGTGGTAGGATTGAAGAGTGCAAGAGTATTTGAAAACTAGATGTTCCATGTCATTGTGAGGATGGAGCAGAATATTGACTATCATTGGGCAAGCATTATAAGTGCAATGATACACGAACAAATGTGTAATGTGCTACAGACAAAAACCTTCACAATGACCTCTTACTTGATTTATGCACTTGAAAGGTTCCATCCATACAAGGGGCCAAGCACAAGGGGTGTGTTTGGGCGAGATGCGATTTATGAGTTGTACCCACAATTACACTTGGGAATCACAAGTTATAGGAGGGTGAATGAAACATTCACCATGTATATCACAAGGCTATTATAGGGAGCAAAGCATATTCGGATCTCAGAAAATGCCAAAGAGCTAATCAAGAGGTTTGGAGCTTGGTTTATCCAGTTCCCTACCTTCTCATACATCAAAATAGATGGTTGTTAGAGGGCCCCATATAGACTCCCTACATATCCCAAAGATCACATTATACTTTTGGAAGTCACAAGAAATATTTGTGATTTTGATGCAATTGTTAAGAAAGACAAACATAAGACTAGGTTTGGTGGTGACTTTCCTTTGAGAATAGGCAGTAATGAAGCTTTCCCCTCTATTAATTCAGCCCATGCTTCTGAGGAGGAAATGAGCACTTTGAGTCTCTCTTTCCATTCTAAGAAATCAAGATTTGATAGGAATGGTGAGGTACAAAAGAGGGCCAGCAGGGAATACAACCATAAGGATTATGTAGAGGATTATTGGGCTAACAGTAAGGATGAATTTGAAGTTAGGAGAAAGAATTTTTACAGGTTGCCAGTGAACTTGGTCCAACTATACAACATAAAGGCAATTCCTAATTAGATTGAAGATGATGGGGATTTGATTTAAATTCATGACTATGAGCCTATGAAAGACAAACTGGTAGGAGAGATAAACTGGATGGAGGAAGAGAAGATAGAATTAGAGCAGATCATGACTCCAATAATTAGATACATCAAGTTATGGCTAAAGCATAAGATTTGGGAGTTAGAGAGTGAAGGTGTGCAATGCAACTATGACCTAATGGGGGACTTGGAGTCCCATTCCACTACTAAGGAATCAGGTGAGCAATTTTCTAAAGGTAAAGCTAAGGTAGATTCCCATTTTAAAATAAGAATCAAGGGTTCTCAAACAAAGGAAGGGGGAAAACAAAGGAAACTGATTGCTAAAAAAAGGAAACATATTTCAAGAACAAAGAGGTCTGCAGAAGAACAACCTGATGAGGAGGAAGAGAGAGATAGTTCTCCTGAGCCCAAAAGGAGAAGGGTAACTTAGACTTCAAAGAAGAAAGATGAATCTTCTATGGAGAAAGAAGAAATTGGCCCACCAGTAGTGAATGTGGAGAGTTCAAGGGAGAAGACGCAGGTGTACACAAAAAGATCAAGAACTCCCTCTCCCAAGGATGGTGCACCAAAGAAAGGTGTTCCCTTAGCTGTCCCTACCATAGAACATGATAATGTCCCTCCTCCTCATGAAACTCATAATGTACCAAGTGAGTCTAAGGATGTAGAGGATCACCAAGATCAAGGAGAAGAATAATTTTAAGAAGGTGAGCTCTACAGTACATAGGCAGAGATAGAAAAGATATTGCAGTCCCCTCTGGCGACTTATGGGGATTAACCTACCCAAAATGAAGAAGATAGACCCCCACAGAGAGAGGAAGTGCCAATCAAGATCCCTTCACTAGTGCATGAAGAAGAAGAACATGATAAGGGAAGTGAAGATAAGACTGAAGAGATTCCTGATGAGCAAAATCTAAATATGGATTCCTCTAAGGAGCAGCAGGATGTGGTTGGACAGGGTAATGTGTAGTCGGATTCCACTGTTCCTAGTTGGCTAGACAAAGAATTAAAGAGTAAAAAAATTATAGTGGATGATACTCCTCCCAACTGGGATGAATTACTGGAAAACATAAGAAAGGGAAAAGCAAAGAAGAAGGCCAGGGTTATCTCTAGGATTGAAAGAGATGAAGCTAATAATAGGGTGATTCGCATTGCCACCCTTGTACTAGATAAGAATAAATATGAAGTGACTGGTAGGAATTACAGTGTGCAAACTATCAGCTTGGGGGCCACCTCCATGATGCAAGAAGTTGAAGAATTTGAAGTCTCCAGTGCTGCTATTTTGAGAAGATTAAAGAAAGAAGTGCAAGCTAAGAAAGATTTGAAGAAGGAGAATGACAAACTAAAGAGGTATTTGTAGGATTTGATGAAACCCTTGCAATCCATCAGCTCCTCATCATCTATTGCAAGTTTTCTACCACAAGATATAATAACTGAGCTGGAGAAGATGAAAACCACTACACATGCCACACTGAATTGGTTGCAAGGAGTGGAGACGAAAGGATATAATCCCATTAAAGATATCTTGTCAACTGGTGGAGATGCTATAAGATCAATAGAGTGGTTAAAGAATGTACTAGCTCAAGATAAGGAGGATGTTGATCTCTTGTTGCAAAAGACCAAGACCATCATGGAATACACTAAAGACAAACTGGTAAGTGATGGAATTCTTCCTTCTTCCAAAGTTGCAAAACCCTGGGAATGGTATGAAGTTTTGCAAATAAGGAAAACGGTTTTGAAGAAAGTGCATAAGCAAGGAAAGCCAATTGAGAATACCCTATTTAAATCTACAACAAGTGCACTTCTTTCTTTGAAGTTATGATAGGTAGAAAAAGGTTTGGACCAAAGCATCTGAACTTGGAACAACTGAGGAAATGGTGGTGAGATGTATATTCTCCAGTCAATGAGGACCCAGTTACCGAACACCAATTAGATGATGCAGCCACATACATGGAAGTGATGGATAAGTATCAAACCCTGAAGGAGGATTGGGATAAGGTCATTAAGCAGTCAAGACAAGACATCAAATCCATTAAGAGGAAAATTAAGGTGTTAGTTATTCCACCTATAGCCAACTTGGAGAAGGTATTTTTGATGGTGCAGGATAAAGTGGAATGAGATAAGGACAAAGGGGGGAGCAGTTAATGCAATTCCTCATCAGAATTTGTGCTTCCCTATTATTCCTCTTCATCCTTCACATGTATTGGATTGAACCATGTTGGAGATCCCAGGATGACCTAGATGGAACACATGCATTTAATGCACATTTTACTTTGTTTTGAATTCTTTTTTGGCTGACTTATTTTTGGGGCCTATTGTTTGTAACCCTATTTGGGCCGACATAAGATGTAATCTCTATAAATAGGGATATTGCCTCATTTGACAGGGCTGGATAGTTTTACATTAGAGAAAATTGAGCATTAGAATAGGGAGTTAGTAGCTAGGTTATTTTCAAGCAAGTGTTGTAATAGAAGACTAGAAATGTTGCTACTTTGGACGATTTAATGCAAGTAAAGGCATTGTGATTTGGTGCCCTTCCTATGTTGATTTTATCTGGCATGGTTCCTATGATTCTATCTTTTGAAATTGCTTGAGTTTATTTGATATATGTTAGATTTGATGTTAGATAACTTAATGGCATTTATGATTTGATTCTTGAAGTGTTGCAACAATCTCTAGTCCATACTTTTTGTAGTTAGCTAATGGTTAGTTTCTTTGCAAAGTTAGCCTGGACTTTAATATTCATTGTGCTTAGTTCAGTTATGAATGTTTGTTCATCTCAATTGCAATAGGGTTGTTTAGATAAATGTTCATGATGTGAAAATATTTTGTACCTTAGAAGATTGCACTATTTTTGTAAGATTGCATATTTATCTGAGTCAAGCAGGAATTGGTTTCAGAGGGATTGGTCCATTTCAAGTATTTTTTCATTTGCACTATTAATCTTAGGATTAGTGTTGATCTTAGAAATCTCTTTGAAACCCTTATCTTTTGCTATTTATTTGTTATCTGGGTTAGTTTTAGGATTAAAAGCATCACCTTATTGTTTCATTTGATGAAAGTACACTTCCAACATTGTTCATTTGTAAGGCCCCTTGTGATTACCAACATTTTCACATTTATCACTGAGTTGTTTATGCATTGTCAAGACCTGACATTAGAGACCTTGGGGTTGTCTCTTGAGGCTTTCTGATATAGATTTACCTTTCAAGAGAGATAGGATACTTGTATCTTTTTTGAGTTGTTGCTATGTAGAAAACACCATCAACACCCACTTGTCCAAAACCTGTCTTGGCCTTTTTCACCTGAAGCAGGACTAAGTTGCCCAACTTGGCATATGTGTCCCACTTGGCCTAAAAAGAAGCAATTTAAGGATTCCAGAGCTCCATTCCATCTTTCTCTAGTTTCTAGGTGCGCACGTTAAATCTCATAGTTTTCTGACACAATTTATTTGCATTTCTAGGTCCTTTTGCATATCATAGTGTGTTTTCAAACATTTTTCATTTTCTAAGTTTACACTTGGTGGTGAACCCCTTTATCAGTTTTCAACCTTGAGGAAAATTCTCTTTTCTATATTTCAATCTCCTTTGCATTGAAATCCCAAGGGTTTGTTCTTGAGTGAAGTGTTAAGGTTTTTGTATCTCTCACCTTTTAGGTCAAAAACCCTAGAAGTGTAATAGAGCCCCACATAAAAAAATATTTGTTTTAGGTTGGAACACAAGTGAATATAGGTAACATCTCACCTCTGTAAAATTTTTAATTAGGGGAAATATTTCATCAAACAACTCAGGACATGAAATCCTTAAATAATATGTAGAAAATAGTGAACACATGGAGGAGATGATCAAGGGAATTTAGGGAAATTTTCCTCATTTGAAGGGGGACTCTACTCAAGCACCTTTAGTACAACTAAAGATGATTATATATGAACTCTTACAAGACCCCAATTTTCATAAGGATAAGATCAAGAAAGAGGTAAAGGTAGAATTCCAAAAGAATAAGATGAATGAAGTCTTGAATGAGTGTGCTACTATCCAATCATAATTGGAGACTCGTCTCAACACAATCAAAGGCACTAACAAGGAGATCGACCAAATGTTCCAGTATTTTCTATAGTGGCCTACCATTGTGGCTTCTACCATAGATGCATACCTTAGAGACCCAAATTTTTCATAGCTCACAATGTTATGATGCCATTAAAGATATAGATGGGATTATTTGGGTGAATATTGAAGGTCTCCATGATCAATATCAATAACTATAGGATCAAAGGGATAAGATCTGATGGAAGTTTCATCAGCTTAAAGAATTTTTCTACTTACGATTGACCCATTTTTTGATATTGTACATGAGGCTCAGTGGTTTTCCTAAAGTTTTAAAATCCCCACCACTATTTTGGAATCCAAAAAGCAACTAACTTCCAACTTCATATGCACATCAATCAGCTATAGTTGGTGAAAAATAATAGGATGATCACCTTACTACCCTCCAAGGCATCTATTCAAACATTCTACTAGCAAAGCAAAGTTGACTTGATGACAAGTCAAGGTTTTGAAGAGGGGATGATGTTAATCAAAAAATAATGTATAGACATCGGTCAGAGATATTCAATATCTAATGAGAAAGAAACTTTTAGAACATGATCTTAGGAAGATAGAATGTACTCTAGGGATGTTATCTAAGGTTCGCATCCCCTATTGTAACTATAAGTAGATAGAAAGATCTATTCACTAGTAGAGCAGATAAATATAGAGTAACATAGAGTGATTTATGATAGAATAAAGAAGAATATAGAGTATTGATGATAATAGAGATATAAGGAATATAATGAATGATTCTTGATATGATAAACATGAAGAAATTTGAATTCTGATTTATCTAGTGTGTATGTTATTTTATTCTAATTTACAACTAATCTTGGATCTGGAATATCTTCTTGTGCTACCTCAATAGGACCAACTCTAGGGCTAAAGACTACAACTAGTAGATATCCTTTGGGTACAGAACTCTGGTGTGTAACCCTCGGATTTATTGTTAACAATTCCCAAAACTAAGTATCTTTCTTTCATTGTATAGTATGCACAAAATGTAGAATGGCATGCACATTATAGGAACATGTGTTGGTGAGACTTAGGGTTCACAACTGTATTATTATTGTTGTAAAATCATATAAATGTTAACTCATTATATCTTAATTAGATGTACAAGAATGTTAAGTGTATTATTAAGTGATTTTTTTGTGAGGAGGATGTTGTGCTTGTGGTGTTAATCAACTAGACTATGTTTTCCTTGACGTGTGTTAAGAATTGAATATCCTTGTTTGAGAAAATGTTTTATCATGATTGTGTATGCCAATTGGTAGAATAGAATGTTTTAAATACCATGGTGGAACATTGGGTAAATACTTAATTCCTTTAACTAAAATATTTTTGATGTGTGCCATTATTAGTAATTTTTATTGTTAAAAAAGTAGAATTATGGTACCTATTGAATTTCAATGGGATTTTGATTTAAAAAATAATGTATTCCATAAGTGTGTGTGTGTGTGTTATGATGCACCACCTTGTAAATGAGAATTTAATTCATAGATATCGCATGGTTTAGTATATCGCATTTCATATATTTTTTAGATGAGTTGGAATGTATTATGATTTTTTTGAAATTATGAAGGTATGGTTAATATTTTATTTATACCTTGGAAAGAGTAATCATAGTGGATGTTGGAGGTAAATTCTTGAAAATTTTATGGGAATCATGGTGTATTTATGTGTAAGGAAATGGTTTTGATGTATTAAAAGATGAAATTGGAAAGCAAGTCATTTTATATTCTCTATGGATGTGAATACCCCATAATAGTTCTTATGTTGTGTTTTGTGGATATCTTGTGTGCGATTTATGTACTTATTAGATTTTGGTATTGGATACACATCCTTGGATGATGTGTTTGGAATGCTTTTCATGTTTTCTTATTTTTCACCTTGTTGAGAGCCTTCCAAAGGATGGTTGATACGTCAACATGTGTGGTGTCAAGTAGAGTCATGGTACACTAAGGAAGGCTATGGTAATATGTTGTGACATTGGCATGGAGCAATCTTATTGCCCATGTCCTTTCTAAGTAGGATGAACCACCTACTTCCCCTATGTAATGGGTAGCTGAGTGGTTCATAGTGTTAGCCTATTCCTCATTGTGCTTGATGGTAACATCAAAAGTGGTACTAGTTACCAATGACAAGCTTGCTCTTACCCCATTATTTTATGTATATCTCATTCCAGCATTGGAGATTGAGTATGCCATGTTGTGATGATTAGGTCATATCTATCTATGTTTATATATGGTTCCCATGGATATGATGCCACACCATATTGATGTTCTAACATAGTGTAGGAAATGATGATCTGTGTTGTTGATGGTAGTGATTTGGGCTCAAGGACATGATTTTGGTGGTATGTTTCCATTTCTTGGCTTTGGTTTTGCTCCTTGGCCCCTGCTTTGAAATAATGGTTGTCTATGTTAGGGTTTGTTACAAATGGTCTTCTATTTATGCTAAAACCCTCAAAAACCCTAGGCCTAGACATTGCCTTAGCACTTTTCTTATAATCCTACATTTACTGCTTGCTTTGTTTTCTCATCATTTTTAAGTGATGTTCATCTTATGGGTCTTTTCATTAAATTTTCTACAAAAGTTTTTGGAGTTCTTATGTAGGATAAAGGTGTGAATTTTTATGAATCTAAGACATTTTAAAGACACGTGAACTAAATTATGCACCTCATGATTTAGAATTGGCATCAATAATGCATGCACTTCAATAATGGAATCATTTCCTATTAATGAAACCATTTGAATTGAAAATTGATCATCAAATGTTAAAATATCTTTTTACTCAATCAAATTTGAATGCAAGACAACAAAGATGTTGGAATTCTTAAGTGAATATGATTTTGTTCAAGATTGAGTGCATTAGGGGTAAATAAAATAAGATAGTGATGCTCTAAGTAGAAGAAGACATTTGAAATCTATAGCAACTACTAAAATCACTTTCAAATATCTAATATTACTATAAAAAATAAGATCCTTACTATATGATCAAATCAAATTAAATTTAGAAGAACTAGTCCAACAAGTCAAAGATTTAAAAGATCTACTTTGAGTTACTTCAAAACTACAATAAAATGTGTTCTGAACTAAAGCTCACAATACTCCATATTCAATTTGTCCAAGAATGAATAAAATTTGACTTTCATAAGTTATAATTTTGGTTAGGAATGAAGAAAGAAAGAGTACTCTTTGTATCAAAGTGTTTATAGCATCAAAGAGTTAAAGAAAAACATATCTACCTAGCTAGATTGCTAAATCTTTATGATATACAGGTGCATTATAAGTGGCAAGTTATTAGTATGGATTTTACACAAGGGTTACAAATGACACCCTATACACATAATACAATATCAATGGTAGTGGATAAAACTTACCAAGAAATGAAATATTCATATTGTAGGAAGTTCTTAAAAAGATCATATCAAATAGAGATGTTAGGTTCACATCAAGTTTTGGACAACTTTGCACTTAGCTTTAGGAACACAATTAAACTTCAATATAACATGTCATCCTTAAACAAATGGGAAAACAAAAATAACTAATCAAATTGATGAATATCTTTTATGCATGAATGAACAATCAAAGTGGAAAGAATATATTCCATAGTAAATTTTATCTATAATAAATCTTTTAGTCTACCTTGGGGATGATTCCACATGAAACATTGTATTGAAGAAGGTTCTAAGCACCTTTGAGTTGGGATAATCTAAAGTATAAAGTTGTTATTGGTCCTAAAATGTTAAAAGATGTGGAAATTTAGATTAAGACTATAAGAAAAAAGTTAAAGGAAACATCTGATAGATAAAAGAGTTATGCAAATAAAATAAAAACTCAAAAAAAAAATCAATTAGAATTTTTTTCTAAGAGTTAGACCTCACAAAAGTTCTATCTCATTTGAAAAGGTCAATTTAGCACCCTGCTATATTGGACCTTTTGAAATCATAGAGATAATAAATCTAATGGCCTATCAACTAGTTTCACCTCTAAATCTAAGTTGAATCTGTGATATATTACATGTGTCACTCCTTAAAAATAATTTACCAATAAGCGTATCTTGAATTAAGATCCCTTATAGTTCCCAAAATTGGAGATAGTAAGAGTAAAGTCTTGCAACAAAATAGTAGACTAGTGTAAAGTTTAGTTGAATCAATATGATAAAGAAATGTCATGAAAAAATGTAATGAGATGCAATAGTTATACCACATTTATTCTTAAACTTGTTAAAATATGATATTCTTTAAGTTTTACATATTTGATTATCACATTGTTTTGATGCATTGGCATTCTGTATATTTTAAGGGAAAAAGCATGTCATGACTCATTCTTATTTAAATTATAAAGCCTTATGATTAATATTCTAAATAATTATAATAAATAAAAATATTTTATTACTTAATTAACTATATACAAATAATAATTGAAGATAATAAATAATGATAATTATTATTTAATTAAATAAAATTAATTTAAATTAATGATAATTGATAATTAAAAAATATATAATAATAAAATATAAATAATTATTAAAAGGAAATTGATAGTATGTAACAATACCTATATTATTCAAAACATATAAATAAAATAGAGTTTAAAGCAAATTTAAATTAAAGATTTTTATTAGAGGGATATAAGTGGAAGAAAAATAATTCTTCTTTTTTAACTTTATTTTCATATGAAAAATAAAATAAAACAATTATCTTTTTTTTTAAATAATAGTTGAAATTTTTTATAAAAAATAAAATTGTTTTAATTTATAATTTTATTTTAAAGAATGTTTTTCTTTTATTTTAAATAATATCTTTAAAAAAATATATATTTATTCTAAAAAATATTTGAAAATAAAATATTAGAAAAAATATATATATATTTAATTTTTTTTTCTACTTATCTTGAAAATTGTTTTAAAAATCTTGAGTTGTCTACCCACATTTAACAATTCACATCAAACTTAAAGTAGAAAAAAAAAACTACATACAGTACACCTTGATCCTATTAAGAAGTAAATATGTAGACAGTTTAGTAACAAAAGATGTTAGTGGTACTTAAGTTTTTTAGGAAAAATTAAAGATATTTCAATAATTAGATGTGTCAACCTACGCTTAGCACTTAAGAAACTTAAGTAACTAACTTAAATAAATCATTAAATTGCATACCAAAAACACTTAAATAAATCTCAAATTTTGATGTAAGACACAAGTATATGTATATATAATGATGATGACCTCGATGCACTTCCATTAGGGAATTTTAGTCAGACAAGAGAAACTCAAGGCAATGGATGTCACGAGTCTAAATATATGGCCATAGCATTATCTATCCCATTTGAATAGATGCATGACATGTATGATGAAAAAATGCCTATCCCATTTTGAATGGATGCGTATTCCATATGGATGGATCCTTTTCCATGATCACCTGAGCATACAATTGAATGAACACAATAACTTAATAAATGGATAAAGTTTTAATAAAGAAAAAATGGGTGAAATGTTAAGGTACAACTTGAGGGTTGTTATACTCAGGTCTAATTTGAGTTTTGAAAAATAGAATATTGTTGATGAGATTGGTACACTTTGTAATATAGGCACCTACTTCAAGTGTAGACTAGGTTTGAATTTCTCATCACATGTAAGCCATGGGTTACGCCTTGTTTAATGTGTAAGTGATAAGCTATTTTCCCAATCTAATTGAAGGCTTGTGTTTAGGAATTCTCCTCCATGCCATCCCCTTGCCTTCTGTACCAAAGAAAAAAATAAACTAATTTTATTTTTTATTTAGGTTGAATATTTTATTTCACTTTTAATTTGAACAAGTGAATGGTTACAAATTTCAACAAACAACTACATATGAAAAGAAAATAGCATCTAATTAAATAGTGCATCACGAGAGAATCTCACCTAGAAAATAGCTTGAGAAAGGAGATCAAAATTTCCCAAAAAGATGCTAATTATATAGTCTGACCTATTTATCAAGGGTAAACTAGAGAGAAATTGCCTAGAATTTTAGTTAGAATATAAAATATCACTAAAGTTTATTTGCAAAGAAATAATATAAATGATCAACAAAATCAACATAATTTTTGCACTTATCCCATTAGAGAAGATGACAAAGATAAAAGAAAATCGCATGGTAATAAGTACTTGCCTATCTAGGATTACAATAATTATATTTATTGGGTAGTCGATAAATTATTTGTGGAATAACAATTTAGAGGCAATTCAAATAATAGTTTGAAATAATAGATTCTTTCAAGTCATATGTATTGTAGCCACACAATGGAAAAACTCATTTTTGTGATATTGTAATACAAGTATTTGTTGTGTAGTTGATGAATGAATCATAACAGTTTAAAGGTAAGCTACATAATAGTAAATGATATCAACAAATTATTGCAAGTTGAATGTATCATGAATTTTTTAGGTTTATGAATATTATAGTTGTTAGGGTTGACCTTGACCTTGAGTTTGATTCCTAATAGATGTAACTATGATTGACATAGTTGAAGTTGCATTTATTTATTAGAAAATGATTTTTTTCAAGAACCTTTGTAATTTCATAGGTTGATTTTAAGTTTTATGGAAAATAAAATAAAATAATCTTTACTAGTTAAAAAATAAAATAAAATGATGTATGCAAATTAATAAAAAAATGGCACAAGTTGGAGAACAAGAGCGAAAAAATGCAGAGAGAAGAAGTCGATGGGGTGACACGGTGGAGGATGGCGATCCAAGGAATAAGGCAGATGGAGATGGAAATCAGCAGAAGGTGGATCACATCCCATAGTGGGTGTTCAAAAATGGAGCCTGGGTGGACAAGTGTCACCCACACTATCACTAGAATGGAAACCTGGAGAACCACGATCGTAACCAAAGAAGAGGTCAGCTTGGAGAAGGCAAGAAGAGGGCTCCCAAACCAGGGTAGAATGCAATAGGGCACTAGACGAACAAGCAAAGATGGAGCACACGTGAGCCAAGCTGTGGGTGGTTCTGGGAAAATAGTCGCCATGGGAAACTGTTAGATCCTAGCTGGCGCCACAAGGGAAATGACATTCAGAAATGCACCAATAAAGTTTGGAAATTTAAAGGATCGGGAAACCCTAAGCTGATGAATGAAGGAAAAATGAGCTATCAAACAGGAGAAGAATTTGAATTTGGAAGAAGAATGAACCAAAGAGATCGAGAGTTGTTCAGAAGGAAAGCGAATAGAAGGAAATTCCAAAGCAAAGCAAGCAAAGGTGACCGTTTGCGACCACAGGGAAGTAAACTGTACCAAATTCCTTTAGAAACAATCAAACCAAGAGTGACTAGACTGATGGACAAAGCTCTATTTTCCAAGTGGACTAGCCTAGGATGCCTTAGTGAGGAGATCAAAGCGTGGTGGAAAAATAAGTACAAAGATCGGGTAAGCATCTCCCAGTTACCAAACTCCTTTCTCATAGAATGTATAGATCAACAATTAAAGCTAGAAATTGTAGAAGAGAAACCACAATTTTTGAATGGTCATAGTTTTCACTGTGTAAATTGGAGATCAAGCTTTGATCCCTAGAACTATAAAATAAATTAAATCCCTACCTAGATCAAACTAGTGGATCTACCCTCAAAATTATGGAATGTGGAGGCCATGGTGAGATTGGGTGATGCCCTAGGGGTGTGTTTAGGGGTCGATGAGGACTTCATAAATGGAAAAGATGATGTTGAAGCCTACATACTAGTAGAAATATATGAGGGGGTTGGAATCTACAAGAACATAGAAATACTGACAAAGTATGGAAGATGGCAACAAGAGATAGAGGTATGGGAGGGATTAGAAACCAAAAATTTCCTCTTCAGAGAATCATTCCAGGAAGGAACTTCATCCTAGAGAAAGGAGACCAATGCAAATGAAAAAGATCTGGAAGAATCAAGGGATGGAAGATCTCAGAGAGAGGCAACCCAAACCTCAAAAGATATAACCAAGGATGGGAGAACTAACACAGAGAGAAAGATACCAGGAGGAGTCTCTTAGGTTAGTGGTAATCCTTCCTTTCTAGCAAAGGAAAAGCAGGGGTTGGGAAACTCTCAGGTAGAAAGAGCACTCAACACTCTTTTGGATGATGCACAGGAACTCCAGAAGGACATCAATGCCCAGCTTTGGGAATTGAGTAAGGAAGTAGAAAGGGAAGAATTGGAACCCCTAGAAGTAGAAGAGTAGTCTGGAAAGGATATGCAGAACACTAAAGCAAACAATGAAAAATATCTATAGGAGGAAGAAGGTGACTTTTAGTAGTCTGAAGAAGAGGAGAGTGATCAATTCTTAGATGGTGAAGGTGAACCCTGGGAGGAGGCAGAGGAGGGAAAGTTGCTTGAGGAGAGGCAACTTGAACAATAAAAATCAAAGATAAATGTACCAAACATAAAGAAGAAATCCAAAAGGGGTAGGAAAACAAACAAATCCAAGTTGATAATTGCAGGCAATGCCTCTGGATAAAAAAAATAGGTTGTTGGGAAGGATAGCCTCCTTCCCAAGGAAGAATGAGGATCATAACATGGAATGTCAAGGGAATTAATGCCCTTGAAAAATGGTGCATGGTCAAGAACCAAATTGACCAATAAAAGGCGAACATAGTGCTAATCCAAGAATTGAAATGGAGCAAGGAGGAAGGAGAGAGGAGACTAAGAAATTAGAGATAGTGGAAAATCCAATTCAAGGAAGTTGCAGGAGCATCTGGTGGCCTAGGAGTTCTATGGAACCCTCTAATAGTAGATGGGGAAATGGAGAAAGAAGAAGACAATTGGCAGTTGGTAAAGTTCAAAGATATAAAGAAACATGAAAGATTCTTCAACATTAATGTATATGGGCCAATAGCCACAGTGGCAAAAAGACAAATATGGGAAAAAATATCAAGTGAAATAGAAAAAAGGAGAGATGAGAAAGGAATAGTAGCAAGAGATTTTAATGCAACCCTAAACAACAAGGAGAAATAAGGAGGCCTAGGAAGAACAACAACCATTCAGAGAGATTTCCAAGAATTTGTAGATAGAAATATGTTAAAGGATTTGCAGACCAAAAATGGAACATTTACATGGTCTAACAGAAGGAAATACTTCACCAACATAGTAGAAAGATTGGACAAATTCTTGCTCTGAGGAGATTGGGGAGAATCAGTAGCCTCTCAGGAAGCCCAAATCCTACCCTTTACAGGTTCAAACTATTTTCTTGTCTTATTGACATCTGGATAGGAGGACCCCCTAAAGGAAGCCCTTTCAAATTTGAAAATATGTGGTTGAGAGATGAAAACCTACTAGACCTAATTGAGAGTTGGTGGAATGAGATCAAGTTTGGAGATAAATCAAAACTATTCAAGATAAACAAAAAGCTCGGATATGTCAAGAACAAGCTCAAAGAATGGAATAAGACACACTTCAAGAATATTTTCCAGGAGAAAGAGAGGATAGAGTAAGAGATCAAAGCCCTAAATGAGCACATAATAGAGAAAGGAATGGATGCAGAGGACTTTGAGAATGAGAAAAGTTTGAAAGAACTGGTAGAAATTCTGAAGAGGGAAGAATGCTACTAGCATCAGAAATCAATGGAAACATGGTTGAAAGAAGGAGATAGGAACACCAAGTACTTCCACAAAACAACAATTTCCAATCGAAGTAGGAACAAGATTGTAGAAATCAAGAAATCCAATGGGGAACCAACACAAACTATTGAGGAGGTGAATAAGGAGATGGTTAGATTCTTTGAAGAGATTTTGAACAAAGAAAACTAGGAAAGTAGGGCAGCAAGAGATAATCTGTTGAGCTCAATACCTTCAATTATAAAAGATCATAACAGGCATCTGTATCAAAATATTTCCTTGGAGGAAGTCAAGGAAGCAGTCTTTCAAATGAATCCAAACAAGTCCCCAGGCCTAGATGGTTTCCCAGCAGGCTTCTTTCAAATGTTCTGGGACATAGTTGGAAAAGACATATGGATGGAAGTGGAGGAATCAAGAAGAAAAATGACAATGATGGGGGTAGTAAATCACACATTTTTGGCTTTAATTCCCAAGAAAAAAGACCCACAGATAATGAGCGAATTTAGACCAATTTCCCTATGCAATACGATGTACAAAGTGGTCACAAAAATAATAGTAGACTCAAGGAAGTTCTAAATGAGGTCATATCAGAGGAACATAGTGGCTTTGCCCCAAGAAGGTCAATAGTGGAAGGAATAATCATTTCTCATGAAACCATTCACTCGGCTAGGAAGAATAAAGATGCTTGCATGGTGCTAAAATTGGACATCCTCAAAGCCTATGACATGGTAGATAGACAATTCCTCCTGGAGGTGTTGAGGAAATTTGGATTTGAAGAGAACTGGATCAATTGGGTAAAAAGATGCATCTCCACGGCTAAATTTTTGGTACTAGTGAATGGGTCTACACATGGTTTCTTACCCTCCACAAGAGGGTTAAGGAAAGGTGATCCCTTCTCCCCATTCTTGTTCATAATTATGGCAGAGGTGCTGGGGAGAGGGATACAAAGACTAAAATGGGAAAGGAAATAGATAGGAATTCATGTGGCCAATGGCATGGAACCCACAACACATCTACAATTTGCAAACGACATAGTTCTGATGGGAGAGGCCAGCAGAAGGGAAGCAAGAGTGATTAAAACATTTTTAGATGACTACTATAGTGCATCTGGGAAAAGAATCAAATAGGGAAAGTCAGATGTCTTTTTCTCAATACTCAACCAAAGCCTACAAAAGGACTTAGCCAAAATCCTGAATTTGAAAGTGGCAACACTGCCAAGGCGTTTCTTGGGGATGCCCCTGTTTGCAGGTATTAACAAAAAATGCTACTAGGAGAACCTAGTAAACAGTTGCAAGAAAACACTAGTAACCTGGAAAGGCAAGTGGTTGTCATCGGTAGGAAGACTATTAATGGTCAAATCAGTTTTGTCAGCCATACCAATGTATTCAATGTCATATTTAAGGATACCCAAAGCAATGGAAGAATCCCTAATTCAAATTTTTAGGAAGTTCTTTTGGAGTGGAACATGGGATCAAAAAAAATTCCCTCTTATGGCCCAGAAACAAGGTGTGCACACCCAAGGAGGCAGGTGGGGCAGGGATCAAGCAGCTATCACTAATGAATCAAGGTATGGGGGGAAAATTGATCTAGGACCTTCACACAAAAGGTGAGAAAAAGTGGGTCAGAATCATGAGAAGAAAGTATCTAGACTCATATGAACCAGCCAAAATTCTCACTACAATTAACCCTTTGAGAGGGTCAACAATATGGAATTTCATTTTGGAATGTAGGGATATAATATCAAACCATGTAACTTGGGAAATCAGAGATGGAAATAGTGTGTCCTTTTGGAATGATTCATGGTGTGGGAAACCACCCATTAGCAACACTTTGGGTTGGAAGAAATCAAAGAAGAGACAACAAGGTTGTGGGGGAGCAAGGTTACTAATTATGGTAGGAGGGATGACAATCAGGGATCCTTCAACTAGAGTTGGAAGGATCTTCAAACCCTCAATGCACCTCAAGCATAGAAAAAAGATTTAGTAAAACTCCTGAAAGACATGTATTTTGTCCCAACCAATGACAAGGATACAATCAGATGGTGTGGGTCATCTATAGGAACATACAAAGTGAAATTCAGATAAAAGATAAAAGAGATCCACCCATGGCCCAAAAAGACTAGCCTCGCAAGTTGATATGGGGGGACAAATGCCTCCCCAAGGTAGGAGTTTTTGCTTGGTTAGCGTTGTAGAAAAGAATCCTCATAGAGGATAGGTTGGCCACCTTTGGTGTTCAAAGCCCAGGAAGATGATCATTGTGCAAAGAAAATGAAGAGTCAGCAAATCATCTCCTCCTAACATGTCCATATGCAAATGATTGTTGGAACAAAGTGAGAGATAAGTTAAACCTACAATGTCCCATGCTAGCAGATCTCTCATCTTGGTTCAAAATGTGGCCATAAGGTAGCAACAAATCAATTTTTGGGGGTATATGGCAAATAACACCATCCATTGTGATATGGAAAATATGGAAGGAACAGAACAAGAGGATTTTCCAAGGGAAAGAGATGAACAAAGATAGGCTCCGGGAAAAAATTGAAAGAGCTATAGTAGAGTTGGTCAACAAAGATGCTCGAAGCAAAGAAAGCAAATAGAAAATATTCACAAATTGGGATGATCACCTAACTAAAAAAAATTGGTCTAAAACCTCCATTACTGAATGGAAATGGTACACTATAGTCAACAAAGAAAAAAAGAGCACAAACTTCATGGAAGGCACTAGAATCAGGGTGGACCAAAAAAAATTTTGATGGAGCTACCCACGGGAACCCAAGGCTAGGAGGAGCTAGTTGCATAGCAAGGGATGCTCAGGGTAGGACCCTAGCAAAGAAATCCACGCCACTAGGAATATGCTTGAACAATGAAGCAAAGTTCAAGGCGGCGTCCATGGGCTTGCAATTGGGTCTAGATTTGAGAGTAAAAAAATTGTACTTGGAAGGAGATCCTCTTATCACATTCAATGCCATCTGAAGGGGCATCACTCCAAATTGGAAACTTAATCACCTATTACAAAGTGTCAAACAACTTGCAAACAGGTTGATGCCTTCCAAATTAGCCATGTATACCTAGAAGGAAATGACAAGGTGGATGAATTGGAAAAAAAGACATCAGAAAGTGCCACATAGGTGGAGGCTGGAATTAAGTTAGAATTGAAGATAAAGTATTGGAATATCCACACCAACAGATGACGAAAGAAACACACATGGAAAAAATAAGGAAGAATTCTAGGCGAATTGGTTTGACAAGACAAGAATCATCAATAGAAGGAAAAGAGCAAGCTAAGCGAAAAAGTCCCAAGGAAAAAGAAAGGACGGGCGAATATCACAATACCATGTATTAATTTCGCTTGCATAACACCAACAGGGTGGTAGCAAGCAAACACACTTCAAAAGGCACGATCCCAAAAAAGCTAATTATGAGGAAGTAAGGCCTTCAATGTTTAAAGGCCTTGGCTTGTGAATTTTTTCTCAAACGCAAATAGTGCAATCCCAAAATTAGAGATCGATAGTGTGTGGCAGAATTGGCTTAAGCTAGAAGTTTCATGAGGTGTCGTGGTTTGTGGAAGCTTCCCAAATGGAGACTCTGCTATTCCTAAACATGACAAAGTAGCAACAATCTTTCATACGCGAAATGTCAGATAAAAGGTTGTAGGGGTTGCTGGCCTCTTCACACCCATTGGATCTATGGGTGACCAAGAAAATTGTGGGCCCAAAATTCCTGAGGGCCTACCACAGATTTAGGTCAAATGCAGAAATTCTAGCCATGTTCCTAGTCATTCTCCTGCACATGGACATTTCGAAGGAAGTGGGGAAGAAGCTGACGCAGATGGTGTTCATCCATGTGTGGCTAGGAGACATCGATGTAGCCCTCGACAACGTGGATAAGAACAAGCAAATTCCAATGCCACAAAACTATTACATGATGTGCATGCGTGGAAGGGAAGTGATGAAATTCCCTCTAGTTTGAACCGTTGACCTAGAGGGTTTTGAGATGCTATGGAATGAACATGAGTAGAGAATTTTCTTTCTACTCGGAGATACCAAACTGGTAACCAACCATCCACAAGGATGGGAAATGAGGTATGTGGAGGACAGAGGGCTTGCAAAAGATATTGTGGCTAGGGATGACGATGACTGGGATTTTGGCACTAGTGAGGAATTGTGCAAGAATGACCCCAGAGACCCTAAGGAGAAGGAAAAAGGCCCAACCCACTAGAATTGTAGAGTGGAATACCCAATATTCGCCGACTACATTACCTACATGAAGTGAACAAAGTTAGATGATGAAGAAGAATGAAAAATCTTAGTTTGGTCTAGTCTCAGCTTTGCTATAGTTAAATTGTAATAGGAATAGCAATAGGGTCTAGTAGATAGAAAATAAAAGTTAGTCTCAGAGTAGATGGTAAGGCCTGTTGATGCAGACAAGGGGTGGAAACCTTCTCAAAATGGCACACAAAAGAACATTAGATCAACTTCAAAATAGTTTTCAAAGAACTCATCAAAATCCACCATTTGAGCATGCCTTCCCTTGTAGCATATGCAACCCAGTTTAAGCCACTTTACACTCAAGATTTACAAAACACTTACCAAATAAAATATGTATTAAGATACCCTTTTAGGGCCTACACAACATATCTAGAAGCAAATAGTAACTCTTTTGGACCAACATGGAGTTTCAATACACTAACCTTGCACAAGGCTACTCAATTAACCTACTTTTATAAAGGAAGTCCTTCACAAAAATCTTCCCTACACTCAAACACATCAAACAGTCTTAAGACATGTGACAAAGCACCAAATTCCATGATTAGTTTCCAGCTTTGAGGCTTCTTTAGTGTTGTCCCATCAAACCCTCCATTTATAAGCAAATACCTAGGGTTTTAGCAAAATCTCATTCCCAAGGCTTTCCAAACTCTGCTAATGCTTGAAATAAGTTACAAATAACCTACCCACACTCTTCAATCCCTCACATAGACCATGCAACCAATGTACATTCAAAACCAAGTTCTGGTTTCTCAATTTTCTCATAAGAATGGCTCTGCCCTACCATAAACTCAACTTCCCAAGCACTCAAACTCTTTATTAAGACTCCACACACCTATAGACACCTGCCCTAGCATGATACAATCCATTCCTTAGATTAACATGTCCCATAGTAGGAGGAATGGCTAATTCTCCATATAAAACCTCATAGCAAGCCCTTGTTGGTTTACACAGGCAGTGCCAAAAATAATGAAGTTTTCTTTCACTAAAGCTTACAAAGGACTCAAAATTATTAGAATTATAAGTTAAACATAACAATACATCATACCATGAATTTTAGATCAATAGGGACCTATACGGACCCGTATGTACACAGCAAGGAAAAGAACAAAAAACACAAAAATTCTGATGGAAACCGTTTGTATACTTATTGAATTCACCTTTGAAATGTCTTCAACAACTTTTGAGCCTTCAAGATGCCTTTTATGCATTACAAACTCATAACTAACCTTCAAACGACCACAAGTGACCTTTGAACTCCAATAACTTTTATATTCTCTTAAATTGAAAAATGACAACTTTTGGAATAACAACATTACATCTATCATTGACACTTTTTTATCTTTGAACAACAGTGCTTTCTAAACCCTTAAATACATTCAAATGGTCTTGTAGACCTTATTTAGACATGAACAAAACTTTAACAACCCTTTACTAACCTATACTTATTCAAAATTGTCCTTGACACATTATCACCAATCATATTTTGCACCAAGGGTGTAGGTGCTCCTACACCACCTGTGTCTCAAACCAGGTCACTTTGTAAAGCAAAATATGAATATACAACCAGTCCTATTAGGAAAGGGTGGTATGGTGTTGGCTATTTTGTTACAAAACGCCAGTATGGAAGTATTTTGATGATAAAAACTCATGTAATCTCTCTTTTTTTGAAGAAATACAGGATGTTGTTCCTTAGTAATGATTTAACTAGAAAAAATAAAATATTTTTAAGTGAATACAATTGTTTTAAAGTAGATTATAAAAGGAAAAATTTTCAATAAATAAAATAACTTAATATTGATATCTTAGACATATATATTTAAAATATTTAGGAATCTTGATGAATTTAATGAACTATGAGTTTCGTCTCCTACTGTATAAAGGGTTTTAGGTTACCTTAAGTCTCATTTGAAAACCCTTTAAGTCTATATCCTCACCTAGGTTTTAATTTTGGGTTGACTCCTTATGTCAGTCATCATTCTTTTAAGTCATGACTCTTGACATCAAACCCGTTGAGTGACCAGCCCTCTGGTCCTGTTTTACCGATTTATCCTATTGGATCATTGTTTTGAAATTCTTTGAAGTCGAGCTGAATATTTCCCACTAAAAATTCTTAAGTCTTTTATGTCGTGGGTGGCTTCATCAACCTAGTCAAGTCCCTTTCAGGATTAACAAATTTTGACATGTGCAGATATAAGAACCCCTTAGTGTCGTTCAATTAGTGTAGAAGATCTGGACCGTAGCCCTCATGCTCGTTCCATTTTGTCTCTAATTCTTTTATTCATTCGGGCTCATTGGCAAAGGCCACTTGTCCCAGACAATTGGTGGGTCGAAAATTGTTGATGAAGCGTGCAGCAAGTCGTCAAAGAAGATCAATGGTGTGAGATAAATGAGGTGGTCGAATCTAGACAGTTCCCCACTTGCCCATTTACTTTTCTTGATTATTAAAACAATCACATAGGCTAGCGGGAAATTGCCACATGTCTTTGTTGATGATGGAACCAAGGGTTAGTATTGTTGAATTTCAACTAAATCAATAGTTGATAGCAGGTGACATGGGTTAATCTTGACCACACCCCACCATCCCGTGTGGGCCTCATTGTTCTTGCAAGATCCCAATAGGGAAGCAAGCGTCTTTCGCGTGGAATAATTCTAAGAACATGGAAGCATAGATATGTGGGAAAATATTTAATTAAAATCTCAACACGGGGCATGGGAGGTAAAATGTGTGATACTAATATGCACGTATTGCACATGCTTAAAAGATATTTTAACTTGAGTCGTAGATACTATATGAAAGATAAAGTTGTTGCTAGCTAAGGAGTGTGTATGACGAGGCCAAGAGATCTAATCTCATCCTCTCCCCATCTCCCCATTTTTGAAAGTTGCATACGAGTTATGGCTCACAGGGGTGAGGGAAAAAAGACACGTGGACCATGGCTATAAAGACAAAGAGATGGTGGAGCTCGCGTACTACAAGCAAGTGTTTCCATGTGGCCTCCTGTTATTTGATGAATGTTGCAGTTGTGCATAGTCAGATCTTTCATATCAAGCTGGTCAAATCTAGATCATGAATAAATTAACTCCCCAAAAATATCAACAGCTGGTATTAAAAACTGAGTTGAAGACAAGCAAGTCGTTATAGTTCGCGCGAGTGAGCCTTAATAACTGAAAGGACATTGAGCTACCGAAGTAAGGAATTGCATAATTATTAGTGTTTATCTTAAAGACATAATTCAACATTAAAGGTATACTCAATACACTCAAGGAGCTCATGTTGTGGTTTCTCAACATCTTCTAATGTCAAAACCAAGGTTGTCAACCTGCTAGAGAACCAGTAAGTCAATTGTTTCTTTCCCTCTAGCATTATTGATAAGTTGTGGTTTTTCAAGCTTAAGTATATTAGGGTTTTCTTGGTTCAACGTTTTAAGGTTTGACATTCATAAATAAGACTTTTTTAATTCCGCATTTGCATAATTCATGTCAAAACCCTCACAAAAATTTGTAGGCCTTGTTTCAGTTGAACCGAAAAACCCTACCTTGTAGTACTTCTTGCATTATGGCTCCTAAAGTAAAAGTATCTTCGTTTAAAGGGGAAGCTTCCTCTCCCAAAAGACCTTTGAATAAAGACCTTATGGATCAATTACCACCCTCAACTAGTGACAAACCTAAAGGCCAATTGATTCCCAGAGGTCCTCAAATAGCAGATGGTCTATTCGACAGAAGATGTTCTATCAGGGATGCTAAATTACCTTATATTGGATGGGAACTGTTTTATAGTTGGTTCAAGAACAAAAATATGGGTATACCAGTAGGAAACCCTTGGAATTGTGACCCAGGAAAGTTAATTGTGTCAAATGTCTATATGGGTGTTGACTTACTTAGGGCAATAGCTGCTATTTATGACTTGATCATGAGGACTATCAGAATATATGATGGGAAAGAAATGGTTAAGATCACTAAAGAAGAATTGGGTCATTTTTTCAAGCTTACTAAATGGAGTGATGAAATGCATAAGATAAATGAAGATGCTCTTAGGCAAGAGTATGAAAAAACCAAGATTTCATTCAAAGTCCACATCTTGCCAAGATTTTTGGCAGAAATTGTAGGTTGAAAAATTGTAATAGGACCACATGATAAAGAGCCTTTCCCTATTAACTACTTTGTTCCCTATTTCAAAAGGACCTTCTATTCCATTTTCCAAATAATTTGTTATGATCCTATCTCTGGAATGCCAATGGCATGGATGTATATGGTTGCCCATATCCAACATCCCCAATATTGTGCAGTGTATGATTATGCAGGATTTCTTTCTGAGAGAATGCATGAAGGACTGGTAAGATTAAAGAAAGGTGGATTTGGGGTAAGATTCAACTGGTACTCACTGCTAATGCATATGTTTTTGTACAAGGGTGCAATTTACTTTGGACACAATATTGACTTTGAAAGAAAAGGGGGGCGACTTGAATCTACCCATGCAATGTTGAACCACAGTCTTGGACAAAAATGATAGGACATATGATTATGTCACATCTCAGAATTTGTTTGCTTCTAAACTAAAGAGAGCTTTGATAGTGCAGTTACCTAGAATTCCCATTGCTCTACATGATTTCTTAAAACCCAAGGAGAGAAGGCCTAAGATAAGAGTCATAATTAAGATGTTATCTCACACCCTGATTACACTATCTTAAGAGTATATGGTTCCAAGTAGCACCTCACTTGTTGCCGATATTTGTGCCAGAAAGAATTGGTTTCCTTGAGGTTATGTGGCAACTAGGAAATGTTGAAAATGAGAATTTGTTGAACCAAGGAAAAGGAACTTTCTTTCCTTCATACACTTGTTTTTCTGATTCTGTACTGACCAAAGAAGGTTGGAATAACATCCTTGAAATACTCAAAGCATACCGCATGTAGAGGATAGCTGAGAGGATTAAGTATGATCTTGAAGGTTTTATGGCTTGGTTAAATGAGAGAAACAAGAGTTACAAATATGCTCACATTTTCCAGTATCCAAAAGATGTAATAAGAAATATATCACACTTTGGAACATGAAAATAGGTTAGCAAGGTGGACTACATTCAATAAGATACAAAGGAAAATGAAGTAGGAGGAGCCTAATTTTAAGGTCCTCCCAGAGGTTGAGGATATAATACAAAAGGTGGAGCATGTAACAAGAAATTTTGATTCAATGGTAGGCCACCTTGAAACTAAAGGGGTAATTAGTAAAGATAAAGGGGAGGCTCCAATTGCAGAAGAATAGAGTGGAGGAGAAATTCCTGCTATAAGAGAAGAGTCTACATCACAAGCCCCCCAGGAACCAAAAATAAAGTTCTTTATAAGGAGAAAGAGTAAGGAAAAGAAACCTAATGAAGCCTGCATTCCTAGTCAGCAAGAGGAGCACAAATCTCCTTCTCCTATGCCACAAATACCACCCCCATCTCCACCAAGGCTAGTAGAGCCTGAAATTGTGAATATTGATTCCCCACCACCTAGTGAAATACCACTCAGAGAACCACCATTGAAAAGACCAAAGATTGAGGCCACTAGTTTAGTAGACTATGATGATGAAGACTCTAATGATGATATTTGGGTGTTAGAACAAGAAATGCAAGGAGTGCCCATTGCATCTGTAGTAAGGGCTACAAATAAATTGGGAAAAAGATTGAGTAATGTTGATCTTAAAGGGATCAATGGAAGTGATGATTTGCAGGTTAAGGCATGTGCCAAATTCTTGGATGATGACTCATTTGTAAAGACTCAAGCTTTTATGGAATTTGAATATAGGGCTAAGAGAGATGAGTATGCCAATAATTTGGCTATAGAAAGGAGCCTTCACCCAAACTACCTGATGCTATCATTTAGAAAAATGTGTTAAATGAGATGAGAGCCAGATTCCAAAATATGACTGCAAAGGAGGGTCAGGAATTGGTGAGAACTAGTGGCATCTCGTTGCTACTAGAATGGGATCTAGCTTCATCCATAGCTTTCAACACAATCAAGAAATGTGATAGACCTCTCTATAATACAGAAGAAGTTGCACTTGCACTACAAGGGTCTGCTTTCAGTGAGGAATGGGAAGCCTTGGCTATATGGTCTTTAGCCCCAAGCACAAGAAAGTCAGACATTGTTAAGCCCACACCTAACTATAGTGGAGGCCTAATAATAAAGAATGTTAGAAACATCAGCCTTAGAAGCTACAAATATGTCAATTCATGTTGCACAGTTCATAAGGGCCATTGTGGAGTCTGTGACCGCTGAAAAAGGTAAACTCAAAAAAGAATTGAATAACTTGTTGGTTAAGTATGGAGATCTTGAGAGGAATAATATGCAATTACAGACAAAGGTAGCATTATTAGAGGATGTGTTGCAAAAGTTACAACCTGGAAAGCCCAAGTAGAATGATGTTGATTCTCCCACCCCTGCACAAGAGGATGTATCCCTAGAGTTTATTGTCGATGTTAGTTCTTCATGGGCAATTGTGCCATATAATATGGGAAGTGTGCCAATTTCAATAGTAGAACCCAATACATCAGAAGGACCACAGTCAAAAGGGGATATCAATAGGGAACAATTGCTTAGGCAATTAAATGAATACAAAGAAACATGTAAGTCATGTTGAAGATGCTTTTAAGAGCAATATGAGGATTGTCACATCAATGCTAGAACATCTAAATAGAAGAGTGAATAACAAATTGAATAGTATTCACTACAATTATTCATCCATGGTTGATGCCATTAGAATGTTCAACATTGACAAAGAAAGAGTTATTCCACTTATGGAACTCTGGATCCCTAGGAAGCAGGAATTGATATTGATAGGAATTGGGGTTAAATAGGATCCCAATCCACTTGAAAAGTTTAAGCCTACTATGGTTTTTATAAATAAGATTTAGGGGTACAAAGGAAATATTGAGACATTGGAGAACAAGATAAAGGAATTGGTAAAATCCTTCCATGAATCTCATCATGGCCTTCTTCCATCCATTTTAAGGGATGATGGTAGCATTAAGACTCTACAGGAGTGGAGAAATGAAGTAAATAAAGTTATTTCAAATCAAGCTATGAAAATTTGTCAGAAATTTGATATGGAGACATTAAGGGTAAATATGGATATGTCAGTTCATGTTGAGACTATCCTGCTAGATTTTGATAAGGAGGCTAACTAGATTATCACCAAGTATGCACCTTATAAATAGAGAGTCGATGAAGTAATGAACTTTGACTGGCCTACTGAAGAAGAATTCCTAGCATGGAAAGGTAGGTACTTGGAAGGAGTGGAGGTCTAGCATAAAAGGTGATGGGCTAGTAATTTGAAATTTTGAAAATCTGCAATCATGATGACTAACGATAGATGGGAATGCACTACATAGCCTGGATTTAGTACAAATTAGGCTTTTGATAAAGTATGGAGAAATATAGTGCATCTTCAAAAATGAATTGATGACAAGGCTGCATACGTGGTTTTTCTTGTCTTATCCTTTTTTGTTTTCTCCATGCTTTTTCTTCCTTTCATTTTGTGTGTGTGGGCACATGTTTTGAGTTAACTGTTCAATTGTACCCATTTTGAAGATTAGACCAGATCTCCAACAACAAATGAAGACTACTTTCATTTTCTTGCATGTTTCCCACCTCTTGGGAATGCATTGTAACTAAATGAGAATATTTGATGTAGCGGTCCAATAGGGTTTTGACATGTGCACTTTCCCGCCTGAGGCTTGTTTTGCTCCTTCATTTCTATAAGGAATTCAGGGCCAGAAAGTAGGGGTTCATTGTTTTATGCAATTAACACTATGAATTGTAAGGAGAATACTAAGCATGTTTTAGAGTTCATTGTTATGTATGTGATTTGGATAACAGTATAGCAATATATATATAGAGAAATACCAATTTCATGGCTATTATCTCTCCTTGTTCTCATTTTATGAATTATGAATGAAAGTAATCCAAGATTCCTTTTATTTGTCTCTATTGTTCATCAATGGATGTTTGATTTCATTCCTGCTTATTGATTCAATGAATTAATGTAAATGCTTGGATGAGATTGTTAGCTCGTGAAAATTAGGTGCTAGGATACTAATAAGTAGTATTAGTCATGAATGTAATAGGGGAATGTTGTAATACAATATCTCTTGAGACTATACGTTGCTATTATTGAATTGTTATCTAGTCATCTAAGTTGAGACTGATTTCATGCTTAGGATAAAAGCACTGGTTCATGCAAAGTACTTATGGTTTAGTTTCTATGTTGATTCGTTAGCTAATCACTTTTTATTTACAAACTGTCATATGGATACCATTGTAGTTGTTTTGTGTTGATGTTCTACCTTCTCATGCTCTAAGTATAAAACATTGAATGATAAGTTGCCAACTTATTTAATGTATTAGGACCTTGAGCAATTTTATGAGAAGTATCTGTTACTGACAATGTATTTGATTACAATTGTATAAAGTTCCTAAGCATACATTGTGGGATAACCCTCCCAGGTTTTACAAAGACCAAAGTGTAGGAGTATGAGTTATTAAAACTTCCACTCGTTTGTTGGCCAATCCCTTTGGAGTACTAATTATTGGAAATGGTAAAGTCCATAGGTATTTTTGGAGATTAGTTTGGTTCTTTAAAAAAAAACCAACATAATAGTAATATAATTTTAATATTAAATTGCTAAAAAAAATAATGATAAATAATATAAAATTGGAATTAAAAAAAAAAATATGATGTTAATATTAAAATTTAAAATATGAAGTTAAAATTGTAATATTATATTATAAAATATTAAAAATCTTAATAATTCACAATCAATTATAAATAAGATATTGAAAGTGTTTAATATAATTCAAAGGAAATTAAATATTAAAAAAAATAAAATTATTCAAGGGGTAAACACTTTTGACCAGAGCTATGAACCGGAATACAACCATTCAACAATACCACCCCAATGGGGTTTGAACCTTGGTGGCAAGAACAACAATGCCACCTAAAAACCATCACACCATGCCAATACCGGTTTAAATATTAAAAAAATAATTAATTAAAAATATTAGTATTTTTTTAATATTTATATTATAATATTATAAAATAAATTAATTGGTAAGTATTATATTATGTTTGTAAGAAATAAAAAATAAAATCTTATATTATTTAAAAATAAATAAGTAATAATTATAATATAAAATTTAAACAATAACATGATAAATTATAAATATTATTTAAGTGTGCATATCTTTAAGTATGACTTTTTATGGCTACTTTTTCTCTTTAATTTAGAGATCACGGGTATTGAATAACTATTTTTCTCCTTAATTTTCAAAGTTTGCAATAAGATCTCAAATATTTCAACCAATAGAATTGTAGAAAAATAAATTTTAAGATATTTTTGCTTTAAAAAAATTGACTTTTTTAAAATAAAAATAAAAAAAATTATGATTGCAATAATTGGTGAAAAAAAAAACTTTAAAAAATGGAAAAAAAAAATGCTAAGATTTTATACTTCCTAAAAATCGCCAATCATTTTGACAAAATAATTTCTAAAATTTACAAAGTTAAACATTTTTCATGTGACTTTAAGAGATTAAATTTTCTTTTTTCTCAAAAATAACTTATTAACAAGTGCCACGTAGTGGCTAGTACTTGCCTTTATAATATTTTAATTATAGTATTTTAAATTTAATAAAAAAAAATGTAAATTTTGTTAATGTGAATAAAACTAAATGTTAATTTTGTTAATTATAATATTAACATAATATTTAAAAATGTCACATTAATGTTAATTTTTATTAAAATTATATAAATAATTAACATTATAATGTAAATTGTATGATAATGCATGCTTATATTAATAGAATAAAAGGTATTATAAAAATACTACAATTATATAAATATAAAATTTATCTAATAATTATGTTACATAATAATAATAATAATAATATGTATAATACACTATAAATTTATTATATTATATTAAATAATATTTATTGATTATATAATATAAATTTAAAAAAGAATTTTTTAAATTATTTTATATTAAATAAAATATAAATAAAATGAAATGATTATATAGTATAAGTATATTAAAGAATTAAATAATTATTATTTAAACATAAAATTTATATAATAGTTTTGTGCAATAATCATGAAAGTTATATAAACAATGGTTGAATGTAGTCAAAATAGTAGTCCTTACTTCTCAAAACTAGGCAAAATAATAGTTCTTAGTTCTTAAATGTAGCCAAAATAATAGTTCTTAGTTCTCAAAACTATACAAAATAATAGTTCATTTTTATTTTTCCTAAAAACCCTCCACTAACACACAAAACTTATTAGCCAATCATATTGATGAAAAATCATTTTTATAATTTATAAAATTAAATATTTTGCAAGTTCACTTGACAAAATTGAATTTAATTTTTATTCAAAAAAAATTATTATTTTTGATTGGTTGAAAGCTAACTTATTAATAACTAATTAACTAAGAAAAACAAAACTCATTGCAGTTATTAGTATTGCGTAATGACAAGCACTTATAATCATTACACCTTCAATGTCCTCGTTAAAATACAAAGAAATCGCGTGTTTCCTTAGAGCAGATGGAAGAGTACATAGTTACAGAATCTATACAAATCGAATACAAAGAAAATAGTATAAACTTCAAAGGAGACCAAGCACTCTGTTATTCACCCGCATCCATGTCAATCGCATAATGGCCATAGTTCGAAGCCTGTTCCAATTAAACATCCGTAACACACTTATATGGTAATAATGGTAGAATTTGAGCTAATCATGCAGAGATACACCTAAAACAATATAAATCATGGCTCAATTCCTCTCACATAAGGCCTAAACATGTTCAAACCACCATTCAATTTCTCTTGTATAAAGCCATAACGACTGAGGTGTTAGCAAGTAGATCTTGTGGGCAAGGTCCTAAAGAGTAAATCATAAACTAAGACTAGATTCGACATCAAGTACACTATCCGTTTTGATCATTCCATTTACCATTGGCGGATTCCAGCCCTCATTTGAATTTAAAGTCTCTGCGTGAATGATGAATTTAGTCTACATTTGGAAGATAGTTATAGCTATAGCTCCTTAGTATTGCACAGTTTTCCAATATATTTTCCTTCGTTTTAGGAAATTAAAAGGCTTCTTTGAGGACCAAAATATTTCAGCATACGCCTGAGGTTCCAACAAAAATCAAAGTACTCTATTTTATAAATACTGTTTGTTATATTTCCCTTATCTAGACATTTTTTATCTGTTCATATAAGCCTAACCAAGCTCTCTTATTGGAGGACCATAAGCAAATTAACTAATAAGGCAGTGTTTCATGATTAAGTACTATTATCAGGTCCAAGGATAGGACACAATGCAAGAATGGGACGATCTTCTCAAGCGCCAAATAAGATCTGTGGCTGTAAACAAAAGCCCCTAAACAATGAACATGATTTTCAACAACTCTCCAGCAAATTAATTTTTTTCCCATCAGAAAAAGCGTTACAAGAAGACCTCAAACTAGTTAGAGGGAATTTGTGTAATTAGAAAATATAAATCCCTCTGCATCATTTATGTAAGCAAGTTGTGTCCTATAAATAAATACTTAAATTTTTATATATTTATTACCAGGTTTTTGTCAACATATCCAAAATCCTTTAAGTTGCACAAATGAGACGTAGTCCATGCACAAATAACATGGATAAATACAAAAATTAAGAGTTCAGAGAAACAACTAAAAAAATAGATACTAGCTTTAAAAGTAGAACCATTCAGACATGTGAACCATTAATTGACCTGTGTGCTAAAACATACCAGTAGAGAGAGACCTATGATCATCATAAAGTTTCTGAAGGAACCGTACTCAGATTGGTGCCACTTACATTCTTGGCCACTCCATACCTAACACTCACTTACATGTGTGGGACTCAGTCCTGTTATGTTAACAACAAAGGAATATCAAGCTTTCACTGAGTACATCCGAGCCATCCTACCTACAGGTGCAAAAATTACAAACTTTACCTCAAGGGAACACTAGGATGTCATGCTGGACTAGGTACCAGGCTGATCTGACCACCTTTTGTTAGGTTTCATATATCTATGAAATAAGTAAAAAATTCCTGACTCCCAAAGGAATATCAAATTTTCCCAAAGTACCTACAGGTTCAAAATTCACAAATTGTATCTCAACGAAACAATAGGATTTATGCCAGACTGGGGACTGGGCTGGTCATTCTTTGCCTCTTGTTGGGTCTCAATATGCAAGAAAATCCATTAAAACTCCCAAGATATGTCAGAACATATTCTTTTAACATTTCATAAAAGTACCATGTGGGGACCATGAAGATGCTGTGCATAACAATTAAATTTGTACACGTAAAGGCATTATATAAAATTGATATAAAGTCCTTGGCTTGCCACACATGTGAAACCAAAGAAATCTTTGCCATTAACAGCCATTGACTAAGCAATATACAAGTGCCTTAGGTGATGTCACATTGAAGACATACTAGGACAATATTAGGAATAATTAATCTGGGACTAGGGCTATCGGTTTTAACTTCTGTGCTCCATTCTAAGTTTCCATGCAAGATGTGCAATTCTTAAATCGCCAAATGCAGTGGAACTCCATTTTAATTGGGAAGAATAGAAATAGTAACATTCTAACCGATAATTTCTTCCAAATAGCATAGTGCAAGAGGCTTTACAAGTGGAAAGAAGATAATAACCACAAAGCAAAACAAGAAGCGATACTCTGTCCTGCTCCACAAATCTATTTATGTTTAGAATTAAAGTAGCAACAGTTTAGTTGAGATTTCAAATTATAGAGATTTTGCTGGTTAGAAGGAATGTGAACTAACATAGAGAATATGTAGAATGCCATTTTGCTAAGAAACAGAAAAAACTAAAAGGGTTGTAGATCGAGTGAGAAGATCAAAATTCAACCCCAAAGATGTAAGGAAAAGGATCCCGATCTTTATACGCCAGTCACAAAACAAGACGCATTTAGTACGGAGCAGAGTTAAAGATTTTGGAGGAACGACATGCCTGATTGATCCTGAATGTCAGACTTCCAGCCTCCCAGGTATACATTCATCACATAATCTATACATTGTAGTGTCATCGTCATGATGTCTTTTATGTTCACTCCAGTGCATTCTTACACTTGTTTCTAGGGTACTTAGCTATGCTCAGTTTTTCTTGCTCAAAAGCATTTTGATTTGGCATAGGCAATACCCTAATAGTTTTGATTTCCTATGCCACCTTATGTTATAAACTATCTACAGAAAAAAATCATATAAAAAAGGCTGGTAATTTACTCAAGGAGTACATAAAAGAAAAAAAAACAAGATCAAACAAGATATCTTTCAAGACTGGTAGACATCAAAATCTGCCCTTGCCTCGGATATGGCTTGTTGCTTGCTCAACTGTTGGCCTTGCTTTGCTCACAACAGAACTAGGTGACATACATTCTCTACATAGAATATGAATGTTCTCAATTAGGACTAACAATCAGTGATAATGATAATAATACAATATTTAAAAGAACACCATTTTATGATCAACATTTATGCATTCAGAACACACTGAACATTAAATCATATTATTTTATTTTCTTAAAGCAGACCACAAGTGACGTTTACTAAGCATAATAGGATCTCTGTCAACTAGGAAGAATGGCAAAGTCTAAGCAAAAAGAAAACATCAAATATCTGAAGTTCTGAATATATCATATAAACATAGAAAATGTTATAGAATTCATCCTCTGCCTCACTTTCTCATTTGTTGACAAGGCTGGTTTCTTTTCTTGTCTAGGAGTGAAATAAAAAATATTGTGAAGCAAAGAATTTTTCTGCAAAGACAACCATTAAGAAATTAACTGGAAGCTATTGATCCAGGAACAGAGATTAGTTTGCAATATCTTGCATGATGCTTGAGGTTAGAATTGAGAAATATAAGTTACCTGCATGTCCTTCTGAAATACACCTCCAAGAAAATGGCTAAACATACAACGATAAATCATTTGTTCCTCAAGTCATTCCAAAGTAATCACTGGAACTATAAAGACTACTAATAAATGTGTTCTTTGGCTCCATGTTTTTATTTCTAGGACATCACCATTTTGTAATTTCACTGTTGTCTCAGGTCTTATACCATTCTGCAGCAACAGATTAAATAGTTGAGTTTAATTCACAAAAAGATTACTTAGAATCTTAGAGAGGGAGAGTTCAAGCAAAATTAAAAAGGGAGTGCTGTTTCTTTTGCTAGTAAAGCACCAAATATGATGTCTTAAATGCTGTAATTGCAGTAGCAGAAGTCAAGCCTACTTGGTACTTTTCATCTTGCCAAGTTCTTTGTATTCCCCATAGCGATCAGAACAATAATAATAACTACAATGAATAGGAAAATACCTTTATACTGATCATGCATATTCTACTTCATTAAACTCATTTAGTTAGAGCATGCTAAGTTTAGAAACTTAGATTTAGATAGGGTAAGTAGTGCTTGCTTTGATAGGGATGACAGTAGACATCGGGTTCCTAACTTCAGGTAGATCACCCTAAAAAAAAAACCAAACAGATACATATGAAAATGCAAAAGTAATAAAACTGAGCTCTTGACCCTGATGAATAATCATATACAATAATACAAATAAAATTGTCACATGGGATAAGCTCAAGCAGTAGGATATTGGGACTAACAAAGCAGTGTCCCAAGTTCAAATCCCCAAGAGACACTATTAAGTGTTGAAATTGGGTACTAATCCCACATCCAACTCACTCAGTGCAGAACATCCAAACGGCTGCCAATGCAAATCCCTAGTTAATTTAACAAAAGGTATGCTCCTCAGCTGCGGCATCTAAGCCGAAGGTTATCCCACAAGTTTAATTTACCAAATTAAAAAAAAGGTCATATATAAACAAAAAAAGATCAAATCTAAGCCTGATCATTATTGTGCTAGATTAGGCTCAATGATTACCCAAGCTCCATGACCACCCAAATCCTGAGTACCAGATCTCTAATTGTTAGAGTTGGCCCTATGATTACCCAAACACAATCAGATAGTCCCACGAACACAGGAAAGAGCATATAAAGCATCGGTATTAATATGAGAGGTTTCAATCTATGTTACCAGGTCCCTCTGGAACCCTCACACCCTTCCCGCTCCCCGCTCCCCCCTCCCCCGCCACTGCTGCCCCCGCCTAATCCAAGTTCAGGTCCAGGTCCTGGGACAAATCTCCCAAAGGTTCACCTAAGGTACTGCCCAAGCTACCCAAGCTACCCTGAGTGAACCCTGGCAAACCCAAGGGGACTGATGATGCCTGGGCACAGAAATTTTTAGAAAACACTTTTTTGATATTTTTTTAATTTTTAACAAAAAAATCTCCCAAAAGAGATAAATGAGAGTGTACCAGATTAGTATACATGCGGAGATGGAACCACCAGGAAGATATTGATGTCAGTCAGATACAGGTCTTTCCACTCGAATTAAATCCAAATTCTACACTGCTAGAACAGCTGTTAGTTGGAAGCACTAGGTCTATTCACACCACAGGGTATGAGACAATAGCTGCCACAAAGGATTCTGAGCCACTTGTCTATATTAAGCAAAGAAAAAGAGGCACAGAACAAGGTAGAACAAAAAGGTTCAGTAAAACAAAAGATGGAACTAAAATAACATTAGGTGCCAAAACCATGAAGATTCAAAGATATTGCCACACTTCCTTTTTGTTCATAAAAGATAAAATCACTGGCAAATAGTGCTTATATATTTGAAAGATGGCGCCAAATTTTTATGGCCAGTGGTCTATGAGAACAGATGATAAAATCACTGGCAATCAGATTTTACGGCCTAAATCATCTGTCCTAATTGATTTAAAAGCAGGAAGTTCATTTTAACTGAAGTTTCTCCAAAGTAATTTCTTTTCTGTTGATATATTTGTATGATGTTTCTCATTCTCTTGTAATGGTTACTGATGTTACCATATTATTTTACCTTGACATGCATATGTATGCTATGTTACCAACCATGAGAGAAGGTTAGGATTTGCGTATTGGGGTTTCTACTAAAATTGTAACAGTAGGTATCTGTTGTTGGAACAGTGTGTGAGGATCACCTTCCTGTTTACCAATCATTCCACCAACAGGAGTAAGGTTTCATGCCCCATCAAAGACAACAGGCCGCTGACTTTGTCTGAGTTGAAAGGGTGAGAATAATCACAGAAGTAAAGGAATTAAAGCCACTTCCAAAAAGACTTAAAGTAAATAATAATAGAGGTGGTGCCAATGAAGGAGACACTAACATAAAAGAATTTAATTAAGATTAAATTAAAAGCTTATGGCAGCAATTAGATTAGAAGGGGTATGACTCCTTCCAATGTTAAAGGTCGTGACTCCCTCATATATGAGATATAAAGGGAGGATCATTTCATTGTGAAGAGATCATCAATCAGCCAACAAGCAATTAATCATTCAAGCATTTACTCATCAATCCATCAAGAAATATGAATCAGCAGAGATCAATCAAGCAAACAGCAATAAACCCAGAACGGAGTATGATCCGAAACGTTGATGAAAAAACTTGCACACAATTGAATCTAGAAGCAGCATAATCACAAGCAATAAATCTATCAATACATCAAACAATTAGTCTTGAATTTGAGGAAGTGTCTTGCAAATAGGGAGGATGAAAACTCTTCCAAGTTCATGAGAGATTGAGGACTCTCCTTTAGCTCTCTATCCTGATGATGGATCATGGAGTGTGATCCGAAACGTTGATTAAAAACTTGCACACAATCAAATCCAGAAGCAGCATAATCACAAGCAATAAATCTATCAATACATCAAGCGATCAGTCTTGAATTTGAGGAAGTGTCTTGCAAATAGGGAGGACGAAAACCCTTCCAAGTTCACAAGAGATTGAGGACGAAAACCCTTATTTCTCTTATCAAGTTTGAACGAAAACCCAAATATTGATAAAGGAGGACAAAAACCCTCCAAGGTGGACTAAGTTTTAAGGACGAAAACCTTTGAATACTCTTGGCAAGTTAAAGACAAAAACCCTTGATATTGCCACTGCTTAGGGATGAAAACCTCTGATTCAGCAGATTTGAAAGCATTTCCAAAGAATTCAAGATATGATTGATTTTCATAATCATGCTATGACTTTATTGATCTAAGTATTATAATAAATTCATAATTTTTGACAAAGTTATCATCATTTTGAGTAAGAAATATCATTTTAAGGAGAAAAACAGGAATATCCTAATAAGGGACATCACACAAGGAAAGATTTCAGGCAGAATGCACAAATGCAATCCTACAGGTATAGACAGGTTTTGGTAAAACCACCCAAAAATAATCTTTCATTGCTAGTAGCGAAAATCATTCATGCATGAAGCAAATAAAAGTTTCAAAATAATAAACAGTAAACCAACTACACCAAGCAAGAGGAGAATCACAAAAATTCAAACTTAAATCATTAATGGACTGAAGAATAGTTTTGCCCCTCTAAAACCCAGCAAACTGTAAATCTAAAATCTCGTTACTAAAGAAATATATGGCAACTTTCACTGATAAAAATATGATAACAGAAGCTAAATTGAACCCACTAGACCAGCCATATGGAGTATTGAAAATTCAAACTTTTTAAACATTATGTGGCTGGAGTACAGTTTTTCCCCCTCTCACACCCAGCCAAGCATTTAAGCATAAATTCACATTAAGGCCACTAGCAAGACGTTTCCTCCTCCCTATGCCTAGTGCACACAAGTATTGTTGAAAAATTTTACCCCTGCTTTTTACACAAGGCAAAAATATATAAGGGCTCATGCTGCTAGTTTTTCCCCTTCACTAAGTAGTGAGTACCCATTGGATTCCTTGAGCATTTTTTTAATTGGAGGATTTGAAACATCCTACAATGCCATTTTTGCAACTATGGCATAAAGGCGCATGAACTATCACCTCCTTCAACTTAGAACCAAGGTCTGTGTGGTATCCATTCTACCAAATTCACTTGAGGCACAATCCCAGCCTCATCCCTTAAGTGTGTCAAGCCTTTACATTCAAAAGACTTGATCCCTAGTGAGCAGTTGGGTCGCCTATGAAGTACCCTGGACAAGGTTTGTGTCATGTCCCCAAATTGGAGGTATAGTGATTTAATTAAATTATTTAATTAAGTTGTCCAAATTATTGATATTTCATGAGGATAGCTTAATTGATGATTTAATTAAGTCATGAGGTGTTATTAAATTGATTATTTATTAAGTTATTCCAAAAAAATAAAATATCAAAAGGGATGACTTATTATTTAATTAATTTAATAATAAAACGTGACTTAAGTGACTTAATAATAAAATAATAAAATAATAAAGTAACTTAAGGAATATTTTTGGAATCTTCTAGAAGTCTCTTGGTGATGAGGTTGAAAAAGTATAAAAAGAGGTTTGGGCTATGCATTTGGACATCTTGAGTTGAATACACCTTTTTTACTACACTGTTGAAGCTAAATACTTAGCTGATTGATTTACAATCTTCGTTTGTGAAAGACCAAACCTGGCTGGTTAAGTGCCAATTTATGTTGTGCAACACCAACCCTAGTTGGATAGTGGAGGAAGATACTTCAGTCTTTCTGATTGTGCTAATTGCAATCATTTTTGAAAGAGTTTGGGAAGTTATTTGAAGTCTGCAATTTTGTTTCAGTCTGCAGATCAGCCATGAGAGAAATTATATTTTCATTCGTTGCTCTTCAATAAGGAGATATAATTTTGTGGGCACTTGAGGGATTGCTTCCTTTGGTGTTGGCAATCATTTTCATAACAAATTCGAGGAGCTTAGAGGCTGTATTTATTTTTCTAAAATATTGTCAGGCAAGAACATGGGCGGCTACTTGAGCAATTCGATTTGGGTTTGGAGAATATCATTTGAACTTGTTGTTGATTGCTACTTCATCTTTCATCCAAGGCACTTCTTGAGGCCAGGTTCTTCACATTTCTATCATCTTCTAGCATTGCATTTAGCATAGTTATATTTGCAGCTGTAGGTGTGCATTATACCAACATTATCATATTTTGTAATCAATGTAAATGCCAAGAGTCTTGGCCATATTTCATGAGCATTGTATTAGAAATTTCATTGCAATTAAGGAGATATAAATTGCTGGTGTCATTTGAGAAATTCAATATCATTTGTATTTAATTTGTTAGTTTGCATACCAGTTGTTTGTTAAAATACCAGTTGGCTGTTGGTGATCATTTCTCATGTTTAGATCATATATATGCATTGAATATTGTCAAAATAAGTTGCACATTCATGCTAGGACATTTTTTAGTCAATTTAGAGTCATTTGCAAACATTCTTATTGATGTTAAGTGGAGATAAGAGCCATAAAAACAATCTGAAATTTTATATCAGTCATATGACCCTTGTATGCAAAGTGTTTGATGAAATTCCTTGAGCCTTCAATTAGCATTTTGAGGTCAGATTTGAGCAGGGTCTTTACAGTAGTATCAAAGCTTGGATCTTGCCAGCCTATGGGGAACATCAGTGTGAAGTCATGGATTCCATGGATGATATAATTTCTCGTTATGAAGTGTACCTTACACTTCCTCAAGAGATGGGAAATGAACTTCCTTTCTTCAAGTCAAAGGAAGCCTAGATGGAGCCATTGATTCAACAACACATTTCTACCAGGAAAAGTTTAGAGTCATGGAAGACCACACTAAGAAAAAGGAAGGAGTAGCTTGAAGTATCTATGGGAGAGGTATCTAAAAGTCTCCATGATGAATTTTCAGCAGTTAGTGACCAGCATACTACTGATCCTAAAGAGAACATTACACTCCATGATGACTTCAAGAGTAAAGAAGAGCAAGAGAAGAAGGAAGACACCTTGGAGCAGCTACATGAAGATAAGTCTTCTTGTGATGTTTCATTGAGTGAAGAAACAGATTGTAGTTTGATAAAGGAAGATCCCTTGAAGATTCAAAATGTAGAGGTGTTTGAGATAGTTGATCCTTTACTTAGTGGAGCAGCTACTAGTGATTCAACTATACATAATGAAGGTGACACTCTACAATGGCATGATATGATTACAGATTTGTTTGAAGACAGCAGCATGATGTCTCATCATTCTCAAGAGATAGGAGCCTTGGTTCATGATCAAGCCAATGACATGATAGCAACCATGGATGGCAGCCATACACCAATTGTTGGACATGAAAACATCAAGCAGAAAAGGACTGATTTTGTTTATTTTGGCATAGAAGAAGTAAGGAGATCTAAAGAGATGAACAAAGAATGGATGAGCAAAGCCCAAGAAGCTAAGTTGGTGGTTGCCAATGCAAGAAAACATCTTCAAGAAGTCAAAGCAAAGGTCAATCTCATTAACATTGCAAGGCAAAAGAGAATTGACAACATTAGAAGACTTCTTGAATCTGAAAATACATGTTCTTCTAAGGAGGATGATGAGATGTGCTTGGTTCCAAGCAAGAGGAAACAAGAACAGGATGAGACTTCTTCATATGAGGTTGAATTTGTTCGTAGCTTGGAGACTAAGCTGAAGGTGAAGGAGGATGATATTATTGCAGCTCTATTTCATCATGACAGAATGCACAAAAGAATTGAGGAACATTTGTGGGTAGTTCAGTTAGAGAGAAGACAAAAGGCAATTGTAGCAAAGTCTTCTCTTGCTGATTTGCAAGATGTCAAAGAAGGTATGGAGACAATGAAATCAAATTATTTGAACCTTCTTTCAAATCGTGACCACCTTGTTAGCCTTGTTAAGGAGTTGATTTCTTCTAGGATTTGCAAATTGGATGTCAGTATTGATTCAGTTTCTTTTCAAGGAGTAAATGGCATTCATGATAGTATCTTTCTCACTCCTGATAGTGAGTCAAGGAATTTGCAATTGGTTTCAGAAGGAGGTCTTGATGACATGGCTGCATTAAGTTGTGTGACTTCTTTAGATAATGCCATTACAGATCAGGAGAGCTCATGTGGCATATTCAAATGGGATCCAGGTGGTTAGATGACAGGTGCAGTGATCCTCCATTCGGCTATCAGATGTTTTGGCAATCAAGTTGGATTAGCAGTGTGGATTTTAAATCACTATACCTCCAATTCGAGGACATGACAGTCCTTCCTTCCCACAAATTGCTTGCCCTCAAGCAATCCACACTGCTATGACTGCCAAAACATGTAATAGCCGAATGGAGGATCACTGCACTTGTCAACTACCTCCTGGATCCCAATTGAATCTGCCACATGTGCACTCCCAATTTGTATTGGTGGTATCTGAAGAAGTCGCGGCCATATCATCAAGACCTCCCTTGGAAAGCAACTGCAAATGTCCCAACTCACTATCAGGAGTGAGAAGGATACTATCATGAATGCCATTCACTCCTTGAAAAGACGTTGAATCAATATTGTCATCCAATGTGCAAGTCCTAGAAGAAATCAGCTTCTTAACAAGGCTAACCAAGTGGCCACGATCTGAAAGAAGGTTCAAATAATTTGTCTTCATTATCTCCATACCTTCTTTGACAACTTGCAAATCATCAAGCGAAGACTTTGCTCCAATTCCCTTTTGTCTTCTCTCTAGCTGAACTGCCCACAAATGTTCCTCAATTCTTTTGTGCATCCTGTCATGATGAGATAGGGCTGCAATAATATCATTCTCCTTCACCTTCAGCTTAGTTTCCAAGCTACGAACAACTTCAACCTCATATGAAGAAGTCTCATCCTGTTCTTGTTTCCTCTTGCTTGGAACCAAGAACATCTTATCATCCTTATTAGAAGAACATGTCTTTTCAGACTCAAGAAGTCTTCTAATGTTGTCAATCCTCTTTTGCCTTGCAATGTTAATGAGATTGACCTTTGCTTTGACTTCTTGAAGATGTTTTCTTGCATTGGCAGCCACCAACTTAGCTTCTTGGGCTTTCCTCGTCCGTTCTTTGTTCATCTCTTTAGATCTCCTTACTTCTTCTATGCCAAAATAAACAAAATCAATCCTTTTCTGCTTGATGTTTTCATGTCCAACAATTGGTTTATGGTTGCCATCAATGGTTGCTATCATGTCATTACCTCGATCATGAACCAAGGCTCCTATATCATGAGAATGATGAGACATCATGATGTTGTTCCCAAACCAATCAATAATCGTATCATGCCATTGTAGATAGTCACCTTTATTGTGTGTAGTCCAATAACTAGTGGCTGCTCCACTAGATAAAGGATCAACTATTTCAACCATAGTTTGCAGACTCTTGAGAACTCTGCGGACTCGCGAGTCCTCCGGCCTCCCGAGTCGACTCGCCACGGACTCGGGAGTCGAGTCCAGGAGAGTCCTGGCTCGAGACTCCCGAGTCCGAGCTCGGACTCTCCTGTGCGGCTGGGACAGCATAAAACACAAAAACGCCTTATTTTTTTTAATTTTTTGTTTCATTTTCAAAGTCTAGGTTGCCAATACAGGTCTGCAAATTGATTTGGAGCTGATTGAAGCCAAGAGAACGAGCTAAAAGGATCAAAATAGAGTCAGGTAAGTGATCTAACTCTTCTTTTTTTAATTTTCTTTCATTCAAAATCAAAAAATTCAAGAGAAATAAGGGGAAATGCTGCCAAATTTTTTTCTATTTTTTTTAATAGCCTAATTCCTACAATTTCTAGCTTGGTTTTGCATTCTTTTTTTTTTGCAATTGTTTGAAACTTTGAATCATATTTATTTGCTGATTTTTTAGCAAACCCTAACTGATTTTTTTTTTGTTTTCCATGTTGAACTTCCAGCAATGTCATCTTCAAATCCAAGGGGAAATAAAAAGACCCTGCATGGAAGTATGGAATTCCAGGAAATAAAAAAGGTGAAGTGACATGTACTGAATGTGAAAAATGGATGACAGGAGGAATAAACAGATTAAAATACCACCTTGCTAGAATACCTGGGCAAAATGTGGAGGGATGCAAGAAAGCTACTCCTGAGATTATTAGAGAGATGAAGGCCCTTCTTGCTGACTATGAGATAAAAAAAGATGAAAGACAAAAAACAAAGGATGCCCTAGCAACTGCGATGAGTGGATCCCAATCCCATGGTGTTGCAAGTCCAAGCTTTCGTGCTCCACATTCATCTTTTGGTGAGAGTCCTGATGGTTCCTTTTCTACTGCTAGTGCTGACCAGGGTCCTTCATCAGGACCAAATTATTTTATTCCACGTAATGTTCCAGGAGCACAACCTTCACTTGAAGGTACCGGTTGGAATAAGGAAAAGCATCATGAAGCTAGGATGGCTGCTGCAAACTTTTGGTACTACAATAATCTACCTTTCAATGTTGCAAACAGCCCATATTGGGAAGGTTTGGTGAACGCCCTTACAGTTGCAGGAAAGGGGTTTAAGACCCCATCATCTAGAGATTTGAGTGGGCCATTGCTAGAGGAAGCCGTAAAGAATACACGGCTTGTGGTTGATGAGCAAAAGAAATTTTGGAGAAGAAAAGGTTGCAGCATTTTATCTGATGGGTGGACAGATGGACGAAATAGAACTCTTCTTAACTTTTTAGTGTCCTCTAATGGTGGATTGGTGTTCCTAAAATCAATGGATGCCTCCCATGAAATCAAAAATGCTGAGACTTTATGCAATCTATTAGATGAGGTGGTCCAAGAGGTTGGAGTTGATAATGTTGTCCAAATCATCACGGACAACGCAGCTGCTTATGTAGCTGCAGGTAGACTACTTATGGAGAGGTATCCCACAATTGTATGGTCTCCATGTGCTGCACATTGCTTGGACCTATTGCTAGAGGACATTGGGAAGATTTCATGGGTCAAAAGAGTGGTTGAAGATGCAAAAAATGTTACAAAATTTATCTACAACCATACTTGGGTGCTTTCTTTGATGAGGAAATTCACAAATGGCAAGGACCTTGTGCGACCTGGAGTGACACGATTCGCTAGCCACTTCCTCACATTGCAAAGCATTCTTGGTGCCATTGGTCATCTCAAGCAAATGTTCGTGTCCGATGCTTGGAAGGAGTCCTCATTTTACAAGAAACCTGAAGGGGAGAGGATTGTTGCCATAGTTTTTGATGAGACATTCATCAAAAATGGAGAGGAGTTGATGGGGGTTAAGTAGCAATCACACAAAAAAAAATTATACATGATAATCTATTTGCTGTTTTTATTTTTTGAGGGGTTAATTTTGTTATAATTTAACATTTGTTTTCATTTTTTTAGGTGACAGAACCTTTGGTGAGGGTTCTTCGTATGGTGGATGGAGATGGCATGCCAATGGGTTTCATCTATGAGGCCATGGATAGGGCCAAAGAGGCCATATCACGTTACTATGGTGGCAACAAAAGGAAATATGAAATCATATGGCGCATCATTGATCGGAGATGGACACACCAACTCCACCAGCCGATTCATGCCTTTGCCTACTTCTTGAATCCGAAGTTCTACTTCTCAGAAACATTTAAGGCGGATGAGGAGGTCATGGATGGTCTTGTCACATGCATTGATAGGATGGTGCCTGATCATGAGCTGAGAGATAAGGTGCTTGATGAGTTGGAGGTGAGATTTGTTATATCTTATTTATGAAATTGCAATGTTGAGCCTTGACTATCTATGAATTTTCTATATTTGATTTACTTTTTCTTTTATCTATTCAAGGTTTACAAGGGTGCAGAGGGGAGACTCTTTTCCTCCCAACAAGCAATTGAAAGAAGAGGAAAACAACAACCAGGTAAAAAATGAAATTAGAAACTTGATTCTTACATATAGATTTTTTACTTTATTCTTATTTCTTAATACTTATATTTTTTAAACATGTTTTTGTAGATCTATGGTGGGAAAACTATGGTGCTAGCACACCAAATCTTCAAAAGCTAGCCATACGTGTCTTGTCGCAGCCATGCAGTGCTTCTGGGTGTGAACGCAATTGGAGTCTATTTGAGAACATTCACACAAAGAAGAGAAACAGGTTGACTCAGCAGCGCTTAAATGATTTAGTTTTTGTTCGGTACAACCTTCGCCTTCGAACTAGAAAGGTGGAGGGTGTTTCACACGAGTCCATCGACTTGGATGACATTGATCCATATGGTGAATGGACTATTAATGAACAAAATGATGAGGCTGATGTCTTACTTACTGATGAGGATCTTGCTGAATTAGAGAGAGCAGCAGCAGAAGAAGAAGAAGCAGCAAGATTGGATGGCATGGAGGACGACGAAGACACATTTGAATATCATGTTTCCCCTTCTCGATCTCCTAGTCCTCATTTGGATACTATAGCACGGGCACCTTCTAGTTCTAGGCCTTCAAAATTGGCTACCATTGGGAGGGGAAAGAGGAAGATGTAGACTACATGTGGTTATTAATGTTTTCTTCTTTTTGACATGATTATATGTAAACATTTATAAACTTATGATGTTGTTATACATTGAAATTTGAAACTATGAGTATTTGATGACTATGAATGATTAAATTTCAATTATTGAGTGTTTGATGATCATATGACATGTGTAATCTTTGAATTATGAGTGTTTGATAATCAAATTAGGCTCTTATGTTCTCTAAATGCATTAATTTGTTCTTGTTTTTTTGTAAAACTACGGTTTTTTTTTTTGCCGAGTCCTTGCCGAGTCTTTTCCCGAGTCCATGCCGAGGCTCCGAGTCCGAGTTTGCAAACTATGATTTCAACCACCTCTACATTTTGAGTCTCCAATAGACCTTCATTTACCAAACCACAATCTAATTTTTCACTCAAAGAAACATCACAAGAAGACTTATCTTCATGTAGCTACTCCAAGGGGTCTTCCATCATCACTTGCTCTTCTCTACTTTTGAAGTCATCATGAAGTGTCATATGCCCAACTTCTTCCTCTATGTAGGCCTGATTTTTGTCCTCCATAGGATCAGCTGTATGCTGGTCATCAACTGCTGCAAATTTATCATGGAGATTCCTAGATGTTTCACCCATAGATACCCCATGCTGCTCCTTTTTTCTTAGTGAAGCTTTCCATGACTCCAAACTTTTCCTGATAGAAATCTGCCATTGAATCAATGGCTCCATCCAAGCTTTCTTTGAACTAAAGAAGGGGAGTTCATTTCTAATCTCTTGAGGAAGTGTAAGGTACACTTCATAACGAGAAATTATATCATCCATGGAATCCATGAATTCACACTGATGTTCCCCACAGGTTGGCAAGATCCAAGCTCTGATACCACTGTAATGACCTTGCTCAAATCTGACCTCAAAATGCTGATTGAAGGCTCAAGGAATTTCATCAACCACTTTGCATACAAGGGTCATATGACTGATATAAAATTTCAGATTGTTTTTTATGGCTCTTATCTCCACTTAACATCTATAAGAATGTTTGCAAATGACTCTAAATTGACTAAAAAATGTCCTAGCATGAATGTGCAACTTATTTTGACAATATTCAATGCATATATATGATCTAAACATGAGAAATGATCACCTACATGTTGTGACCTAATTCACACATCGCCCCATTACAAATGGGGACCCTTGTGGTTTGCTTTTTAGGGTTTTGTCATTGCGTCTTGGTTTTTGTCTGGTCTCCGTTTGGGGTTTTGGATTTGAATTTTTTGAATGGTCACCCGAGTTGAGTAAGGGAATTTGAGCCTGGATCATTGTGCATACGTCACGACAGTGCTTAGGATGCCCAAGAGATGAAGATCGACTCTCGTTTCCGTCAATTCTAACACCTACTTTTTAGGGTTTTCACTTTGGCCCCCTATTTTTTAGGACCTATTTATTGGAACTTTTGAGCAAATTCTGAGATCCCTATATTTTAGGGGCTATTTTTAGAAAGTTGCTATTTTGTGAAAAGTTTCTATTTTTAGAAAGTTTCTATATTTGGAAGGAGTCCGAATTTCGAAAATCCACTCAGAACTTCGAAAAACTCAACAAAATTCTCAGAAAATCAATTTGAAAATTTTATGAATTCCTGGTGAAAATCAGAAAATGATAAAATATCTGGGAAATTCATGAAGAAAATCTAAAAAAATCATGGATAAATCTGACAAAATCATGGTAGAATTCATGAAGGCATGAAAGTAGACTGAAATCTTAACAAGCAAGCTGGAAGGGAAAAATCAATGGCAAAAGAGCTTCAGCCAGAAGAAACAATGGCTTGACCAGGAGATAAGTCCGCCCAGCAAAGCATGGAGTGGCATACAAACAAGCCAAGTCTGCCCTTGAGAAAATGGAGTGGCATGGCTGAAGGTGAAGTCCGCCTTTGGAAGAAGACAATGGCATGGCATGAGACCAAGTCCGCCCTTGAGTGGCACAAAGATATGCCAAGTCCGCCCCATGTAAAGTGGCAAGATGTTCAAGCAAGTCCGCCTTAAGACAATGGAAGATGGCATAAACAAGTAGAAAGTCCACCCTTGAGTGGCATGAAGTAAGGCAAAGTCTGCCCTTGGACAAGTGGATAATGGCATGGAGTATAGTGAAGTCCGCCCCAAGGCATATGGAATGAATACATGCAAAGTCCGCCTAGAAAATAAGAATGGAAACAAATGAAGACAAGTCCGCCATATGGAAAAGATGAAATGGCTTGAGCATAGGCAAACAAAAGAATAAATGGCATGAAGTAAGTGAAAGTCCGCCATACTTAGAGAAGTAAGATGAGAAAATTAAAATTTTGCCTAAGTGTGGACTTTGGAAAATTGAAAATATATTCTTGGCACTTTGAAAATTCGCCACACTTGGGGAAAATAGGAAATATTTTTCTAAGTCAAACATTTTCGCCTAAGACTTGGGATGGAAAGGAAAATTTTGCCAAATGACATAGGAAGATGGAAAGAAAATTTTTCCAATGACTTAAAATTGGAAAGAAAATCATGGCAAAATCAAACTGAAAGATAAAAATTATGGCAAAACGAAATTGGAAAGAAAAATTCGCCTAAGGTAATGGCAAGAAAATTTTGAAAATCAAATATTGCCTTAGGTAAAAAATAATAATTTGCCATAAAATTAACGGGTTGAAAATGACACATAAAATAATTATTATTTTAATTCATTATTTTCAACATCTCAAAGAGATAAGCTTCGAAGATTAAAATTGGAAAAATACAAAAAGAGCTCTACTAAACTAGCGTTGGATTTAGAAACTTTCCCAGAGACTATCATTGAAGATAAAACTTGCCATGTACAAGCCAAGTTAAAACTCGATTTAACGGAAACAATCAAAATTTGCTAAATGAGTCGAACTTTTCCTCTCTATAATTGATTTCACCTCTCATTTTGCAATCATTCAATTTTCGAGAGAAGAGTTTTGAGAAGATAATTTGTCTAAGGCAAGAAAGTTGAAAGTTTGAGGCAAAGTGAATAAAGTAAATTCATCCCGGCCGGCATTGTGATTGCGATTATTTATTTTTTAGAAGCTAGGCAGATTTATTTTCTTTACTTCATTTTGGCGCAAGCAACTTCATTAATTATTTTCTTTCTAGCATAGTTCTTTACGAAATTTGATTTGACAATTAGCTGGAATATTTTTTTTGAGTAATTTAAATTTTGATATTCTCTTTGATTTTTCTTGCAATTTTACTTTCGAGAAAGTAAAAATGAAGTTTGCCAACAAGGGTGTGCAGCTGTAGACAAAGATTAAATCCAAATGGGAGCATATTGTGGACACCAACCTTGGCCATGTTGACTTCAATGATTTCAAAGAAAGAATGTACGGAAGTGATAGAAGTTTGCCTACACCACTTGCAAGAAGAATGATGCGCAATGGAATTGTTCATGCAACTGGATTTCCGCCAGCAAAGGAGTGTCCAGAACTTATGGTGGAATGTGCATTGCATTATAATGCACGAGAAAAGACAGATAGAAGTTCCTGATGCAAGAGTTCTTGCATACTTGTCCGAGCCAGCCATTCAAAAAACTTTTGGAATTCTAGTTTACAACTGGACGTCCTTCCGAACCAAAGAGGATGCACGTAAGCTCTACCAAAATCAGCAAGACCTTTGTGCATCAAACATAAACAAGAATTGGTTGCTGAAGCCCAAACCTACTGTGGGGAAGATGCTGAAGAAGTTGGTCAAAAAACATCTCAAAGAAGAATATGGCGACATCGTCTTGCTGTTCAATAGAATAGTAGGCAATTCTCATGGTGCGCCTTTCGAAAACTGGATGTATTATTTTGTTGATGAAATAATTTCTGGAGTGAAAATGTTTAACTGGTCCAGAATGATCAGTAATAGCCTTCATGAACAGTTGGTCAATCTGGAGGAAACCAAGACCTTTCATATGAGCTCATACGTCATATATTTGCTTGCAAGATCTTACAAGTATGCTAGCTTGGTTTGCAAGGGTGTGATTGGCAACAGTGAAGGACAGTTCAAGGCCTATGATTGTTATCCACAGCTGCAGCTGAAGGATAAGTCACATTTCAGACGAACACATGACGCCTTCCTTATGTACATCACTCGACTTCTACAAGGCGGAACACATCAGAGACTCACCCGTGAGGCCAAGAGTCTGATTAGCCGATATGGATCCTGGTTCATCCAATATCCCAAGTTCACTTACATCAGGATTCAAGGATTCTCAGGACGTCCTTATAGACTGCCTATTTATCCGACCAACAAAATGGTTTTGTTGGAAGTTCTAAGGCAATTGGAGACATATCAGAATATCAAAAGGGCAAAACAGAAGGCAGCTGTCACTTTTTCATTTTTCATCGACAATATGGAAGAATCATGTCCAACGGCGCAAGCAGCAGAAAGTGCTCGACTGGAGATCCAAAACTACCCATTCCTATCATACAAGTCGAGGAATAACTTTGATCCACTCCATCACATTGGAATTGTGGACGAAGAGAAATACTAGCTCCGGGTGGACTTAGAAGATTTTTAGGCCAATGTGGCTAATGAATATGACGTGAGGAAGAGGCTGTGGACAAGATTGCCACTAAGTATGATAAGGGCAACAAAACTTTTCAAGGTACCTGATCAATTGGAGGATGACGGAGTGTATGTGCAGCCAAGCTTCGATGAAAAAGAGCCACTTCCTCCTGTAAGGTGGTCTGAGCCTGAGATGGGTGACTTGGCGACATTAATGCAGCATGTATTCAAATATTCTCAATGGTGGATAGAACAAGAAGTGCAAGTGTTGCAGCGGAGAAATGTGCAGTTCACGTATGAATTGATGGGTGATACAGAATCCTGTTCATCAAATGCCAGTGCATCTCGTGGAGATGGAGCAACAAATACCGCCAGCTTGAAAAAGAGGAAAGAGATTGATGATCCTGCAAGGAAAAACAAAACAAAGCAGTGGATGAAGGACCTCAAAAGAAGCACAAATCCAGGCCTCTCCAATGAGCCACTTCCAGAAATGTGGATGAAATACTAGCCATGGATGAAGAGTCTTGGGAACATGTCATAATTCCTTCTCCAGTTAGAGATGTAGAGCCAGTGCAATCAAAAAATGATGATCAGCCTTCCCCTATAGGCACGGAAATTCTGGAATCAGATAATGACATGGACATCATGGATGGCGAATTTGAAGAGGGAATGATTTCCACCCTCAGAGGAATCCAAGAAGACCCATCTGTGCAAGAGATTTCGGGTATGCCAGAAATCCAATTGGTGCATAAAGTTCAAGATGTGCAAGAAACTCCGGATATGCCAGAAATTCCAGACGTGCAAGAAATGCAGGATATTCAAAAAGTCCAAGGTCAACAGGAAGACGGAATTGAGCAGTCAACCATCCCAGATTGGCTAAAAGAAAGATTAAAGAGAAAGGCGCCAGTAGAGGTTCCTGAAGAAGATGATGCCACAGATTTCTTGGCCAGGTTAGAGCAAGTTGCCACAAGAAAGAAGGCCAAGAAATTTTATGCCATACAAAGGGATGACGCTGGTAATTGCACAGTGCAAGTTGCAGTGCCTACAGTCGATAAATTCCAAGATGAAATTGCCCCAAATGAGTATGCCATCACGACCATTGACATGGGTCCAACGACGAAAGGGCAAGAAGTTGAGGACTTAGACAATTCCGTTGCCACCATCAAGTCTAGGCTGGAAAGGGAAGTGGCAAAGAAAAAAGAATATAAAAAAGAGATTGAGCGTCTAAAAGATTATATCCAGCACTTGACCAGGCCACTCAATCAATGTGACTAGGCAGCACTTCCACCTCCGAAGTCTTCACAAGAACCAATCATAAATTTTGAAGAAGAATTGACTACAGCGAGAGAGGCTAAAGATTGGATGGAGGGAAGGAAGGAGGAGGCGATGGCGTTCACGGAGAAGTTAGCATATGTATATGAATAAACTTCCTGTCTATTGTCACGAGTTTCAGACTTAGCGGAATCATGGGATGGCCTCAAAGATATTCAGAATAAGATTATACCATGTATTCGAGAATTAAAAGGCATCTCGAAGCAAAAGTTGATTAATGACAGGATTATTGAATCCGGAGCTGCATATGATTTCAGTGGCTGGTACTATGCTCTGATTTCATGAAGAGGAGTCCTGGAAAGGGTAAAGCAGGATGGCGCCAAAGTTGAAGAACAGGCAAAGGAGATTTGGAATAAAATTTATCAGATGGCTGCAGATATGCTAGACAAAGATACTGTCCGAAAGAAACACTTGCGGCCACAAAATTTAAAAGAACAAGTGCAAAGAATTTTCTCCACCACCTCTGGGCCAATCATGAAAGAAATTTTTTATCAGATGGCTGCAGATATGCTAGACAAAGATACTGTCCGAAAGAAACACTTGCGGCCACAAAATTTAAAAGAACAAGTGCAAAGAATTTTCTCCACCACCTCTGGGCCAATCATGAAAGAAAATTTCACCAAGGTATTCAACTTCATGACCGTCAGAAACAATTTCTTGCGACCACCTTTGCAGAATGTGCTGAGAGTTTGGACTTGCTGGAATACAACGTTAATGCACTTCCGGACATTGCCATGGAAGAAGTCGGCTTGATCGTGTCAAAGTTCGCCGAACATGATGCCATGCAAGTGGATAAGGATGCAACTCCAGATGTCTGAAGACCTCTCCAGTTAACTGTTGGATGTTTAGGAAACCCTAATTAGGGTTTAGTTATGTTTGATCTTGGTCGTTGATCTCATTCTAATCTTGGCCATTCATTGTAATTCAGAGATGCTATATAAACCCCCCCACTCTCTCTCAAGAGGATCATTAGAAGAATAAGAAAATTAGAAATTCATTAGAAATTAGAAGATTAGAAGAGTAGATATCAAGAGATTATAGAGAATAAGAGAGGGAGTTTTATGAGATTGTTGCGAAAACACTATTTTGATAATAAAGTTCATCATGCATGAGGTGCTTTGAATCCTTTGATTGTCAAATAGTTGCATGGTTGCATATTCTCTTTCTCGTCCAGTAAATTTGAATTAGAATTTAAATGTATGTTAAAAGAATGACAGATTGATAGCAAACATTAGTGGAACTTAGCTCATACTTTCTTTGAGTGGATGCTTTTCATTCAATGTGTAAAGTTAGACTGAGCTTTATCGTGGATGCTTTAACGTTTTACTTTGAATAATGTTGTTCTATTGATGGTATTGTTCGTGGTAAAGAAATTTCAAGCACAAATCCCAGAAGATTGCACTTGCTTTGTGTAGTTGTCGTTTAGCATGGTGAAGCAAAGTATTGTTTATTTGGTTTCACTCAATCCTTGCCGTCTCTTGATTTCATAGGAATAGAATAGTATTTCTAAAAACCCTTACACTTTTTTCATTTTTTTGTCTAAAATCTGAAAAATCCAAAATGATACTGTATTTATGTCTTTGCTTTTCTGAGTAACTTGCAATAGTAAATCCCAATTGTGCCCCCAGCAAATCACATCAAACCACAGAGCTTATCCACACTCATCTTAAACATTGGAATTACCGTATGATCTTACTTGCAATCTTAGCATATAAGGTAGTTTTTCAAGAGGGGATATAGCGTCTTTGACACTTTATTCTAGAATGTTTGTTGTGTCATAAAACACGCATCAACATCGAATTGGCGCTAGGAGGGCCCGATAACCACAATGGTAAGTTACTCTCAAAGTGAGCATGATGCAGTATGGTATTACCACATGAGTTTCCTTTTGATGTACCTGTCGAACAACCAGATCAACCGCCAACGGATATTATTGATCAGTTGTACACACTAGCTTGGAAGTCGCAGACAGATCGTGCCCAATTTGGTCAAATAGGTTGTGTCCTTGCTAGAGAAGAAGAAAAAGGAAAAAGGTTCGAAGAAGCAATCAAGAAAGATTTGATAAGGCAAAAGATAGATCACCTAAAGCAAAAATTCGACAAGATAGAAAGATCAGTTGTCGGAAGTTCATCTTCCAATTCGAACTTGACTGATAGAACGAAGAATGGTGCTCCCGGCCAACGTTCCTAATCCAGACCAAGATCATCAGCTAGTATTACAACCAAATTTGGGTTTTCACGATGAACAAGAGGACGTTATCACTGAGTTGTTCAACCTTGCGTGGCAAGTGAGAAGAAGTGCTCCTGATTGGTTTCTCATGCGCTATATTCTTGAAGAGGAAGAAGAAAGAGCACGAAAAATTGAGTTCAATATTCGGAGGGACCTCCTTGTTGAAAGATTTGAAGCACTTCAGCGAGAACAAAATCGTCAAGCCAACCAACAAGTGAATCAACAAGTTCCTGAAGCAGTTCCTGCACCACCCCGACAATCTTGAAGGAGGATACGCTGGATCGAATTGGTTCTTTCTCAGCAGAGAAGTTTTAGAAAGTCACTAGATCCACTCCTAATTCTTTCAAAGAATTTGTTGAGTTATCCCCCTACAGAAATAGGCAAAGAAAAGCATTGCAGGAAGCATCATCAAGTGTAGAAGTACCAAGCGAGGGAGATCCTGTTGGTCTTTTCCAAACCTCACCAAGTATCGCACAACCAGACTGTCAACAAGTTCCAGTGGCTGTACAACCAATTCCACAAGTTCCACAAATCCAACCAGTCCAAGTGAATCAATCGAACGCTCCAATGGCGTGGCATCCAGCTAATGCGTCACCTATGACATTTGCCGTTTATCATGATTTGCCCAAAAATCTAGAACATTTTTGTTCCAAGTTCCATAGTGGTGACCTGAACCACACTGCAGATGAGCACATTAAGCTTTTTGAAGATCTTCAAAATAGAGATATCCAAGAAGAAGATGTTTCCTGTAGATTGTTTCCATACACGTTTGATGAGGAAGCTTCTTACTGGTATATCCATTTGCCAGCTAACTCCATCCGCACTTGGCAACAAATGAAGACCACCTTCTTAGAAAAGTTCAGGCCACCCATTTCTCCATCTGATCTATATAGGCAATTTGTGGAAATCAAAAGACAAGAACATGAGCCTATTAGCACGTTCAATAATAGATTCCACAAGGCATACACTAGGCTCAGGGATCCTTATTTGCTAGACAATGCAGCAGCACTGCCAATTTATTATGAAGCCTTGGATCGTCTTACCGCCGCCATATTTGTGAAGTCGACAAACCCACTCCCAGTAGATTTGAAGGGAGCATATGCTGCAGCAATTACAGCCAGCACTGGTCTTGGAGTTGGTTTGGCTCCAAGTCCACTCCATTACTTAGGAAATGCAGCTTCCCAGAATCAAATTCACGATATCAATCGAGCACTAGCTCATCAGACACCCATGATGAATCCAGTCCTGTCTGTGAATAATCAAATGGTTCTCCACCCAGGGATGCCCATGTCCCAAATGCCACCAACACAGCCAATATACCTACAAAATGTGACAACTTCAACACGAACTCAGGAAGAGAAGGATGAAATGAAAGAATTGATTGAACAAGTCAAGAAGCTGTCAACCGAAGTGACATATCTGAAAGGTCAAACCAACCAAATGCAGAATTTTCAAAAGAGCTATCAACCACCTCAAGGAAATTACCAAGGTCAAGGCCATTTCGGATATCAAAGAGACACTCAGAACTATCAGAGGGATAATCAAAATTATCAAGGAAATAGTCAAGGTTTCTAGAACAACAATCCAGGCTTCCAAAAGAAGACTTGGAACACTGGGCCTAATAACGATAATGTACCATCGCCTTTGGATAATCCGCCTACCGACAATCGTCCTACCGACAAGGTATTCCTAGCTGAAGCAGCATTATCGGGATGGTGCAGACTGCACAACACAGATCAACATTCCGAGTTACATTGTCGCGAGTTCCAAGTAGCAGCAGACATTTTCAAAAATGAGAGGAGAAATTCAGAAGATCCTCCAATAACCAGGTATGAAATAGTTCCAGCACACAGATATGATCAAGCCCTTGTAATTGAGAGTGTCCAGTATCCACCCCGAGAATACCCACAGTATCAGCATAATCAGAGATTTCCACCAGCATTAGCTAATGGACTAGTGGAGGCGCCACCTACCGTCTACTCATACACAGTTGCTGAGGAACCTATAGAAGACACGACCAATTATTACTTTTAGCCATTGAATAACAGTGTGTTGGTCGAAGGTATAAAAGAAGTTCAAGCATTTCAGCAGACAGGCAATAATCCACCGAAGGTTTACTATCAAAAAAGTCAAGAGCCTTTGACCTCGTTTGTTCCACCACACAACTTTCAAACGCCACCGCATCCAAACGCAAGCAATAACCCGCCTCTTCCGAGGGACACGCCGCAATATAGACAAGGAGATACTGCCAGTAGTAATGCTAGTAATCCTACTCCTCCTAAGGATGAATTGAAAAGGCTAAGTCAGTATGTTACAGAGGAAGTGAGGAAAATCAAGGTAAATGTGTCATTGTTCGAACTGATGAAGGTACCAGAGATAAGGAATACATTTCTTGATAGCTTGAAGGACACAACACAAGATTCAGCCAACACCTCTCAGAAGACTGCCAATTCCACAAATAATGTAAATATTGTCCAAAATGAACAATCCCAACCTATTCAAGAAGGATATCAGAGTTCCAAGGGAACTCGAGGTATGTATGAAGTAAAAGAAGGCATGGAAATGCCAGGACAGAAGATGGTTAGAACTGAGCAAATGTGTCTAAATTCAAAAGAAAACAAGATGGAGAATCCAACAAGAGAAGCGGAAGTTTCACCGACTAAGAAGAATACTAAGGTTAAAGCCAAGGAGACAGAAGCCGCGCACAAAAAGGAAGCCCCATGATATTTTATCAAGGAAAAGATGAGCCAGCTCCTTTCCTCGTTTCGCTTAGGATTTTCAACAAACTTTTGCGTAATTGTCTAATTGATTCAGGAGCATCCAGCAACGTAATGCCTCTAGCAATTTGCTGTAGATTGGGTTTGACACCCACAAGGACAAACAAAAAAGTGACACAGTTGGATAAGACAGAGGTCCCAGTCGTAGGAGAATTAAACAACATCCATATGCAATTATCAACTGATCCCAGGATTCAACAGTTCATCGACATTTTTGTAGTCGATATCCCGGATGGATATGGAATGGTTTTAGGACGAGACTGGACTCGCAAATTGAATGGCTACTTTGCTACTAACTTTTCCCACATGTGGTTGCCTTGGAAGGGTATTCCCAACCAAATCAAAATTGAAAGTACGCCAAGACTTAGACTGATGATCACTGAGAATGGAGAAAACAACGAAATTTTGTTTTGCGAGACAGATTTAGGCAAGTACAAACCAAAGGCACCAGAGGTTTTAATGTTGCAATGCTCGAATAATCGGGAAGATTCACTAAAAATTGCAGATCCCGCGGAAGTACCTATTGAAAGTGATGAAGAGCTATCACCAAATGAAGGTGAAAGCATGTTCGAGAATTTTAGAAGATTTGTGCTCAAAAGTACGAGACAAGAAAGAGAATTGGGGAGTCATGCTTTTGTGCAAGACTTGTTACTACCCAATTGGTGTCAAATCCATAATGCTTTTAATTCCGAATTCTCTTGTGCAATGTGCAAAGTGGCTCCAGACCAAGTACGCACAAGAATTTCCCAAGTTTCAGAAGCTGAATGTCTTAATTTGGCAATGCAAAATGAAGAAAGTGATTTTGACAAAGAGCTCTCATCAGAAGAAGAAATGATACCAAAAATAAATGAAAATCTAGTTCAGAAGAAAGAAACTCCCACTCCCCATCAATTGCCAGAATGAGAACAAGTTTGGACCTTGAGGTTCAATGGTTCAAAATCCAAGAAAGGCAACAGAGTTGGGTATGAGCTTATTAGTCCATCAGGCAAGACCTATTTAGCCACCTTGAGATTGCAGTTCCCATGTACTAACAATGTTACGGAATGAGTCCTTAGTTCACGGATTGCTCCATGCAATTCGCAAAAAGGTCAAAGTGCTACATGTTTATGGTGATTCAGAAATTGTGGTAAGGCAAGTAAGGAAGAAGTACGCTTGCCATGACAAAAGACTGAGAGGATACAGAAACCGTGTCTGCGATCTCATCGAAAGCTTTGACGCTTTCAACATCAAATCAGTGTATTGTTCTCAAAACAAAGTGGCAAATTCCTTAGCCCAATCAACAAGTTCCTTAGAGCCACTGGAGATGGATTTCGTGAAGAAATTCACGGTAGAAATCACTTCGACACCATCAATTCCAGATAACATTACAAATTTCCAAGTGTTCGATGACGACAAGCACATCCTATATTTCTTGACTAATTCAGATGTTTTTCTCACTCAAGTCATTGATGAAGAGGAAGACCGAGGGGAAGCTGAGTTTGATACTAAAGGCATAATGAACTTAAAGACCAATAACATTCCCAAAGGAATGATCCAGCTTGAAAGAATCTTCGATCAAGATCAGATCAATGCCATTAAATACCAAAGAAACGAAGGAGCTCAGCATGAAGCCATCAACCTTAGAACCCAAGAAGAAGTGAGAAATGTTCTCATTGGTAAAGTATGCACACATGAAGAAAGAGAGAAGATAATTAAAAGTTTGAAACAATTTAAAGACATTATTGCCTAGAGCTACAAGGGTCTGAAAACATATGATACCTCAATTATTACACACACTATTCCCCTCAAAGCAAGCAATAAACCATTCAGGAAACGCCAAAGGCCTGTGAATCCTCTGTTAGAGCCTCTCATTTTTCAAGAAGTAAAGAAGTTACTTTCAGTAGGCATTATCTTTCCAGTACGCCACTCAACGTGGGTCGCCAATTTGGTACCTGTCCGCAAAAAGAACGGGGAGATAAGATTGTGTGTAGACTTCTGAAATCTTAACAAGGCCTCGGAGAAGGATAATTATCCACTGCCCTCATTAGATGAAGTCATCCAAATTGTAAATGGCTCCCAAATGATGTCATTCCTCGATGGATATTCTGGCTACAATCAAGTGCTCGTGGAACCTGAAGACAGGCTTAAGACGGCATTCACAACAAAGTGGGGTACATTTGCCTACAAGAGGACGCCATTTGGTCTGATTAATGCAGGAGCCACCTTTCAAAGGGCTATGGACATTGCCTTAAAAGATCTCATAGGGAAATGCATCATCGTTTATATGGATGACCTTACTGTGTTCTTGAAGAAAAGGGAAACTCATGTCAAAGATTTGATAAGGATATTTGAAAGATGCAGAAAATACGGAATATCCTTGAACCCGAAGAAATGCGTATTCGGGGTAACAGAAGGAAAACTGCTAGGATAATAGAAAAGGGTATTCTTATTGACCCGTATCGAGTAGAGGCTATCTCAAGGATCAGCTTGCCGTCAAGTCAGAAAGAATTGAAATCTTTCTTCGGAAAGATTAACTTTGTAAGAAAATTTATAACAGGGTTTGCTGAGATAGTAAGGCCCCTGAATGAAATGCTCAAAAAAGATGCAAAGATAGAATGGACGGAGCCAGCGAGGAAAGCTTTCGAAGAAATTAAACAGGCCATAGTCGACGCTCCTGTCTTAGTCCTGATTATACAAAGCCTTTTTATCTCTACTCTTTCGCATCAGAACATACATGTGCCGCAATGTTAACACAAAGGACAGATGAAAAGGATGAACATCCTATTGCTTTTATGAGTGCACCTTTCAAGGATGCAGAGCTGAAATACCTGAACGTTGAGAAGCAGGCATATGCTTTGGTCAAAGCGATAAAGAAATTTCAACACTACGTATTGAGAAGTAAAATTTTTGCTATAGTCCCAGATGTGACTGTCAAAACCCTCCTAATGCAAAATGAACTAGGAGAGAGAAGAGGCAAGTGGGTTACAATCATCCAGGAATATGATGTCGAAATTCAGCCAACGAAGATTGTCCATGGCCAAGCTTTGACACAGACTATTGCCACTGGACCTGAACTAGTGCAACAAGTGTATGAACTACACGAGGTATCCCCTGATGAATGGTATGACAATATCGTCTACTTTCTTCTCAATCATAAATGCCCAAATCATTTAAAACCAGTGCAAAAGAGGGCCCTACGAATGAAGAGCCAGAGGTACATGTTGCAAGGAGCAGTATTATACAAGAGGAATCATGAAGGAGTTTTTCTAAGGTGCCTAGGAAAAGAAGAAGCTAAACAAACAATGGAACATTTCCATTCCAGATTTGGAACCGGCCACAGAGGAGCTCTGGCAACAGCACACCAAGTTTTAATGGCCGGCTATTATTGGCCTGCAGTATTTAAAGATGCATACGACCACGTGAAGACTTGCCACACATGCCAAATCACTGCCGCACGAGAGAAGAACTCAGCTATGCCACTGCAACCTATGATTGAGGTGCGACCTTTCGCAAAGTGGGGGCTCAATTTTAATTGGTATGATCAATCCACCTTCCTCGGCACAACACAGGTATATTCTAACTGCAACTAACTACTGCACGCGGTGGTCAGAAGCTCAGGCTCTGAAATTTTGCACTTTCGATACTGTAATTAAATTTTTGGAAGAAAATATTATCACCAGGTTTGGATGTCCTCATGCTTTAGTGTGTGATAATGGTTCTGCATTTTCTTCATTAATATTTTCTAACTGGGCTTTCAAGTATGGTATCACTCTGAAATTTTCATCAAATTATTATCCCCAAGGCAATGGATTAGCAGAATCCACGAACAAGAATTTATTGAACGTCATTAAGAAACTGCTAGACAAAAATCCGAGGGACTGGCACACGCAACTAAGATTCGCTCTTTGGGCGGATAGAGTAAGAGTAAAGAGTTCCTTGGGTACCTCACATTACCACCTGGTTTATTGACAAGATCCCATATTTCCTATACAGCTAAGAATTCCAACCCTGCAATTCATGCAAGAATGTTTGGAAGAAGAAGAGAGGGTCAAAACCAAATTGTCACAGTTACTGCTTCTGGAAGAGAAAAGAGATCAAGCCTTGGAGAAATTTGCCAAACATCAAGATATTGTCAAAAGATGGTTCAATAAACGAGCAAGAGTTAAGGCGTTTCGGATTTCCGATTTGGTCCTTTGCTGGGACAGAGCTCACGAGAGAAGAGGAGACCACAACAAATTTGACAACCTATGGATGGGTCCCTTTCAAATTTCGGAAATTTTGGGAGACAATGCTTTTAAACTGAAAACACTAACCGGAGAAGAAGTTCCATTGCCTGTCAACGGGCAATTTCTAAAGCATTACTTCCAGTCTTAGACTCCTAGTGGGTCTTGTCCTGTACATAGCTAGATTAGATTTCTTTTCCTGTTGGGTGTGGTTTTTGCTTTTGGTTTTCCTGCTTTCGTAGATTAGTTTGCTTTGTTTGCTTTCGTTTGCTTTCCCTTAGATTTGGTTTTTGAATAAACAGGGATCTGCATTTGCAGGAGGTGAAGTATTCCAAACACACACACTGGTCCTATTCTGCAAAGTAATGTTTAGATCATTCCATTGATAAATACTCGTTAGGAATCTTGGAATCCGAGACTGAATTCTTCTAGTTTAACCTTAGATTAAGATTTGTACTTGGCTAGAAGGGGAATCGTATATTGTATCTAGAAACTGAGTATTGAAGATCACTATATTTCACACATTTAGTAATTTCTCTGAGTCATTATGGTCTCCCGGGAGAAGTCAAGGTTGGGCTAATCAAAAGTCTGGCTCCAGCGCCACTATAATACTCAAACCCATGTGAGCCTCATTGCTTACAAGCCAAAATGTGGAAATATGTGAAAAGAAAAGAATCATCAAAGGAATAAAAGAAAAATGAAAACCTAAGCATTTGGCTTTGGGTGTTCGGACATCTCTAGAGGCGTGCACTCAAATCGGTCAATCATCAAAAGAGAAAATAAGAAAATCAAAAGAAACTATAAATCGCCAGGAAGTAGAGCAATCTCCGTGAGTTTATAGAAGATAACCTTGTCGGGGCTATAGACACTTGCTGGCAGCAAGGCTCTATCCAAGGATGCTTTTGGAGTTAAGAAAAATTACAAAGCCTGCCATGACGAAACCAAAGAGTCATACTAATTTCACGAGATGCAATAAACGCATTTGCACACAATTGTGATTAAAGGGAAAAGTGTCTTGATCCAATCCAGGGTTTCTTTCCTTTCTGAGTACACTTTTAACCTAGAGGTAAGTTAGTTTAATTTAGTCAGAGATTCCCAATTAAGAATAGGTCTTTATCTTGGAATGTTCAGGAACATTCCTCACGTGGAGTCGCCAGATGTTGACCTAATTCACACCTCGTCCCATTACAAATGGGGACCCTTGTGGTTTGCTTTTTAGGGTTTTGTCGTTGCATCTTGGTTTTTGTCTGGTCTCCGTTTGGGGTTTTGGGTTTGAATTTTTTGAATGGTCACACGAGTCGAGTAAGGGAATTTGAGCCTAGATCATTGTGCAAACGTCACCACAGTGCTTACCAAGAGACTAAGATCGACAGTCGTTTTCGTAATTTCTAACCCCTACTTTTTAGGGTTTTCACTTTGGCCCCCTACTTTTTAGGACCTATTTTTTTGGCACTTCTGAGCAAATCTGAGATCCCTATTTTTTAGGGGCTATTTTTAGAAAGTTGCTATTTTGGGAAAAGTTTCTATTTTTAGAAAGATTCTATATTTGGAAGGGGTCTGAATTTTGAAAATCCACTCAAAACTTCGAAAAACTCAACAGAATTCTCAGAAAATCAATTTGAAAATTTTATGAATTCATGGTGAAAATCAGAAAAAAATAAAAAATCTGGGAAATTCATGAAGAAATCTAAAAAAACCATGGATAAATCTGAGAAATCATGGCAAATTGATGACTGAAAATCATGGTAGAATTCATGAAGGCATGAAAGAAGACTGAAATCTTAACCAGCAAGCTGAAAGAAGGGCAAAATCAATGGCAAAAGAGCTTCAGCCAGAAGAAACAATGGCTTGACCAGGAGATAAGTCCGCCCAGCAAAGCATGGAGTGGCATACAAACAAGCCAAGTCTGCCCTTGAGCAAATGGAGTGGCATGGTTGAAGGTGAAGTCCTCCTTTGGAAGAAGACAATGCCATGGCATGAGACCAAGTCTGCCCTTGAGTGCCACAAAGATATGCCAAGTCCGCCCCATGTAAAGTGGCAAGATGTTAAAGCAAGTCCGTCTTAAGACAATGGAAGATGGCATAAACAAGTAGCAAGTCCGCCCTTCATTGGCATGAAGTAAGGCAAAGTCCGCCCTTGGACAAGTGGATAATGGCATGGAGTATAATAAAGTCTGCCCCAAGCCACATGGAATGAACACATGCGAAGTCCGCCTAGAAAATAAGAATAGAAACAGATGAAGACAAGTCCGCCATATGGAAAAGATGAAATGGCTTGAGCATAGGCAAAGAAAAGGATAAATGCCATGAAGTAAGTGAAAGTCCGCCATACTTAGAGAAGTAAGCTGAGAAAATTAAAATTTTGCCCAAGTGTGGACTTTGGAAAATTGAAAATATATTCTTGGCACTTTGAAAATTCGCCATACTTGGGAAAATAGGAAATATTTTTCTAACTCTAAAACATTTTCGCCTGAGACTTAGGATGGAAAGGAAAATTTTGCCAAACGACTTAGGAAGATGGAAAGAAAATTTTGCCAATGACTTAAATTGGAAAGAAAATCATGGCAAAATCAAATTGGAAGATAAAAATTATGGCAAAACGAAATTGGAAAGAAAAATTCGCCTAAGGTAATGGCAAGAAAATTTTGAAAATCAAATATTGCCTTAGGTAAAAAATAATAATTTGCCATAAAATTAACGGGTTTAAAATGACACATAAAATAATTATTTTAATTATTTTAATTCTTTATTTTCAACATCTCAAAGAGATAAGCTTCGAAGATTAAAATTGGAAAAATACAAAAAGAGCTCTACTGAACTGGCGTTGGATTTAGAAACTTTCCTAGAGACTATCATTGAAGATAAAACTTGCCATGTACAAGCCAAGTTAAGACTCGATTTAATGGAAACAATCGAAATTTGCTAAATGAGTCGAACTTTTCATCTCTATAATTGATTTCACCTCTCATTTTGCAATCATTCGATTTTCAAGAGAAGAGTTTTGAGAAGATAATTTGTCTAAGGCAAGAAAGTTGAAAGTTTGAGGTAAAGTGAACAAAGTAAATTCATCCTGGCCGGCATTGTGATCGCGATCATTTCTTTTTTAGAAGCCAAGCAAATTTATTTTCTTTACTTCATTTTGGCACAAGCAACTTCATTAATTCTTTTCTTTCCAGCATAGTTTTTCATGAAGTTTGATTTGACAATTAGCTGGAATATTATTTTCGAGTAATTTAAATTTTGATATTCTCTTTGCTTTTTCTTGCAGATTTACTTTCGAGAAAGTAAAAACGAAGTTTGCTAGCAAGGGTGTGCAGCTGCAGTCAAAGATTAAATCCAAATGGGAGCATATTGTGGACACCAACCTTGGCCATGTTGGCTTCGATGATTTCAGAGAAAGAATGTACGGAAGTGATAGACGTTTGCCTACACCACTTGCAAGAAGAATGATGCGCAACGGAATTGTTCATGCAGCTAGATTTCCGCCAGCAAAGGAGTGTCCAGAACTTATGGTGGAATGTGCATTGCATTATAATGCACGGAAAAGACAGATAGAAGCTCCTGATGGAAGAGTTCTTGCATACTTGTGTAAGCCAGCCATTCAAGAAACTTTTGGAATTCCAGTTTACAACCGAACGTCCTACCGAACCAAAGACGATGCACTTAAGCTTTACCAAAATCAACAAGACCTTTGTGCATCAAACATAAACAAGACTTGGTTACTGAAGCCCAGACCTACTGCGGGGAAGATGTCGAAGAAGTTGGTCAAAACACATTTCAAAGAAGAATATGGCAACATTGTCTTGCTGTTGAACAGAATAGTAGGCAATCCTCATGGTGCGCCTTTCAAAAACTAGATGTACTATTTTGTTGAGGAAATAATTTCCGGAGTGAATGTTTAATTAGTCCAGAATGATCAGTGATAGCCTTCATGAATAGTTGGTCAACCTGGAGGAAACCAAGACCTTTCATATGAGCTCATACGTCATATATTTGCTTGCAAGATCTTACAAGTATGCTAGCTTGGTTTGCAGGGGTGTAATTGGCAACAGTGAAGGACAGTTCAAGGCCTATGATTGTTATCCACAGCTGCAGCTGAACGATAAGTCACATTTCAGACGAGCACATGACGCCTTCCTTATGTACATCACTCGACTTCTACAAGGCGGAACACATCAAAGACTCACCCATGAGGCCAAGAGTCCGATTAGCTGATATGGATCCTGGTTCATCCAATATCCCAACTTTACTTACATCAGGATTCAAGGATTCTCAGGACGTCCTTATAGACTGCCTATTTATCCGACAAACAAAATGGTTTTTTTGGAAGTTCTAAGGCAATTGGAGACATATCAGAATATCCAAAGGGCAAAATAGAAGGCAGCTGTCAGTTTTCCATTTTTCATTGGCAATATGGAAGAATCGTGTCCAATGGCGCAAGTAGCAGAAAGTGCTCGACTGGAGATCCAAAAATACCCATTCCTATCATACAAGTCGAGGAATAACTTTGATCCACTCCATCACATTGGAACTGTGGACGGAGAGAAATACAAGCATTGGGTGGACTTAGAAGATTTTTGGGCCAATGCAGCTAATGAATATGACGTGAGGAAGAGGCTGTGGACAAGATTGCCACTAAATATGATAAGGGCAACAGAACTTTTCAAGGTACCTAATCAATTGGAGGATGATGGAGTGTATGTGCAACCAGGCTTCAATGAAAAAGAGCCACTTCCTCCTGTAAGGTGGTCTGAGCCTGAGATGGGTGACTTGGCGACATTAATGCGGCCTGTATTCAAATATTCTCAATGGTGGATAGAACAACAAGTGCAAGTGTTGCGGCAGAGAAATGTGCAGTTCACGTATGAATTGATGGGTGATACAGAATCCTGTTCATCAAATGCCAGTGCATCTCGTGGAGATGGAGCAACAAATACCACCAGCTTGAAGAAGAGGAAAGAGATTGATGATCCTACAAGGAAAAACAAGAACAAAGCAGTGGATGAGGGACCTTCTCGAAAGAAGCACAAATCCAGGCCTCTCCAGTCAGCCACTTCCAGAAATGTGGATGAAATACTAGCCATGGACAAAGAGTCTTGGGAACATGTCGTAATTCCTTCTCCAGTTAGAGATGTAGAGCCAGTGCAATTAGAAAATGATGATGAGCCTTCCCCTACAGGCACGGATATTTTGGGATCAGATAATGACATGGACATCATGGATGGAGAATTTGAAGAGGAAATGATTTCCACCCTCAAAGGAATCCAAGAAGACCCATCTGTGCAAAAGATTCTGGGTATGCCAGAAATCCAATTGGTGCATAAAGTTCAAGATGTGCAAGAAACTCCGGATATTCCAGAAATTCCAGACGTGCAAGAAATGCAGGATATTCAAAAAGTTCAAGGTCAACAAGAAGACGAAATTGAGCAATCAACCATCCTGGATTGGCTAAAAGAAAGATTAAAGAGAAAGACGCCAGTAGAGGTTCCTGAAGAAGATGATGCCACAGATTTCTCTGCCATGTTAGAGCAAGTTGCCACAAGAAAGAAGGCCAAGAAATTTTATGCCATACAAAGGGATGACACTGGTAATCGCATAGTGCATGTTGCAGTGCCTACAATCGATAAATTCCAAGATGAAATTGCCCCAAATGAGTATGCCATCACGACCATTGACATGGGTCCAAGGACGAAAGGGCAAGAAGTTGAGGACTTAGACAATTCCGTTGCCACCATCAAGTCTAGGCTGGAAAGGGAAGTGGCAAAGAAAAAAAAATATAAAAAAGAGATTGAGCGTCTAAAAGATTACATCCAGCACTTGACCAGGCCACTTAATCAAGGTGACCAGGCAGCACTTCCACCTCCAAACTTTGGCTTGTAAGCAATGAAGCTCACCTAGGCTTGAGCATTATAGTGGCACTGAAGCAAGACTTTTGATTACTTTCTAGCCAACAACTTCACCTAGGAGACCATAATGACTCAAAGAATTCTTTAAGTGTGTAAGATGTGATAACTGTAAGATTCGGTGTCCAGACACAATAGATGACTTCCTTTCCAGTCAAGTACTAATGTTAACCTCAAGATACTTTAGAAACAATTAATCTAGGGTTCAAAGATTCTCCACGAATATTAACCCAAGAAATGGACTAAACACGATTTAGCACAAACGCTAGAGTTCTTAAGATACAACGCCCTCCTACAAACGGGAGCCGCTTTATTGAAAGCAAAACAAAACGGGCAGGCAAACTAAACTAAGAAAGCAAAGCAACTAATCTAAAGCAAACCGAGAAAGAAAACCTACTTCTAAACAAAAATGAAAAATTTTAAGCAAACAACAGTCAAAAGACCTAATATGAAACTCAAGCAAAATTTCAGGAAAGATTAGTAACTGGGGCAACTCACTCGGACCATGATTAATCCATAAACAAGTTATCTTCCCTGAATCTCCATAATCAAAATGGTATTCCTTGTAGTCAACAGTAGGGAAAGATACAACCCGGTGGTCTTCATTTGTAGACATGAATTCTTGCTCGTCATCCATTGCTTCATCAGGAGGTCGGAGTTGATGGTGAACCATAACACTTGCATCTGAATCATGGAGATCAACATCATGTTCCAAGCTGGGCGGAGTGTGGTGGGAATGGAATTTGGGAAATTGGAGTGTTTCATGCACTGGCTTCTTTCGAATTCCTAGCAATGGATCAAGCCCCAACCTGAATTGTTCTTCATTCTCTATCTCTGTCACAGTTGCTTGTTTAAGTAACCTTTCATTTGCTTCAATTTCATCAAGCAATTCCTCCATGACTGTGAACAATGGATCAAGCGCCGACGCGAAATGTATTTGATATTCTGCTTCCATCCTAGTAGCCCATTGATCGTCGAACATATCATCTTGTCGTAAGCCGCTTGTCATTTCTTCCATCTTGTTCATGCATGAATGAACTTTTTCATCAAGGAACATTCCTTCTTGAAGTGCGTTGGAATCACTTCCCCCTTCATGTCCTCCTCGGATGAATGAACATTGGAAGTTTCCCACGCTATCTCTACTTTGAACTAAGTCCTCCATTTTTGGTTCTTGATGATCTTCAATAACTTGCAATCTTATATATTCATTCACCTCAGTATGCTAACAGTTGCCTTGGGTGGTTCCTCTTGCTTGAATGTATTCCATTGCTTCTTTGATCTTTACACCAACAACCTCCTCTAGCATTACGATACTTGGAATATCTTCACCTACTTGATCCCTAAGCTCGATCACATTATCCTGATGTGACTTATTCTCCATGCTATTAGATGACATTGTGGTATCTTCTTCATTTGGTGCTAAAAATGTTCAAGTGACATATTCAATCCACCCTTTGTCCTTGAAGCATCCATATGGTAACTCTAGTAATCCGAGGTGACATATGGCATGGTGGATAGCCTCCTCACATGATGTGCAAGTGAACTCTAGATGAGGTGCATTATGAATCCGACACCAACGAGGGAGCATAACACCATTCAATTGAACATTACCCAGTTTTATCTGATTTTCGATTCTTAGTATGTACCTTGTGAAGGCCTTATACCTAGCTTCTGGGATGCTATAATCATCAGGTTCTACATCCAACACTCTTGGCTTGGGAACATCCCAAAAGAAAATTTTCCCTTGGAGAACAAGTTCTATCCTTGAGAGGAATGTCAAGCAGCTAATTTCTTCGTGCTTGGAGGTCTCATGAATTCTACAACTTCCTGGCAAAGCAAACTTGGACAAATTCCTGGGATGTAGCTGTGCATTCAATTTTTCTTGGATCTGAGCAATATCCACAAGATTGTCTTGAGAGTGAGAAATATGGAATGGACGCCCATCCACTGAGAAATCTCCTTTTGGATTTTCCATTTATGATATTTTTTTACTTTTTTTGGATTTTTTGACATAAAAGAGATCTAACATATCTCTGATTTGGCATTTCAAAGTTCGTATTGGTTCCTTCCAGCTGAATTTCCTTGTGAAAACAACCTAATGTTCATCCCTCCTTCTAGTGCCAATTCTTATGTTGGTGTACGTTTTATCATCCACCGAACACTTCAGAATAAAATGTCCAAAGACACTCTATCCTCTCTTGAAAAACCACCGCGTATGCTAAGATTGCGAGAAGATCATATGGCGATTCCAAGGTTTCTTTTGTCAAGTCTCGACGTGTGGATAAGCTCAATGGGCATTGTGATTTGCTGGTAATACACAAGGGTACTTACGCTAGGTGATTTCTTACAAGTTAGGGACTTAGGCAGATTTATCATTAAGCTTCTTCGGTTAGGACCTTCAGTTTGGATCTCAAAAAAATGGCAAAAAGATAAGGGTTCAGGGGGTATATTTTATGTCTAAGAATTCGAGAGACAGTAAGGATTTAGGCAAAAGGAAATAACTGCACTTTGTTTCACCTCCCTTGGACAACTACGCAAAGCGGGTGCAATCTTCTAGGGGCGTGATTGCAATTTTCAAGCCTCGAACGAGACCGAAGTTAAGAACCCACAATTATAAGCTTAGGCTAACTTTACGCATCGAATGCAAATCATCCATTCGAAGAAAGTATGAGCAATATTTAACCATAATTCCATACGATCAATCTCTCATTCACTTAACCAAAACATTCAAAGCAAATTCTACTCAATTTAATTCTAACTTTAATCTATGGTGGAAGAAGATATGCAACCTCGCTTACTATTTGACAATAAAAGTTATTCAAAGCAAATCATGCATAAGAGCTTTTATTATCGGAAATAGTCTCAATGCAACAATTTCATACGCTGTCTCCACACTTTACAAATGAGGGGCGAGCTCAATTTATAGGCTCCCCAATTACAATTCAATGGCCAAGATTGATTTAGGATCAACGATCAAGATTACAAAATAAAACCCTAATTAGGGTTTGTCACTTTCGACCAATGAGAAAATTTCATTTGAGGACACTTGTCCTTTTGCTAAATATAAACCAACAATAAAATAGAAAGTTGTTGTATGTTGATTTGGAAGAATTTGATTGGTTGGAAGATGAGAGCCACCTCAACGTGCTGGATGCCTTCCTTGGTCGCTTTTTTTCTTCCACGTGCTTGCCTTAGAATATTTTCCTTGCCGATGACTATGTCCGTTGTGCTTGTTCCTTCCTAGCTTTGATCTTGGATTCCTTTTGAGACTTTGATTTCTTCTTCTTACCTGTACTGGAATCTTTGAGGTCTGGAAGTCTCCCCTTGGAGCAAGTGTCTGGACTTGAAGTTGGTTGCTTTGAACTTCCTCCTGCTTGAACTGGGTTGATGTTATTCCTTTGGATTTCCTCTTTGAATTCTCCAATTTGTGCCGAAAAATTGTCTAAGTAAGAAAATTTGTTTGGAACACTCTTCTTGCCACCATCTAATTCTGATTGGAAGCTTGTTTTTAATTCTTCAGGAGATAAAATCCCTCAAGAAGTTGCCCTGATTGCTTCAATAGGTCTAGGATTGTAGATGAAATCCTTCCAAGATGTCTGGATATTCTTTCAAGTGTCTTCAATTTGGAGAAGAATGCCCCTATGCTTTCGCCACAATGGAGGAAATTGGAATTTCCTCTGTGAAGTATTTCCCAAACTTAGCCAAATTTTGGCTATTTTGTAACAGCTTCATGTGGACCATTCAACATTTGGCCATCTCCATGCTCGAACGAACTTCTCCTATGGATTTTCCTTGCTTGAGGAAAGTCGGACTTTCACTTGTCTTCCTTTTGATGGTGGACTTTGAGAACTTCTTTCCATTTATCTTCCCAAGGTAAGGCGGACTTAGAGATTTCTTGCCAAGAGATAGGTCGGACTTTCCACTAAGCTTGCCATTTTTCATCTCCCTTCTAGGCACTTCATGCCTTAGAATATTTTCCATCATGATTGAGAGCGGATTTTGGATTGTCTTGGACACTTCTCCAGGTGGACTTGAAGCTTGCCTTTCCATCCATTATTTTGTCCAAGGCATTTTATATTTTTAAGTATTTGGAAATAAATTATTAAAATATTAAAATATTTTAATTTATTTCCAACCCGTTCGTGTTGGACCCATGGCTATTTCGATCTTTCTCCTTTTTCCTTGGCTAAAAGTTTATTTTCCAATTTTATTCCCAATTTCGTCTAGTCAAGTCAAAATTTTAGCCATTTTGTCGGTAAATGTTTATGCCAAATCCTTATTTTTCCCTGCCATGGAGAACTTTTAATTGCACCGAGCACATTTTCTTCTGCCAAAGTCAAATTTTCTCTCGCTCGGGCGAATTTAATTTAGGCAAAGTCTTGGTCTGGATGTCTTCCTTAGGCGAAATGCCATGATGCTTGACAAATTTTTATCTTCCTTAGCCAAAAGGCGGACCTTCCTACCTCTTTGCCTTGTGCGTTTTTCTCTGTGTACTTGAAATTTTATCAACTTTTCTCTAGACATCCATACTTCGGTGAAAATTTTAATCTTTCTTCTCTTCCCATGCTTAGGCGAACTTTATTTTTCCTTTGCCATGTCCCAGGCGGATTTCCTCAAGTCTTTTCCATCCTTCCTCAAGGTATGGCGGACTTTCTCAAGTCTTTTCCTTTCAAAATTAGCACTTCTCCTCTTGAAAATGTTAAAATACTTAGCCAAAATTTCAATTTTCCACCTTTTAAGCCTCTAAACTTAGGCAAATTTTCGGATTTCTTCTTTTAGGCACCAAATACTTAGTAAAATTTTCAATTTTTTCTTCTTCCACATGCCTAGGCGGACTTTCCAACATATTTGCCAAAGTATGGCGGACTTCAAAAACCACCTTCCAACCTCCTCTAAGTCTAGGCAGACTTCTTTAACCTCTTGCCAAAGTGAGGGCCGACTTCTCTAAGTCTTAGACATTTCCCCTTGAGCATGGCAGACTTCCTAACCTCTTGGCACTTACCTCCTTTGAGTATGGCGGACTTTAAGGAGTCTTAGACATGCTCCCTTGTGGCTGGCGGACTTTCCTTAGTGTTTAGCCAAAGTATGGCGGACTTTCCATAGTCTTGGCACTTCTCTCTTGTGGCTGGGCGGACTTTGGATAGTCCATGACATCCTTACTTGTGGCATGGCAGACTTCCCAAGATCATTGACACTTCTCTCTTTCCGTCCCACATTTCAAGGACCGGCTTCTTTACCTTGAAAATGGCGAATTCTTCAGACTTAGCCAGAATTTTCATGAATTTCATACTCTTTTGGGTGATTTTCTGTGATTTTTGCTCAAATCTGACTGATTTTTGGACTGACTTTTCCAGAATTTGATACTTTTCAGTGTGATTTTTAATGATTTTTCATGCTTTCCAGATTTTTCAATGATTTTTTTCATTTTTAGGTTGATTTTTGGATCTAAAAATAGAAAGTTGACTCGTTGACCAGGGTTGACTTTCTAAAAATAGAAAAAGCAAAATCCCTAAAAAATAGGGAACCCCGTTTGGTCCAAAAATGCCAAAAATGAAAAAATGAAAAAGTAAAAAAGCAGATTCCCTAAAAAATAGGAAGTGTCAGAATTGGCCAAAAGCACAGGCGATCTTCGTTTCCCGGGCATTTTGAGCGCTTCCGTGACGTTTAGGCACTGATTCAAGCATGGATTATTGACTTGGCTCGGATGACTTGCAAAAAGACTAACTTGAAACTCTCAAAATGATGACCTCATTGTAAAAAGACAAGTGATAAGCATATACGACGCCGAGGCAAAAAGCGAAAACAGGGGGTCCCCATTTGCAATGGGGCGATGTGTGAAAAGGTCACAACAGTACTATGCTCTGATTTCATGAAGAGGAGTCCTGGAAAGGGTAAAGCAGGATGGCGCCAAAGTTGAAGAACAGGCAAAGGAGATTTGGAGTAAAATTTATCAGATGGCTGCAGATATGCTAGACAAAGATACTGTCCCAAAGAAACACTTGCAGCCACAAAATTTAAAAGAACAAGTGCAAAGAATTTTCTCCACCACCTCTGGGCCAATCATGAAAGAAAATTTCACCAAGGTATTCAACTTCATGACTGTCAGAAACAATTTCTTGCGACCACCTTTGCAGAATGTGCTGAGAGTTTGGACTTGCTGGAATACAACGTTAATGCACTTTCGGACATTGCCATGGAAGAAGTCGGCTTGATCGTGTCAAAGTTCGCAGAACATGATGTCGTGCAAGTGGATAAGGATGCAACTCCAAATGTCTCAAGACCTCTCCAGTTAACTGTTGGATGTTTAGGAAACCCTAATTAGGGTTTAGTTATGTTTGATCTTGGCCGTTGATCCCATTCTAATCTTGGCCATTCATTGTAATTCAGAGATGCTATATAAACCCCCCCACTCTCTCTCAAGAGGATCATTAGAAGAATAAGAAAATTAGAAATTCATTAAAAATTAGAAGATTAGAAGAAGAGTAGATATCAAGAGATTATAGAGAATAAGAGAGGGAGTTTTATGAGATTGTTACGAAAACACTATTTTGATAATAAAGTTCATCATGCATGAGGTGCTTTGAATCCTTTGATTATCAAATAGTTGCATGGTTGCATATTCTCTTTCTCGTCCAGTAGATTTGAATTAGAATTTAAATGTATGTTAAAAGAATGACAGATTGATAGCAAACATTAGTGGAACTTAGCTCATACTTTCTTTGAGTGGATTCTTTTCATTCAATGTGTAAAGTTAGACTGAGTTTTATTGTGGATGCTTTAATGTTTTACTTTGAATAATGTTGTTCTATTGATGGTATTGTTCGTGGTAAAGAAATTCCAAGCACAAATCCCAGAAGATTGCACTTGCTTTGTGTAGTTGTCGTGTAGCGTGGCGAAGCAAAGATTGTTTATTTGGTTTCACTCAATCCTTGCCGTCTCTTGATTTCATAGGAATAGCATAGGATTTCTAAAAACCCTTACTCTTTTTTCATTTTTTTGTCTAAAATCTGAAAAATCCAAAATGATACTGTATTTATGTCTTTGCTTTTCCAAGTAACTTGCAACAGTAAATCCCAATTGTGCCCCCAGCAAATCACATCAAACCACAGAGCTTATCCACACTCATCTTAAACATTGGAATTACCATATGATCTTACTTGCAATCTTAGCATATAAGGTAGTTTTTCAAGAGGGGATATAGCGTCTTTGACACTTTATTCTAGAATGTTTGTTGTGTCATAAAACACACATCAACACTACAGCCAACTGGTATTTTAACAAACAGTTGGTATGCAAACTAACAAACTAAATACAAATGATATTGAATTGCTCAAATGACACCAGCAATTTATATCTCCTTAATTGCAATGAAATTTCTAATACAATGCTCATGAAATATGGCCAAGACTCTTGGCATTTACATTGATTACAAAATATGATAATGCTGGTATAATATACACCTATAGCTGCAAATATAACTATGCTAAATGCAATGCTAGAAGATGATAGAAATGTGAAGAACCTGGCCTCAAGAAGTGCCTTGGATGAAAGATGAAGTAGCAATCAACAACAAGTTCAAATGATATTCTCCAAGCCCAAATCGAATTGCTCAAGTAGCCGCCCCTGTTCTTGCCTGACAATATTTTAGAAAAATAAATACAGCCTCTAAGCTCCTCGAATTTGTTATGAAAATGATTGCCAACACCAAAGGAAGCAATCCCTCAAGTGCCCACAAAATTATATCTCCTTATTGAAGAGCAACGAATGAAAATGTAATTTCTCTCATGGTTGATCTGCAGATTGAAACAAAATTGCAGACTTCAAATAACTTCCCAAACTCTTTCAAAAATGATTGCAATTAGCACAATGAGAAAGACTGAAGTATCTTTCTCCACTATGCAACTAGGGTTGGTGTTGCACAACAGAAATTGGCACTTAACCAGCTAGGTTTGGTCTTTCACAAACGAAGACTGGAAATCAATAAGCTAAGCATTTAGCTTCAGCAGTGTAGTAGAAAATGTGTATTCAACTCAAGATGTCCAAATGAATAGCCCAAGCCTCTTTTTATACTTTTTCATCCTCATCACCAAGAGACTTCTAGAAAATTCCAAAAATATTCTTTACATGACTATTATTTTATTATTTTGTTATTAAGTCACTTAAGTCACTTTTTATTATTAAATTAATTAAATAAAAGTAATCCCTTTTGATATTTTATTTTTTTGGAATAACTTAATAAATAATTAATTTAATAACACCTCTTGATATAATTAAATCATCAATTAAGCTATCCTCATAAAATATCAATAATTTGGACAACTTAATTAAATAATTTAATTAAATCACCATACCTCCAACTCGGTGACATGACAGTTTGAAATGAAAAGCTTGAGCTGATGAATTTCAGCCTTGAGGGCTGCTTTGTCTTCTCCGACCTTGATCACTCTTTCTTGAAGGCTTTCAGACACAACTTTGAATAGATTGACATATGCATGTCTGGTGTTTTTACCAAGGTTAGCCTTAACCATTACAAAGTCATCCATATCAACTTCATCTCTGTTTTTGTCCTCTAGGGGTATTGTAGTCTCCATGACTATCGCACCATCAAGATTACTATCAAAGTGAACTTGCTTCTTTGCTTTCTTCTTAGGAGGTTCCTAATAGATGTTATCAAGGTCATCAAAATTCACCTGATATGAAGGTCTTCTTCTTACCCTTCCCAAGGAGCTCTCAAGCCAAGACATGATAGTATCTTTACTAACTTCCTTGGGAGGTACAATTGCAATTTGTTCATCATCTTCAATATCTAGGTCAATATAGATTGGTGAAGACCCTGTTTGTGCTAAGGGCGCTTCTTCTGTCTCCTTCTAAGGTACAGGCTCTTCTGGAGGAGTTTTTGCTTTAACCGTTGATGGCTCCTGTATGACTATACCTAAGAAGTCTAGTCTCCTCACATTTTTGGTTAAACTGCTACCCTCGACACCATCTTGAGACTGACTTACGCCTTTCCCTTTTGATTGTGCTCTAGAAGAGGAGGGAAGTGATGGTTGTACCCTTGGCGGCTCTGCTGCTGGTATGGATTTCTTCCTTTTGAGAACTAGGAAGACCTTGCTATGTTCGAGGACTTGCCTCGTCCTTTCTTTGACTAAGAGGGATTCCTTATTAGCCCAGCTGACTTGAGGAAGGGGTTGATCTTCAATTCTCTTTCAGGCATACATTGAGAGTAACACATCCTCATCATCATCTGACAAACCTTCGATATCCTCTGATAGGAAGTCTTTCATCTGGTAAAGAGTGAGCCTGCTGTAACTACGCCTCCGCACCTTGAACTCATCTGTACAATTGGCCCAAAAATCTTCAAGGGTGGATATGTGAGCATAGTTTCTCTCAAGTCAACCAACGTAGATGCCATGAGGGTCATAAGATCGTCTTTCGCTGTAAGGCTTGAGACCAAGTTTATCTAACTCATCTCCCATTGTTTTAGCATCTGTTGTTGTCCTACATGTATAGATTCCCAGTCCCAATGGAAAATTGAGGGCGGGTTTCTTTCTATTCCTCAAGAATGCGTGGACATCATGTGCCTGCCTTAAGAACTCCATGAAGACAACTTCGTCTGATGGGTACCTTGGTAGCATGAGTGGGGCACCGGAATAGCCATAGACTCTGAGATAGGTGAAAGTAGGAAATTGTATGAACCAATCTTCCCATTCCGCCATCACTGCCCTAGCAGTTGAAGAGATACGGATGTGCAATTCATTGTCCAAGTCCCGCACTGTGTACATCATGAAAGCCTCATTCACCCTCTTGTAGTGATGCAGTGACTTCATGAATTCCAACTTAGGATAGTAGTTGTAGATATGTTGTACGCTTAGCGATCCCTTGGTGTTCAACGCTCTAAATTGACCTTGGTAGGCCACCAAGTAGACTAGGTAAGAAACCATATGGAACTCATGAATCTGGAAATACTCTATTATCTAATGATGAAGGTTGTCACTGATCAAGGTGGGCTAATCATAGAACTCAGTCTTCTTCATGATGTGGGGTATGGAGTAGAACATCCACGGCTAAAACTTGGTAGCATCTTCTGATCCAGTTACCCTGTTGAGCAAGGTGATTATGATAGCAATCTCATCTTTGAACTCTCCTCGCCAGATGTTCTTAGACAAAGTCTTATGTTTTTCCTTCATCCACCTTTGTGCAATCTTCTTACTGTACTTATCCTTGTGCATTTCCCATATCCTCTCATATTCGCCCTTTGAGATAGTGACACTTTCAGGCAAGGGGGAATGGAGAAACATTTTTCGATCATGTCAGGCTTCAAACTACAAATCAACTTGCCATCAACTGATTGAATCTCTCTTGTAGCTGGGTTGTAATGCTTGATGCAAGCGATTTCGAACTCATGACTTTGAACTAAGATAGGAATAGATGCTGCTGCAAGAAGTCCAGAGTGCCCCAAATTTCTGATGGTAGTGTTGCTTGCACTCTCCAAAGCATGTAGATCAAACACCGACTTGATGTGATGCAAGTCCGTCACAGCTGTTTTGTTGAAATCATGGTAGAGAGTTGATTTGGTCTTGAAATCATTGGGGGTGTACTCCATTTCGAAAACCTTGAAGAATGACTGTAAACTCGCCTAGGTTCAGACAAGTTTTAAACAACTTACTATTTTCAGAATGCTGATTTTTCTTCCTCCAATGGACACATTTTTGAAAAAAATTCTGAGATATGGGTTTTGCTCAAAATTTCGTTGCAAGACAACCTCGATTGTCTGTTTTTTAAAATTTTGAATTTAGACTGAAAAAGCAGCAAACCCTAATTTCTTCAATTTTCACGAAAAAAGTTGGCACCTGGGTTTTGTTCATAATACAATTAGAAATGAACCTAGTTGATCAGATTTGAAAAACACTAAGGACTAATCAAAAAAGCAGCCAACCATAGAATTTGAAATTTGCTCGAAAAAAGGTTGTGATATGGGTTTTTTTCAAAAGACTAATTTGAGAAGACCCAAATGATCAAAAACTGAATATACTGAGGATTTCACTGACATGCAAAGCAAAAAGCAACTACTGCAACTTGATGAATATTTCTTGAAAAAAAATTTAGAAGAATGAGATGACAAGACCTAGATGGTTGAAAATTGAAAATCTTGGCCTTCTTCGAAAATTTGATCTTTTGGATGAAAAAAAGCATGAAAAAGCAAGGCCTTATGCTGCTGGTTTGAAAAAAAATTGATGAAGAATCAGCAAACTTGAGTTCTTGAATCATGAAAAATTTCTCCAAACTTGGTGCTCCAACTTTCTCCTTGGAATGCTACCTGCAATAATGATGAAAATTGCATTGAAGAGGTGTATTAAATAGACTTAGGGTTTGAAATAGGTCTGCTTTCTTTTGCTTTAATCTCCAAAAACCCTAAATCTAGCATGTTCAATGAACTTGGACATTCTCTTCACCTCACAATTTTGAATTTTTTTTGAAAATTCTAAAAATTTCACTAAGGCATTGAAAGTTGGGCGCCCTTCTTGGCTAGAGGCACCTACTTGCTTCAGAGTTAACCATTTTCTTGATTTTTTCAACTTTCTTCCATTTTGACCCCTAGTTTGATCCTGATTTCTAGATGTTCAGTTGATCAGATTGACAAGCTGAATGATTCATCGCGAAGCTCGACTGAATTTGGAAAGATCATTCCAGAGGCATCTTCAGCTAAAAACTTCGTTTAGACCTTCAAAATCATGGGAGCCTATCCTCTCCAAGGGCACCCATGTTAACCAGTGTTAGAAATTTTTTCACATTTTTTCAAGTTCTTCATTTCCCTCTAATCTTCTGATGAAATCTCTGTTTCGGGAGCTATGTGAATCCGATTGACTGGCTGACAGGTTTACTGGATAGCTTGGCTGAATCCGATGAAATGATCTTGGGCACTGCAACTGCAAATTCTATCATTCCTGAGCTCAAAACCTTGGGCGCCTTTTCTCTCCAGGGGCGCCCAACTTAAGCAGACTTAGCCATTTTTAGCATTTCTTCATCATCTCTCTTCTACAGATGATCCTGCCTAATCTAGTGATCCGAAGCTTGGATTGGCTGATAGTTGGACTTATCACGAAGCTGATAGGATTTTAAAGAGGTTCTCTGGGAGCAACTTCATCAAAAAGTTGAATCTGGATCATCAAAACCTTGGGTGCCCCTGGCAAGCTGGGGCACCCAACTTCACCAAAGTTAGCCATTTTCCATAAATTTCACCTTGGCTTTTGACCTTAACATTTAAGCTCTTGTTTTACCCTCTGTTTAGCCTTCTGCATCTGACAATTGCCAACTCTGATTGACGTGTTGATGATCTCATTAGAGAGCCTGTTCAAATCTGAAGAAATCACACTAGAGTTTCTACTGGCAAATTCACCTGTTTAATCCCTCAAAATCAAGGGCGCCTATCTCCTTCTAGGGCGCCCAACCCCTCTAGACTTGGCCGTTTTCTTGATTTTCATCTTTCAGAGTTGAAACCTTCATTTTGTACCTTCAACTTTGATCTAGATACGTCAGAGATTGGCCAGTCGGGTGCCTTGACGAAGATATTCGTTGCGAAGCTGACTAAATTCCAAAGAGATTGAGCATTTTAGCAAACCCTAACTGCTAGATTAGGCCCCTTAAAATGTTGGGCGCCCCTAGGCACCTGGGGCGCCCAAAGTTCCCAGACTTAGTCAAATTTTGGCGATTTTCATGTTTTGCATTATGACTTCTGTTTGGATCTTCCCTATTTGATCTCAAATCCCAAACGACTAGATGATCTGATGACTGCACCATTGGATTAGTCGCATGGCTGGAAGAAAACTAAGTAACTTTGCTTGGAGTCTCAAACCCTAATTTCATCATTTGGTTCCCTAAAAAGATAGGCGCCTATTTCCTCCATGGGCGCCCAAGTCAAGTAGACTTAGTCAAAATTTCACTGTTTTCACCATCATCCTTGTTCTTCGTGCTTTTTTTCCATTCCAACTTCTGCTCAATGCTTGCGTGTTGAATCTGGCACCTGGCAGCTAACTGACCTCTATTGATGACTTTTGAAGTTCCCGAAATGCTTTTTGAAATTGAAAAAGCAAAATAAACCCATTAGGGCAAAGTTGTCTCTCTATTCTAATCTCTACTCTAATCTCTATTGTCTAATGAATTACAAATGAGGGGGGATGCCCCTTTTATAGATGGCCAAGTCTAGTGGATGACTCAGATTACAATCAAATGAAGGGCCGAAATTGAGCCACATAAGCCCTAACCCTAAAAATTGCCACCAAGAAGAGTGGAGTAATAAATGGGCAATTAATGTCCACCATCTTCTAGAAGATTCCCGTCTGGAAATGCGTTTGCATTGTTCTTGTTCTTCTCGATTGCAAATTCGATGAGTCTGATCATCATGGCTTCAACTTCTTGAAAGGGTATGGCAGGCGTGTTTAGCTGTTTGACGATGATCTTCCTCCTTGTGGTCATGGTACCTTTGGTTATTCGAAGTATGCTAGAGAACATCTTCTAGGTCATTGCTGAAGGACTTTAGACCTAAGAAGAATTCCTTTATTTTGTCCTTCAATCTGTCGTGATGTCAGTCTCCAACGCCCGGGCCTCCGCCTTTTCTCCCATCCTGAGCTTTGAAAACATTTCTTCCATGCCACTTGAGTTGGGCACATACTAGGTCTCAACACTTAGCCATTTCTTCCAAGTACTCACTTCATCTCCCCAAGTCATCATGCCTTGGCCTCGGTGTTCACCCTGCAAAACAAGTAAGGAGAAGAGCATCAAAACACTTCATAATATAAACTCACCTTACTTACCTGATTTTCATGCTTTGACTTCCAAGGTCTGAGTGATCTCCGGATCTGATAGGGCTCATCATTTTTCTCTAGCCAACTTTGCTTTCTTCATGATTTTTCAACATCTGTAGGTTGGGCGTATAACACTTGTGCTTCATATTTCAATGCCGTAGACAAATTTCATCTTCCTCAAGGGCATATTTAAGAGATGCATTTTCATCTTATCGTTTCAATTTCATCATATCTTCATCTTTTCTCAGGTTTTTGATGTCTTGAGTTTCACTTCTTGAGGGTGTCTTCTTTTACTTCCATGGCTTAGACAAAATTCAACCCCTCCTGAGCCTGGGTGCACCTGACTAGGTCCTTCTAGAGGCTTTGGAGAATTCCCATGCCTTAGACAAATTTAAGTTCCTCTACCTAGGAAATTCCATCAACCAGGCGCTCGAGTAAAATCTCCATCTTAAAGTCTCAAGCAGGGCGCGAAAAGTTTTAAAATGATCTCCTTGTCGAAGATATCTAGTACCCAAAAGAAAATTCCCCTTGGAAAATGCAGAATCCATGTGTATGCAAACGAAGGGGGACATTTACTTTTTGAATTTTGTACCTTAGAAAAATATTTCCTTCAAAATTTACCTTCATTCTCCACCTCTAGGCATATTTTTCTTGCTTGGCCTTGACAATTTTCATCATCCTCATGTAGTTGGCACCTTCTGATATTTTCTTGCCAATTTTATCCATTCCTCAGTAAATTTCATCACCTTCTCTCAAGCTTAGGCGTATTTTCTATGGCACCTTCTGATATTTTCTTGCCAATTTTATCCATGCCTCAATAAATTTCATCACCTTCTCTCAAGCTTACGCTTATTTTCTATAAGGAAGGTGGAATTTAAATATTTAGAAAAATATTTTATCATCCCTAGCATGGGCGCATATGAGGGGTCCAAAGGGATTTTACATGCCTTAGCCAATTTTCAACTTCCATTCATTCTCTAGTCATGGTGCATATAGCATATCAAGGTGGAATTAACCATGCCTCAGCACATTTTCCTTTTAGAAAGTCATCACCTCTAACATCCTTGGGTGCATTTCACATGCTGAGGAGGAATTACGCCTTAGAACTTGTCTTGACTTCACCTTAGACTTGGCCGCATTTGACATGTCAAGGTGGAATTAACCACGCCGTAGTCATTTTTCATCCATCTTAACTAGATGAGGGCGCATTTAGCATATGGAGGAGGATTTAACTCCCAACACCTTAGTTTATGCCTTGACTTTACTTCTAACATGGGCACATTCAAAGGGTCAAGGAGGAAGTCAACGCATTTTGTCCTTTTCCTAGCTCATTTGGGCGCATTTCACATGTCATGGAGGAATAAACCAACATCTTAGTCATTTTTCTTCACCTTGACTAGAGATGGGCACATTTGACATGCCTAGGAGGAATTAATGCCACTTAACAACTTTTACTCCACCCACTTTTACCTTGGGCGCATTTGGGGGGTGGTGAAGGAATACCAACACTTAGAAACTTTTATCCACCTAGCAACTTGGAGATGGGCGCATTTCATGACCCCAGCAGGAATATCCAACACTTAGATAATTTTTCAAAAGCCAACATCTTCAACATGTTTGGGTGCATTTTGGGGGTCCTGCAAGAAGTTTGACACTTAGAAAAAAATTTCCATCACCTTCTCAAGCTAAGGGCGCATTTTGGGGGTCCTACAGGAATAACTCATGCCTTAGAAAATTTTCATGGCTTCTACCAACTTGAGGGCGCATTTTGGGGTATGAGCAGGAATTAAAAACTCTTGGAAATTTTCATCCTTCTACTAGCTTCTCCTTGGGCGCATTTTGGGGTATGAGCAGGAATTTCTTCAGACTTAGAAAATTTCTTTGGCTTGCTCGTGTTTTACTATATTTAGTAAGTCCTTTGATTTTCATACTTTTGAAGCTTGGATTGATTTGGAATTCGCGCCACACGATCTTCATGACCTAGTTGATATGTTCACACTGCCATCTTGTGCTAACTTGCTATTAATAGCATGTTTCTGGAGGTGTTTTACTATTTATAGTAACTGCTTGATTTCGAGACTTCCACAATTTTGTTCAACTTGAAATTTGAATGGCGTGCTCCTCATGGGGTGACTTGCCTATTCACATTGGCGCCTACTGCTAACTTACTATTTATAGCCTGTTTCAAAAGTGACTTACTATAAATAGTAAGTGCTCCAATTGCCCTCAAATTTTACCAGTGGATAGCTCGGAAAATACTGATCGCAATGGGATACACTAGTTTTCGACAATTCTAGCATTTCACCCCTCATTTTAGGCCCTGAAGCTGGAAACCCTAATCTGTCTTGCGTTTGACTCCATTTTTCTTGCATGTTGGTCAGTTTGTGATACTAAAGTGTTGCGGGAGGGTGGGGGGGTGGGGGGGGGGGGCAGGTTGCCAAAGTGGATTTGCTAAAAATAGTAAGTTCCCGAAAAAGTGACCAACTTTGTTTGCATGTCACATCACTGCATAGCTATTGAAAAATCCATAAGGAATAACCTAACATGTGCTGAAAAGTCCTACATGCAAACCCTAAAAATAGCCTCTGAAGACGGCTCCTGAAAAAGGTCTTGATCTTGGTTTGCATGTTACACCACTGTGAAGCTTTCAAAAAACCCACAAAGAATGTTCAGACATGCGTAGAAAATTCCAACATGCAAACCCTAAAAATAGCCTCTGAAGGCTGAGTGTTGAAAGTCATCATCTCATCCTGCATGTTATATCATCGCGTAGGTCTCAGAAAACCCAAAAATAATTTTCAGACATGCATTGAAAAACTGCGCATGTAAACCCTAAATCAGCTCCTAAAGGTGAACTTGCTAAAAATAGAAAGTTGTTTGTTTCAACTCAAAACTTGCAAATAAATAGCTTGACGTGCTCTGGATGCAGTGCAATGATCGGAATTTCAAAAGTGCTGAGAAAATGCCCCAAATTAGGTACTTAATAAAAATAGTAAGCTATCGGAATTCGATGAAATTTTGTTGGGGATCTGCTAAAAGCATGCTGACTGCATTGCCAAACTCAGATTTCAATTCACTCATTCAATTTGACTTCAAACTGGCCTGAAGAGTGCAAACCCTAATTTCACAGACTTAGCCAAAATTTCACATTTAAGCTCAAAGGCAGGCACATCCCCGAAAAGGCAGACAACAGAAAAGAGACAGAAAGAGAGAGAGAGACAAAACCAAAGCCAAAAGACCATAATGGAGCAAAAATTAGGGGGTCCCCATTTTGAATGGGGTGATATGTGAAAAGGTCACAATAGAGAAGACCATAGCCAAGGAGACCAAAGAATGGATAACCAGCAAAAGTGGAGAAGTGGTTGCGTTTGCCGAAAAACTAGCATTGGCATACGGGAAAACTTCCTCTTTTTTCTCAAGGATTGCTGCATTGGCGAAAACGTGGGATAATGCTCAGGATATTCGAGACAAAATCGTTTGGTGTCTTAAAGTGCCTAAAGGAGTCTCAAAGTAGGAACTAGTCAATGGAAAGGTAATTGCAGCAAGCGCAACTTATGATTTTAGCAGTTGGTCAATGGAATCCAAGAGAAGATTATATTTGTGGCTGCACATGCACTGGAAAAAGATATTGTGCGAGCAAATGACATGCAGCTGGAAAGATTGACGCGCAAGGTTCAAGGAATTCTCTTCGCCACTACTGGACTAATCCTCAAACAAAATTTGACTAAGGTACAAGACTGATCTTCAAACAAAATTTGATTAAGGTACAAGACTGATCTTCAAACAAAATTTGACTAAGGTAGTTGACTTCCTATCCATCTTCCATACCTTCCAGCAGCAGGAATCAAAGTGGGAGGATGCCTTTGCGGAATGTTCAAATGATTTGGACCTACTGAAATTCAAGGTCAATGTGCTGCCACTTGTCACAATTGAAGTCAACATGATAGTTTCCAGATTCATCCAATACAATGCCACCAAAGAGGATAAGGATGCACCTCCCCAAGGATAGCTCTTCACTTCAGTTCACTTGTTGTTAACTCATTGATCACTGACTGTATTTTGGGACACCCTAATTAGGGTTGTTTACTTTAATTCTCTGCCATTGGTTTCAAATTGATCTTGACTGTTTATTGTATTCTTGAAGCTCTATATAAACTCCCGCTCTCTCATTTCATATATATAAAGAATATAGAATAAGTGGGAGAGAGTCTATGAAATTGTTGCTTAAGACTGCTTTGAGAATAAAATTCATATTGCATGAGATGCTTTGAATACTTTTATTGTCGAGTAGTTGCATGGTTCCATATTTTCCTTCCAATAGAGTAGATTAAAGTAATATTTGATTTGAATGCAAATAAGATGAATGATAGATTGATAGTATAGATTGGTGGAACTTTCGCTCATACTTTCTTTGGATGGATGATTTCCTTTCAATGCGTAAAGTTAGACTGAGCTGATAATGTGGATGCTTCAATTGCTTACTTTGAATAATATTGTTCTCTTGATGGCATCATTCTTGGTAGGAAAATCTTAAGCACAAATCCTAGAAGATTGCACTTGCTTTGTGTAGTTGTCGTTATTTCGTGGCAAAACAAAGTCTTGTTCCTTAGTTTCGCTTAATCTTACCGTCTATTGACTTCATAGGAATAGTATAGAACTTCTAAAACCTCATCCTTTTTTCCTTTTTTCTAAAAAAATCTTAAAATCTAAAAAAAATAAAGAGCATTCAAGGTCAAATCAACCTAAGTCCTTGCTTTTGAGTAATTTGTTGACAAAGGTCCCTTTGTGATACCAGCATATCACATCATTCATTGAGCTTGTCCACACCTAACTTACGAAACATTGGAATTGTTGTATGATCATTTTTGTAATCTTAGCATACGAGGTAGTTTTTCAAGAGAGGATAGAGCGTCTTTGGACTCTTTATTCTAGAGTGTTTGGTGTGTCATAAAACACGCATCAACAAGTCCCACTATTGCATTACACAAACTTTGCCTAGTAGTTACTGTGCATCGCAAATGTGAGGAGAGAAGGGAACAAGATAATAGCGATGGGCGATATGAAAGAGAATGCACCATTGCGTATTGCCAATACGTTGAGGAGAAGAGTCTTGAAAACCGCAATGGGCGATATGAAATAAAGGACACCAAAATTCATCACCAGCCACCTTTAGCTTTGCATTGTATGCCCTATGCGTGAAAAACCTACACTCCATGCCCATTTTTGTGTTCACATTCTGCTGCTTCTCCATGAACTTTGGCGGCATAGAGCAAATGTTTACAATAGTCAACATGCAACTCTATCTTTTTCTCATCAAACCCTATGTATGAGGGTTTGCCACAGCTGACAATCAGCCAAACACATAGGGTGCATTCATCAATTCTAACACTACTCGACGAACCTCATCAACAATACGTTCTTGCTTTTGAAGTGTTGAAGTTGAAAACTTTTGCATTGCAATCCCGACATCAAAGCATAACATGTAATTTGAGGGCGCCAAAGACAATGCTCTTAATAATGTTCATTTACAAACTCACCACCGTTCTACTCATAATGTGTTTGAGCTGAATATAATAAAACTCGGGTGGTAGTGTCAAATAGAAAATCCTCAAACAATTTTGATGCATTTTCATAGTAAGCGCTGTTAAAATTTGTGAACAGATTAAGTACACAGGAAATAAATCAAAAAATCAAACAAGATAACACAGTATATACCCTGGGAAAACCCTCCTCTTGAGGGAGAAAAACCCAGCAACAAAGATCTCTCTTATATTTGATGCAACAGTGGTAGATTTACAAAATACAATAAGGTCTAACACAAGACCAATAACAGATATCAAGCTCTAGATCACACCTGATGATATAGAATGCAGATCTAATAATGTTTGCTTAGCACTGTTGTCTTCAACTCTCAAACTTTGACAACACTTGACAGAACTGATCTGGTAAATTCGCAATTAGATCACTGATGAGGTCGCACTTGTATGAAATCACAGAACCAGTGTATGCGCACTCAGATCTCAGATGAATTCGCACTGATCCTTTGCATAGTCCGCACCTTGACACAAGTTCAAATCGATGGAGATGATAGCAGTCTCTTATTCACATCTAGAATCTGTTTGCACTTGATGGAGATGGAGTCGAGCTTCTTTATTGTATTTGCACTTGAGAATAACCGATGATCAAATGAATAACTAAACTGTGCATATGTATAGGAACCGAAGTCTTAATGTCGGCCTCTTACAAGATCTCATTTCTTTTTAATGAAGTCGGCCTAGCATAGTAAATGTCTTTTATGAGTTTCGAATTATACATGTCGGCCAAAGCATGAGACACAAAATAATAAAAGGTAAATTGAATAGCCAACGGCTATATTCAATTTGAGACTTTCTCGAAGGAAGTGAGCTGGAAGAATCAACCGAAGCTGCTATAACATTAACACTCCCTCTCAGCTAGGGAGAGAACTTCCAGCTGAAGACAAATCATCTGCCACCATTGCCTGCAATCAAATGTAAAGAGAGATATATATCACCTCAATGTGATATCAACCATCACATGGTTAAGTACTGGTGTTCATCACTTGCGTGATGGTGTCACCTCAATGTGACTTTCACCATGGCTCTCCCAGAGGGTGAAACACGAGTACAGAAGGATCATCACGGACTCTCTCACGTGATGTTGTCATGGAGTCACACACATGACATCCACCATGACTCAGCTCAGAGGGTGGACACGAGGGCTTTCACCTCAAATTCTTCCGTCACAGAAGAATGTGCAATAGTAAGTACAAGTGTTCATCACTTGCGTGATGTTGTCACCTCAATGTGACTTTCACCATGGCTCTCCCAGAGGGTGAAACACAAGTACGACATATGTCATGGAGTCGCACACATGACATCCACCATGACTCTCTCAGAGGGTGGAAACGAGGGCTTTCACCTCAAATTCTTCCGTCACAGAAGAAAATGCATTAACAAGGGATTTCACCCTAACTTCTCACGAGAAGAACTCATTAAGCAAGGCTCACCTGTCGAGACTCATACTCAACAAGGCGGATTCCTCCACCATACCAAGCTTGTCCAAAGTACACGAACTTTACCGCAAGAGGCTTGGTGAGAATATCTGCCCCGCCATCAAGCTAATGTACCTCAACTCAGACAGTTTTTGAGTACCATATCTCTGATATAGTGGTACTTAATCTCAACATGCTTGGTTCTGTCATGAAACACAAGATTGACAGAAAGCTTCACACAACTCTGATTATCACAATGAATAATGGTGGGCTCCATTGCTTGTCCAAACAATCCTGCAAGGAGCTTACGGAGCCACACTGCTTCTCGAGTTGCCATGCAAGCTGCAATATACTCACCTCTGCTGTACTCAATGCTACAGAAGACTGCTTCCTCGCTGCACCAGGAAATCATAGCAGAACCCAAACTGAAGCAACAGCCAGAGGTGCTCTTCCGATCCGTGACACAACCTGCCCAATCAGAATCAGTAAAACCAAGTAACTCCAAGCCTGCATCTGAAGTATACTTCAACCCATATCCAACTGTGCCACGCAAGTATCTCAGATATGTTTAGCTGCAACAAGATGTATCTGTCTCGGATCACACATAAACTGGCTAAGTGCACTCACTGCATAGCAAATATCAGGTCTAGTGTTAACTAGATACATCAAGGATCCAATCAGCTGTCTGTACAACGTAGGATCCACCAAATCTGAACTAGCTGCAGCCTCCTTCAATTTATGAAGATTGGTCTCCATGGGAGTAGACATGGATTTGCAATCCATCATGCCAAATCTCTTAAGTATGTCAATGGTGTACTTCCCTTGATTTAAAATCATACCGTCTGGCCTCTGCCAGACTTCTAAACCAAGGAAGTAATGCATGAGCCCAAGGTCCTTCATCTCAAATTCAGAAGTTAAATCCTTCTTACATTCAAGAATCAGGTGATCTTCTCCAGTGAGGATTAGATCATCAACATATAAAACCAAAATTAATGCATCACCATTGATTACCTTGAAGTAGAGATTTGAATCAGCATCATTCTTCAAGAAACCCAGGCTTGATAGATACTGATCAATCCTTTCCTACCATGCACGAGGAGCCTGCTTAAGACCATACAAGGCCTTCTTCAACTTGCAAACATGTGACTCTTTCCCATGAATCTCAAATTCATCAGGTTGCTCTATGTAAACCTCTTCCTCAATTACTCCATTGAGAAAAGCTGTCTTCACATCCATCTGATGAATTTTCCATCCTCTAGATGCAGCAATAGCAATGATGGTTCGGACAGAAGTGTAGCGAGCAACAGGAGCAAAGGTCTAATCATAGTCAACTCCCTCTTTCTGAGAAAACCCACAAGCCACGAATCTTGCCTTGTACTTCTCAATGCTTCCATCTACAGCATGTTTAATCTTGAATAGCCATTTAGAAGATACCACAGACTTGCCCTCGGGTCTAGGAACGATATCCCAAACATCGTTCTTGAGAATTGACTGATACTCCTCTGTCATAGCATCTCTCCAGACTTGAAGACTGGATGCTTCCTCAACACAGGAAGGCTCAGATTCTATAATCTGACTCATTAAGGCAACATAACTGGAGAACTTATGTGGCCTTTTGCTTTCTCTGAATGTGCCTCTAGGAGCTGCAAAGTTTTCAGCCTCTTGCATAGTGCGACTAGCCCATAGAGGTCTCTTCCTCCCAATAGTAATGTCAGTAGGCCCATCAGTAGGTTCCAGAGGTTCAACTGGATCAAGATCTTCCTTTGGTTCCATTGTCTCCCTCTGAATCTCAGGAGTATGGTCAACCTCCATGTCCTGAGGAGACTCTTCATTATCAATCTCCATATGAATCCCTCTGGATCTCCTGAATGCAACATCTTCCTCGAATGTGACATCCCTACTGATCTCTATCAACTTCTGACCTGGAATATAAATTCTGTAAGCTTTTGATGTCTCACTGTAGCCCACAAAGATTCCCTTCTTGCCAGAAGGCTCCAGTTTGGTTCTCTTTTCTTTGGGAACATGAACATAGACAGGACAACCGAAGATCCTCAAATGGCTGACTTCAGGCTTCTTCCCTGTAAAGGCTTCTTCTGGAGTCATATTCTCCAAGATCTTATGAGGGCATCTGTTCTGAACATATACTGCTGTCCTAGAAGCTTCTGCCCATAGGAAGGTTTGCAAATCTTGATCATGGATCATGGCCTTTGCTGCTTCCACAATTGTCCTGTTCTTCCTTTCGGCAACACCATTTTGTTGAGGATTATAGGGAACACAGAGCTCCCTCTTAATCCCTGCATCAGTACAAAAGTTTCGAAAACTACTAGAGGTGTATTCTCCACCATTGTCAGATCTGAGAACCTTAATTCGTTTACCAGAAAGATTTTCTACAAAAGCTTTAAACTCTTTAAACCTATCCAGTACTTCTTCAGATTCTTTAGATTTCAAAAAATAAATCCAAGTCTTCCTAGAGTGATCATCAATAAAGAGAACATAATACAAAAAACCACTCGAAGAAGGAACAGACATAGGACCACATAAATCAGAATGAATTAGGTCTAAAATACACTTAGATCTATTTTCTCTACTATGAAAGGGGGCTTTTATGTTCTTACCTAATGCGCAGCCCTTGCATGTACCTTCGTGCTCCTGGTTGAATTTAGGAAGGCCTGTCACCATCTTCTCCATAATGGGTAGAGCTTGGAAGTGCAAGTGAGCCAATCTCCGATGCCAAAGATCACAAAGACAGGAGGAGTCATGAACCAATGCTTGTAGAGGATGTGAGCAGACCTTGTAGAGGTTATCATATCTAACTCCAATTACTTGAGCATCCTTGAAGTTAGAGTTCTGCCTCCACACTAGAACTTTGCCTTTGGAGAAGGCAACTTGATATCCTTTATCTTCCAAGGCTGAAATAGAAATAAGATTACGCTTGATTCCGGGAACATAAAGAACATTACCCAATTGAAACGATATGCCGGAATCCAAGTGAAGCGTGGAGGTCCCAATTACCTTTATGGAGTAGCTGGCATCATCTCCAATGATGACTTGTTCAGAAGAATCCTTTTCCACCAAACTTGATAGGTGCTCCTTGAATCCGGTTATGTGACGGGAGGCACCACTGTCAATTATCCAGGTGTTGGAGTTGGAAGGTATGCAGCTTGATAATGCTGAATGAGACATGGAAACGCTTGAACCCTCAACCTTCAAATCATACACCATCTTGACAAGCTGAACAGATGAGATAAGCTGAGTGCAATAATCTGATCACGATCCTCAAACCCGCTCTGATACCATGTTAAAATTTGTGAACAGATTAAGTACACAGGAAATAAATCAAAAAATCAGACAAGATAACACAGTATATACCCTGGGAAAACCCTCTTCTTGAGGGAGAAAAACCTAGCAACAAAGATCTCTCTTATATTTGATGCAACAGTGGTAGATTTACAAAATACAATAAGGTCTAACACAAGACCAATAATAGATATCAAGCTCTAGATCACACCTGATGATATAGAATGCAGATCTAATAATGTTTGCTTAGCACTGTTGTCTTCAACTCTCAGACTTTGACAACACTTGACAGAACTGATCTGGTAAATTCGCAATTAGATCACTGATGAGGTCGCACTTGTATGAAATCACAGAACCAGTGTATGCGCACTCAGATCTCAGATGAATTCGCACTGATCCTTTGCATAGTCCGCACCTTGACACAAGTTCAAATCGATGGAGATGATAGCAGTCTCTTATTCACATCTAGAATCTGTTCGCACTTGATGGAGATGGAGTCGAGCTTCTTTATTGTATTCGCACTTGAGAATAACCGATGATCAAATGAATAACTAAACTGTGCATATGTATAGGAACCGAAGTCTTTAATGTCGGCCTCTTACAAGATCTCATTTCTTTTTAATGAAGTCGGCCTAGCATAGTAAATGTCTTTTATGAGTTTCGAATTATACATGTCGGCCAAAGCATGAGACACAAAATAATAAAAGGTAAATTGAATAGCCAACGGCTATATTCAATTTGAGACTTTCTCGAAGGAAGTGAGCTGGAAGAATCAACCGAAGCTGCTATAACATTAACAAGCGCAAACAATCCTTGTGCAAAGTAAACATGTGCTAGATTTACCCATACATTAGCCATCTGAACAAAGATGTTCCCTGCAGCAGCTTCTTATACCTATGTAAAATTTCCTTTGCAATATCAAATTGACCCCTTTTAGCTAGCAAAATGGCTGCCCCAACTGTAGCATAAACATTTTTTGGTCTCTATTTCAACATTTTACAAGACAGTTCTCTAGCCTTCTCACGATGTGTTGCCTTTTCTGTGGATCCCTCCTCCATCATTATAGGAACTCGAGAAAGCAGGAGCTCAAACCTAGCCTTCCTTAGTTGCTGCAAAATAAACATTAGAAACAAAAAAAGTCTTTGAATTGACATCATCAGGAGCTCGGACTAGGGTGCAAACTCCATATGTTGAAGAGCCATTCCCAATACCACTACAATTATCTGCATTGATGCACATTTCCATTTATATTTGTTGTCTATCCTTGGTAATCTTGCTTCTAGCTCTTGTTCAGTATGACTATAATCATGAACTTGTTTCAGACCTGCTCCTCTTGTACTCTTGCTCTTTGGTGAATGCCTTTTGAGTCATTATCAATGAATTTATGTCTTCAATTGTAATATTGCTGCCCATGAGTTGACATTGCCATCCTCTTTTCCTCATAGCACTGTTTTTAAATGCTAGGGACTGCCCTTGAAAGGATATGCAATAACAGTCTCACCACTGCCCACTATATGGTTTTGAAATTCCCTTCATGTCCATCCCTTCAAGATGCATGGTTACCTTGATTTGACAGGGACTATCCTTTATTCCATTTTCTTATCTTGAAGACCAATGTCTTTTCGCAGTAAAGAACTTCAATGAGTCCTATGTCATCAATCCCTTTCATCATGCTCACAGCCTTCTATATGACTGTCACTTCTCATGCTTTTAACCATCCTTGAACCTTGAAACTCTTTTAATGACTTTCTTCATCACTCTTAAGCTGCCATCACTTATGATGATTGTCCATGCATAGTGATTGTTCTTATTGCTTGACTTGCTCTGTCCATCCATTGTATTGTCCTTCTTCATGATTGTCCTCTTATGGACATGGCTGCCCTTTGTCATTAACATTTAATCTATTGAATGCTTAGAACATGGCCCTGCCCTAATGAAGATGAAAGTCATCTTCATGGCAGTTATGATTACTATCCCCACTTCATATGTGTTGTTCATGGTTTCATCTTGTAAATGTGACTGTCCATTGGCATTTGCTGCTTGTTTATCAAAAGTAGTAACAAGCTCTCTAACATCTTTACAACCACTATCATCTGCTATTTTGTTTTTTCTCTTTATGAATGGGCTCAAACAGTTTGTATTCATCTTAGATATCCATGTCCTCAATTCCCCATTCACCTGTCAATGAAGACTGACCTTTTATGGAAATGGTTGTTCTTTTGATTTGAAGGTCCATTTACTTCAAGCAAGGTTTGCAGTGATTGTCCCTGCTTCTAGAAGCTACCTCTCATGGTGTCAAACCTTGGAACTGTGTTGGTAAAGAGATTTGTCCCCTTGTCTTTATACTTTTTTACCCATATAGATGACAAACTGACCAACAGTTCAGTCACTTGCAATGATAGTTACAAGTGCTCTCTACTGGTTTTACAAGGCGCAACTACCTTCGAATGATATGCAGTGAATAAAGACTCAGGGTATGTTTTTAACCAGAAAGCAGAAAAGGTAAATCTAACACCTTCAAACACGAGAGATTGATTTAAAATAAAGTGGATGCAAACAAACAACACAAAGTTCATTTATTTCACACCCACAAACGAGAACCAAGGAAAGAATGAGCAGCAAACTTCCCCCTAACAGATGAATTAATGTGAATTCAAAGCTTCACAGATAAACCTCTACAGAATTGGAAATAACAGGAAATACATTGGAAAGTAACTACAAGGACTCAAATTTCATTGTAATCAAAAGAAAATATTAACAAATTCACAGATCTGAAAACATCATCCTTATTTCTGCAATATCAAAATGTGAGTTCACAGACTCAACATCCCTGTACAATTAAACTGTGATTGAAAAGAAAACAAAATTGCTCACTTCCCCTATTTCCCCTTACAGCATTGACAAGAGAATTTCTCCGAGTCACAAAGTACTCCCGAGAGTTTGAAAATCTGGATTCCTCTAATGAGTTCTATCTTCATATTTAAAGGCTTCTCCCATTTACCCTTTCAGCTTTCATGCCCTTTTCAGTCATTGTAACTGCTTCCTTCTTTTCCAAGAATTAATAACTCGTCACGTTCTTGGGAATCAATGTCTAATTTATTGAAAATGAATTAGGAAATTGTAATTATCCACCCATAATATGTAGTGGCATAAATTGATAGGCAACCAGAAGTTTATGTGAATGTGAGTGATATTTCAGAAAGCATTGGCGTTGAAGGAGATGTACTTCTACCAATGTCTATATCTTCAGCACATAATGGAAAACTTGCATTTGAATAACCTCTATTGATTAATAGTACTTGCCCACAAATCTCTAAAAGATAAACTACCCTAACCACTAATCATTCTTTGGCACACATTGCTCCATGCTCTTTCGGGTGGCATCTACATGTTGAGAAACAGATTGAGTGCTTATTGAAAATACCTTGTTCAATTTAAAAAGTGACTAGTGGTGTGATCAAGCACTTACTGACCCTTGTCATTTGTGTGGATGAAACCATTTCAAACCACCTTGCCATTTTGACACAAAATGATCCTCCAAGTGAAATATTGGCTGCATCGTTGACCTTTCTAACTCCATAACTATGAGTGAAATTGAAGCATCCCTTCCTTTGAACTTTCCAAAATGTACCGATAGATGATGTACCATAAGCCCATATTGAAGGTATGAAACGTCTAGGCGAACTAGCTCCAAATCGTGAGTGGAGCTGCATCTTTGTTGCCTGCAAATATGTATGTTGAGACCGCCATGGAGTTGCAATAGAGTTGGGAGCATTCGGCCCATATTATGAGTTGCAGACACTCTCAAGGCATATTCATGTGACCAATCGAACAAGTGTAAAATAAGGGCCACCAAGTATCCATCCTTAACCATCATGCTCTTCATAATTCTCCAAGCTTATGTCAAACTTGATACTAGAACAAACGCTATTATTTTGTCTCTTGAAAATGACTTTAATACAACCGACTTCTTTTGTGGCCGTGGGTTCTACCATTTTAGGAGCTTTGTCAAACATTTCATTGGCTTTGTTTTAGCCTCCTCATTTGGTATGTATGTCGGCACCTTTGGTGGATCAAGGTATCTGGATGTCGGAGGGACCAGAGAGAAAGTTGAACTTATACCGGGCCCGATATCCACTCTTAATCTCATTTCTATGCGATCTCCTGATATTGATCGGGTCCAATAGTAAACTTTACTAACTTGCCATCTTTAAAAATGTGTCGGGCTTTTGAGTCAGGGTTTTGGATTGGGGATATCGGAGGGATGGAGGGGCTTTTGGACTGACGTCGGGTCCAATAGTGTCAACACTCTGATTCCACATGTATTAAAAGGGTATTTATTATAATGAGGCCAAGGATTAATAAAATCATGAAACCCCCCAAAGTATCATTAAAGCTAAAGCTAATAACACAGGAGCGTAGTGCGGTACGGGGAGACAAAAACTTTTTAAAATTTTATGGGTTTAAAATTCTAGGTAACAGACTACTACCTTGTAGCTGTTGATCTTTTCTTTCTTACATTTTCACCCATTGTTATCATGATTTGTCTTCATTGATGCCCTATTACAATCAAACTTGAGGTGACTGCCCCCTTTGAGCATTTTTGGTGAATGTGACCTTCTTAGCTCTGCGTCCTTAGGTTTCCACTTGTTGTCCATGAACTTTCTTTTGCATCACTAGGATCAAACACAATATGGTCCTTAATTTGGTTGAACCTATCCCAAAGCATATTATCCATTAGAAATGCTTCGCAATTTTGAGAGCTCCAACAAGTTGGAATCAAGCCTTTTTAGAACCCAAAATCAAGCTTAGAGAGAACAATATGTCACAACATTACTCCAGGGCTATAGAAAAGGAATAACAAAAGAAAACTTGGAGGTAGAACTCCAAATTAATATTTTAATTATCATTCTGGAAATTGATTTTTACTAGGAGATTGAGGTTGTTTGCTAACAGGATTTCGTACAAAGATCTAATGGTTGTATCTAGCAACAAATAACCACCGACCAAATCAACTTATGCTATTCAACTACAAATTATAACATGACTCAAGGATTCAATTGTTGGCTTAGCTCTTAGGGAAAGCCCCTGGTTCTTATGCTTTAGGAAGCTTGTAAGGATTTGCCTAGACATTCAACCTTGATATTATACAAGTATGTCGGTAGGCGATCTCCTTCCTTTAATCCTTTAGATGAATGGTAGTTATATTGGAGATATCACTTTTAGTTATGTATGTTTGGAGGTTTAACCTTTATCACACATGATTTGAGTGCAAGATGAGTCCTAATTACCCCTATAAGTTTGGATATGAATCAATAGTGATTCAGTAATCCATGTGTTATGTTTCATTTGTAAATGGTGTTCATTTATTTTTGTATTTATATTTTGATTATATTTGAAGGTTAAATCATTGTGTTTTAATGATATTTGATGCATTAAGAAATCATGAAATTGGGAAAAAAGGGAAAATGCTAGTTAAATGCATTGAATATTATATTCAATTTATTTTGGTCAATTTATTTGAAATTTGAAATTATTTCATTAGTCGAAAAAAATCTAGTTAGAATTATTTCATTGTTTATTAATTTTTGAAATGAGAAATATTTCATTTCATGGAAAATTTTAATTTGAATTATTTATTATGCTTGAAAATGAGAAAAGGATTTATGTATTTTAAGTTAATTACTAAAATGCTATTTTGTGAAAAAAGAAAGTAAAAAGAAAAAGAAATAGAAAATTGGAAAAGGGATAAAAAGAAAAAGACTTGCATTTTTCTATTTCATTCCTTCATTTTGTGAAAAAGAAAACTCTCTTTCAAATACTCTCATGAAAATAGAAAGGTGGAGGAAATCTTGGTGTGGAAGGATTGTTTGAATTAGAAATTATTGCATTTGGTGTGGAATAGATTTGAAGGTGGTTTGCCACTTCAAAGTCTTTTTAAGTGCTTGAATTTTACATTGGTTGAACTCTAAGAATTAAAATTATTTTTCTTTATTTTCTAATTGTTGAAGTTCTTAAATTATGCTTTGCATTATCCACTCTAGTGGATGCATGTGACTTTCAATTATAGGTTACTTGTTGAATTTATATTGAGTTTAAATTCATTCTTTTAAAATTTGAAAAGTCTAATTTTGAGCTATGATTATGGAAAAAAAATTATGGATTTAGGAAATATGAATTTTATTTGAAAAGGATGGTATTCGTATGTGGAACCAAAGGTATTTTTATTTTTGAATTTTTTTTCAAATTAAAAAGTTAAAAATTCAAGATTTGTCAAATTGTAAAATTGAGAAATTTTATAGTTTTTGTATTGAAAAATATTTTGAAAATTTTAAATTCTGAATGCATACAAATGAATTGGAATGAGAGGTGAAATGACTCCTTAATATTTTTTATTTAGAATCTTCTGGAACTATGTCTAAAAAATAATGTTATTTTATTTTGATGCATTGATTTTTGTGCCACATCAAATATTGATTTTATATGATGCACCTAGGATTTGAGGTATAAAGTTAGGAAAGGAGTGACTCTCAACATTTAATATAACTGAAAGGATCCAAGGATAAAATGAGTAGAGAGTTATCAATTAAGTGATGATTAAAATTTATTGGATAAATGAAATGAATCAAGATAATTCATTTCACAACATACCTAGAGTGCTCGTATAGGCTCAATATGGGCACAAAGAACTTGCCACACTCTGGAAGTGTTGGATATCATTCAATACCCTCACCTTGTGATTGGGTTGCATACTCAATCCTGCATAGTTGTAGAGATATTGCAATAACACTTCTTGTCATACCTCTAGGATCCTTAACCTTCTTGTCACTAGATTTTGTATCATATGTGGACTTGTTTCTCACCAAGTATGTGTGTGACTAGTTGAGATCTTGGTTGTATATGTTCTTACCCATGTTGTACTCTTTATTGATAGCACGTGTATACTATGTGATGTGGTTATCTCTTTTCCATATATCCTAAATGATATTCCTCCTTTAAGCACATGTATGCTACATGATGTAGTTTATCTCTTATGCATATATGTTGGTGATGTTTCTCCTTTTGGAATTTGTTATGCTATGATGGTTGATCTTAACTATTGACATGTGTTTGCTATGTTGGTCATTCATAGTTGTTTGGTTTGTGTGTAACCTTGATCTTCTTGTATTGCATGAGTGTGTGTGTACCCAAAAGGCTATCTCCTAACATAGAGGGGTGGAATCAAGGTTACCGCATGGTTGGGTGATGTGGAACCACCATTGGAGATTAGAAAATCTGTCAGAATAGCATAGGATTGTTTGCAAGATGGAAAAGCTTCATTTCCTTATTGTAATTTATAAGAATATTTTCAAATGTATAATTTAAGACATTGGAATCCTCATATGTAATTGTATCATTTACATTGGAACTTTTTATTGGACGAATTGTAACTTGTTCACATGAGTGGTGACGTAGCTATCATTACTTTTGTAGCATCTTGACATTTATCTCAAGCATGCATGAAGTTTCTTAAGTTTTTTCTTCATTCTAGTTATGTTGGTCAAATGAATTTAGAGCATCCTTGATTTGGAGATAAAAAACCATGGCAGAACTAAAGCTTTCATTAACTTCAAAAGGGCACCAACCCAAGAGACTACAATCTCCAAATTGCAAAAGTGAGCACCAACTCATTGGAAGCACCAACTTCGAACAGTTGAAGCATCAACTTCAGTGTGAGCACCAACTCACTGAGAATATTTACAACTCTGTAACATTGCATTCTTGATTACAAACACAGCCTTCACTTGAACAGAGAGGCTCATACTTACATAAGCACTATCCAAAAGCAGAAATTTTTTTGCTCAAAAACTTAACTACTCCTACAACAAAACCTCAATCCTTTCTCTTTTTTTTATTCTTCATAACTTGTTAATACATAGAAATTGCAGACTCAGACTACTCGAATTCCCTTGTACCAACTCTTCAATACCAAAGAAAATGCTATGTTCCACCAGCGTCGGGGATGGGGGGACAAAGGGACCTCAATTTTGAGACGGTGGGGGGACGGCGAGGGGACGGCGGCCGGGGGGGGGGGCGGCCGGGGGAACGGGGTGTATATACTATATACTATACATATGGTACTTAAAATGCTAGTTATGAAAATATGTATAAGACTATTAAGAAGTAAAATAGCAAAATTGAAATACTAAATTAGTGCTTGAAAATTGAACATTGAATATTGAAGTTTTCAATATCGAATTACTAATTAGAAATTAGAATAGTAATACTCAATACTACAATGTAACAATTGTTGAACCGGAAAATGGAAGATTTCTATTATATTATATCAAAAATATCTGATTATAAAGATGATTACAATGAGTAGCATGATAATATGATATCAAAACAAGTACAAAATCAAAATGTCAAAATGACAAAATGTAGTGAAGGAGGCAGAGGCCTCTAATCATCCCTTGAGAGGTTGGAAAACTCCTCATCACTGGAACCACTAGACTCCTCAAGGTCAAGATCTGCCAAAGGAACACCAACCAGCCCTAAATCTGAAGCATCCTCATCCTCATCAATTTGCGATGGCTCCTCTGGCTCTACATCCCATCATGCTGCTGGGCTCTCCTTGTACACACGTGTCCTGTGGTCAGTGATACGCAAGGCACTATGTACAGCCACTAGCTTCTCTGCTCTCCTAGAGGTAAGTCTATTCCTCTTAAGAGAGTGGATGAAGCTATAAGTAGACCAGTTCCTCTCAGAAGCTGAAGAACTAGAAACCTGGGAAAGCAAACGAATGGCTAGTGTGGTAGTCAGTGATTTCGGTCCATGACAAGTCCACCACAAAATCGGATCCTCCTGTGCCATAGTTCTTATGTCCGCCTTTGCTACAGCCTTATAACCCCTAATAGTAGCAAATTTCGTCCACTCAGTGCGAATGTTGCCAACAGCTTCAGCATCATACATCCTATCAATGCATCTGAAGAACCCTTCCTTCACCTCATCATCCTGAATCGGAGTAACTCTACCAGGCCTAGGCATGTACCACTTTGGATTCAATGCATAAGCAGCCATGTGCAAGGGAGTGTTTAGGTTGTCCCATCTACGTTGAATAATAGGCTAAATGTAAACATTGTAGAATGCTAAAGTGGGGTCCTTCTCTCGCACAACTGCCCTCATCTGAGCAAGCATAGAATCAATGCACTCATACACCTCCCCAAGGTTAGGTGCATCCCCATCCCCATATCTGATGACCTGTACAACTAGTGTAATGATGGTGACAATATATTTTGCATCATGCCAAAATGCATCACTCTTCACTATCTTCGTCACCCTCTTCCCCTGCTTTGTCCTGGCCCCATCCCAACGATTCCATTCTTGTGTCATAACCATGAGTTGCAGTGGCTCTTGCAACTCAAGCATTCTCTCCAAAAAAATGAAATAGGATGCATATCTAGTCTCAACTGGTTTCAAGAACTCCTTCGCGAAGCTCCTAAAGATGGCATGTGAAGTGTGGTGGTTGCAGATATACATCTGCACATCTCTAGCATTGTTGACCACTCCTATAATCCACTCAATCTTCCCCATGTCCTTGAGTGCATTGTTCATGGCATGCACACAACATGGAGTCCGCCAAATGTGTCTATATGATGCCTCTATAAGCCTCCCTGCAGCTCTACACACATGTGTTGCATCTGTCACTACTTGGACCACATCTTGTGGCCCAATCTCCTCAATAGCTGCCCGAATGATCTCAAACTGAAAATCAGCATCTTTTCGATGCCCTAAACAATCAACCGACTTGAGAAAGAATGGCCCCTCTGAGCATGTAACTATAACATTAATGAGTGGACAATGCCTAATGTTCATCCACCCATCCATAACTATGCTACATCCAGACTCCTCCCAACATGCCCTCATCGTCTCCATCAATGAATTGATCTTGGCATAGTTGTTATCCAAGATCGTGGTCCTCAATTTGTGCTCACCTAGTGGCACATATGATGGTCCTCCCTTCGCCACCATCAACATCATCTCCTTATAATAAGGAGATCGAGCTACATGGAATGGGAGTCCATTGGCAAAAAAAAACTTGCCAATGGAATCATCTATCTCAGGTGCACATTAAATAAATCAACTATGGGGTTAGGCTGACTTTGCATCTTGCTTTTCCCCTTGCCTTGTTGTGATTCAACCATAGTGCTATACGTGGATGACGGTCCTGAGGCTGACCCTGACAATGTTCCTGCTCTCTGATGCAATGTAGGAGTAGAAACATGTGGTTGCCTCTGCATTTGTTGCTCTTGAATCTGTTGAATAGTTTGAATATGTTGCCTACCAGACAAGGTAGTAGGCATTGGAACTGCCACGTCATCTAGAACACCCCAAAGCTTGTTGAACTCAATTTTGTATTTCAAATTTTTAGCTTTCTTCAAAAAATCGCATGCTCCCACACCCTTTCCTGGCCAAAAGAGGAAGTGTGCATTAACTTTGGTGATGCTCCCAAACCAATCATCACCACAAATGTTGGATTTCCATTTCCTCGTACCACTAGTTGATCACGTTGGGGTTGTTATTCTTGTTGCAAACTGTTTGAGAGGAGATTTGGGATCATAAGGACCCCTAGCCCACTTTTCCAAAAGATAGGAAGGGCAATCAGTAGAAACTAGTGCACTAGCTATGGAACTAGTATGCCCTTCTGGATTTGACCCATGCTCACCCCCTTCATTGTGCTCATCCTCATGCTCAGGTTCATATTCTAATTGGCTTGCACTATGAGAATCAGTTTCCATCTCATCCTCACTCATTTCATGACTATGGGAGCTCATTTTGACACTGCATTTCACAAAATGAAAAAAAAATCAATAAACACATAGTTTCAGCCTATGCCCTACTTTAAAATTAAAAAAATAAAACTCTATATTTTAAATTTTTCAACAAATTTTAAATTGCAAAACAAAATCTAAGATTCTAAATTAATTTAGAAATTAGAAAATGGAACAACAAGAATTTAGAAATGAAATAAGAAAAATTAAAAAATGAAACAACAAGAAATGAAAGAACATTGAAAATCAGAAAATAAAATAAAAAATCAGTTAAAAACCCTACCTTTTGCTTGAAAAATCTCTTCAACAAGGTGAAGAATCTTCCTCTTCTTCTTCTTGCTCCTTGACACTCCTTTTTCACTTGCAATCACTCCTTTCACTCCTCCAATCACTCTTTCCTTAGCCTTCACTCTTCTTCTTGCTGTAGCAAACAAGTAGAAATGCAAATGTGAATAAAAATGAAGATTAGAGGGTCTTTTGAAGGCATGTAAGAGTTTAGATGGGCCCCACATGCCCTTAGGGTTTGAATAGAACAAATAAAATATTAAAAAAATGTTTTAAATTTTTGTTTTTGTTTTCCTTTTGGCTGTCCGCCGCGGGAGACGCCCAGGTGTCTCCCTCGGTGTCTCCAGCGGCGAGCAAAGAAACGGTGGCGCCGCTAGAGACGTGGGAATGCCGTCCCCACGTCTCCGGGACGTCCCCGTTCCAGAGATACTAGGGCCTAGAGGGGGGGACGTGTCCTCGAGGTTCACTGAGAAAATGCCATAATGAACTAGTACAACTCCATCCAATTTGGCCAGGAAAGAACACCCACGTTACTTAAGTAACTACTGCAAAATATAACATTTAGCAATAATAAAACTGTATCAAAGGCTACTCAGAATGCATAATCCACTCCATAAAATTGTCACACAAGGCCATCCTTAAGTGATTTCACCATAGTATTGATGACAACACACGCAAAATAAAAACCACGTCCTCAACCTTTTTTTTTATCGACTTTTCAACATTTGAAGCTCCACATAGAGGCACAAATCAACTCTCACGGACTTACATTATACAGCCCGTGCCATAGAAAATGATAGCGATGCATTTGAATGCTCAGGACTTCCACAAAATTGATTGAGAAAATTAATGCAAGGCATTACAATAATAAATACGACAAAGGATATATTTTTTCGAACATGGTGTATTTTTTTTCACAACTTCCTAAAGAGAATAATCTGCATTTTATTTGAAGAATGCTATACAAAAACTTCATAACAGATTCTACAAATTGTAAAACATAGTGCATCGAAACATGAATTCACATCACTAGTCTTTTACATAGCCACGAACACACTAAATGCGGCATGTCTCCACCACGAATCGTCCAACCATGAATGCAGATGTTACAAAAATAAAAAGGTTTAAGATTGACATAGCGCGCATAACCTCAAGTCAAAGCATGATTTTCATGACTTATTCCTCTGAATAGGACGCCCATGATCTGAGCATATGCAGAATTACTAACTTGCACACCACAAACTCTAATGCTTGACCATTCATAAAACATTCATTTTCAGGCTAAAATAATCTTATTCCAACATCCAAACAAGGTGGAGCTGCCACAATTGACGAGTCTAAAAAATCATGAAAAGAATAAAATGAATGAGCCACCCTCAACAAAGGAATCGACGAGAGCTGTCCCCCAAAATGAAAGAAATAGAGGTATTCAAAGCTGCTGATGCAAATGAGAAAGGTCGGAAATGAATCCATCAGAAGAAATTAAAGCCATCACCCTATATTTGAAAGGGATTACAAGGAGATTCGCTTCAAAACTGCATTAATGAATAAGCTGTCCACAAGCTCACTAAATTCACTTAACACTTTATCAACAACAATCACAAATTAGACAATGAAGACCGTAGGCTGAGTTTACATATTTCGTTTGTTTTTGTAAGCTAAGTTTCTACCTCCAAACGCACCTTATAGTTGACTTCCCTATGAATTGGACTGGTCTAGTGGACATTTATGAGCAATTATTAGGACAAATAATGAAGTATGCCAATGCCAAACTCAATGGCAGAGCTTCAAACTAGGTACCTTTGACATCAATGACAAAATATTCAACAACATTGCATGAGTGTGTTTGTACCCAAAAGACTATCTCCTAGCATAGAGGGGTGGAATTAAGGGCACCACATGGTTGGGTGGTGTGGAACCACCATTGGGTTCGATTAGAAAATCTGTTGGAGTAGTATAGGATTGTTTGCAAGATGGAAAAGCATCATTCCTTATTATAATTTGTAATAATATTTTAAAATGTATAATTTAGGGCATTGGAATCCTGATTTATAATTGTATCGATTATCTTGGAACCTTTTATTGGACGAATTGTAACCTGCCCACATAAGTGGTGACGTAGCTATCATTACTTTTGTAGCATCTTGACATTTATGTCAAGCATGCATGTAGTTTCTTATGCTTTTCTTCATTCTAGTTATGTTGGTAAAATGAATTTAGAGCATCCTTGATTTGGAGATAAAATGAACTTAATGTGTTAGCAAATGTTCAATTATGGTGTCACTGGTTTGTAGGTAGATTCATTCCCCTGTCCTTGTGTTTTGTGTCTGTGATCTCATCATAGGGTGGTGTTATCTTGTCTTTTTGGTATCTCCTAGTATCTCACCTCTTGCTTAAGTTTTCCTTGGTGTTGTGAGCATCATTAGGTGTGCTTAGGTAATGGATTTAGGTAGATGGTTCCCTCATCCTACCCTTGTCTTGTGTTCATGAGAGACCACAATCGTAAGATTATTACTCTATTGTTGACATGATAAACTCCACTCTCTTGTAGGATCATCGTGCTGATTTTGTCACATGATATGTAAGTATTTTTTCTTTTTCCATCTTGCTTGGAGCAATGGTGATGTGTGTTGTTGTGCTTGATATAACGTTGTGTGTGTGTGTGCTAGTGTGCAGTGCGACATGCCAATATTGTATCTTAACGTTGGAGTCATTAAATTGCGTTGTTCTTCCAAATTTTTGATTCGCTTTGCTAATGTTGTAGGTGTGAGGCTTGGAGCATTATACAAGTTCCAACACTATATTATAGCTTATCAAGATCTTCTTTAGTTCCCATTTTTCTAATGCACTTCACTTCTCCTGCTCATCCACCATGATCTTCTTATGTATGTGTTCATAGATTCAACATCCTTCATTTGTCAATCAAACCTATTTTTTCATAGTTTTTAAGTTATTCCTTGAAAACTATTCCCTCTTGACTTTCATTAGATGATTTGAGTGTCCATTAATTTCTTGAAATAAAATGTCGTATCCTAGAAATTATAATGATAAGATATGAAAATTTAAAATACAAATAAAGAGAACAATGAAATACATATTAAAAAAATATAAAAGGAAACAGTGGCAATTCCATACTCTTATTATAATATAAATATCAAACAACTCAAATATTACTATTATTATTATAGTATAAAAATATAGAAATAAATATACAAAATAATATTAGTATGATGACCGATGCTCAAACCTAATCGACACCATAAGCATTCATTAATATTCTTGCTGCTCCCCAGATCATGGGATGACCATTGCATCGCATGTATTGGAGATTTAAAAAGCAATCAGGCTTGGTATTCAATATCACCACCATCTTGTTCCCTATTGAATGCTTGCCAAAAGTGTATATTCAAGTAATTGGTTTTGGAGCGTCGCCGCCTTCAACATTCTTATGGGCCAATTTGGGATTGACGTAGACCATAGTCGAAACCACTAAAAGAGATGATATATTTTACATATATATTATCTATCTCATATTATATTATATATGCCACTTACAAAGATATCTATGTAACACATCTTACTAATCAATTGAGCATTACACTTATTGATTTTATTAGAAGCTGAAGATGCACCCCTTCATCAACAGCTTGAGGAGGTGTATCTTTTCATAGGGACGCGACTTACAGAAAAGACACATCCCCCATATACATAGAAGTAGAGAACGCCCAAGGTCAAATTGGGGATAATGATAGAAGAAGAAAAAAAGAGGATTAGGAACAGAAAACATGAGAGATAACTCAGGTGAGATCATCTCACTTAGGCAATATTTGGATATCGGATTTGATAACTACTGACCAATATTTGGTAGATAGTCATTATGCCTATATGTTGTAGACCCTCTTGAATTATATGTCGATGTCCCCTTAGTGAATCATCAGATCCTAAATGAATATATTTAACTTTTAAGTTGTTCTAGTGTAATGAGCCTTGCTCAAACTGATCTCAATTTGCCCCAATTTGTAGTTTGTAATTTTGCAAACAATTTGATTTCAAAGTTGCGGTATGCTGATCTGAGTATTTCGCTCTGATATAAATGATTTCCAATGCATATGACACTTGCAAATGACTTCTATGATGATTTAGACAAGATCCTAGATGCAATGCAGATTTCTTTTGTCTTTTCAAATGCAATAGATGAAGATTTCATGAGCTAAATATGCAGCTACAGCCCTTAGACATTATGTTAAACAGTTGGCATACATCCTCTTACACATTTCAAATGAATTAGATTCAAACAGAGAACTCCCAACTTCAAATGTATCATTGATAATGCAATCTTCTTACAATGTCAATGAGATGAAACGCCAAGACTCTTGGCTTACATACATATGCTAAAATGCTTGAATCTGATATGAACTTTCACCTACAGCAGTACCTCCTAAAATGCAACTAAATGACATGAAATAGCATGAAACAACACAAAGGAACCTGTAGCTTGATGGAACCTTGAATCCCCAATGAAGAAGCAAGCAATATCTTGGGAGTTGAAGACCTTGAGAAGCCAAAATGAATTTCTGAAGTAGTTGCCCCTGTTCTGATATGAATGGAGAAATAAAATAATATCCAATGTTTACAAGCCTCCACCAACTCCAAACACCATCAGCAATGACCAAGGAAAGAAGTGCTCCTATCTCCAAGAAGAATCGATGGGTTTATGAGCTCCAATGAATAAAAAGAGGTCTCCAATGGCATCCCTGTTTTGCTTCAGACTTAGCTTCAGAATTTCCTCAATTGAAATCCGTCCTTTCCCTTCAAATAATCGATGCCACAAATACTACTCTTCAATGCAAATCGTCTCCTATAATTGTAATCTTCAAAATTGGCCCTTGGCCACAAATTTTTCCCAATGAAGTGACTGAAATATCACCTCCAATCTGCAACCCTTCAAAAGTTATTTCACTCCTTCAGTTATGCAATCAATGGGAGTTTTCATTCCCAAAGATCAATTGATTATCTGCAGACCACTTGGCTCCACAAATGCTAAAGAAGAAATCACCAATCATCAACATCCAATCTGGATGGTGAAGAATGAAACCTCAATGTCTATTTATGCATTTCCTCTAGAGGTCAGCCCAATTAAAATAATATTATATTTCGACTTCTAGAAGGTCCCCAATATATTTTATTATTTGCACTTTATAAAAATATAAAAAATATAATATAATTAATAAAGTGCATCTCAACATCAAATTATAACATTAGGTTTCCATAAATAGAAATAATAATGATATCTAATTGAAAACCTCAATCCAATCAAATACTAAGCCAAATAATCACCGAATGACTGCCAGATTACTCTCTCACCATGCCTCATTAGCGTACGAGAGCCACTAATAGGCTAATATTGCCGATATGTCAATGTCAACTAGAAGGGGACATTACATTTGGCTGCTCATCTAAACTGCAAATTCACTGCACAGTGGGCATAGGTAGGGAGTCTTTTATATCTTTGATTTTTGCAAGTATAACTATTCTCTAAAATTCTATATATTTCCTTTTTATTCATATATGCCATTTAGTGGAAAGTTTAACAATATACAGAAATATATATATATATTTGTTAACTCAAGATTGAATGCACTAAGTAATTATGCTTATATGATCATTGATATAGGATTTCACTAAAGTTATCATGATTATAATGCTATGGATTGATATTGATTTCTCTAAGTATTATACTGATTATAGGCAATGACTTGATTATCAAATTAATCCTAGATGAATGAAAATATATCTGATTGTTTAAAGATTGTCTTCATGAGTTTTTGCAAACTTATTGGGAGGAAGGGTGTGAGGAAGTCGTGCCTAAAAACCCCACTCAAGTCCGCCCTCAGAACCCAAGGCAAGGATGGGCCCTAGAGGGGTGGAAATTACACTCATAATCCACCCAGTCTCAAGGCATGGGTGGGCCATGGAGGGGTGGGGGTCCCACTTAAGCATCCACCAAGGCCATGGAGGGATGGTACGCTTAGACCACTTATACACTCCCCGGACTGTCCTATTGTGATCTAATTCACACATCGCCTCATTGCAAATGGGGACCCTCCTTGGTTTGTCTATTGGGTTTTGCCTTGAGCTTCATTTTCATGGTCCTTTTGCTTTAGGGTTTTTGAGATAGGGTTTTTAAGCCATCATCCAGAGCCAAGTTGTGATTTTGAGTCAGAATCAGTGCCTAAAAACCTCAGACAGACTCAGAAGGCCCGAAGGACGAAGATTGACTGTCGTTTCATCGAATTTTGACATCTACTTTTTGGGGATTGACCCTCCAAACCCCTTATTTTTTAGGGACTTCATTTTTGGCGATTTTGGCCCATATTGGACTTCCTATTTTTTAGGGGCTATTTTTCGAAAGCTACTATTTTGGGAAAAGTTTCTAGTTTTGGTGGGGTTCCTATATTTAGAAAGTGCCTAGATTTCAAAAAACCACTGAGAAGTTCCAAAAAACCAATGGAAATCACAAACAATCGATTGAAAAATCTGGAAAAAATTCATGATGAAATCTGATTAAGCTTGAAAAAATTGAAAAAATCAATAATAAAGTACCAAAAATCAGATTTCCAGATCAAAATCAATGGAAAATCTGGAAAAATCAATCAAAAGATCACAGAAAACCAATTGAAATCTGGAAAAAATCAGTCAAAATCACAGAAAATCAATTAGAAAATCTGGAAAATTCATAGAAAATTCTGAAAAATCATTAATCCATGATGAAAAACACCTAAGTATGGAGAGTTGGCTTCATAAAAAAGGGCAAAATCTGGTGAAAGTCCACCCAGCACTTTGAGAGATGGAAAAATGAAATGGCAAAGGCTTGAGGAAGTCCGCCCATGCCAATGACACTTGGAAGAAGTCTTATAAAGTCTGCCCAGCCTTGAAAGTCAAATGGAAAGACCACAAGGAAGTCCGCCATGTTGGAAGAGCTTATGGAAGTGCTCCCAGCCTTAATAAGCCATTGGAAAATACTTGACAAAGTCCGCCCACCTTGAAGACACTTGGCAAGTGGTAAAGAAAGTGCGCCCAGCCTTAATAACATTTGGAAAATACTTAATGAAGTCTGCCATGTGGAGAGGAGCTTGGTAAATTGTTAAAGAAGTCCACCATCGCTTGAAAAGACACTTGGCAAGTGGTAAAGAAAGTCCGCCATCTCTTGGAAAGTACTTGGGAAATGCTTTATGAAGTCCACCATAATTAAAAGTCAATTGGAAAATTCCCTAGAAAGTCTGCCAGCCTTGGAGATAGAAGGGAAAGGCATTAGGAAAGTCCGCCTAGAGAGAGGTAGATAAATGACGATGAAAAAGGAAGTTCGCCATTCCTAGAAGGCTTTCGAAAAATGAATAACAAGAATGCAATCACTTTAGAAGTCCGCCATTCCTATGAAGGCTATAAAAAAAAAAATGGAACAAGTCTAAGGAAGTCCGACTTGTAGAGAGAGTATGGCAAATCAGTGAGGAGTCCAATTTCAAGAGAGAGAAATTAAGTTCAACATAAAATATGCCCATGCCAAGATGAAATGGAAAAGCGAGTATGAAGTCCGCCTTGAAATCAAGAATTCAACACAAAATTCACCTTGATATTAGGAGAGAGAGTGTTTAGAAGTTGACACGAAGCCAAACTTCAAGAGAGACAAAATAAGAAATCTCCATCCAACATTGGGATTGATGAATAATTTTTGCCATGGCTAAATTTAAAAAATAAAAATAAAGAGAAAATCAAATAAATTAGCCATAAGGTGAATTAAATATTTTTAATTTTGGAGAAAATCTAAAAGTTTGGAAAATAGAATTAAAAAATTCATGAAAATCTTTATTATTTTCCAAAGCTTATCCTAAAGAATTAGAACTCGAGAAGAGACATAAAATTTGGAAACTTTCTCAAGAAAAGAGATGTAAATCCAAAAACTTGCTTTGCTGAAGAGAACTCAAGAGATGAAAAATGAAATTGCTAAAACGAATCAATTGCTCAACCTTAAAAGGCAATTCAACAAGTTATTTTCACCATGTCTTTCAGCAAGTTTATTTTTTCTTGAGAAGTAATTTCGAAGAGAAGTGATTTTCAAGAAGAGAAGTCATTTTCAGAAGAGAGTTTGGAATTGAAGAGCAAGGTTTCTGAACGATTGGCTTGATTTTTTCGAAAGTAAAGTCAGAATTCTTCACAGCTGAATTGCCCTCAAAAGAGTAAAATTTTTGAGAATTCAAAATGAAGATTGATGGAATTCATTAATACTTTTGATTCTATGCACTTTTGCGAAATTTATTCAGTCCTTTTATTTTTCAGATTACTATTTGTAAAATCTGATTTTAACAAGCTGAAATTTAATATTTTCAGGAGAGAGAAAATCCAAATTAAATTATTTTAAATATATATTTTCTTTCCTGCAGGTGAATGACTACACAAGGCGAATCTTCGAAGAAGAAACAAATGAGGTTTGCAAGTAAAGGACCACAACTGTAATCCAAAGTCAATTCGAAATGGAAGAATATCAAAGATACTGACATGGGAAATGTAGATTTTGAAGAATTCAAAAAAAGAATGATGGGACTGAATGGACTCATGCCAATAGCCATAGCTCGCCAGATGGTACAAAATGGAATTGTCCAGGCAGCGGGATTTCCTCGACTGTTGAGTGCCCTAAATTAATGGTGGAATGCGCAAGACGTTGTAATCCAGAAGAAAGGAAAATTGTTGCTCCTGACGGGAGAATCTTAGCACATCTTGGAGAGCGTGCCATTCAGGAAGCCTTTGGCATTCCCAGCCACCACAAGTCCTCATATAAAACTAAGGAAGACACAAGGAGAATTTTTGAAGAAAGAAGTGAGCAATGCACAGCCAATTTTAACAAGTTATGGTTGTTGAAACCAAGGGCAATTAAGAAGATGCCAAAGACTTTGTGCCAGACCAATTTCAAAGAGGATTATGGTGACATAATTTTGCTACTGAATAGAATAATGGGCAGCCCCCAAGGTGCATTATTTCAAATGTGGATGTATTTCTTCATAGATGAAATTGTTTCTGGAGTTAGAATGTTCAATTGGGCAAGAATGATTAGCAACAACATCCACGAACAGCTAGTCAATCTGGAGGGCACCAAGTCCTTTCACATGAGCTCATATGTTGTTTACATGTTGCCAAGAGCTTATAGGTATGCTGGATTGATATGCCAACGTCCGGTAGGAAATGGAGAAAATGAACTTAAAGTATATAACTACTACCCTCAGTTGCAGTTGTCAGAAAAGACACTTTAGAAGAGCTCGCGATTCATTTCTCATGTATATAACAAGAATGTTGCAAGGAGGAGCACATCAGAGATTATCTCATGAATCCAAAAGCCTCATCAACAAATATGGATACTGGTATATCCAGTATCCTAGATTCACATACATCCGGATCCAAAGTTTTACAAGGCATCCATTCAGACTTCCAATCTTTCCCACTAACAAAATGGTATTGCTGGAAGTTCTCAGACAGTTGGAAACATATCAGAACTTCCAAAGAGCAAAGGGTAAGGCAGCAGTCACATTCCCATTTTTCATTGGCAATATGGAAGAATCGTGCCCATCAACCCAAGCAACAGAAAGTGTTAGACTGGAAATAGAAAGGTATCCCTTCAATTCATATTGGTCTTAGGATAATTTTGATCCTCATAACCATATAGGATCCATAGAGGGAAGGAAATATAAGCATGAAGTCAAGTTAGAAGATTATTTGGAAAACGTTGATGATGAGTTCGAAGTTAGGAAGAGAATGTGGTCTCAACTACCAGTTAGCTTGATAAGGACAACCAAGCTCTTCAGGATACCCGATCAAGTTGAGGATGATGGTGAGTTCACTCAGCCAGGGTTTGATGAAAGTAGACCTTTGCTTCCTATAAGATGGCCTGAGCCAGAGCTTGCAAACCTGGACACATTCATGAGGCCTGTTGTCCAATACTCTCAGTGGTGGGTGGATCAACAAGTTCAAGATTTGCAGCGGAATAATGTAGAGTTGACATATGATTTGATGGGCAGGGCAGAATCTTATTCCTCGAACGTTGGAGCGTCCCAAGGAAGTGAGCTAGCTAAAAATGTTAGTTCAAGGAAAAGGAAGTCCAAGGACAAGGCTATAGTTGAAGAGCCTATTCAAAAGAAGCAAAAGGCTAAGCCACCCCACTCAGTTGCATCTACAAATATTAATGACATAGTGAATATTGATGAATCTTTAGCAGATATAAGAATTCCTTCTCCCCTTCCCATCCAGCTAGAAGAAGATCAACTGCCATCTCCTACGGACACTGAGATTCTCCAATTAGATGATGATGAAGTTAATGTTGTGGATGGAAAATTTCAAGAGGGAATGATTTCCGCCCTCGAGGGCATTCAGAGTGCTCCTTGTGTACAGGAAATTCAAGAAGAAGAAGACGTAGAGCAGGCTACCATTCCGGATTGGCCAAACTAGACATAGCCCCTGTGAAGAAACCAACAAAGGTACTTTCCACCATTCAAAGAGATGAGGCAGGCCATCGTACAGTACAGATCATTGTGCCAACAATTGACAAGACAAGGGAGGAAATTACTCCTCAAGATTATGCAATTACCACTATCAATTTGAGCCCAACAACAAAGAGGCAAGAGGTGGAGGATCTAGATAATTCAGTTGATACAATCAAGGACAGGCTAGAAAAAGAAGTAGCAAAAAGAAAGGATTGCGAGAAGGAAGTCTGAAGAAATACATTCAACACCTGACTAAACCTCTTGGTCAGGCCAGATCAGCAGGACTTCCACTAATGAATACTTCACAGGAGATATTTGAAGAAGAAATCACTTCAACTAGAGAGAGCAAAGAATGGATAAATGACAAAAATGATTAAGTAGCAGTGTTTGCACAAAGATTAATGTTGGCATATGATCAGTCATATTTCCTACTATCAAGATATTCGAGTTTGGCAGAAACATGGGAGAATGCCAAGGACATTCAAGAAAGAATCATTCCATGCCTCAGGGTAGTGAAAGGAGTTCCTAAACAGGAATTGATTGAAGGGAAAGTTATTGCAGCAAGTGCAGCATATGACTTTAATGGTTGGTACCTGGCACTAATCACAAGGAATGATGTCTTGGAGAAGGTGAAGGAAAATTCTATTTGAGTTGAAGAGAAAGCAAAGGAAATTCAAAACAAGGTTCTACAAATAGCTGCCGATGCATTAGAGAGGGATGTTGTCAGAAAGAATCATCTGCAGCATGAAAATTTGAAGAATAAAATCCAGGAGAAGTTCCTTGTCACCACTGGACCTGTTCTCAAACAAAATTTGTCTAAGGCAGCCAATTTCCTGTCTGTAAGGCATGACTTTTAGAAGCAGGAATCAAAATGGGAAATCGTCTTTGCAGAGTGTGCAAACGATCTGGAGCTGTTGGAATACAAGATTAGCGTGCTACCACTTGTCACAATCGAGGAGGTTTGCACCATAGTTTCCAAATTCATTCAATACAATGCTTCCCAACAGGATAAGGATGCACAATCAAAGGACTAGCTCTTCACAGCACTTCACTAGCAGTTCACTGATTGTATTTAGGGAAACCCTAATTAGGGTTTTATCTTTTAATCTCTATCGTTGATTTGATGTAATCTTGGCCATTCATTGTATCTCAAAAACTCTATATAAACCCCCCTCCCATTTTTTCATCTTCATTAGAAAAGATTAAAGTTATTAGAAGTATTAGAAAATTAGCAAAAAGGATTAGATTAGAGAGCTAGAATAAGAGAGATTAGAATAGTTGGGAGAGAGTTCTATGGAATTGTTGCTAATGGCTACTCATTATAATAAAGCTCAAGTTGCATGATTTGCTTTGAATTCCTTTGTTGTCAAGTGGTTGCATGGTTACATATTTCTCTTTCCACATAGATTCAATAGAAGTAGTTGAATGAATGATAGATTGATCATAAAGATTTGGTGAAACTATTTGTTCATGCTTTCTTTGGATGAATGATGTTCATTCAATGCAAAAAACTAATTTGAACTCATGATGTGGACGACTTAATGTGTATTTGGAATGATATTGCTCGATTGATGGTATTGTTCAAAATATAATCATAAGCACAAACCTTTGAAGATTGCACTTGCTTTGCGTAGTTGACGTGTTACCTTTATTTTGTGTGGCGAAACAAAGTTTAGTTATTAGTTTCACTTAGTCTTTATTGTCTCTTGATTTCGTAGAAGTAGAGTAGAACTCCTTTAGCCCTATCCTTTTCCTTTTTTTTATGATCGTCAAAACAGAAAATCCAAAAAAAGATAGAGCTTTCACCTTAGAGTAGTTTGTCAAGCATAAGTCCCCTTGTCATAACCAATAAATACACAACGTCCATTGAGCTGATTCCATTGTCAAGATTTGACCACCCTAAACATTGGAATTGTCGTACGATCTTTTCAGCAATCTTAGCGT
>VDFB02000003.1:426094579-426130156 GCA_007258455.2 Sequoia sempervirens
GTAAGGATAGGGAGTGTGTAGAGGGAAAGGCGGGTAAATCGGTCCAATGTTGGACTGACCCAAGATGGGCAGTAAACCTTGAGGGTGTCCAATTCGAGATCGTGCACACGCCCTTGACACAGTAAATATACCATCCAATGAGGTTAGGAAAGAGGGAACAAAGCGAAGATCTATTCTGATCAAGAGTAATAAGTCATATAAGTTTATGATGTGTTTATGCACTAGATGATAATGCATCTGCCTTATCCTTAAAATACTCAATCTGAAATTGTCTAATTTGAATTGGATTAAGGAACTATGTGTTTTTGTCGGTAATTCATGATGTGTGCAGGCCCTCAAGGCAAATAACATGTACAAAATTAGGTGTTGGTAAATAAATTTCTTGACCCTAACTTGTGCATTTTATGTCTCTAACAAGGGGACATTACACTCCCCCATCATCTATGCAGATGGTTGTTTATGAGGAAAGACCATTCGCAAAGCTCACTCGTACCATTCCTCCCCCAAGGAAAAGAGTCAATAGGAAAGAATTGATTCAACAGCTGAAATCATATGAGGAAATATATGAGCTTTATTAAGAAAATAATGTGCTCATATCTCCAATGTACTTGAGCATTGTATGGGGAAAGCAATAAAGAGGGTGAACAGTGTTCACTCCAAGTATTCTTTAATGTTCAATGCAGTTAGTATGTTTGAAACGGACAGATCAGTGGCAGTCCCATTGATGCAATTATGGGTGTCCAAACTCAATGCATTGGGTGGCATGATTAAAGGGTCTACTCATGAACTCAATAAGCCAGCACAAATAGTCCCTACGTACAAGATGGTGAAAGGAATCCTTGATTATAATGGGATGGCAGACCCCATGGAGAAGAAAGTTAGAGAGCAGCTCCAGCAATTTGATGAGAGTGATCTTGGCCTCCTGCCAGACATTCTAGACAGTAATAGAGCTATGAAGACTTATGAGCAGTGAAGGTCACAGATGGACAATGTCATTGCTACACAGGCCCTCTTAGTTTGTGATGGTGGGGATGTTAATATTGATATGTTGAAGAATATCATGGACAAACTGTCACTCACCAGTAAGTTTTTGGAGGACTTTGATAAGGAAGCCAACTAGGTAGTAAAAAGGTATGACACATAAAAATAAATCAGATGAATTCATGGCTTTTAACTAGTGCCTTTAGAGGAATATTATGACGCATGGGATAAGAAGTATAACCAGATTCCTGACTTATAAAGTTTTCTCTTGGTGATGTGGATGCATTTTTGTCTTCTATGCACATTCAGCACTGTCTATCAATTTCAATGATGCCAGCAACAGGGAGTTTTGTCTTTTGCACAACAAGGTTTTTGTCTTCACTTGCCAGCTCAACATTCTTAAGTTCACATCAAGAAGAATGAAGAGAAAGAGCGGCAAAAAATCAACAATCAGCATCAAGACACTTTTGGAAGGGGCAAAGATTACAAAGAGTAAATATAACTATATTTGTCCTTAGAATATTCCATCCACGAGTAAGTAATAGTACTTGTATTTTGAAATGTAATTGAATGTCAAATGAAAAAGTGACGTGTAATTGGCCTGAAGCTTGTTGCTCCCTTGCCTTATAAAAGGGGACTCAAGGCCATTTGCATGTGATGATTGATCTCTTGGAGAATTTTGTAATGTAAACACAGAAAATAGAGTTCGAGTCTTTTCTTAGGCTTTTGAGTCTATATCTTTTTCTTTTTCATATGATTGTATAACAGTACTAGCATTTGAATGAATATAATGGCACAATTTTGAAGCCAATTGTCTCTTGTTGTACTCTTTACACAAATTATAAATGAAATTGATCGAAGATCATTTGATTTGTCTCCATTGTTTTCCCAATGGATGTATGCTTCTATTGATGCTCTTATTCAAAGAATAGGTTAAATGCTTTAATGGAAGTGTAGGCTTGTGTAACATTGTGCAGGGATTTGATAAGTAGAATTGGTCAAGGATTTCGAGTATGACATTGAAATGCAATGTTGTAGAGCTTTGTAATGCTTAGATGAAATTCTATTATACCATATAGTTTGCATTTAATCTTACTCCATGCCCTAAGTTAAGGCATCGATCTAGAATCTGTGTCTGAAGTTGCAACTCTAAGATCTCTCACATTTAAAGGAACAATCACAAAGTTTCACTCTAGTTGAGTTTATTTCTAGAAGTTTCATGTGATTTCATATTCTCCTGCTTTAGGTTGTCGAATGCTTTAAAGGATTTGCTAGATATTCTAAATTCTTCATTTATCAAGAAAATTATATGAGAATATATCTGTTATTTACAATGTATGAGATAAATTGGCACAGGAGATCATAATTACAATGCAAAAAATCACCCTCCCGGGTTTTGCAAAGCCCAACATGTAGAGGGAAAGTTCTTTCAACTTTCACCTATTCGTTGAATAATCCCTCCAAATAACTAATAATTGGAAGTGGCAAAACCATAGATTATCTGTGAGATCCAGTTGGGATTTAGAAAACACCAAGAAGGCGGAAGCATTTAGGACACATTGCTGACAGCCATGGACAATTTCAAGCTTCAGCCAGACCTCTAGGTGAATTTCCACAAACCTGTCAAGCACCAGGCATTAATAAACCCTGTTGTACCAAATCTAAGTTGAATAACACCCTTGTTGCTAGTTGCCAGGCACAAAATACATCCATTTGTGAAGTATTTTCCTACAGTACTAGGTGCCGACCAAGTGAAGTGAAGGCGCTACGCCCAGATCTGACTTACAAGAAGGCAGGTAACATCTCAATTATCATTTCAACACTCAGGTAGCACCTAGGGTTTACAAACATGTAAGTGGCGAAATCTATTTCAAACAAATGTGCAAGGCTTAGACTGTTACATCAGTTGTTGGGAATATTCGCAAATCAGGTCATCGTAATCTCAGATTTGATAGTCATAAATAAAGAGACTCCTATTTCTAATTCAGAATTGGAATATCCTTGAATTCCTAATCCTAACTGTTGAATCAGAGCTGTATGTGGTTGTTTGATGTTTAATGTGCTGAATGTTTCTTAAATCATGTTTGTGAAGAAGATTCAAATAATGAACACTTGTATATCAGATCATAATTAGGGAACTGAAACACATCACAGCCTGAGGCTTATCATAGGAAAGCCTTTTGTTGAACATAGTGCTTTTTGTCTCATTGATTGCAATACACCTAAATGCAAGTAGACCCCAGCAACAGTGAGATGTAGAACCTAAGGAGTCACAAGTTGATGGGGACCGGGAGCATGATGTGCAGTCGGGATTGGTTGGGCTCACATTGCAAGATGAGGATACAATTCATTCCAGCAATTTCAAGGCTGACAAGGGGTTTATGAGATATCCAGTGGATGATGGCTTTAATTTTTTAGCTTGTTTCTCGAACAAAAATTAGCTATGCATATCTTTTTCCACTAGTTGGGATTCTCAGCTCCTTTGTAATTGACAATATAACAATCATATAAACCATTTTGATTTATCAATTTTTTGTTCACATTTATGATTTGACAATTGACATTGAATTATCAAATATCAGCTGTATAGTGTGTTCTTCATTCTGTATTTAATTTTGTATATTTTGTGTATATATATTTAATAATTTATATATATAGTTGTCCCCTTGCCATTCCCCACTGTCCCCAAAATTTAGGAAAATATTTACTGTCCCACAATCCCTCTGTCCTGAAAACTTGGAAAAATGTTGATTTTAACTCTCATCTAAAGACCATGTGACTTGTGTTTCCTCAAGAACTTTGGACAGACAATAAGGCCACTCTAAATGTTCAGCAAAAAAAGTAAGCTTAGGTCTAAGAGGCTGATACTTAGAATGAAGGATCTAAGTTGTGTAAAAGTGTTTTTTCTATCCAAATTGCTTTGTTTACAGGCCTGACTGTTGAATCAAGATGATATACAAGCTTCTAGGCTTGTGATTTATTATTACAGTTTTACATGTCCCACCAGTTTGTGTTCATCTCTAAGTTCAAAATTAATATCAAATTCTATTTTCAGAACTTTCCGAATTCACAGGTGTACTGTTCAAGACATGCTACAAGAGGTTTTCTTCTAACTTAAAATGTTTATATTTAATGATCCTACTGAGATTTTTCTATGCATAGATTATATTACTGTTTTTGTGAAGATAGATAATTATTTTAGATTTGTTTCAAATATATTAGTGAAACTTCAAATGATAGAGAAATGCAAAAGAGCTCCACCAGAAACATAAAAAGGGAAGACATAAAAAGTTAGGTAGCTCAATTGCTTTCCTTCTTTTCGAAGCTACGTTTCATTTCTAAAGGCAAACTTTCAGTCTTAAAAACCTCGAAGTGCATTACAAGAATATTTTACCTTTTTTGATATAGTGTATCCAAATGGCTTTCCAGCATCCCTGGCTCTTCTGTATCTTCCCCTACTTTTTGAGTTACAATCATCTTCATCATCACCATCAAAGACTCTTGAACTCTTGCGTTCACGTCTACCTGCTGAACCCCCCATAATGTTTCATCAGCGCAAATGACTAATTTCCTCATAGTCAATTTCCATGACTTTTAACTTTCTTAAAGTCCATTCAAAATGCATTATTTATTCTCCTTGACCATTCATAAAGCGTCTCAACACAAAATAAATGAAGCTACTAAAATGATTTTATAAGACATGAAGAAAAACCAAAACCACTCAATGGAGCTTCATATAGTGACTAAACCAGAAACATTACATCTTACATATGCAAAATATAGCACAGCATACCAAGTTCCCATCAAAATCTGCTAATGCCAATTTTAGCATGTAATAACGAGTTAACTCCATCAAACTCAACTACAGGCATAGAATAACTCAAGAGACTAATATATGCAGACATTATCCTTTGCCTTTCTATTTAGCTGTATGCAACTTCCTACAAAAAATAACATGTCAGAATAAAAATCTTCAATTTAAGGACAAATGCTCAATGATATAGTAACAATATGCAAAGATTGCAAACAAAATTCCCAAAATAGGACTGAATGGTACCCAAACCAAAGACCCTGTTAGATCTTTATTATAAGGACCAATGAAAAAGGAAAAAAGCAGCTAAATAAAATCAGAACCATATAAATGCAGCTCTAAATGTCTGTCATGGTAGTTAGCTTGAACAATAAACTCAATTGTTACATGAGTAATATATCTGGAAAGTGCAACAGGAAATGGAATGCTTACTCATAACATATTATAAATCAAACAACCAAGTATTGCAGAAAAAATGAAGGAATGTTAATCAGTGTCTATTAAAAGGAAGACCAATGATTTGGTAAAGAAAACAAGGGGCTTTATTAAACCACATACTGGTATCCAATCTATGATCTGACGAATTAGTACGGCCTGAAGCAAAAGAATTGTGGACATACTTCTTAAAGATGAATCTAAATAATATCAGGGTCATTCTTAGGATAGAAAAAAGATTCTAACAGATAGTATTTAGAAAGAACACCTTTCTCTGCATGGATAGAACTTAAAATTATAGCCCTCTTGAAGTAGAATTTAATGTGAAAGACAATCGTTTGATTGAAGCATTTAACATAAACAATTTATAAAAACAGAGAGAGAGAGAGAGAGAGAGAGAGAGAGAGAGAGAGAGAGAGATAAAATGTCAGCTAGCTGGCAACTTTCATAACTACCCACACAAGCTCTCTCTTCCCATTAGGATATGAACAAAAGGTTTTGAAAAGTATCAACTAGCACTAGCAGACAAAAGTCACATTTAAAACTTTCAAAATATCACATTTATATACAGCACAGCCACACTTCGCATTTTCTAACTGGAAAGAAATTCAGAAAAAACTAATTTCCCTTAATCTCTACTACTTTTACTTATACTACAATATTAGGTTGCTGCTAACTACATTGTTGGTACTCAGAATAGTACCCTGCAACAATAGAAAATCACCCAATGCTAAATTCCAAGTAATGTCAAATTAGGAACCAGGCAAAGTTCATGGTCAAGCTTACAGGTCCATTTGGGCCCTTGATAAGAGCAATTAACTCGCCTCACTTCTAACTCTGTAAAACCAAGATGAGCTTCCCAAGAGATCCTACAGGGCAATTAGAAAGAATGTGAAGAAAAAGGTTACACAGCTTAACTACAGCCTGTGAATGGGGATAACGCTATTAATTGTCACTAATTACCCCACACATTAGCTTATTGAACTTGCAGACCTAGGATCTCAAAAACAGCAAATAGGCCACTCCAAAGATGGAAGGTTCCACTCTAAAGACATTGTCTTGTATGGCTCTCTAAGGATATTTCAAAGACAGTCTCCTAAAAATACTTGCATTCTGATGGAAACACCTAAACCTAAAATACACGTAAAGATGTATACAATTTTATCAATTTTTTGCTTATGTTCGGTGCCTAATTCATTGGTGACAGAGTTGAAAGGTAGCAAACTCTAATGATGATTACTGTAAACCTTACCTCAGAGATCAAATCAGTCCTAGCTGTATCTAGCTAAGTTTTCAGGCCAACTGAGGTGGATGAGTCCCTAGAGATCCTATCTGTCTAGCTGCATTTTGACTCTAAACGCACCCAAAGATAGGGGAAAAACTAAAAGCAAACAAGAAAAAATTACTTAGTCATCCATGCCCCCTATGTTAATCTGAAAGGGCTTTATGTTTGATTACCAGGAATTTATCTGCCAAAACTCCCTGAAACACAGCACTAACCATGGAAAACTTCTTCTTGGGAGGTTTCACAAATTTGCATACAGAAGACTCTACACAGGTTACTAACCTAAGACATGCAGCATTTGACACTATAGACTATACAAGGGACACCCGGTTATAGAAGAGGAAAAATGAACTTAAGTTCAGGCAGGGATTGGTGGCATGTAGGACTACAGATTGGCATCCCCTATTTTAGTTTTCTATAGACCTTAGTCAGCAAACTAATAGTTATGTGGAAATTGTTGCTCATTTGTAATACCTGGAGAGAGGCTATAGAGTATAGACTGCACTCTTGTGGACATGGATTGAGATTCTATGGTTATGGTGAATATGTAGAAGGCTACCTATGGCCATAAGCCCTATTATTGGCAGCTAGCAATAAGAATTAAAATCATTGTTGATGGTTAATTTTTAATCAACAATGGTTGTGTTGTGAAAATAAAGTCAAACACAGTTTAGTATAGTACATGGGGTGTGCATGTGCATATGCTTAATTATACTATTAGCTAATAAAATTGGCACCTTGAAATTGTCAATCTAACTGACACATCCCTCCATCAACCAGCCTATATGGAGGATGATGAAGGTCGGTGAGGTTAGTTGACATATTGTCAGGTTCAACCTCTACCATAGATCTGATATACACTTCTTTATATAAATAAGGCTGCAGTTATGTCATTTTTGTATGCACAATCTTTGGTATGTTATTCCTTTCTATAGTTTAGTGTTGTGTTCTTTATTGATGTAATCAACATTATTGTCAGGTGAGAATTTTAAAAACTCCATAAATCAGGCATGTGTAATAATGGTGGTTAGCATGATCTTAAAATATCATCCATTGGATCTCTTGCTAAATCAGTGATTGCGGATTGCCCTTCATTTTTAGGGTGAACTACAAATATAAATATCCTACTCATTTTGAGGGGGGCTCTATGAAGAAGTCTGGCTGCATTCTTCACATTGTTCTGCAAATTTAGGTCCTAATTCTCTTGCTGTTGCTGTATGACTCCCACAGACATCTGATATTGGTAATTTGGTATCAGAATCCTAGCAGCTCCTTCTTGTCCCAAGCTGCAAGAGGTCTCTTCCCATCTGCAGGTTTATTGTTGCAATTAAGTGTAATCTTTGCTAAATCAGTGATTGTGGATTGCCCTTCATTTTTAGGGTGAACTACAAATATAAATATCCTACTCATTTTGAGTGGGGCTCTATGAAGAAGTCTGGCTGCATTCTTCACACTGTTCTGCAAATTTAGGTCCTAATTCTCTTGCTGTTGCTGTATGACTCCCACAGACATCTGATATTGGTAATTTGGTATCAAAATCCTAGCAGCTCCTTCTTGTCCCAAGCTGCAAGAGGTCTCTTCCCATCTGCAGGTTTATTGTTGCAATTAAGTGTAATCTTTGGGGATCTTATGTTTACATTGGAGTCCACGGATCTGTCTCTCACCACTTTGAGACGAGTTTATGGTCCTGCATTATCTGTGGGTTGTGTTTTTGTGTTTTCTAAATTCTTTGCAAAGTTTCCCATTCTCTATTATGGTGCAATACCTCCTTTGCTTTTTATGCATCTCTTAAACCTTTACCTCCTCCCTATGAAAGTTAGTGTTGTCTACCATTACAATGGATTAGAGTCACACAAGAGTTGGCCTTCTCCAAAGGTTGCTCAGGTGGTGAAGCTGGCCTAAGCTACCTATTGTGTGGCTTGAGCCGTTTTTGGACTTCAATTGTTTTTCGTACACCTAATGGGACTTCATTCTTGAAGCTCTCGTGAATATATTTGTTGGAACTTAATTTTTCAAGAAACGTATCAAAGCAACCTTTGTTTTCAAGATCTTCGGTGGAAAGCTTCAAAAGCTGCTTTCTGAAGGAAAGAATTCACACTCACGTCTCTCAATTGTGGTTTTTGGTGATGAAATCACAACTATCTATTATTTAGAACGCACTCATTCTTTCCAAGGTCCACATGCATCCAGATAGAACCCAAGACTTTTGATCAAAAACTCATCCTCTATCCTGCAAAGGACAAGCTATCTCCCTCTTCTTATGTTGGTTTTGGTGCCGAGTTCATGCTGCTAACTTTACCACAACCCTATGTCTCAGCCTGCTACAGTCTGGTTTCTCTGGGGATAAAGGGAATCTGGTGATTTCTTGGTCGGGAGCAGCCCAATCCATCACTTGGATGTTCGAACGTCTACATATTGGAATGGAATGCAACGAGATTAAGGTCAGAGAAGAAAATTTTGAAGAAGCAATATTACCATCATGTTCAATTGTTTACTGAAATTATGAGCAATCTCAAAGAGTTGGGAAAAAAGATATCTAGGATGGCGATGGGGGAATATCAATACTTCGAAACTCTTAAACTTTTATGTTTTCAAAATTATTCATCATTTGTCAGATATCATTCTGAATTGTGTGAAGATGAACTTCGTAAAATTTCATGTTTCGATGGGAATCATACTGAAATAAGGATACTGCTAGTTTCCTAGTGGAGATGTAGCTATGGAGCCCTTTTGGAGGTGGGGGATGATCAGGGGCAATGTAGCTGCGGCTAAAGAGTACTATTTCGTGCACATTGAAGGCAATAAAAAAAACTGACTTGGGATAAATTGGAAAAAAAGAAAAAAATGAATGCGGAACTACTAGGCCATTGGACAGGCAAACTAGACAAAACTTCTTAAGAAAACATGGTCTTTATTCCTCTGCAACTACAGAGAAGAAAAGCTCCGCGAAACATTAAACTGTTAAATACCCTAAGAAACCTACCAACCTGCACATAAAACCCAAAAGGAAAACCCGGAGTCACTCTATCAGAAAAAACATAACCCCGCTAAGATGAAGTTGTAGAAACCTGAATTTATGGCTTTTACGCCCACCCCATCTTTTGCCACTAAGCCTTCTATTTATATGGCGGGCAAATTTGAGTACTGAGTGGGATTCGATCTTGCGACCTATAGTCTATAATCTAAAATTTCAAACCCCGACATAAAAAAAGAGAAACAAAGAGAAAGAGGAATTGTGAAGAAGCTTACCTCGTCCCATCTCGACCACCTGCCTTGTGAATTTCAGTTATTTGTCTGAAAATCACCAGCTACAACAACTAATTTGATGGGTTTGAGCTAAATTCCCAAAAGTAGTATTTTCTTCTTGTATGTAAACAACCGTTAATAAAAGTTCCGACGAGCTTAAAATCCATGCTAGAAAATTGTGCTGATTTATGTGCTGATAAGCAGAAGATGAGAACGTGGGTGAGAATGACACGAGAGAAGTACAAGCCGCGTGGCCTTCAAAACACCTAAAATGTGATCTTTCTCACATGGACACCGCAATAAATCTAAAGCAAAACGTTAATTTATGCGTATTGACAGCAGATTTAGGCTATATATGGAGTTTTACAACGGCAGAAAAATTTTGAACGGCGGAGGCTGAATTGGAGCGTGTCTTGGTTCAAAAGGTGGTATAAATTCATATCTCCCTAAATTTGACGGTCCACTTTTTCCCGTCACGTTGTCTTTTCTAACGTTTAGCCTTCACATGACTGTTATTTTTTTCTTTTGCAGGTCATTTTTTTTTTTTAATTGGATTAATCAATTAGTCTATATATCTTATTACATAATCTATATAGGAAAAGTCAAGATATATCAATTTAAGGAATCCATTTTCCAATTTTATTGTTGTGTGTTTGTAATAATATATTCATTAGTACATCATAATATAATATCATTAGATTATGTTATAGAATTGTAGAGTACAACCACGTGTATAATATTGAATTTAAGCAATGAAAATATGGAGAGATTCTTTTGTGTTTTATTAGCTAAAACATTTCTTTTGAGAAGATCAAGATTCTTTGGAAAATCAGTAATACGGATTGATGAAGCTCCAAGGTAAGCTGCAACAATGCCTACAAAATATTGAGGCAAAGTAGTTGAATTCAACTTGAAAATTGATAAACATATGCAGATATTATCATTTAAGATTAGATATAGACTTGACCTCATAGCCATACATCAAAATTCAAACTCTGTCTTTGTGAATTGTATGAAATTTCACTACAGATTTCAGCAGAAGTTGTCAATCTTAAATGAAATTATCTTTGTGAATTGTATGAAACTTTTCCAACCCCTCTTATATTGAAGAGCTCCCTAGGTAATTAAGGATCCACTCTTGCAGATTTCAGAGGAAGTTATCAATATTGTAAGCTATAAATCTGCAAATTAAAGTGTTCCATTAGGGATTGAAGCTATATTTAATTTATTGAATGTAGATTGCACTATGGGATTTGAGCCCATATTGTGTGTGCACATGCTGCTCCACTAATATGCAAAACTCTAAGGGTGATTGCTTAAGATATTATTAAGATAGTTTCACATGTCTTCACTCTTAAATGCCCTTCTATACCCTATAACACAGCATTCAAAATTATTTAATTATGAACTTACTTGAATATGATTAATCAATCTACAAAACGAGATACATGTTTAATTTTATCAACCTCTTGAATCCCTCCCAATTTCTTATTGACAACTATTTTAACTATCTAAATTCAATCTTGACAACTCCCTTGGCACCATAATAGTCCTTGATCAGCTAGTTTATATTGGACAAGTGCAATTTGTGGCTCTTCACTTCCAAAATGAAAGTAAATCTCAAGTTGTTGAACCAAATGATCATTTTTTTATCTATCTACTTGGCCCTCAAAAAATTGAATGTCAACATTGGCTTCCATCTTGGAAGGTGGTTGTGCAATAATAAATATGACTTTCACCATCCCTTATAGACATCTATAGGCATGAGAAGGAAGATGATTGAAGATGACAATTCAAGAAAGATGGAAAATGTGGCAATGGGGAACTCAAAATAAGTGAAATTTGCAATTAACAATACACATATTTAACTTAAACCGACTTGAAGATAATTGACAAACCAATGCTAGATACATGTAACTCAAAATTAAAGAAAATTGCAATCAACACCTTATAGAAAGTTGAATAGTTGCACCACACATCTTTAACTTTACTGAAATTTGAAATTAACAATATACAAATTAAACTTTAAATTTCAGATATTTGAGGCCTACTATACACAAATATGACTTCAAATATAAGAAATTTGCATTCAACACTACACAAATATAACCTAAAATAAATGAAATTTATTATCAACATTGTCAGTATAACCTAAAAAAATTAAATTAAATTGCAACAACACTTCACATGTACACTTTAAGATGACAAAATTTTGCAACTTTTAATAGACAACTTTAAATTCAAATAATTAAAATTTGCAATGCAACTGATCGTACACAAATTTAAGTTGATATTAAAAAATATCAAAACCTATATACAAATTTAACTTCAAATGGATAAAATTTTCCTTGCAACACTAAATATTGGCTTCAATTATTGGACTGATATATTGAGCCAGTGGTTTTAATACTTGCGAATATTTTCTACTTTTTTGTTTAGTATATAGCTTTTACATCAATTTTTTTTTGGTTGAAATATAATCTACTTGAACAACAATAGTTTATTTATGACAAGACCATTTCTTTGGTCAAGGATCCATGGTAGGTATTTCATAATTGGATGTGAATATAATGCCATATAGATCATGGACAAAGAATTATATGTTTGATGAATGTTCTTTGATCCATGGTAGGTATTTCATAATTGGATGTGAATATAATGCCATATAGATCATGGACAAAGAATTATATGTTTGATGAATGTTCTTTGATTAGGACTGGAGAAATAATGGCAATAATGTAGGTATAATATTTATCTGTAGAAAAAAAGAAAGACAAATATATTGTCATTTCACAATAATCTTCTAAATTCATTATTTGACTTTTGTTTACCAAAAACTTTCTTACTCTTTAATGTCAGTTTGTTTTAGGGAAAATTTACTAGTTAGGAGCTCTAATTTTTGTAAAGATTGTAAATATTACTAGTTAGGAGCTCTAACTTTTGTAAAGATTGTAAATATTACTAGTTAGGAGCTCTAACTTTTGTAAAGATTGTAAATATTACTAGTTAGGAGCTCTAACTTTTTGTAAACATTATAAATATTAGCTAAAGATTAGTCCATAAGTTCATGGGTGCAATTGAGAACCTATTTAGCCCCTTGAGAAATCTCTTTTAAGAACTAAATGCATGCTAAAAAGACATCCTTACCAATTTATTTTAGCTGCCTTCTTGTAAGATTTGTAAAATTGTTAAAAATAATGAAGCATCCATTGGTTTGTCAATTATTTTCAAGTCATATTAAGTTAAAGTAACACTGTCCTTAATCATTTGTAGGACGTCACTTTTATGGCAAAGAATGTTTTATTTTTCATCTTTACTTGAAGTGATTTTCCTTGCACATAACATCGTTATATTTATGCAATGTGGAGTACATTGGGTTTACCAGTAGATTTACTTGCATGAGCTTTCTTTTCTATTTTTGATAGGATACAACTCACTTGATATCTATATTTTGGCAGGTGTTTAGATCTATGTCCAGAGATATAGCCAAAAAAAAGTGTTATTTCAATATAAAATTAAGCCAACAAATCCTAATGTTGAGTCTAAGTACAAGTTGTTGAATTGTTCCAATTCTACACACTTGTGGCACAAAAAAATATTAACTCAATTTCTCATTACTACTCTTGGCTGGTAATATGACATTTGTATCTTAGCACTCTCTTGACTATTCTTTATTATTATCATTGTAAAGCCATCACAAGCAGACTGAGAATAATTCAGTGATTTTAAAAGAATGGAAACTTATTTCTGCATCCAAGGCATATGCATGGGGTGTAATATTAGCAATTGATTGGTTTTTTAATTGAAACAATAGAAATTTGAGTGTACAAACCAACATAGTTCACATGTGGAGAAACTATGCTAATAGGGGTAGCTATAGCAAAAAATGGTCTATATAAATGTAATGAAAATAAAGAGGTATGAAATAAGAAAGAAGCCAACAATATTAAAAGTTAGAATAATAGAATTAGGTGAGAAAGGCAATGCAACTCCCAGTTTGTTTGATTTTTACTTCTTTATGTAAATATGGCTATAACAACATCCAATACCATTTGCAAGAATTCTTAACAGTCTTGTACTGCCATGCAATATTAAAAAGGAAATCAAATAATTGAACAACAACTTTCCATGAAACTACACATTCCAAATCATTTGTTCCCAATCATCCACTGGCACCTTGCATGATACAATCTTTGAGAACCCTTGTTGTATTATGAATGTTAACTATAAGTAATAGGTTAATGACCACTTATCACATCACAATTAAGCTCCTTATTTACTCCTGACATAAGGAGCTATTATTTGACTGTTGGCACATAAAGTCATTTCCAGAAAGAAATTGGTCACATACATGTCTTCCAATGCTTCAACACCAACTAAGAAATCATCTCTGACCACTTATTGAACAAGAAGGTAAATCGTCTCTTTTGTTCACAGGGAGATAATTAAAATATTAAATATGATGAAACAGCCAGGCAGTTGGAATTCCTAGAAAGCAAGGTAACAACAATCATGAAATATGCAATTTTCTAATCAATCAATGCATAAAGCATAATCATTAGGAAGCCCTGGGTTCATGGATGGAGACCCAATCTGCGTACACATACCCAACTTCTGTTCAATATATTGAATGTTATATAATCATAAACATATTCACACAACCTTGTAACCTATTTCAAACTAACATACCCCCATTTCCATAGACATGGTATACATCCCTAAGTATACACGCATAAATACTTCCATCATTAATCTTGTTTGCAAATTACCAATAACAATGTGCTACAATTTAGTTTAAATTAATTAAAAATTCTATACAGTGTAACATCTCAAACAACAGTCCGGAAGACCGGTAGATAGAAGAGTTAAAGAGTTTGGAAAGCAAAGAATACTACCAGTAACTTCGCAACTCAAATAGATAAGTAATGATAGAGTGCGCATCATGGATACAAGTATATTGCCACAAATTTTAGAAGATAAAAATGCAGTATCAACAAGCTTTTGAGACGTCTGATGAATGCCAAATCCGACCCTTCATGTCGTCTTGTTGAATTCTGATTGCAGAGAACCATTAGATCGTGGCCCTATAGAACTTGCACCATCAGGAGCCAATTGCCTCTTAAATAAAAATAAAAGCTTCAAATGAATCAATCTAAAAACACTTACTAAAAATGTAAAATACCACAAACAGCTGTGAATTTGTTATTAATTTGGACGAACTTAAAATACAATGGCAAACACAGTTCGTAGTGCAAACACGCACGTCTAATAAAACCCCACGCTGATGCAGGTCTGGAAAGCTTGAAGAGATTGAATTTGGAAAGAAATCTTTTGAGTTGGGCATAAAATTTGTGAAGCATTTGATGGTGGAAAGACTGCATGTGTAGTTAAAAGAAAAAAATGTAGCAAGTAATAATGGAAACAACAAACATCGTTCCAAAAATCAATAGAAACTTGTCGATTGAACTTGCAGATGTTAAAAAGTAACAATCATTTGTACCTATTCTTGCATATGGAAATGTTCCACTTGGAAGATGTAGTTTCAGATTGGAAGTTCACATGCTGAACATTAGGCAACGTCTAGATTTGTTAGTGGATCGAGATTTTTTTTTTTATATATACGGATTCTCAAGAAATGGGTTTTCATTGTAAACACCTATCGGCATAATAAATTTACAAGAAGGTGTTGCAATGGCAGCAACAGTCCAAGACCAAAAAATCCAGAGACCAAACATAGATTCAGTCAAGTTCGCTCAGTGCAATGAGGAATAATTAACACTTACAATGATGATACAAGGAGGTGGGCATGAGTAGGAAAATAACAGTAATAAAATAAAAATTGAGCAATCATGGTAAGAAAAAAAATAGAATGCATCATATATCGAGTCATAATATGAAATATGTCAACCAATTTTTTTTTGAATTTTACAACACAAGTCAACACTACGCCAAATGAATTAGCATTAGCTCCAAAATTGAAATCCAAATTTAAAGATCTCAACGCCAAGAATGCACACTCAATCCCAAGGAAGGAGAAGTGTTCTCATATGGCAGAGAAAACTAAGCAACAACTGAAAATGGAATTACAACTAAATGCAAGTAGGCGGTGATCGAGCCATACAAGATTCCATACTACCACTTAAACAATGGGGGGAAAACATTACAATTCAAAACAATTCATCCGCTTAGCGGGCATCCACTCATTAGTGGGGATTAACCACTTGAACAATGGGTGAGAGATGTACATACAATATTAATTTTCTCCACATTGGTGGTAAACCATCCAAAGGTTAAAGTGTTTGCATTAGAATTCGCAAGTAAATGCAGTAATAACAATGACTAGATTAGTACTACTAATTCACAGCCTTACAATGAAACGAATCTGCAATTTACAAGTGTTACAATGATAAAACCAATGCAAATAATTCAAGGATGATTCTTCCAACTTTTGAACCTCTCAAATATTCAATTACAAACTAAATTCTGAACTTATGGAAATCTAATAACAATAACCAACAAACTAAAAATGTCTAACCAACAAACTGTAAACCACTAAAATACTCACAACACTTTCAAAATACCTCCAAATGCTTTGAAATGAATTACAAATTCATATGAGGAGGAAGGTTCCCAACTCCTAACCAAGAAACTGCATCAAAAGCTCAACAATTAATTATGCACAAATCCCAAGACACCTCCAACATGGTATGGCCACCCAAGAGGGGCGAACTTCAATAAAAATTAGAGAATTTGAATTAAAATTTGCAAATGCATAAGTAGGGTCGCCTCTAGCATAGGAATCAATAGAATCAATACCCATAAGCTAAATAAATTCACACCAAAAGTTGTAAATGAAAACTTGATTCAGCCTATCATAAACCAACAAACACAAAACTGATAAAAATCACCAATTCCTTCACTTTGATGCTCAATATGCACTTCTAAATGAAGCACTACCAATAGACTATCTAGGGAACCATAGTTTCAGGCCTGAAGAATGGAATAAATTTGCTAAGCTTTCCCTTAGTCAAATTTTGGATTTCAAACCAATAGCATAATTTTATACTATTTTCCAAAGATGAGAATGAATGACCAAGGCCTCAATAAGTAAGCTTCAAATGGCAAATGAAACACTCTGAATTCCAAAAAGTTGAATCACTTCAACTTCCAAAAAGGACGCCACTTCAACCATTCACTTTATTTTGAAATAATAAAATATTATTCATCTTCCCTTTTTGGCATCCATTTCAAAATGCAACAATAAAGCATTTATTAAATCATTAAATGCTCAACTTGACCCCTTAATGTCCCCTCTTTAAAACAACTTGAAGTCATCAAGCCTAGGTGTGGGGTACAACTTAAAAACATGAAACTGACTAAGTATAAAACTTAGTCCAAGGAGATAACCAAAACCAACGCCAATACTGAAACTGATGGATTGCAAAAAATAGCATGATGACCTAAATTGAATTGTTGATGATGCCACTACCAAAATTAGACTTACTAAAAATAATCAATGCCAAAAATAGTAAGTTCACTTCAAAACCAAGAGAAAGCTAAACTAAACTAGAAGCAAGACTTACTAAAAGTGGAAAACCTAAATTTGCATATTTGAGTAGTCTATGGACATCTAGAAATAGGCTAAATCCAAATAAAGAGTGTAGGAAAAAATTGGAGACATTACAGTCTGCCCTTCTCAAAATTGCTTGTCCTCAAACAATGCCACAACACCCAAATTGATCCCACCATCACAAATAGGATCCTAGGGTCCCAAGTCCATCTCTGAAAAGTCTCACCATGCTGATGTTGCTCCACTTTAATCATAAAAATGAAATCATTGCACCATAACTGCACAAACCATCCTTGTAACCTCAAAGTGATAACATGCATGAAATTCAAGTTGAACAACATGGAAGGAATTGAATCAAAATATTGCAGCATCTCATGCTCAATAAACTCTGAGGAATTAACATCTACAATGTCAATGCCAATCACCATTCTGAGAACAAAGAAGAATAATATAAACAACTTAAAAATATTCTCATCAACATAACTCTTCAAACCATCAAACCAAATCACAACAACAAATGTGACTCCATCATTGATGTAGTTATTTGCAAAAGAAAAAACAACTCTTTCCAAAGTCATAGCAACTGCATCCTCAAAGCTCCTCAAGGATGTATAATGCCTCCTATGAGTAATTTTGACATATTCAAGAAAATATATGAAAACTTCCACCAATCTCTCCCCCAAATTCTCAAAACGTTGAACCAAATTAAGCAAAGGTTCACTGCCCCAAACACTAGTGCAAGAGATTGTACAAAGAAAGCCACCAGAAAATAACTTGAACACCATCTAATACATATCTGAATCACTATGAAACACCTTTACCCACTTCTGAAGCCAAAAATCATCATTGATAAAAGATTGTGAAAAGAAAAAATGAGTGTACTAGCTACCCATGAAATCTGAAATGAACCACATAAGGTCTAATTTTAGGAAAATTAATGTGCAAGGAATTGAACAATTGCTGCAACACTAAAAATCAACGTCCATAATAGCACAACTTTTCATGCCCAAGGTTGGAAACATCCTCTCAGGAAACTCCAACCTAACATTAAACCTTCCTTTGTTCGAAATATCTCTCCAATTCACTAGTTGATGAGCAAAAAAAACCATCAAATGATTGGTGAAGATGGGGACAACATCAAAGAATCTAAAAATTGAATCCTTATCTCTCCAAATATCCCTCTTTCTACTTGCAACATTCACCCTCAAGCCATGTTGAGAAGTCCAATCATGAATTCCCAACAACAATAAACTCCAACACATTGGGAAGAATTCCCAACATAATTCCAAGAGTTATAATGAAAGACTTGTGCACACCAAACCATGTAACCAACTACAACCATTATTGCAAAGTTTGAACCTTTCATGACCAACATTTTAGAATAATCACTACTCAACAATGCACAATCTAGAAACCAAAGAGCCAAATCTAAAAATTCTCCCACAATTTGATGCATATTTATGAAACCTGACCAAGTCAACCATCTTAAGATAGGTGGTACTCTTCCATTGGTTAATGTTGAGTGAAGACTAGCAAGTTCAGACTTGGACACCATTAAATGCTCATTTACTAACCATTCCCAAAGAGTATTGATAGGCATATAGAGTGGATCCACCAACATTATCTTATGCTTGATTGTAAAATTATGCATGTAAAAAACATAAAAATTCTTGCCAATGCCATCCACATAGAAATTGTCAATCACCTCATAATTTAACAAATCATGTGAATATGGAGGATTGTTGTAGTCAATCATAGAAACATTATTTCCTTCATCCCTTTTGTTGGTGTCTTTATAGAATTCATGCACATCTTCTTCAACTTGAAGATGCCCATCATTAGTTGTTGATCCATAGAATGTAACATGATGAATACTACACACATTACCAATCATCACATCTAGCTCATGGCTTCAAGCTATCCCTTCTTGAGGCAAATTCTCTTCCCAACTCAAAAGTTCGCACTCTCGATTTACCTTCCAATCACTATCAACATATTGAATCTCTTTTGCATTATGCATTGTTTCAACATTATGGAGTTAAAGGAGTCACTCTTCCCAAGTTGCAAAATATCAAAGAAGCATTGGAATCATTAAAGACAAATTATTTGCATCTACTCTCATATAGGGATAATGCCATTAAGTTTGCAGAAGAGACCTCTGAAATATGCCCCTTAGTTTTTTCTTGGAATTATCATAACACAAGCCAATACTACACCAATGGATTAGTGTTAGCTTCAAAATGGAATTAAATGAAAAGTACTCAACGCAAGAATGTACACACAAGATCCTTTTGAAGGCAAGGTGCTAACATATGGCGAAGGAAAACTAAAATATAATAGGAAATGAAATTACAACTTAAATGAAGATAGGCAGTGAACCAACCATGAGAGATTTCCACACTTCCACTTATTCAGTGGGGGGGAAGAAATTACAAATCAAAACAATTCATCCATTGCGGTAGGCATCCACTAAATATTGGGAATTCTCCACTTTCTAGTGGGTGATAAATGAAAGCTTAGAATGTTCTTTATCCACACTAGCGGTAAACCATCCAAGGGTTATAATGATGTGAATTAATTACAAGAAAATGCAGCAAATTAAAGGACTGAAACAGTACTACTATTTTTAGTTTTATAATAGGAAACAACTATAATTTTCAAGTGTTTTTTTACAATCTTTACAAAGCACAATGAAAAGGATGAATTCTCCAATACATAATCTCTTAACTATTGATTCTTGAAACCAAAATCAGAAAACTGAAGCAATCTAATATAAAAATCTGTAATCTGAAAATGTCTATCAACAAACAAAAAACACATAAAAATGATCATAACTCCTTCATGATACCTTCAAATGGTCTGATTTAAATTGCAAAATCTCTCTAGAAGGTAGGCATCAAATTCACCATACAAAATCTGCATCAAAACTCATCAGATAATTTTTGTTCGAACTCCAAAGCCCTCTACAAGTGGTACAACCTTCAAAGGGGGCAATTTCTTTAGATAAAAATCTGCACTTCATTAAAAATTCTAAAACTCTCCAAATGGGGTCACCAATAGTCAAGGAATTAATAGAACCAACACTCGAAATCAAAACTAAATCACACAAAAAGTTGTAAGTAAAATCAACCTTCAACCATGATGAAGCCAACAACTTAAAACTGTGAAGATCTCCATAAATTCATCAACTTTGAAGCTCAATCTGCTAGTTTGGATGAGAAGCAGCAATAAACTAACTAGGTGTTATCTTTCAAATACGAAATTGGACAAGAACTAGGAGGTAGGCATCCCTTGAAGTAAAATCAAGAAGTCATTCCGACAACATAACATTGGCATAAATATTGAATGAGAAAGCTGGAGCAAGCATTCTCTTTTATAGAATTAGAGGTGACTTTGGAAATTCCATAACTCCAAGAAAAAGGACACCTATATTCCTTTTTGAAATAATTTAATTTTGAAACACTTTATTTCTCCTCAATATGGCATCCCACTTCAAGGCATTAAATAACTTTAGAAAATATTAAATATTTACTTCATGAAGCATCCCCCCTTCATGTCCACCTTTTAAAACAACTTAAAGTTAATGCACTAGGCCAAGGGGTCAACTTGAAATTAAAACATTAATACCTTGAAATATACTATTTCTCCAAAAATTACTCTTCTAAAGCCAAAACCAGAATAACTCAACTGCTCCAACAAAAGAACTCAATGAAGTGTTGTTGACTGGACCACTGCCAAAATTAGAACTTACTAAAAATAGTAAATTCTAAGAAATACCAAAAAACTTCCAAACAAGGAAACCTTGATTTTACCTCTGACAAGCCTATGGATTTTAAGAAATAGGCTATTGATCATTGAAGAGCGTATGGTTAAAATGGGGACATCACAGTCTACCCTTCCCAAAATTGTTTGTCCTCAAGCAATGCCACAACACTCCAAACTAATATGATTAAAAAAAATAGGATCCCAAGGTCCCATGTCCATCTCTGAAAAGTCCCACCATGCTGAAGTTGCTCCACTCTAATCATCCAGTTAAAACTCATGTGTTAATTTTGTTCTAACCTCCCCTATAACTCCAAGAAGTTACCATTCATGAAACTCAAACTTACAAACTAGGAAGGACTAAAATTAGAACCTAAAATCTCATGCCCACAAATCTCTGAGGAATTATCATTTGCAATGTCAATGCCAATCACCATTTTGAGAACAAAGAAGATTAATCTAAATAGCTCAAAAATATTCTCATCAAAATCACTCCCCAAAGCATCAAACAAAATCATAACAACAAATGTGACTCCACCATAGCTATTTGCAAAGGAATAAACAACTCTTTGCATGGTCATAACAACTGCATCATCAAAAATCCTCAAGGATGTATAATGCCTCCTTTTAACTTTGTCATAATCAAGAACGCTTCTAAAAAATCTCACCAATCGTCCCCTAAGAGTCCCATAAAGTTGAACCAAATCAAGCAAAGGTTCAGTACCCCTAGCACTAGTGTCAGAGATTGAACAAGGAAAGCCACTGGAAAAGATCTTGAACACTATCCAATTCTGATCTGAATCACTATGAAACATGTTATTTCCCACTTTTGTGGCCATAAACCATCACTGAAAAAAAATTGTGAAGAGGAAAAATGAATGTACCAACTGCCTATGGAAACTGAAATGAACCTCTCAAAGTCTGATTTTAGGAAAATCAACATGCAAGGAGTTGTACAATTGCTACAAAACTAGAAATCAATGTCTATAATATCACAACTACTCATGCCCAAGGCTGGAAAAATCCTCTCAAGGAACTCCAACCCAAAGTAAAACCATCCTTTTTTTGAAATATCTCCCCAACTCATGAGTTCATACTCTTGATTTACTCTCCATTTACTATTATCTTCATGAATCTCCTTAGTATTAAGCAAGGTTTCTTCATTATGGAGTTCATTTATACCTTCAATTATTTTCTTGAGCTACATAGTCCTTGTATTAGCTTCTTGTCCCTCAAGTGTGGTTGCAATAGGTGGTTGATTTTCTATTTTGCATAATGAATGATGAGCTAAGGTAAGATCAAGGAAAAGCCTATCTACCTCTTTCTCCTTCTATTTATAGGCATCATAAGTCTCCTTTGCAAACTTAATAGCATTATCTCTATCTATGAGTAAGTGCAAATAATTAGACTTAATGGATTCTAATGCCTCTTTGATGATTTACATTTTGGAAAGAGTGTCTAGATCCTCAACTTTGTTCTGTCTCTCTTCAAACTAAAACTTCCAATAAAGTTCTTCAATGAAATGGTATGTGCTATCAAATTTTGATAACACCTTAACAAATTTCTCTTCTGAAACCAACAAGCTATCCTTCAAAACTTGCAACTCTTTAGGATCTTGATCATAATAAAAAAAAAGAGGCACAATTCTTTTGTTTTGCTTTCATTGGCAATATTTTCAAAAGCAACTTCTTTGCAATCCTCTTCACTACACAACTTTGGAATTGGGTTAGCAACAAGTAGAGAATTATCCTTCACTAAATCTTCAAAAGAGGAGATAAAAACACATTGAAATCACCATCAACAACATCACTTTCATAATGGCCATAAGTTGTTTCAAAGACACCATTAGTATAATTTGTTTCATCTTACTCATCTTCAATGTAATCATCCCACACAACCGTTCTACCAACATCTTTTGTGAAGCCATTTGTCTTGAGATCTCCATTGGTTGAATCCTTATTAGGCCTCAAGATTGTTGTAATGATCTTCTTACCCAAACAATCTTCATTATTTCCCATCTCATGCAAGTCTAGGGATGTATTTTGAGGCTCTAACTTAATATTTTAATTTGACAAGGTAACTTCATCAAGTGCACTATTGTGTCTTCTTCACCACTAGTTGACTGATTTTTTGCTTCAATTTGCTTAATTGTGGGCTACAAACCACAAAGAAATATTTTTGCTTCTTCCTTCCTTGATTCTTCAACCATGGCAAGTTTTGCTTCTCTTTTAATTTTTTTCTTGATGTAATTGACCACACCCACCTTTCCAGAATTCCTAATCAACACACAATTCAAGTAGTAGTCAAAAGAAACACCATTTTTGAACTCATTTGACATACTTTGATATTCTGCACAAAATATGGAAGCATCATGTTCACATTCCCTCATGAATTGTTTGGAAATTTTGTTGATGTCCATTGTCACAATACTAATTTTTTTGTTATCTCCAATAGGATGGCAAGAACTTTTTCTCTAATACCACTAAAATATACCAACCAATTTTTTCTCTGAATTTTACAACACAAGTCAACACTACGCCAAATGAATTAGTGTTAGCTCCAAAATTGAATTCCAAATTTAAAGATCTCAATGCCAAGAATGCACACTCAATCCCAAGGAAGGAGAGGTTTTGTCACATGGCAAAGAAAACTAAGCAACAACTAAATGCAAGCAGGCGTGATCCAGCCATACAAGATTCAACACTACCACTTAAACAGTGGGGGAAAACATTACAATTCAAAACAATTCATCCACCTAGTAGCCATCCACTCATTAGTGGGGATTCACCACTTGAACAGTGGGTGAGAGATGTACATACAACATTAATTTCCTCTACACTTGCGATAAACCATCCAAGGGTTAAATTGTTTTCATTAGAATTCACAAGTAAATGCAGTAATAACAATGATTGGATTATTACTACTAATTCACAACCTTAGTCAAATACAAGTAAATGCAGTAATAACAATAACTTCTGAACCTCTCAAATACTGAATTACAAGCCAAATTTTGAACTTACGAAAATTTGATAACAATAACCAACAAACTAAAAATGTCTAACTAGCAAACTATAAACCACTAAAATGCTCACAACATTTTCAAAATACCTCCAAATGCTCTGAAATGAATTGAAAATGCATATGAGGAGGAAGGTGCCCAACTCCTAACCAAGAAACTACATCAAAAGATCAACAATTAATTGTGCATGAATCCCAAGACACCTCCAACATGATATGGTCTCCCAAGAGGGGCGAACTTCAATAAAAAAATGGAGACTTTGAATTAAAATCTGCAAATGCATAAGTAGGGTTTCCTCTAGCATAGGAATCAATAGAACCAATACCCATAAGCTAAATAAATTCACACCAAAAGCTATATATGAAAACTTGATTTAGTCTATCATAAACTAGCAAACACAAAACTAATAAAAATCACCAATTCCTTCACTTTGATGCTTACTATTCACTTCTAAATGAAGCACACTCCCAATAGACCATCTAGGGAACCATAGTTTTAGGCCCAAAGAATAGAGTAAATTTGCTAAGCTTTCCCATAGCCAGATTTTGAATTTCAAACCAACATCATAACTTTACAATATTTTCCAAAGATGAGAATGAATGAGCAAGGCCTCAATAAATAAGCTTCAAATGGCAAATGAAACACTTTGAATTCCAAGAAGTTGAATCATTTCAACTTCCAAAACGGATTCCACTTCAACCATTCACTTTATTTTGAAATAATAAATATTATTCATCTTCCCTTTTTGGCGTCCATTTCAAAATGAAACAATAAAGCATTTATTAAATCATTAAATGCTCAACTTGACCCATTAATGTCCCCTCTTTAAAACAACTTGAAGTCATCAAGCCTAGGCATGGGGTACAACTTAAAAACATGAAATTGACTAAGTATAAAACTCAGTCCAAGGAGATAACCAAAACCAATGCCAATACTGGAATTGATGGATTGCCAAAAATAGCATGATGACCTGAGTTGAACTGCTAATGATGCCACTACCAAAATTAGACTTACTAAAAATAGCCAATGCCAAAAATAGTAAGTTCACCTCAAATCTAATAGAAAGTTGAACTGAGCTGGAAGCAAGACTTACTAAAAGTAGAAACCCTAAATTTGCACATCTAATTAGCCTACGAATCTTTGGGAATAGGTTATATCCAAATGAAGAGCATAGGGTGAAATTGGGGACATTACATAATTTATTAACAACAAAATGGAATAGCAAGAGTCATTTTTAACAACAACACCCTAGCAGCCAAGAAGAAACATCATGTGTCCCAACCTGAGAATTAATTGGAAACCTAGAGAGAAAAGAGTCAGGTACCAAAATAAATTAAAAAATGAACTTCACGAGGAATTGCAATCTTAAAGAAACCTCTAGAAAGCCTTGTAAGTGGTTTGAACTCCCTCAATTTTTTGCAACTGTAAGAAGAAGTTGTGAATGGTATTTTTCAACTTAGTATTAGGTCTTGAAGAAAAGAGGATATATATGTCGATAATATGAAGAGTCCAATTAGAGAAAACCATCTAAATCTTGATTTGACAAGGAAAGAATGTGCTGGAGAAGAATGTTAGGTATTTAAATTTCCAAATAAACTTGAGAATCACCTTCTTGCAAGTGTGGGTGATGATATTGTGAGAGGTGGAGGTTCCCAAGAGAGTATACTTTCATGACCAAGTGTGTGGGAAAAGAGTGGGGGGTAGAGAAGAGGGAAAGCTAGAGATTTTATGGGTAGGACCAAAAAGCATGTTTGATGGATTTTGTATTGGCACAAAAAGGGCATGCTAAGGGTGGTTGGAGGAACTTGAGGTGGGTGCCAAAGGGAAAGTTGTAAGTTGGGACTACACATTAGATTTGGACTTCCAAATTTGGAGGCTAAGTTTGTTCTATTTGGATCAATTGAGCTTGCAGCGCTAGTGATCATTGATTCAAGGTGAAATAGTGAGGGATGGAAGAAGCTACCTATATATCAATTTGAGTGGAAAAAGTGGAGGTTGTGGTAATGCAACCATCTCCAATATTTGAAGAAGTTAAAATGACTATGTATGGACAAAATATTATAGAGATCAAGGGGAACAAGTTGTTGAATGTCAAGAATTAGATGTTTCTTGAAAGGAAATGGGTTGCACTAAGTTTTAAGGTGTTTCAAATTTTTCCAACTAAAGCTATTTGGGTCCTAGAGGTCTCTTAAATTTTGAATTCCCCTTTCAAAAAGGAATTTACCTTTAAGCTAAAGGAAAAGGCCAATGAGTTTTCCATCTTGTTGGATCAATCTATTCCACCAAGTAGATGAAGAAGTGAAATTGAGACAATTTCTAAGAAATGGTTCATACCAAACCAACTTCATAGAGGTGATTTTCCAAGATTTCCAAAATGGTGCTAAAAGAAGTAGAACTATGGATTTTAAAGAAGGAAGCAAGAAGAAATGTGTCCTGTCAATTAACTAGAGTCCAATGGTGTCCTAGAGAGGCAAAACAAAAAATGATGTCGAATGAGTTGCTTCCAAGGAGTGTCTCTATCTAAGACTCTCACTAACTACTTGGTAGTGAGGAAAATACCTTGCATAAGGGGATCGATAATTCCCAAGGCCCCTTTATACTTTAGTTGCATACAATGCAACCAAGATGTGGAAGGTGGACCTTTTTTTTTGCCCCATGTAGACCATATAAATATCCTCATTAGTTAGGTCAATTGATTATAGCCATATTTAGAATCCATCTAGCAAGATGAGATATAACACATGACTAGCTAGGAGGATTTTGTTAGCTACCTGAATGCATCCAACCATGCATAAGAACCTGTTGATCCAATTTAAAAATTTGTTTTTAATTTTATTCATGAACAAACTCCACATGTCTTTATAGAAACTCATATTCCAAAGGGAATGCCAAGATATCTAGTGATAGCACCATGTTTCACTTCAAGCCATTTAATTGAAATCTAAGGGGGTGAGGACCAAGTCGGGTCATTAAGAACTCAATTTTGTGGATAGCCAACTTAGAACCTGAAATGATATAAAAGAGATCCAAAATTTCTAGAGTGTGTGTCACTTCAAAGGTTGAGTTTTGAATAAACAACATGCTATGATCAACAAAATGAGATTTAAGGGCCTTGGAGTTACTCGAAAGGGAAATTCCATGAATTAGCTTAGTGGAGAGAGCATGCTAAAAAATATAGCTAAGAGTATCAACAACTAAAACGTACAATAATGGGGCAAGGGGTAGGCCCTTGACAAATGGTTTTCTAAATAAAATTGAGGGGAGGGGGATCCATTGACAATAATTTTGGTGTTAGCATCCATTAACAACATCCTAATGTGATTACATATCATGGGACCAAATCCAAACCATTTTAGCATGATGAAGGCCAACGAATACAATCATAAGCCTTATTAAAGTCAAGTTTGATTATTAAAGCATCACATGTTGTTTGTTGGGCTCACTCAATTATTTCTTAAGCAAGGATCATGTTATCTAAAATAAATCTATTACCTAGAGGAAGCCAATCTACTATGGTTTAATAATCTTTTGGGTGATAAATTTTTAGAAATGATTTTGTAGGAAGTGTTAAAAGAGTAACAGGCCTCCATCCACTCACAATGCCTTCATCTTTACCTTTAGGGATGAGATTATTAGCACCTAATTAATAGTTTCTCCTAAAGATCCTATTTCAATGGCTTCAAGATAAGCATAATAAAAGTCTTCAGGAATGTGAGGCCAAATTTTACTCTTGTTAATTTTTCATTAAGGGTAGAGGACACATACCCACACACCATAATTTTGCATATTTCAAGCTTCTAAACTTTATATCAATTTTCATAAAAGTTTCAACACATATTTGTATGTGACTTAAGAACTTAAAGCTATTATTTGGGCTTTTGGGTAGTGATGAAGAGTGCAAGATAAATCATTATGTGGAGGTAGGTCCTCAAGTGGTCATATCAAAGTGTTAACCAAAACTCATGCATAAAACCTAGCCCAATAACCATGTGCTACAACTACCTGTAAACTTTTACAAATCCTCTAATTAATGCTTATAAATCTACAGATATGTGCTAAAACATCAATATTGCATGTTCATGATATGAAAATAAATAGTTTGAATATTGTAATACAAGTATATAATTCCATGATGTGTTAGGAAAGGTGTCTCAACCTTGCTCCTAATGTTAATATTATAGAAGGTGTAGATTTTTAGTATAAAATGGAAAAACTCAATTTTTAGGATATAGGCTTAGTTTTAGGCCAAAATAAAAATTATTGGTTGCTTAACACCACCTTTGGGTGGTGCCCATTGCATAGATGTCTTTGTGTACTTAAATTTAAGAAAAAGGGTTCAATTGGCCCATTAGATCAAAATTCATGGCCCCCAAAAGTTTGTGTAGGAAATGTAAGAAGTTGTTGGATGCATAAAAGGGTTGTAAAGGGGAGCCACATTGATCAACCAACCTATGATGTGTATTATGACATGTCATAAGGAATATTCAATTGGAGGATATTTTGGGCACCACTTTTGGATAGTTTTAGCTCATGGGTTTCAAAATACCATTTGATGGTTTTAAGTTTTGTATCTCCTATATATTAGGTTCTTAAGATGGAGGTAGAGTGTATATTTTTTTTAGCTTATATTTAAGCTATAAGAATTCATCCATATCTCTCGTTGGTGGTACTCTTATGAAGGCTTGCTCTGCAAGTGTATTGTAATTGTGATTTACTGAATAATACATTGATTTGCTTTGGATTGTGTCGTTTTTCTCTTGAAAGGATTTTCCCAAAATACATCTATGTTATGGTACCTTTTTTTTTAAAATGTGTTTGTTCTTTCTATAATTATTAAAATATTGAAATTTTCACAATACTCTCCTTAGAATATTAGTGCAGGATTGTTTCAACATACCTCAAGTTTGAAATTGTAATGACACATTGTATACAAATTTATGTCATGTTTTAAATATATTTAAACTCCATTTTTTGTCATTGTGTCAGTGCACAGTACTAAATTAACCCTAAACTTGAATTTAAGCATATATGTGAAGCCTCTACCTGAATGCTCCATTATTTTTCATGATGGGATTTTGTTATTGAAGCATCTAAACCCATGCACAAGTGTTGACATGGAGAAACACTCATTCATAGGTGTTGATGGCATGAAATACCATTATTGCCACTCCTCTATAGGTGTTGGTGGGGAAAAACCTACTTGTGTGCAACCATTTACAACAAAAAACCCGCTCTCAAATTTGCCACCACCCCCATGCATAAATGATAGGGCTTTTAGGTAATGACCCAATTTTTCCTTTTTGGGCTTTCAAATTTGTATAAAATTGTATTAATAAAGGTTTCCAAATTTAACATGATATTTTTTATACAAATTTCTCCATATATATGTTATATTTTAAATGTATTTTGAGGTTCACTTATTTTACACTACCATACCCTTACATAAATGTGCATTAACCATAAACCTAAATTTGAGTCTATATATATGCAAAGCCCCTCCCTTAATAACCCAATATTTTTCATGATGGAATTTGTTATCAAAGCCTTTGCACTTGCAAACAAGCATTGGTACTCATGCATAAGCATTAATAGGTAGAAACACACTCATTGGGCCACTCCTATGTAGTATTTTTACAGATACAAATTTATATATATATATGGTCAATTTGCCTTAATTTTTCTTATTTTTTTATCCCTATATTAATTACATAATATTTTTAATAATTTAATTAATAATCACCCATCTTGATCTCCATCCTAAGTCTATTCATCCTAGCATCCTTAAGTCCTAACCTAATGTAAAAAAATAATTTTAATTATTTACCTATCACTACCCTTATCCCGTTTATTCCAAAAATTAAATTTTCTCTCACATGTCCCATCCTCCATTACTTTTTATTAACTCGTCAATCTTCTCCTAATCCACCCATTAGCCATATGCACACATTTACCCATTGAAAAAAGTGGGGTCAATCTCTCCAAATCCCCATGTAACCACTTTATCTCCTCTACCATAAATGCTGCCCTTTTTGAAAAGCCACCCCATGTAATTGGAAGTATGGGTCTTTTCCCTCTATAGACACCTTAAAATGACTAATTCATTTTCATCTTATCATTCCATCATTATCCTTATTATTTTTCTATCCATATTAATTAACCTAATATTCCTCTCTTTTCATTTATGATAATTATTTAATTATCTTAATTATGGAGATTGTGTGTTGGAGTTGTTGGAAGGATGTTGGTGTTGTCATAGTTGGGGAGATTGTTGTCAAGTTCTTGTACCAGTATGGATGTGTTGTGATTTGATAAAAAGGTGTTGTGGTGTTGTCATCAGTGTTGTCATTGATTTCTTGATGGATAAGAGTTGCAGTTGTAGTAAGTTCATTTGGTTTCCAAATGCTTTTGAGAAAATTTGAATAAAAGAGCGTGCAGTGTGACAAAGGTGTGTTTAGTGTTGTGCTCCACATTTATTCATGGTTGAGGATATGCTTGTGTGGTTTAGATATGATGATCATAGGTCTTTAGAGGTTCTATATCAATAGTTTTAGGTTCTCAATTGCTCTATAGTGAAAGTTGTGTTTGATAGTTTATATGTCTGTGTAGAAGGTTGTCTAGGAGAAATGAGATTTCTTTGTATTTCTTCATAGTAAGGTTTCTTGTCTTGAAAATTAGGGAGCAAGCTTATATTGTCTATAAATTCCTTCCCTTGAGGTTTTAGGTGTTGAGGTGTTTCACAAAGTTGGCTAGTGAGTTATGTGTTGTGGCACTGCGTTTGGTTGCACAAAATAATGGTGTTCTTAGTTTCAAGTGGTTGTGGAAAAGTTGTAGAATATTTGGATGATGTTAAAATATTTTGAGTTGTGTGGATACTATGAAGTGTAGTTGTGTGGTATGCATGACCTAGAGAAGCATGCATGTGGTTGCTTGTAGTATTAGTTCAAGTTTTGCTAACCTAGTGTGCTAGTGCTAGTGTTATTTGGGGAGGCACCTCGTGGATTGTGAATGTGTTAAGTAGTGTGGTGATGTGGATTTGGGCCCTAGTTAACCCTTGGTGTGGCTGTCCTTCTCTTATTTCCATTGTGGAGGTGTTTGGTGCTGACCTATTTTGGTGTTGCACATTTTAGGTGAATACATTCATTAAGGCCGACCTAATTGAGATTGTTTAGGTCATGGATAGTATATAAGAAAGGTAAATTATTGGAGATATTTGTGTATCTATAGAAGGTATGTGAAGGATGTTAATTTGATAAGTTTCATGATTTAAGTGTGAGCTTAATGCCTATGAATTTGAAGTAGTGAACAAAAGGGTCTATATTTTCAGTGTGCTTGAAGTTATTGGAAGCAATGAGCCAAAGGTTGAGGAAGGCATAAGGTTTTAGTGATGGATTTCTCCTATTTCCTTGTGATAGTGAATCTCTTTCTAACAATATTTTTCTTTCTTCTTTCTTCTTGGAAGTTAGCCACCCGACAGTGAGTCTTTCTACTTTTTTTGGGTTGTGAGCCCTTGGAAGTGAGCCTAATTGTATTCAATGTTGCAATTCTTATATATGTGAGCTAATCCTCACCATGGTTTTTCCCTTCTTGGGTTTTCTACGTAAATTTGTTGTTCTTATGTGTTTGGATGTGTTTGCATTACTATTTCATATGTTTACATTCAACTAATGCATGATAAGGCTTTAACGACTATCAAAGGTTTGGATGATATTGAGGGATTGAATGTTTGTAAGTATACAACTAATTCACCCCCCTCTTAGTTGTCCTATGCATCTCAAAATAAGAAAAATAGGGTTTATCAATATGAAAAGGGGAAAATGGGGTTATGATGGACCTATCTTTCTCTATCTCATTAGGAAATAAGATCCACACAATGAAAGGACTATCAACCTTGAGGTGAGTTAAGTCAAAGTGTGAATTTGTTGATTTCATTTTTTTACAAGGATGGCAGTCTTGATTAAACAACACTTTGGGGAGAAAGATTAAAAATAGCAAACTAACTCCAAAATGCAATCTAGAACTTGGATCTTGAAGATTAAGCTCAATATTGATGGAACCAGAAATTATATTGTAGATATGAGAGAGGAAAGATGACGTGTACTAGTCACCAAAATTATTTTTTCTAAAGCTGAACTAAGACTCATCCACCTAGGGGCGAATGGGTCCTGGTTTAGGTTTTTTTTTTGTAGCTTTTTTGAGCCTCTAAAATAGATCTGAATCTCTCAATTTTCCTAGGTTTTAGGTTTGAAAAGCTAGAAATAAAATCTATCATTGAGTTTCTGTGAGATGACAACTTTTACAACTTTTACAACTTCAAATTTTCTCTTCAAGAGATCTTCAAGATATATTCCACCTAAATCTACAAAAAGAAAAATCAAGAGGGAAATTTTTTTGTTTATGGTGAATGCAAGTTTTCCTTGGTCAAACCTTGTTTTGGTAATCAAACCATGTAATGAAACAAAATAGCATGAAAGGAATGACAAATGAACAACTCTATATCACAACTCACCAAAGCCTTGAATGAACCTTAGATTTTCAACTAGCATGAAATGGCTTCAATGGATGTGGATCTCTATTTTGAAACTTTAGTTGAAAAAATGCCTTGCTTGAATGGATCATGAACTCTACATCAACATATTAGCTCCAATAAAATGCATGATGTAAGAAGAATTTGACATGATAATTGGATCTTGATTGCTGCAACAATTCTTCAATCAATCTACTCTTGAATGCCTTGAAATTCTCTTTATCTCATAAAATTTCTATGGGAATGCTCACTAGAAAATTCTAGGTGAAATATAGTGAAATGACCTTATATTTATAAGTATGTAGCATTGATTTCCCAAAATTCAAATAACACAAGCCGACATGTGAATATGGATTTAAAATCATTAAAATGCCTCCAAAAACATAATTGAATTTACGTCCCGGGTCTAAGTAACAACTCATTAACCCATGGGAGAATGAGTCCTATGTCACTTATCTAGGACACACATTACTCAATGAGAAGTGTTATATTTAGGCATTAATGAATGTCTATTTTTAGGTATGTTCAGGATTATGATGGGCCAAAAAGTGGCAATATGATGGGTATGTGGATGATGACTTATTTTTTACCCAGAATTGATGAAACAAAAAGGGTTTTTAAAGGAGATTCTCAGCTTTCCACTAATATAAATTATGCTTTACTTTGAATTTAATAAGTAATTATTATTCATTTTATATTCAAATTACGACTAAAGTCCTGATTGATAGACTGATTGAAAAACATTTATAGTTTTCAAACGGTATCATATTTTTTGAATCCAAACATATGTACATTCTATGCTTCACATGCTATAAAATTAAAAATAAAAAATAAATTTCATGAAGTTTTGACCTAAGTTAAGGTGGTTAGACATACAAGTTTTTTATATTTTTAAAAGTTGTAATAAAAAATCATAATTAATTATTTACTTGGAAAAAAATTACAAAAAAATATGTATCACATTGAGACATGAGTCATTTCTTATATCTAAAATCTTACATAAAAATAATTATCATTTTATTGTGGTTTAGGGTGGTCAGACAGACACCTACTTGTTTTCTTTTAAATTTAAAATCCCTAAAATTTGAAATTTCAAATTTTCACCAAATAGATTTAAAAATTTAAACCTAGTAGTTTAAAACTACATTCAATTTTTCTAAATTCTATTCTTACATATCTTTGAAATAATATAGATAACTTATTCAAATTTTCAACGTCAAGTTGCCTAACTTTGATTTTTTGATTTTTTTTGCCACTTAAGGGCCTATTTTTTCCATGATGATCCTGCACATACCCTTTTCCTCTTCGAAAAATGTAATTAATTAGGTTTGGATTTGAATTAAAGGGGCCAATTAAGGAAAATTAACCTCAATTAATTAAGAGAGACCTAAATAAGTGTGAATGTGTAAAGAGATACACTTTACAACACCACATTAAGGCACAATTAAGTCCATTTTAATTAATAGGGCCCTAAATTAATGTGAATATGTAAAATACATATTAAAACATTAAATTAAGGCATAATTAAGTTCATTTTAAAATTAATTCCCAAATTAAGTGTGAAAAGGGATTTTTTTCCTACACTATAACATCTAACAACCCATTCCTCTAATTAATTTTAATTAACCAACTAAATCAATGAAACCTTGTATGTTCAATGTATTTCAATCATTTATCCCATGCTAGAATAAACTAGTAATAATAATTTCCTTGCAAATGTTTAAACACCAATTTAACCTAATTCTAATACTCTCTACTAGGCTTAGACATAAATCTGCTCACAACTCCCACCACTTGGGAAATATCTCATCTAATATATACCATTACATGTATCAATATGCCTACAATAATAGCATAAGGAACATTAGACATATCCTCAAAATTATTATTTGATCAAGGAAAATAATTCAAAGATAACTTAGTACTAACAGGCAAAGGAATACTTACTAGTTTATAGTCATACATGCCAAAATATTGTAAAATAGTCTCTACATACTTTGACTAAGAAAAATATTTTTATGATTTTTTTTCTAATTTTGATCTACAAATATATTTTGCATCCCTTAAATAAATTATACCAAATACACTAGAAATATAAGTTTTGAGTTTCCTAATCATACCCTTATTGTTCCTAATAAATAACACATCATCATACAAGAAAATGATTAATAATTGATCATCAGTCGACTTAAATAAACACAATTATTGGCCTCAATATTTAATGATCCAAGATGTATGTAAAAGCATTGAAATTCTAATATCATATAAAAACCACTTCAACATACAAACTAGATTTTAGTTTCCTTTCACCACAAACCCTTAGGCTATTTCATATTAATATCCTCTTCAAGATAATTGTGAGAAAAAGTAGTTTTAACATCCATCTCATTTATAAATCATAAACAATAGTAACACTAGTAGAATTTGGAAAATAAATGACTATGCGACTAAAACTTTTAGTCACAACAACTAAAGAAGACTAAATTCTTCTCATTTTTTGCAACACAACTATAAATGACTAAATAAATAACTAATTTGATCATCATAAGTGACTAATTTGATCGTCGGGTAAAAAATACAACTAAATAATTAGTCATGCAAATAAAAATTAGACAATATGATATTAAAGTGGATAATTAAAAAAAAAATTGAAATAAGGGAGTGGGTTGCATTATAATATAATATAATAATAATATATTATATTACAATATAATATAATATAATATAATATAAAATATATATTATATTACTATTACTATTATGTATATTATATAATAATATAATATTATAATTATATATTTAATATTATAATATTATATAATATATATTATTATTATATTATAATATAATATAATTATCATATTATAATATAATATTTATTTTATAACATAACATAATATAATATTTATACTACACTATACTATAATATAATATATTATATTGT
>VDFB02000003.1:426130256-426143466 GCA_007258455.2 Sequoia sempervirens
GAATTAAGTTAGCAATCTAGACATGTCAAAATAAGAAACATCGTATCATTGGGAATTTCCAAGTACCATGCAACATAATGATAGATGAATGATGATGTTGAGTGTAGAATCATGATTCCAACACATCAAACAACATCGAAAATGGATTACCCTAGCTCTCATTATGTTGATTTGAAGAATGGCTACATTATGAGTTCTTGAAAAGATGATAACCATATGTGAATGTGTAAAAGTAAAAAAGAGATGAAAAGTGATTAAAACAAGGAGAAGAAAGTAACTTGTCACTTACTATTCATTTTACCTTAGTGTATCTTGAGAGTGACAAGTGAGAGAAGAAGATGTTGAGAAAACAGGATTACACACCTTTGTGGCTAGATGATCTTTGTGAGCAGGTGGCATGCAGCGAGCTGTATCATGAGGTGAGTTAATTTTTTAACTTTTTCCTTGTACTTTTATAATAATTTAATTATTTTTATGCATGGATAGGTTAATTTAGGGTCTTAGAGAAAAAGTTTTCAAAGTGTCCCATTTGTTCACAGAGTGTCCCTTTTGTTCGCAAAGTGTCTCGTTTCTTCACAAAGTGTCCTATTTCTTCGCGAAGTGTCCCCATTTCTTTGAAAAATGTCCAAAAAGGACTCTAAAGTGTCTAGGGCCATTAGAAAAGCATGATAGATTGACTTTAGCACACTTTCTTGATGAATAATGTGAAAATTAAAAACATTAGATGAAATTTAGAGCATTTTGTGATGATTTGGATAGGTCCCCACCCATTCACAACAACAACTAGGGAGAAGACATCTCACATTTATGAGATATCATGCACTGATGCTATTAGTGATAGAGGTAGAACATTTATAGTTAGTGGGTATCTATTGGGCATATCTTATGCCACCTATGAGATACCATGATGTCATGCTTAAATGGCTTTGTGTGAGCGTTGGGATGCTGATACTTGTAACTTTCATCTTCCCACTGGGGAAATGACTATCACACTCAAGGACATACACCACATTCTATGAGTTCCCATTCAGGGAGAGTGGGTATATTTTCAAGGGGATCAGCCATTTCGAGAGAAGAAGAGAGACATGTAGTATTGTCTAGGTGGACCAATACATCATGAGAGGGTTAGAGCATGGATTGAGCTACCCATGCTGCTATATTCATGAGCTCTTGTGGTTAGATGGATTATGATGCATATAGTGGCACTGGTTCTCAATCTAGATGGACGAGCAACACACTTGGATGAGGGAATGGTACACTTGATAAGGGGGATGTATGAGTGGAGGCTAGTTTATGATTGGGGCCATTGCATTCTAACACATTTGTATTATTATCTTGGTGAGTTTTTGTTTCGAGAGATCGAAGGTATGGTCCATTGTACACTTCTATAGGTGTGGTGCCTTGAGCATATCACATGTACCAAGCCTATTAGATACCCTTGTACTATAGCTATAGGCTATCCACAAGCATTTGACTATCCTTTGCGACACTTGTGGCATTATGGGGATTTACACTTTTGGAGGGTGAGATTTGATTGATTGGAAGAGGATGAGATCCTATGGAGACCTTATCTACTCACTTTACAATGGCTAGATCCCACTAGATAGTTACAAAGGATGTAGACGGATAGGTATCTAGCTAGGAGGCATGACTATAATGTACAACCATTATATTATGGGCAAGTCATGTGACAATTTGGACAGGTGCATACACCATCGATGGCATGCCCCTTCATTAGATGATAAGTGAGGAGAGCCTAGAGGCTAGGTGATAACTATTAGACTGACTATAGATCATGTTCATGAGAGTGATTCTGATGATTTAGATTACAACCAACCACCAACATCTCACACTGATGATGTTGGTAGCATAGATGAGCATGAGGAGTGGTGGTCATATGCACAACCAACTCTTGTGTTCCCCATGGATTTCCCTATAGGTGATGAAGAGATAGTAGTAGATGAGGGTGATGAGCCAAAGGAGAGAGAAAAGGAGGTATAGTATAGGCCAGTAGATATTTTTATAGATGTTATTGATGATGAGTACCAGTCTGAGGCCAATCCTAATTATGAGGACCATGATGGAGGAGAGGATGATGAGGATGAGGAGGATTATGAGGAGGATGATTACTATGAGGAGGATCCACCCCTGAGTGAGGGTGATGAGGTAGCTATTGAGGATCAATAAGAGCATGGAGAGTCCTCACATACTTATAGGACTAGATCATAGGTAATAACTACAACAGAAATCAACATCCAGAGTCAGAGAGAGGCTAGCACATCCTTGATGCCCCCCAGAGATGAGGAGGCTGACATTCCTCATTCATCTGGAGACATAGGTGATGATATTTGATTTTACACATGTCCTTTAGTAATTTATGTTATATATATATCATGATAATGTGTTACTGATTGTGTACATTGTCTATATTGTAGGAGTGATTAGAGACTGGCAAGAGTTCTATAGTCAATTTTCCATAGAGATAGAGCCTACATCCATTGAAGAGGAGGAGATGGATCTTTACTATGTGCCCCCACCAATTGTGGAGGAGGAGCCAGAGTCACTCAGACCTCTCGCGAGGTTATGAGCAGTGTACAAGAGCATGAGGAGGTGACTCCATCAAGCTAAGAGTGCACTATAGTGAACATAGACCTTGACAGAGGTAGAGAGATTGTGTGTGAGCTGGCATAGGCATGAGAAAAAAGGGATCATATGGTAGATGAGAAAATTATCGCCATTGGTTGAGTACAAGGTCTGGAGTATGTACTTAGACTCAATAGTTTGCGATCATAGTCACACTTGACCATCTCATGACATCCAGGGACTGGATCACAAGTGCTAGATCCTGAGGGGTCTAGCTCTCACAAACCATTATGACTTTGTATATGATATTATGATGTATATAAAACTTTGATATATATATATAGACATGCACATGTGATGTTATGATAATGTGTCCTTTCATGTGGATGTTAAATGCTATGTGATTAATTAAATGAATAATAGTAAAAGTATTTAACTAATGGCTACATGATTTAATAGGATTTATGTGATCTAGTGTAAAACATATTTCAGTTTTAGCATAGATACAACATTGATAATGAGAAAATAATATGTTAAATTAAATACACTGATAAGGATCTAACTTAACACAATAGGAATATGAATAATATGAAGCCTAAAGCAATTATTAAATGAACTTAAATAATTACCTTAGTGTTCAAGTCAAACACAAATTTAGTTGTCAAGAACAAAGCAATGTGAAAGTTATTTAGAATAACATCAAATAACTTGAAACAAAATTGCTATATCAACCATACTATTCAAAAGGGGTTAGAGATAATACCGATGCAAATGCATGACATTAATGGGCTCCCTACGGGGTGTTCCATCAAGTTTTTTTAATAGATAAGTACCAAACCCATAATTGGTATCAACTATGTAAGGTCCCAACCAATTAGGGCTGAACTTATCTTTATCTTCATTGTCAACACTATCATTTTGTTGATTTTCAATAAGAACAAAATCTCCCTTAGAAAATGAAAAAGGGATGACATGAATGTTGTGTTTGCATTGTAATTGTTTGATGTGAGCTTGGAGATTTTCAAGAGTGTTAATGCATTGTTCATTGATCATCTTGAGTTGATGTAATCATTGATATTTATAAGTGTCATCGTCAAAAAGATCTTGGAGAGAAACTTGCAAAGTAGGAATTTCTAACTCCAAGGGCATAATCACATCGGTGCCATAAACAAGGCTATAAGGGGTATTTCCTATGGATGATCTAACATTAGTTCTATAATCCCAAAGTGCATAAGAGAGTTGTGTATGCCAGTCTTTATGATGCTTGGTGACAATTTTCTTAAGGACTTGTTCGAGAAGCTTATTAGTGTTTTCAACTTGTCCATTGGATTGCAGATAATATGGTGTAGAAAAGTGATGTTGAATGTTGAATGTTTCAAGAAATTTATGAACTTCATTATTCTTAAAGGGAGTTCCATTGTCTGAAATGTTTATGGAAGGGATTCCAAAGGGATCAATTATATGGTCCAAGATGAAATGACAAATTGATTTAGTTGTTGTAGAACATAGGGGAATAACTTCCACCCATTTCATGAAATATTCTGTTGCAGTTATGATAAACGTATGTCCAACAAAAGAAGGTGGTGAAATTTTTCCAATAAGATCTAACCCCCATATTGAAAATGACCAAATGAGAACATTGGCATGGAGCTCAACAACAAGAGCATGGATCAAATTGCTATGCTCTTGGCATTTGTAACATCGTTTAACGTAGGTGAAGCAATCCTTCTCCATATGTCTCCAATAATAACCCATATGAATAAGTTTTTGCACTAACGAATGACCTCCAAAGTGACCTCCATAGGCACCAACATGAGCCTATTCGAGCGCTAAAGGGATTTCAGAATCTCTAAGACATCATAATAGAAGACCATTAAAAGATCATCTATACAATGCATTTGCAAGGATAACATATTTAGCTACTTTCGAGTATTCATTGTGGTAGGTTTGGGAATGGTACCATCTTTCAAAATGTTGAATATTGTATCATACCATTCACACTAAGTATCTTGAGTTATTGCCAAAATGTCTTCTAGAAGAGTATCAATCAAAGGTTGCATAATGGGATGGATAACAAAGGTGAAGTATGTGGAAGGATTGTGTGGGGATATGAGAGAAGCTGCACTCATCATTGCATCCACATGTCGATTATCTTTGTATGGGATGTTATCAATGGTGAATGAGTCAAATATTTCTAATAGTTTCATTATAAGATCCTTTTATTTTAATAAATTGTCATGTTTAGTTTGATATGTACCATTGATTTGTTTGATGACCAATTGTGAATCGCCAAAGATCTTGATATGTTTACCATTTAGAGATGAAGCAACTTGCAAACCTGCGATCAATGCCTCATACTTAACTGTATTATTTGTGTATAGGAAATTTAATTGATAGGATAAGGGAATAGGTTTGTCATTGGATGGAATTAGTTCCACTCCAACATTGAAAAATTTTCTACGCTTAGATCCATTGAAAAATAACTCCCATGGTGTAATGCCAGAGGTTAAGACATGATCATTAGGATAGGAATCGAGAGTAGGTAAAGCAAAAGGAGGAGTTTCAGCTAATCAATCAGTTAAGGCTTGGCCTTTGATTACTTTTTGTGAAACAAATTTAAGGTCAAACTCAGTTAACAACATCACCCACTTAGCTAAATGTCTAGAGAGGTCTGTTTTCTAGAAAATATATTTAAGAGGATCAAATTTTGTGACGACTTGTATTTCAACATTTTGTAAATAATGCTGAAACTTACTAGTAGCGAATACAAGAGCCAAACATTGTTTTTCAATTGGTGAATATCATGTCTCATACTCAATTAAGGTGTGGCTAATGTAATAAGCAGGGTGTTCTTTACCATGATCATCGTGTTGAGCCAACAATGCTGCAAGAGCATGGGCCAATGCAGTGATGTTCAAGATAAATGGTCTGTGGTACAAGTTGTAAGATAGGTGGAGTAGCTAGATATTCCTTTAGAATCTCAAAAACCTGCTTACAATCCTCATCTCAATCAAAAGGGACACCCTTTTTAAGGAGATGCATGAAAGGTAATGTGTGATTGGCTAAAGATGTAATGAAATGATAGATAGCTTGAATTCGACCTTGTAATGTACGCAACTAAGAAATATTTCTAGGAGGTTGCATGTTAATAATTGCATCAATTTTCTTTGTGTCCACCTCAATGCCTCTATGAGATATGAAAAATCCAAAATTTTTACCACTATCTACACCAAAGACACTTTTTTGGATTCAATCGCATATTGTATTGTTGTATTCATTCGAGGATTTTATGGAAATTTACATTGTCTTGTCATGTTAACAATTTAGCTAGGATATCATCGACATAATCTTCAAGAATTTTTTGAATGTAATCATGAAATATTGATGTCATTTCATGTTGATAAGTTACACCGACATTCTTTAGACCAAAGGGCATCACAATCCAACAAAATGTTCCCCATATAGTTGTGAAGACAGTTTTATATTGATTGTGAGGGTTAATAAGGATTTTATTATAACCAGAAAATTTATCCATGAATGACAAAAAAGCATGTCCAATAGTTGAATCCATGATCATGTCTATATTAGGAAGAAAAAAATTGTCTTTCAAATAGGCTTTATTCAAGTCTCAAAAATCTGTGCATATCCTAATACGATTATCAAGTTTTGCAACTGTGATAATATTTGAGATCCAAGGAGAATAATCCATAGGTCTAATAAAGCATACATAAAGAAGTTTTTCAAGTTCCTCTTTAACATCCAAGGATATCTTAGGATGCATTTTTTGGATCTTTTGACAAACGGGTTTAGCATTTCCATCAAGGACAATGTTATGCATCACAAATTTTGGGTCAATTCTTGGCATATCAGAATATTTCCAAGGAATTTTTTTAGGAAAATCATGAAGTAAAGTCTTAGTATCTTCTTGTTCTTCATCATTAAGGCACTTCCTAATCTTAATAACTTTATCTTTATCATTGAAGTGCATTGGATTTAGGACTTTCATATTTAGAGAGCTCTTCAGTGATATCACTTGCTTCTTGCTCTGTAATGTTCATGGCACGAGTAATTTTTTTCATATAAGTAAGTGAGGATGGGGTATAATAAACACCTAACAGTTGTTTCAAAGCCTCATCACTATCACATACATCAATGAAGGTGGTAAGGTTATATCAGGCAAATCAAGATGTTTAATTGTAAGTTTGTGTTGTGGGTGACATGTTATAGAATTAATGTTCAAGGATGGTTGTTGAGTATGGTCATTTTAGAAAAATAATATCCCAATTTAGTTTTTGTTTCTTGTGTATTAGGTTCAATAGGGACACAAATACCTTGCTCAGTTTTTCCACACCCTTTTCCACTATAGCCTAATTGTTGTACAAATTTATAGCCTCTTCCATAAAATCTTTCCATTTTGTGTGGAGTAGGTGGGGATTGATAATCTATCTCATTAAAAAATTTTGTATACATTGCATTTTCATCCAAATTATAGGAGATAGATGTTTGAGAAGATTGCTCAAAATTTTGAGTGGACATGATTGTTGGTTGATCTTGTTTCTCATCTTTCTTTTGTGTATGTATTCACCCATAAATGAGGGTGTGAATTCTAAGGATCCCTAATTGTCACAAAATAATTTAGATACCAATTCCTTATCATTGTGCTTCATCTAACAAATCAAACTCATCACAAGTAAAAGGTTTGAGGGAAACTTTATCATTAAGGGGTTTATCTTTCTCATTAAAGGCATTAGAGGATGAAGTGAGTGAGGAATTCTTGAATAAATTCATCTAACTAGTCAACATCATCACTACTAAGAGGCTTAGATGAGATGTTTCTAATTTGAATCATGTGTTTGAAGGGATGATTTGATGTTTCAATTTTTGCATCCTTATGTATCAATGAATCTAATTGAAAAGAACTAGGAATGGAAACATAAAAGGAAATTTTCAAAGATTTAAGCTATCCATGAATGCCATGAAAAGAAATGAAATTTATGCTAATGAAAATAGAAACAAATTAGCTGTAACAAAAAGATAATTATAGAAAACAAAAATATTCAATGTAGGAAACTAAAATTTGGAAATGCTGATGCAAAATTATAGAGGGACTGATTCACCCTAGGTGGTGAATGAGTCCCAGTAGATGAATTTTTTTATGTTTTATGAAGATTTTCAAGTATGTACAATGTAGTGATAGAATGCAAATGTGGAATGTTGAAATGATTAAATGAAATACAATGTACTAATGAGATCTAAATAATGCTTTCACTAATGCAATGTTTTAAGAAACCTAAAGATGCAAAACAATGCAAAATGATGAAGTAATGAATTTTGAAGATGCAAATAGAAATGTAAATAATAATGATGCTATTCTCAATAGTTGGGTTCACCAAAATGAACCGTAGATTTTTGGCTCTTGGGACTTCTCTAGCTCTTCTAGGGTTTTTCACCTAAAAGGAGAGAGTTAGGCCAAAAATGCTAAGGGTTCATTCAAATTATGTTGTGTGGAATGTTGTTTGAGCTAAATGAAGTAAATTAAATGCAACTGAGTGATCTATGTAACAGATTATGGATGCAAAACTAAGATCTATGCTATGTTTGAAAACATAGTGTTGTTTGCAAAGAAGCTTTAAAGAATGAACAAAAATGAAAATTAAACTAAATGGAAGGTTGTTTCTTACAATGAGTGCACCTAGTAAATTGGAGAAGACTGGAAAACAATCTAGAAAACTGATGAAACTTGAATTTAAGCTGACTAGGACTCATTCGCCACCTTGGGTGAATCATTCCCAGATCAAGACTTTTCTACACAGAAGTTATTTTTTGATATTCGAGGACCTAGATCTACATCTAACTCAGGAGGGACCCATTTTCCCTACATGGAAAATTAGTCCACTTTCATATTTCTACAATTTCAAAATTTTGTCTTGCACCTTGACACCTGCACAATAATTTTTGACAGAAACCTAATTTGGGATCTAGAAAAATTCATGCAAAATAGCTCAAAATTGTTTGTCTAATGGGGGATTCTTCCTTAGTCAAAACCCCTATTTTAAAATTTGCATAAACCCTAGCCTTAGATGTGTTAAAAACTAGGAAAAGCTAAGATGTGACAAAGATCCTATCCTATTGGTCTAGAATAAGACATGTAAGGATGATCGATATGATGTAAGATCTCAACCCTAGAAACCTTACAACACATGAAAAATAGGAATGAAATGACATGTAAATGATAAAAAAAACAAGATGCAAAAACTTAATCTAAAGATAGAATGAAAATGGAAGATTGAATCAATAGGAAACCAAGTCCTTAGGTGTGATTTGGTGGCTAGTTGCACCTCTTCACCCTAGATTTCTTCATGATTCACCATAGGAATCCATCATCAATTCTTTGCAATTTTGGAGACTTGCAAAAACCCTAGTTTGTTGCCCTAAAACTTCAACTTTTGCTAATGAAACTTGTTGTTGAAGACTTACTTTATGAATTTCTCTTTAGGAATGATAAAAGATAAGAAAAGGTGATAAAAAGATTTGTGAAATGAATTTAAATGAGTATTTATAAGCAAAAACACCTTATTTTACCATTAATTAGACCTAAGAGGCTGACATTCACTAGAAATTAAAGTTAAATTGATTAAATTCTCGCTTAAATTTGAATTTTCCCTCAAAGGGGACTCATTCACCACCCTTGGTGAATGGGTCCCACTACTATTGGTTGAAGGTGGGTTTTTTAGGGTATGAGATAATTAAATGTTGTTTGCCACGTTTTATGTGATTTCTCAGGTAAAACAAGCCTCTGGATCAAAATTAATGGGTCTAAGGGGCCTATAAAATTTTTTTTGAAGGGTAAACGATGTAAAGGGACTCAAAATTGGTTCCAATTATGCATGAAATTGTCTCTTTTCTCAAGAGGGTCAACTTTTGTATGACACACATATTTAGGGTTTAGGGTCTAGGGTGAAGGGGTCATGGTTCAAGGTTTAGGGTCCAAAGTCTAAGGTTTAGGGTTTGAATAGTTTAGGGTACATGGTTTAGGGTTCAAGGTCCAAGGTTTAGGGTTTCAGGTCTAGCTTTAGGCTTCGAGGTTCAAGGTTCAATGTTTAAGGCTGAAGGTTTAGCATTTAGGGTTCAATGTCCAAGTTTAGGGTTTAGGGTCTAAGGTATAGGGTCTACGGTCAAGGGTTCAAGGTTTAGGGCTTAAGGTCCAGAGTCCAGGTTCAAGTGTCTAGGGTTGAGGGTGTAGGTTCTAGGGTTGGGAGTTAGGTTTCAGTGTTCAAGGTTCAAGGTCTAGGGTTCAGGTTCAGGGTTCAAGGTTCAAGGTTTAAGGTTCAGGGTTAAAGGTCCAAGGTCACACATTACATAAGACAATTGATGATAATTTTCCTCTCTTGGTGATGTTTGGGGAAAACTTAATTACAAAAGACTCCTCTCAGTCTCTTCATCCTTATCTGGATCTTCATCCCTCCTGAAACAACCTTATACTCTTCTCCGCCTCTTAATCCAAATCATATCTATCCTCTCTATAGGTCTTTGTTTATGAACAAGGCATATAGAAGGAAAAACTATCTATAAAGAATATTTGGGGATCACAAAAATGCAAAGAAGTGAAACAAAACATTTGGCACTCACCAAACTAGATGTGAAAATTTTCAAAGAAGCATTCAACAATGTTTTGCATCAATTTGGCACTCATTAAAATTGGCTTTTCCAAAAATGGTAAAAAAGGAGTTGACCTATGATTCAAGCCCACAATTATTTTCATTTGTCTTGTTATGCACTTTATCTGACTCAGAAACACCTTTTTATGTAGTTGACTTGTTGTTGTACCAAATTATGGCTGATCCATCACCTTTTCAACACCAATTTGAATGATAAACAACGTAGAAGGAGACAATTTGAACTTTCTACACCATTTTTCATTATCTCAGCTAATATATTCTTTTTGATACAATTGAAATATTTATATTGAGTATTTTTTTTTAGTTTTGACAATATAAACCATTCCTTTCATGATTTTATTAGTCATAATAGTTTTACATACAATTCAACATTGAATTAGATGGAAGTTGCATAAAAAAGTTCAATTTTTAAGAGTTTGAAGAAAAAAATGAAAAACATGACATAATTTAGATGAATTCATGTAAACTTAAATAGACAAAATCAACTTAACACAAACTTGCTTATGAATTCCATTTTCATTGCTTATAGTAGTCCATTTCCATGATAGCTAGTGAAATTCACTCTTTTTCATTTTAACTAGATGTTTATATTGAGTTTTTTTTCTTGTTTTGAAAATATAGACCAAATTGATTACCTTTAAGTTGGTATTTGTGCTTTATTGGTGTTTGATGTCATATGCATTTAGGAACGCTATTGATGCATTTGTGACTGTCTTTTTATCCATTTATGACTACCCTCAATTATTAATTTGTCATTTTCCATTCATTCAAGGTTGCTGCTCCTTAACAAGTTTTCCCTTTGTAGCATGGTAATTATGCATATTTGTGACTTTATTTGCTACATATTCCTTGTCCTAGGTATATTTTAACTATCATTCTATATTGGCAAGGTTTTAGGATTTAATCTAGAAAATACATGTATTGGTGCTCAAAAAATACATGTACATGTGGGCCCGACTTTCATATGATTTGAGATTAAACAATCTAAATAGATATTGTTGAACAAGTCAAGAGAAGACACACATCCAGGAAATGAAAGGGAATTTGTTGTAGTAGTCCATGATATTGTCAAAATTTATTTAATCATGCTAAGTACATCCTACCATAGGATAATTTATGATATTCCTTACTCATTAGTCTTCTTGCACTGTACTTGTGACAAATTATTAATTAGATGTTTGCTTTAGTGAAGAGATATACAAGACTAGTGAAGGAGAAAAAAGAGAAATGCTTCATTAAAGATCATCAAGTTAAGAAAAGAAAAAAACATCGGTTGCTGGTGCAAGTGTTCAATGGTATGAGAAACTTGGTATGTTAGAAAGTATAAGCTGTATTTTCTGGTTTTGAATCTTGTCTTTCTTTTCCATTTCCTAGATTTGTTGGATTCTTATATGCTACATGTTTTATGTTTATTATGTTTATATATTTATGAAATTTATACCTATGATCATCGAGAGATGAGCAAGTAGTGAAAGATGGGCCATATCACCATTGTAGGATTGTTGTCATTTTCATGCCACCCTTTGATGATCCATCATTGATATCTGATCTGAGATATTCCCCATGAGAGATATTTCCTATTTTCTCCTTGAAGTTTTCCTAAATTTTGCTAAGTCCTAGAATTTCAGGATTTCGGGCTATCTCTTACTTGCTTGCCTTGCATGCCTTCTTCATTCCTCCATTGCTACTTCCTTTCCCTATTTCTTCTAAGTTTTTTGGGTTTTAGCCTTTGGCCTTACCCATTACCCCTTACCTCCTTTCGCTTTTCTTCTATCAGCCTTCAACCTTTGGCCTTTGACTTTCCCTCTTCCCTCTTACCAACCACTTTGCATTTGGTAAAGCTTCGGTCTAACCTCCAACTCCAATGGTCCAAGGTTTGACCTCTGAAATATTCTTTGAGCTTTTCATTTTCTTCCTTCTCCTTCCATTTTCTTTCTGACTGATTCCTTAACTCCAAAATCTGACTAAGTATTGGGGTTTCAAGTTTTGGCCTTCAACCTTCCCCTTTACCTCTTACCCTTCATTGGTAAGAGGTATCTCATCCTCCCGACCTCTAACGGTCTGAAGTCCAACACTCGACGTATCTTCTCTTTGTTGTGGTTTCCTCCTCACTTCTTCCTTTGGCATGCAGTACGCAGTAAGGCTGATGCCTGACATCTGACAGGATGATGCTCGACCCCTGGAAAAAGAATTTTCGGGGCTTCAAACCATTTTTTTAGGTTTGTAAAGGCTTCTTTTCAAGATTGACACCTCGACCTTCTTGCATTTGGTGTGTTTCTTGGGTGACATTTTTGAGGCTTGATTTGACTTTTGAGTGCCCAATTTTGATTCCTAGGCTTTAAGGATGACTTTATGTCTTTCTCTGACTACTCCATGCCTTATGCAAGTGGATTTCATGGGCACCCATGCCCATTTATTGCTTTTTGTTGACTTCTTGGAAAATCTATGCCCTATGTCATGAATTTCATGAATGGCTCAAGTTTGCAAGCCATAGGCTTCATTTCTAACCCTAGTTAGGGTTAGGGTTGGATTTTTTGTTTTCTCAGTTATGCCTAATCTATAAAGGCAAAGAATGTATTCATTTTTTGGGTTCTTCTTCCTCTGGCCCCTATAAGGTTTTTCTTTTGCAGACTTGCATTTTGCATCTCTTCCATTGTAAAGATTGGCTTTTTGCCTCCACATTAATGGAATCATTCAAGTTTTCCTCTTCTCAGCTCTTTGGTGTTTGTGTAAGTCATTACCTTCATATATGAGTGTTTATTTTATTTTCATGCATGTATGTTTGTGATTAAATGGTTTACAATTGTTGGTTATGAAACCCTCTTTCCTTCTAGTGCCTTATCAAACCCTAGACTTCATGTATGCCTCTAAAAATCAACCAAATAGAGATTTGTCAAATTCCCCATGCCTCGTCAATCCATGTGTTGTGCAATATTTGTCAAGAAGAA
>VDFB02000003.1:426143566-426233225 GCA_007258455.2 Sequoia sempervirens
TCCACTTTTAGATTTCTGTAATTTCAAATTTTTGTCTTGCACCTTGACACCTACACAACAATTTCTGACAGAAACCTGATTCAGGATCTTGGAAAATTCCTTCAAAATAGCTCAAAATTATTTGTCTAATGGGGGAGTTTTCCTTAGTCAAACCCCTAGTTGGGTAATTAAACCTTGAATGGATAAATTTTTTCATAAACCCTAGCCTTAGATGTGTTAAAGACTAGGAAAAGCTGAGATGTGACAAAGATCCTATCCTATTGCTCTAGAATAAGACATGCAAGAATGATCTATATGATGCAAGATCTCAACCCTAGAAACCTTACAACATAAGAAAAATAGGAATGAAATGACATGAAAATGATAAAAAAACAAGATGCAAAACCTTAATCTAAAGATAGAATGAAAATGGAAGATGGAATTAATAGGAAACCAAGTCCTTAGGTGTGATTTGGTGGCCAGTTGCACCTCTTCACCCTAGATTTCTTCATGATTCACCATAGGAATCCATCATCAATCCTTTGCAATGTTGGATATTGACAAGAGAAGTGAGCTTCAAGACCTGTAAAAACCTTAGTTTCCTGCCCTAAAACTTCAACTTTTGCTAATGAAACTTGTTGTTGAAGACTTGACTTTATGAATTGCTCTTGAGGAATGATAAAAGATAAGAAAAGGTGATAAAAAGATTTGTGAAATGAATTGAAATGAGTACTTATAATCAAAAACACCTTATTTTTCCATTAATTTGACCTAAGAGGCCGACATTCACTAGAAATTAAAGTTAAATTGATTAAATTCTCACTTAAATTTGAATTTTCCCTCAAAGGGGACTCATTCACCACCCTTGGTGAATGGGTCCCACTAGAGGGAACTCATTAGCCCAAGGTGGCGAATGGGTCCCACTACTACTATTTGAAGGTGGGTTTTTGGGGTATGAGATAAATTAAATGTTGTTTGTCAAGTTTTATGTGATTTTTCAGGTAAAACAAGCCTCTAGATCAAAATTAATGGGTCTAAGGGGCCTATAAATGTTGTTTTTAAGGGTAAATGATGTAAAGGGACTCAAAAGTGGGTCTAATTATGCATGAAATTGTCTCTTTTCTCAAGAGGGTCCAATTTTATATGGCACATTTAGCCCCCACTTTAGCACCCATGTGACTCTATGTGCATATATAAGATAAAGGACTCTAAACGATGCACCTTATTACATAAAAGGATACTCATTCAAAAGATAGGAGAATGAAGCCCCTAGTGTAGTTATCTATACAACCACAACATTAGGAACTGCATCCTGCAACACACATTTGTTAATTTCCCAAAAATCCTTCTATCTAACTCTTTGGGATCCAATTCGAGGGTAGATGTATGACCCCCTTGATTCTGCTTGCTTTATAGCGGTGGAATCAAGGTAGCAATCTAGACACGTCAAAATAAGAAACATCATATCATTGGGCATTTCCAAGTACCATGCCACATACCGATAGATGAATGATGATTTTGAGTGTAGAATCATGATTCCAACACATCAAATAACATTGAAAATAGATTACCCTAGCTCTCATTATGTTGATTTGAAGAATGGCTACATTATGAGTTCTTGAAAAGATGATAACCGTATGTGAATGTGTAAAAGTAAAAAAGAGATGAAAAGTGATTAAAACAAGGAGAAGAAAGTAACTTGTCACTTACTATTAATTTTACCTTAGTGTAGCTTGAGAGTGACGAGTGAGAGAAGAAGATGTTGAGCAGATAGGATTACACACCTTCGTGGCTGGATGACCTTCATGAGTAGGTGGCACACAACGAGCTGTATCATGAGGTGAGTCAATTTTTTAAAATTTTCCTTGTAATTTTATAATAATTTAATGATTTTTATGCATGGATAGGTTAATTTAGGGTCCTAGAGAAAAAGTTTGCAAAGTGTCCCATTTGTTCACACAGTGTCCCTTTTGTTCACAAAGTGTCTCGTTGCTTCACAAAGTTCCTATTTCTTTGCGAAGTGTCCCCGTTTCTTTGAAAAATGTCCAAAAAGGGTTCTAAAGTGTCTAGGGCCATTAGAAAAGCACACTAGATTGACTTTAGCACACTTTCTTGATTAATAATGTGAAAATTGAAGATATTAGATGAAATTTAGAGCATTTTGTGATGATTTGGATAGGTCCCCGCTCAGTCACGACAATGGCTAGGGGGAAGGAATCTCACATTTATGAGAGATCATGTGCTAGTGCTATTAGCAGTAGAGTTAGAACATTTATAGTCAGTGGGTATCTATTGGGCATCCTTTATGCCACCCATGAGATACCATGATCGCCATGCTTATGTGGTTTGTGCGAGCGCTGGGATGTCGACATTGGTACCTTCATCTCCCAATCGGGTAAATGACTATCATGCTCGAGGATCACAATTAAATTCTAAGTGAGTCTCATTCGGGGAGTGTGGGTATATTTTTGGGGATTAGTCATTTTGAGAGAAGAAGAGAGACATGGGCATTGTCTAGGTGGACTGACATGATGAGAGGTTAGAGCACAAAATTGAGCTCCCATGCTGCTATATTCAAGAGCCTTATGGTTAGATGGATTATGATGCATATAGTGGCACTGGTTCTCAATCCAGATGGATGAGTGACACACTTGGATGGGGGACTGGTACACTTGATACGAGGGATGTATGAGTAGAGGATAGTTTATGCTTGGGGCCACTGCATTTTAGCACATTTGTATTATGATCTTGGTTATTTTGTGTTTCGAGAGATTGATAGTATGGTCCATTGTACGCTTCTACAGGTGTGGTGCCTTGAGCATATCAAATGTACCAGGCCTGTTAGATACCCTTGTACTATAGCTACAGGATATCCATGAGCATTCGACTATCCTTTGCAATGCTTGTGGTAGTATGGGGATTTACACTTTTGGAGGGTGAGATTTGACTGGTTGGAGGTGGATGAGATCTTATGGAGACCTTATCTACTCACTTTACAGTGGCCAGATCCCACTGAACATTTACAGAGGATGTAGATTGATAGGTATCTAGCAAGGAGGCATAACTACATTGTACGACCGTTCTATTATGGGTGAGTCATGAGATAGTTTGGATAGGTGAAGACACCACTGAGGGTGCCTTCATTAGAAAATTGGTGCAAAGTGCCTAGACGCTAGGTGATATTGTTTGGTTGACTATAGATCATGTTTGTGAGAGTGATTTTGATGATTCAGATAATCGACTAGCCACCAGCATCCATCGTTGATGGTGTTGGAAACACAGATGAGCATGAGGAGTGGTGGTCATATGCATGAACAACTCCTATGTTCCCCATGGATTTCCCTTTAGGTGATGTAGAGCTAGTAGTAGATGAGGGTGATAAGCTAGAGGAGAGAGCAGAGGAGGTATGATAGATGCCAACAAATATTTTTATAGATGTTATTGATGATGAGTACTAGTCTGAGGACTATCCTAATTATGAGGATTAGGATGGAGGAGAGGAGGAGGAGGAGGAGGAGGAGGATTATGAGGAGGATGATTACTACGAGGAGGATCTGGCACTCAGAGTGAGGCATTTATAGCTATTGGAGGATTAGTAATGGTCACGGAGAGTCCTCACATACTTACAAAACCAGATCACGGGTAATACCCACATACATCAACAACTGCAGCCTAAAATACACCGATGCCCCCCAGAGATGAGGAGGCTGACATTCCTCATTCATCTGGAGACATAGGTGATGATATTTGATTTTACACATGTCCTTTAGTAATTTATGTTATATATATATCATGATAATGTGTTACTGATTGTGTACATTGTCTATATTGTAGGAGTGATTAGAGACTGGCAAGAGTTCTATAGTCAATTTTCCATAGAGATAGAGCCTACATCCATTGAAGAGGAGGAGATGGATCTTTACTATGTGCCCCCACCAATTGTGGAGGAGGAGCCAGAGTCACTCAGACCTCTCGCGAGGTTATGAGCAGTGTACAAGAGCATGAGGAGGTGACTCCATCAAGCTAAGAGTGCACTATAGTGAACATAGACCTTGACAGAGGTAGAGAGATTGTGTGTGAGCTGGCATAGGCATGAGAAAAAAGGGATCATATGGTAGATGAGAAAATTATCGCCATTGGTTGAGTACAAGGTCTGGAGTATGTACTTAGACTCAATAGTTTGCGATCATAGTCACACTTGACCATCTCATGACATCCAGGGACTGGATCACAAGTGCTAGATCCTGAGGGGTCTAGCTCTCACAAACCATTATGACTTTGTATATGATATTATGATGTATATAAAACTTTGATATATATATATAGACATGCACATGTGATGTTATGATAATGTGTCCTTTCATGTGGATGTTAAATGCTATGTGATTAATTAAATGAATAATAGTAAAAGTATTTAACTAATGGCTACATGATTTAATAGGATTTATGTGATCTAGTGTAAAACATATTTCAGTTTTAGCATAGATACAACATTGATAATGAGAAAATAATATGTTAAATTAAATACACTGATAAGGATCTAACTTAACACAATAGGAATATGAATAATATGAAGCCTAAAGCAATTATTAAATGAACTTAAATAATTACCTTAGTGTTCAAGTCAAACACAAATTTAGTTGTCAAGAACAAAGCAATGTGAAAGTTATTTAGAATAACATCAAATAACTTGAAACAAAATTGCTATATCAACCATACTATTCAAAAGGGGTTAGAGATAATACCGATGCAAATGCATGACATTAATGGGCTCCCTACGGGGTGTTCCATCAAGTTTTTTTAATAGATAAGTACCAAACCCATAATTGGTATCAACTATGTAAGGTCCCAACCAATTAGGGCTGAACTTATCTTTATCTTCATTGTCAACACTATCATTTTGTTGATTTTCAATAAGAACAAAATCTCCCTTAGAAAATGAAAAAGGGATGACATGAATGTTGTGTTTGCATTGTAATTGTTTGATGTGAGCTTGGAGATTTTCAAGAGTGTTAATGCATTGTTCATTGATCATCTTGAGTTGATGTAATCATTGATATTTATAAGTGTCATCGTCAAAAAGATCTTGGAGAGAAACTTGCAAAGTAGGAATTTCTAACTCCAAGGGCATAATCACATCGGTGCCATAAACAAGGCTATAAGGGGTATTTCCTATGGATGATCTAACATTAGTTCTATAATCCCAAAGTGCATAAGAGAGTTGTGTATGCCAGTCTTTATGATGCTTGGTGACAATTTTCTTAAGGACTTGTTCGAGAAGCTTATTAGTGTTTTCAACTTGTCCATTGGATTGCAGATAATATGGTGTAGAAAAGTGATGTTGAATGTTGAATGTTTCAAGAAATTTATGAACTTCATTATTCTTAAAGGGAGTTCCATTGTCTGAAATGTTTATGGAAGGGATTCCAAAGGGATCAATTATATGGTCCAAGATGAAATGACAAATTGATTTAGTTGTTGTAGAACATAGGGGAATAACTTCCACCCATTTCATGAAATATTCTGTTGCAGTTATGATAAACGTATGTCCAACAAAAGAAGGTGGTGAAATTTTTCCAATAAGATCTAACCCCCATATTGAAAATGACCAAATGAGAACATTGGCATGGAGCTCAACAACAAGAGCATGGATCAAATTGCTATGCTCTTGGCATTTGTAACATCGTTTAACGTAGGTGAAGCAATCCTTCTCCATATGTCTCCAATAATAACCCATATGAATAAGTTTTTGCACTAACGAATGACCTCCAAAGTGACCTCCATAGGCACCAACATGAGCCTATTCGAGCGCTAAAGGGATTTCAGAATCTCTAAGACATCATAATAGAAGACCATTAAAAGATCATCTATACAATGCATTTGCAAGGATAACATATTTAGCTACTTTCGAGTATTCATTGTGGTAGGTTTGGGAATGGTACCATCTTTCAAAATGTTGAATATTGTATCATACCATTCACACTAAGTATCTTGAGTTATTGCCAAAATGTCTTCTAGAAGAGTATCAATCAAAGGTTGCATAATGGGATGGATAACAAAGGTGAAGTATGTGGAAGGATTGTGTGGGGATATGAGAGAAGCTGCACTCATCATTGCATCCACATGTCGATTATCTTTGTATGGGATGTTATCAATGGTGAATGAGTCAAATATTTCTAATAGTTTCATTATAAGATCCTTTTATTTTAATAAATTGTCATGTTTAGTTTGATATGTACCATTGATTTGTTTGATGACCAATTGTGAATCGCCAAAGATCTTGATATGTTTACCATTTAGAGATGAAGCAACTTGCAAACCTGCGATCAATGCCTCATACTTAACTGTATTATTTGTGTATAGGAAATTTAATTGATAGGATAAGGGAATAGGTTTGTCATTGGATGGAATTAGTTCCACTCCAACATTGAAAAATTTTCTACGCTTAGATCCATTGAAAAATAACTCCCATGGTGTAATGCCAGAGGTTAAGACATGATCATTAGGATAGGAATCGAGAGTAGGTAAAGCAAAAGGAGGAGTTTCAGCTAATCAATCAGTTAAGGCTTGGCCTTTGATTACTTTTTGTGAAACAAATTTAAGGTCAAACTCAGTTAACAACATCACCCACTTAGCTAAATGTCTAGAGAGGTCTGTTTTCTAGAAAATATATTTAAGAGGATCAAATTTTGTGACGACTTGTATTTCAACATTTTGTAAATAATGCTGAAACTTACTAGTAGCGAATACAAGAGCCAAACATTGTTTTTCAATTGGTGAATATCATGTCTCATACTCAATTAAGGTGTGGCTAATGTAATAAGCAGGGTGTTCTTTACCATGATCATCGTGTTGAGCCAACAATGCTGCAAGAGCATGGGCCAATGCAGTGATGTTCAAGATAAATGGTCTGTGGTACAAGTTGTAAGATAGGTGGAGTAGCTAGATATTCCTTTAGAATCTCAAAAACCTGCTTACAATCCTCATCTCAATCAAAAGGGACACCCTTTTTAAGGAGATGCATGAAAGGTAATGTGTGATTGGCTAAAGATGTAATGAAATGATAGATAGCTTGAATTCGACCTTGTAATGTACGCAACTAAGAAATATTTCTAGGAGGTTGCATGTTAATAATTGCATCAATTTTCTTTGTGTCCACCTCAATGCCTCTATGAGATATGAAAAATCCAAAATTTTTACCACTATCTACACCAAAGACACTTTTTTGGATTCAATCGCATATTGTATTGTTGTATTCATTCGAGGATTTTATGGAAATTTACATTGTCTTGTCATGTTAACAATTTAGCTAGGATATCATCGACATAATCTTCAAGAATTTTTTGAATGTAATCATGAAATATTGATGTCATTTCATGTTGATAAGTTACACCGACATTCTTTAGACCAAAGGGCATCACAATCCAACAAAATGTTCCCCAAATAGTTGTGAAGGCAGTTTTATATTGATCGTGAGGGTTAATAAGGATTTTATTATAACCAGAAAATTTATCCATGAATGACAAAAAAGCATGTCCAATAGTTGAATCCACGATCATGTCTATATTAGGAAGCAAAAAGTCATCTTTTAAAGAGGCTTTGGCCCGTCCGAAAATCTATGCATATTCCAATACGTATTATCTAAGTTTTGCAATCACATGGGCTATTTGAGATCCAAGGAGAATAATCAATAGGTCTAATAAAGCCTGCATCAAGAAGTTTTTCAAGTTCCTCTTTAACATGCAAGGCTATGTTAGGATGCATTTTTTAGATCTTTTGACGAACGGGTTTAACATTTTCATCAAAGGAAAATGTTATGCATCACAATTTTCGGGTCAATTCCTGGCATATCAGAATATTTCCAAGCAAAATTTTTAGGAAAATCATGAAGTGTTAGTATCTTCTTGTTCTTCATCATTAAGGCACTTCCCAATCTTAATAACTTTATCTTTATCATTAATGTCCATTGGAACATCAATTGTATCTCCTAAAGGGAGTGCATTAGATTTAAGACTTTCATATTCAAAGAGCTCTTTAGTGATATCACTTGCTTCTTGCTCGGTAACGTTCAAGGCACAAGTAATGTTTTTCATGTAAGTAAGCAAGGATGGGGTATCATAAACACCTAATAGTTGTTTCAAAGCCTCATCACTATCATCATACGTCAATGAAGGTGGTAAGGTTATATCAAGCAAATCAGGATGTTTAATTGTAAGTTTGTGTTGTGGGTGACATGTTATAGCATTAATGTTCAAGGATGGTCATTGAGTAACTTTGGTCATTTTAGAAAAAGAATATCCAAATTCGGTTTTCATTTCTTGTGTATTAGGTTCAATAGGGACACAAATACCTTGCTCATGTTTTCCCACCCTTTTCCAGTATAGCCTAATTGTTTTTCAAATTTATAGCCTCTTCCATAAAATATTTCCATTTCATGTGGAGTAGGTGGGGATTGATAATCTATCTCATCAAAATTTGTTGTGTACGTTGCATTGTCATCCAAATTATAGGAGATAGATGTTTGAGAAGATTGTTCAAAATTTTGAGTGGACATGATTGTTGGTTGATCTTGTTTCTCATCTTTCTTTTATGTATGTATTCGCCCATAAACTAGGTTGTGAATTCTAAGGATCCCCAATCATCACCAAATAATTTAGATACCAATTCCTTATCATTGTGCTTCATCTAACAAATCAAAGTCATCACAAGCAAAAGGTTTGAGGGAAACTTTATCATTAAGGGGTTTAGGTTTCTCATTGCAAGCATTAGAGGATGAAGTGAGTGAGAGGAAGTATTGAAGAACTTCATCTAACTGGTCAACATCATCACTACTAAGAGGCTTAGACGAGATGTTTCTAATTTGAATCATGTGTTTGAAGGGATGGTTTGATGTTTTAGTTTTTGCATCCTTATGTATCAATGAATCTAATCTAAAAGAACTAGGAATGAAAATGGAAAAGGAAAATTTCAAAGATCTAAAACTATCCATGAATGCCATGAAAAGAAATGAAATTTATGCTAATGAAAATAGAAACAAATGAATTGTAACAAAAGGATAATTACAAAAAAAAGAAAGATTCAATGTAGGAAACTGAAATCTGGAAATGCTGATGCAAAACTATAGAGGGACCGATTCGCCCTAGGTGGCGAATGAGTCCTAGGAGATGATTTTTTTAAAGATTTTTCTAATTTTTTTGTGTTTTTTGAAGATTTTCAAGTCTGTACAATGTAGTGATAGAATGCAAATGTAGAATGTTGAAATGATTGAATGAAATATAATGTACTAATGATATCTAAATAATGCTTTCACTAATGCAATGTTTTAAGAAACCTAAAGATGCAAAACAATGCAAAATGATGAAGTAATGAATTCCAAAGATGCAAATAGAAATGTAAATCAGAATGATGTTATGCTCAAAATTCGGGTTCACCAAAATGAACTGTAGATTTTTGGCTCTTAGGACTTCTCTAGCTCTTCTAGGGTTTTTCACCTAAAAGGAGAGAGTTAGGAAAAAAATGCTAAGGGTTCACTCAAATTATGTTATGCGGAATGTTGTCTGAGCTAAATGAAGTAAATTAAATGCAATTGAGTTATCTATGTAACATATTATGGATGCAAAACTAAGATTTATGCTATGTTTGAAAAAATAGTTTTGTTTGCAAAGAAGTTTTAAAGAATGAACAAAAATGCAAATTAAACTAAATGGAAGGCTATTTCTTAGAATGAGTGCACCTAGTAAATTGGAGAAGAATGGAAAACAATCTGGAAAACTGATGAAACTTGAATTTAGGCTGACTGGGACTCATTCGCCACCTTGGGCGAATTAGTCCAAGATCAAAACTTTTTTGCACAAAAGCTATTTTCTAATAGTTGGGGAGCTGGATCTGCATCTAACTCAAATCTGCACCTCAGGAGGAACTCATTCACCATGCATGGCGAATCAGTCCACTTTCATATTTATGCAATTTCAAAGTTCTGTCCTGCACCTTAACACCTGCACAACAGTTTTTGACGGAAACCTAATTTGGGATCTCAAAAAATTCCTACAAAATAGCTCAAAATTGTTTTTCTAATGGGGGGTTTGCCTTAGTCAAACCCCTAGTTGGGTAATTAAACCTTGAATGGATAAAAATTTGCATAAACCCTAGCCTTAGATGTGTTAAAGACTAGGAAGAGCTGAGATGTGACAAAGATCCTATCCTATTGCTCTAGAATAAGACATGCAAGGATGATCTATATGATGCAAGATCTCAACCCTAGAAACCTTACAACACATGAAAAATAGGAATGAAATGACATGCAAATGATAAACAAACAAGATGCAAAACCTTAATTTGAAGATAGAATGAAAATGGAAGATGGAATCAATAGGAAACCAAGTCTTTAGGTGTGATTTGGTGGCTAGTTGCACCTCTTCACCCTAGACTTCTTCATGATTCACCATAGGAATCGATCATCAATCCTTTGCAATTTTGGATCTTGACAAGAGAAGTGAACTTCAAGACTTGCAAAAACCCTAGTTTGCTGCCCTAAAACTTCAACTTTTGCTAATGAAACTTGTTGAAGACTTGACTTTATGAATTTCTCTTGAGGAATGATAAAAGATAAGAAAATGTGATAAAAAGATGTGTGAAATGAATTGAAATGAGTATTTATAAGAAAAAACACCTTATTTTACCATTAATTAGACCTAAGAGGCCGACATTCACCATAAATTAAAGTTAAATTGATTAAATTCTCGCTTAAATTTGAATTTTCCCTCAAAGGGAACTCATTCACCACCCTTGGCGAATGGGTCCCAGCAGAGGTGACTCATTCACCCAAGGTGGTGAATGGGTCCCACTACTGCTGTTTGAAGGTGGGTTTTTTGGGGTATGAGATAATTAAATGCTGTTTGTCAGGTTTTATGTGATTTCTCATGTAAAACATGCCTTTAGATCAAAATTAATGGGTCTAAGGGGCCTATAAATATTGTTTTGAAGGGTAAATGATGTAAAGGGACTCAAAAGTGGTTCCAATTATGCATGAAATTGTCTCTTTTCTCAAGAGGGTGCACTTTTCTACGACACACATATTTAGGGTTTAGGGTCTAGTGTGAAGGGGTCATGGTTCAAGGTTTAGGGTCCAAATTCTAAGGTTTAGGGTTTGAATAGTTTAGGGTGGTGGGTTCTATGTTCACGGTTTAGGGTATTGTTTTAGGGTACTAGGTTTAGGGTTCGAGGTCCAAGGTTCAGGGTTTCAAGTTTGGCTTTAGGCTTCGAGGTTCAGGGTTGAATGTTCAAGGCTCAAGGTTTATGGTTTAGGGTTCAAGGTCCAAGTTTAGGGTTTAGGGTCTAAGGTATAGGGTCTAGGGTCAATGGTTCAGGGTAAGGGGTTCAAGGTTCAGGGCTTAAGGTCCAAGGTCAAGGTCAGGGTCCAGGTTCAAGTGTCTAAGGTCGAGGGTGTAGGTTCTAGGGTTGGGGGTTAGGTTTCATTGTTCAAGGTACAAGGTCTAGGGTTTGGGTTCAAGGTTCAAGGTTCAAGGTTTAAGGTTTAGGGTTAAAGGTCCAAGGTCACACATTACACAAGACAATTGATGATAATTTTCCTCTCTTGGCAATTTTTGGGGAAAACTTAATTACAAAAGACTCGTCTCAGTCTCTTCATCCTTCTCTGGATCTTCATCCCTCCTAAAACAACCTTATACTCTTCTCTTCCTCTTAATCCAACTCGTATCTATCCTCTCCGTAGGTCTCCATTTATGAACAAGGCTTACAGAAGGATAAATTATCTATAAAGAATATTTGGCAATCACAAAAATGCAAAGAAGTGAAACAAAATATTTGGCACTCGCCAAACTGGATGTCAAAATTTTCAAAGAAGCATTCAACAATGTTTTGCATCAATTTGGCGCTCACCAAATTTGGCTTTTCCAAAAATAGTAAAAAAGGAGTTGACCTATGATTCAAGCCCACAATTCTCTACATTTGTTTGGTTATGCACTTTATCTGAATCAGAAACACCTTTTTATGTAGTTGACTTGTTCTTGTACCAAATTATGGTTGATCCATCACCTTTTCAACACCAATTTGAATGTTAAACAACGTAGAAGGAGACAATTTGAACTTTCTACATCATTTTTCATTATCTCAGCTAATATATTCATTTTGGTACAATTGAAATATTTATATTGAGTATTTTTGTTTAGTTTTGACAATATAAACCATTCCTTTCATGATTTTATTAGTCATAATAGTTTTACATACAATTCAACATTGAATTAGATGGAAGTTGCATAAAAAAGTTCAATTTTTAAGAGTTTGAAGAAAAAAATGAAAAATATGACATAATTTAGATGAATTCATGTAAAATTATATAGAGGATATCAACTTAACACAAACTTTCTTATGAATTCCATTTTCATTGCTTATAGTAATCCATTTCCATGATAGCTAGTAAAATTCACTCTTTTTCATTTTAACTAGATGTTTATATTGAGTTCTTTTTCTTGTTTTGAAAATATAGACCAAATTGATTACCTTTAAGTTGGTATTTCTGCTCTATTGGTGTTTGATGTCATATGCATTTAGGAATTCTATTGATGCATTTGTAACTATCTTTTTATCCATTTATGACTACGCTCAATTATTAATTTGTCATTTTCCATTCATTCGAGGTTGCTACTCCTTAACAAGTTTTCCCTTTGTAGCATGGTAATTATGCATATTTGTGACTTTATTTGTTGCATATTCCTTGTCCTAGGTATATTTCAACTACCATTCTATATTGACAAGGTTTTAGGATTTAATCTAGAAAATACATGTATTGGTGCTCAAAAAATACATGTACATGTGGGCCCAACTTTCATATGATTTGAGATTAAACAATCTAAATGGATATTGTTGAACAAATCAAGAGAAGACACACATCTAGGAAATGAAAGGGAATTTTTTGTAGTAGTCCATGATATTGTCAAAATTTATTTAATCATGGTAAGTACATCATACCATAAGATAATTTATGATATTCCTTACTCATTAGTCTTCTTGCATTGTACTTGTGACAAATTATTAATTAGATGTTTGCTTTAGTGAAGAGATATGCAAGACTAGTGAAGGAGAAAAAAGAGAAATGCTTTATTAAATATCATCAAGTTAAGAAAATAAAAAAAACATCGGTTGCTGGTGCAAGTGTTTAATGGTATCAGAAACCTGGTATGTTAGAAAGTATAAGCTGCATTTTCCAGTTTTGAATCTTGTCTTTCTTTTCCATTTCCTATATTTGTTGGATTATTATATGCTACATGTTTTATGTTTATTATGTTTATATATTCATGACATTTATACCTATGATCATCAAGAGATGAGAAAGTAGTGATAGATGGGCCATATCACCATTGTAGGGTTGTTGTCATTTTCATGCCACTCTTTGATGAACCCATCACTAACATTTGATCTAAGATATTCCCCATGAGAGATCTTTCTTATTTTCTCCTTGAAGTTTTCCTAAATTTTGCTAAGTACTAAAATTTTAGGATTTTGGGCTATCTCTTACTTGCTTACCTTGCATTCCTTCTTCATTCCTCCATTGCTACTTCCTTTCCCTATTTCTTCTAAGTTTTTTGGGTTTTAGCCTTTGGCCTTACCCATTAACCCTTACCTCCTTTCACTTTTCTTCTATCGACCTTCAGCCTTTGGCCTTTGACTTTCCCTCTTCCCTCTTACCAATCACTTTGCATTTGATAAAGCTTTGGTTTGATCTCCAACTCCAATGGTCCAAGGTTTGACCTCTGAAATATTCTTTGAGCTTTTCATTTTCTTCCTTCTTCCATTTTCTTTCTCATCGATTCCTTAACTCCAAAATCTGACTAAGTATTGGGGTTTTAGGTTTTGGCCTTCAACCTTCCGCTTTACCTCTTACCCTTCATTGGTAAGAGGTATTTCATCCTCCTGACCTCCGACCTTCGACAGTCTAAAGTCCAACACTCAATGTATCTTCTCTTTGTTGTGGTTTCATCCTCACTTCTTCCTTTGGTATGCGGTACGTAGTAAGGTTGATGCCTAACATCTGATAGGTTGATGCTCGACCCCTGGAAAAAGGATTTTTAGGGCTTCAAACCATTTTTTTAGTCTTATAAAGGCTTCTTTTTAGGATTGACACCTCGACCTTCTTGCATTTGGTGTGTTTCTTGGGTGACATTTTTGAGGCTTGATTTGACTTTTGAGTGCCCAATTTTGATTCCTAGGCTTCAAGGATGACTTTATGTCTTTCTCTGACTACTTCATGCATTCTACAAGTGGATTTCATGGGTGCCCATTCCATTTATTGCTTTTTGTTGACTTCTTGGAAAATCTATGCCCTAGGTCACAAATTTCACAGATGGCTTAAGTTTGCACACCATAGGCTTCATTGCTAACCCTAGTTAGGGTTAGGTTTGGGTTTTTTGTTTTCTCAGTTATGCCTAATCTATAAAGGCAAAGAATGTATTCATTTTCTAGGTTATTCTTCCTCTAGCCTCTCTAGGGTTTTTCTTTTGCAGACTGGCATTTTGCATCTCTTCCATTGTAAAGATTGGATTTTTGCCTCCACATCAATGGAATCATTCAAGTTTTCCTCTTATTAGCTCTTTGGTGTTTGTGTAAGTCATTACCTTCATATATGAGTTTTTATTTTATTTTCATGCATGTATGTTTGTGATTAAATGGTTTACAATTGTTGATTATGAAACCCTCTTTCCTTCCAATGCCTTATCAAACCCTAGACTTTGTGTATGCCTCTAAAATTCAACCAAATAGAGATTTGTGAAATTCCCCATGCCCCTCGTCAACGATGTGTTGTGCAATATTTGTCAAGAAGAAGCAACCTTTCTATTTTGGTGTATCACCTCTCTCTCATTTTCATGTTCTCCCTCTCCCCTTTTCCTTGTGAGTTGTTAGTGGTAGGATTTCATGTGCCAAGTTGGACTAGCACATTGCATGGTATTGAAAAGGAATCCAATCTTCTCTGAATATTTGACCTCATATGCACAAAGGTCCCACACCTTGAGGTTGTTTCCATGTGTCATTGGAAGTTGGGCTTCATGCTCAATAGGGTGCATTTTCATGTGAAAAAAGGACCCTCATTCGATCTTCTTAGAGCATGCATGAAGGTGATAATAAATCTATTCAAAATGTGTATGTCTAACATTCTTTTAGTTACTGGTCTTTTAATGATTTAATTTGAATTCATGTTTGAAATTTTTAGGCTTTTGCAAGTTTTTTGTGGACCAAATTCTAGTGAGAGTACACAGGCACACCAAGGCTACTACCCATGTGTTTCCAAGGGAGCAGGGGATGTACATGTTTTCAAGTATTTAGAATGTAGATAACTGGACCAGCTAAGGTGGATTGGAGAGAACAAACTAGACAACAACTCCTTTTGTTTCTTCTTGTACAAGAAATTTCATGATATGGGCTACAAATGCGATGATTAATTCCCTACATGTATTGCTACAAGTAATGAGAAATGGGAGGATTTTCAAGATGTTTTTCCTTCACCACTGTAATATTTGTTATTGTATTAATGTATTTTTTGAAATACAAAAATTATGAGAAATTATTACATGCAAATGTGTATATTACTTAATATGCCTCAATTTTAGTCATGGTGTTACTTCCTTTTGATATTCTTATCTAAAGCATAATGGTTTATGATTTACATTTAAGTTTAGTTGTATTGTATCATTTTTATTAATGTATTATCAATTTAGAAGATTGGAAACATGGATCCATCTATGGTAAGAGTGATAATGACACTTGTTTATGAAAATAATTTATATTGACACTTATTCATGAATGTATATTCATGAAATATCACACATTACATTCACATTGTCAAAGGACTTTGATCATCATTGCTACATTTTTTTTCTATCATCATTTGCTGCTTATGGGACTTCATTTGCTGCACATTTCATAACTCTTTTTGCTGATATCTATGTCAATTAATTTTCTTCTCCTTATGTCTTTGAAGTGTTTTTGATATTTCACAAGGTTGAGATTGGTCCCTCAACTCTTGTCTTTGGATTTCATGGGATAAATAAGGTCTTATAAGAACCATGAGAACATGTGAGGGTTTTTTTGTTAATTTTTTTCTTAGTTCTTGGTGAAAAAGTTGCACTAAAGTGGCATAGTCATCAAATTTCATGACATAATCTTTAAGTTTGTATGGAAAAGGACACATAAACTTGTGTGTAACTATTTTATTGTAAGTTTTGGAATGCAAAAACCAATAAGATATGCTCCAAGAACTTGAGGAGCATGGATTTCAAGAATACACTATGTTTTTGACAAGTTTTATGAAAGTTCTATAGAAAAAATAGAAAAATAATAGTCTTGTATTGCATTGTACGGTCTCAGAACAAGAGTGCAAGAGTATGGTTGAATAGAGTTTTGATTCCTTGATTGAATCCAATAGGTTTCATTTGATTTCATGGTGTTTCATTTGAGTGGTTGAAAACCAAAACATTGTCAAACCTATGAGTTGTGCTTGTTGTATGTGTGTTGAAACTAGGCATTGCTTTCCCATCTATATTTGATTGTGACAGTCATAGATTCCCCTCATAATCTGGTCAATATTAAGCTCTACCAATGATAGGTTTTGCATGCCTCACAAAAGCTTACATATAACCATCTTTTCATTCTTCACCGTGTGACTCAGTGAATGCATTATTTTCTTGGCATGAGGTTTCTAGAACAAAAAAAATGGTTAAGTATCAAGAAGTGGCATATCCATGCTTCAAAATGATCAAGTGCCAAAAATCCTACATAGCTGAAAAACATTCCCTTTTGGTGTGTTTGTTAAAGTGAAGCTGAAACAACAAAATTAAGTGATGGAAAAGTGGTAGATTCATTAAAAGTGTGTACTTTTGCAATTATAGTCAAAAGGTCAATGGAAAGGACTTCCAAATGAATGTTTTCAAGACACTTTGTTTGAAGCAAGGAGATTTCTAGATTTTCCAAGGTTTTACATGTGTGGTAATAAATAGGTTTTCAATAATTTTCATCTTATTTAGGTGTGGCATGTACTTAAGCCTCATTGGATAATCTACATTCACAATGGTTTCCTCAAAATTAGTCATATGGTATTCCTTTGTGGTAGTTTTCAACTATTGTTAATAAATATTAAAAACTAAATATTATAGTTTTGATATCAAGGGTTTTTAGATTGAAGCTATGATAGTCATTAGTCATGTTACCATGAAGCTTATAATTTTTTTTTTTAGGCTATGGGATTATGTTGGGCCCCTCTACAATAACTTCTCTTAGTTTTTTCTATCTTCGAGGATTTTCCTATGGTGATGACTTTTTAGTTAAGGAAAAAGTTGTCAAACACAAGTAGTGTAAAGTTGCAAAGTGGTGCAACTTTCATTTTACAACTTGTGTGACAAAAACGACTATTCCAATAAATCTAGATGGGTATTTTTATGCTAGGAATGGTCCTCTTTTATACCAAAATGTGTCAATTCACTATGAGCTACGTTGTACAAGCTCAATCCCTTAAGAGTCCAAAGTGCAAAATGATTGCAATCTTTGATGGTCTATTACTCAGATACCATGACACTTATAAAATTCTCTTATGAGGCTACTAGATTGCATTAGGACCCTCTATAATAACCTCTTTTAGTATTTTCTATCTTGGAGGTGTTTTCTCATGGTGACGACTTTTCAGTTGAGGAAAAAGTTGTCAAATGCAAGTACTGTAAAGTTGCAAAGTGGTGCAACTTTCATTCTACAACTTGTGTGACCAAGCTGACTATTCTAACCCATCCAGATGGGTACATTTATTCTATGTATGGTCCTCTTTTGAATCCAAACACGTTGAATCACTCTGAGCTACATTGTACTGGCTCAATCCCTTAAAAGTCCAAAGTGCAAAATAGCTACAATCGTTGATGGGATATTACTCAGAAACCGCGAGGCTTACAAATTCTCTAAGGCTATGGGAATATATTGGGCCCCTATACAATGACCTCTCTCAATTTTTTATATCTTAGATGTGTTTTCCAGTGGTGACAAATTTTTAGTTGAGAAAAAAGTTATCAAATGCAAGCAATGTAAAGTTGCAAAGTGGTGCAACTTTTGTTCTGCAACTCGTGAGACCAAATCGATTGTTCCAACATTTAAATAGGTACATTTACACTAGGAATGGTCCTCTTTTACAACCAAACATGCCGAATCACTCTGAGCTACATTCAACAAGCTCAATCCCTTAAGAGTCCAAAATGCAAAATGGTTGTAATCTTTGACGGGCTATTACTCAGATACCGTGACACTTACAAAATTCTTATTTGAGGATATATATTGATTTGGGACCCTCTACAATAACCTCTCTTAGTTTTTTCTATCTCATAGTGTTTTCCCATGGTGATGACTTTTTAGTTGAGGAAAAGGTTGTCAAATGTAAGTAGTGTAAAGTTGCAAAGTGGTGCAACTTTCATTTTACAACTCATGTGACCATATCGATTGTTCTAATATGCATAAATGAGTATGTTTAAATGCTAGGAATGGTCCTTTTTTGCACCCAAACATGTTGAATCACTTTGAGCTATGTTCAACTGATTCAATCCCTTAAGAGTCCAAAGTGTAAAATGGTTGCAATCTTTGACGGGCTATTACTCAAAAACCATGATGCTTAAAATCTTCTTGTTTGAGGCTACAAGATTGAGTTGGGACCCTACAATAACCTCTCTTAGTTTTTTCTATCTTAGAGGTGTTTTCTAGTGGTGATGATTTTTTAGTTGAGGAAAAGTTATCAAATGCAAGTAGTGTAAAGTTGCAAAGTGGTGCAACTTTCATTTTGCAACTCATGCAACCATACCGACTATTTCAACACATTTGAATGAATGTTTATGATAGGAAGGGTCCTATTTTATACCCAAACACATCGAATCACTTCGATCTACGTTCAACCGACTCAATACCTTAATAGTTCAATGTGCACAATAGCTACAGTATTTTATGGGCTATAATTTGAAAACTGTGATACTTACAAACTTTTTGTTTGAGGCCACAAGATCGTGTTAGGGCCCTATACAACAACCTCTCTTTGTTTTTTCTATCTTGGAGGTGTTTTCCCATGGTGATGACCTTTTAGTTGAGGAAAAAGTTATTAAATGCAAGTAGTGTAAAATTGCAAAGTGGTGCAACTTTTATTTTGCAACTCATGCAACCAAACCGACTATTCCAACATGTCTAGATGTGTATGTTTATGTCAGGAATGGTCCTCTTTCACACCCAAACATGCTGAATCAATCAGAGCTATGTTGCACCAGCTCAATCACTTAAGAGTCTAAAGTATAAAATATATGCAATCTTTGATGAGATATTACTCAAAAATCATGATGCTTACAAACTTATCATTTGAACCTATGGGATTGTATTGAGCCCTTCTATAATAAAATCTCTCAGTTTTTGCTATCTCGGAGGCATTTTTCCATGGTGATGACTTTTCAATTGAGAAAAAAGTTGTCAAATACAAGCAGTGTAAAGTTGAAAAGTGGTGCAATTTCATTTTGCAACTCATGTGACCAAAACAACTATTCCAACACATATATATGGGTAAATTTATGATAGGAATGATCCTCTTTCACACCCAAACACTTTGAATCACTTTGAGCTATGTTCAATCAGCTCGATCCCTTAAGAGTCCAAAGTGGAAAATGACTACAATCTTTGAAAAACTATTACTCAAAAAATGTGACACTTACAAACTTCCCGTCTGAGGCTACAAAATCATGTTGGGATACTCTACAATAAAAAATTTCAATTTTTTCTATCTCAGAGGTGTTTTCCCATGGTGACAATTTTTTAGTTGAGAAAAAAGTTGTCAAATGCAAGTAGTATAAAGTTACAAAGTGGTGTAGATTTCGTTTTGCAACTTGTCCTACCATACTGACTATTACAAGACATCTGGATGGGTACGTTTACACTAGACATGGTCCTATTTTACACCAAAATATTCCAAATCACTTTGAACTACATTCAACCAACTTGATTTCTTAAGAGCCCAAAGTGAAAAATGGCTGCAATCTTTGAAGGGCTATTACTCAGAAACCGTGATGCTTACAAATTTCCTGTTTGAGGCTATGAGATCATGTTGGGACCCTATAAAATAAAATCTCTTAATTTTTTCTATCTCAGATGTTTTTTTGGTGGTTATGACTTTTTAGTTGAAGAAAAAGTTGTCAAATGCAAGCAGTGTAAAGTTACAAAGTGGTGCAACTTTCATTCTACAACTTCTGTAACCATACTAACTATTCCAACACATTTGAATATGTACATTTATGCTAGGTATGATCATCTTTCACACCCAAACATGTCGAATCACTTTGAGCTATGTTCAAATAACTTGATCCCTTAAGTGTTGAAAGTAAAAAATGGCTGCAATCTTTGATGGATTATTACTCAAAAACCATGATGCTTACAAACTTCCCTTCTAAGGCTATGGGATTGTGTTGGGACCATCTACAATAACCTCTCTTGATTTTTCATATCTCAAAGGAATTTTCCTATGGTGACAACTTTTTAGTTGAGGAAAAAGTTGTCAAATGCAAGCAGTGTAAAGTTGCAAAGTGGTATAACTTTCATTTTTAATGCAGGAGCATCTAGGCTTACATGTAATCCTGCATCACCAAAAATAAATATTTTATTTTCTTGTTTAATTTTTTCATTTTTGGTGTAGGTTGGAGCTTCAAGAGAATCTTGTGGAGTTTGAAGGATGAAATATTTATTTTATCAAGACTTGGCTTCCATTAAAATTCAAGGGAAGAAAAGGTGTTTAATGTGATTTTAAAATTTTTATATTGGACAATTTCAATGTTTCAAGGGTTGAAGGGGTCCATTGACATATTATAAATTTAAAATTAATTAATTTTCCCTATTCAGATGCCTAGAGAATTTTTACTATGGAAAGTAGCATTTGGCATTCTAGATTTTCAATTTGCATGCCTAGAATGGAGGAAAAAGCTAGTGATATTTGGAAAAAAACAATTAATGAGTTCAATTTTCAATTTAATGTGAATGAGCACGAATTAGTTCATGATTTTATTTATTTTTATGAGGAATTTACAGCAACAAGTCATGGAATATGATGCAACAATTTTGTGTGCCATATTTGGAAGCATTTAATGATGGATTCTAAGAATTAATAAAAGAATTTCAAAAGACAATTGGAGGGAAATGAAAGAGAAGATTTGGGTGACTATTTTGGTACCTTAAAAAGGTTTTAATCTATTAAAAATATCCATTAATGGATTCAAGAAGCAACAATAAATATCAACAATTTTGGAGAAAGAACTTGCAGGTTGCTCCTAAGAGTTGCACAAGAAAAAGTGCAGAAAATCAGCTTGTAAAGAAAAGAGGAATAGGAGAAGAGAAGCAATATTTTGCAGGTGTTTAAGGTAGTCATGAGGGCTCCATAATGAAGATAAAAATCATATTTTAGAATATGAGTGAAGATAATAAAATTTGAAGACATGAGGATAAGCTATAGGAGTTGTAGGTGGAGTTGAGGTGGTAGAAGGTGAATAGTTTGCAGGAGCTCACATAGTTGAGCATAGATTATGTTTGAATGATATTTAATTTTTATATTTGATTCTTGTATGGGTTTTTCTTTCTATATATCACTCCATAGATTATTGAAATTCATATGTAATCAAATTTCTTAAATTGAGCAATTTAATGTTTTCATATGCAAACAATTTGTGGAGTTTAATTTGCAAGTTCTTATTTTTGTTTTAGCAATTATTGTGAGGATTTTAGAGGGGGTTTTGAGAATGTATAAATCCCACTCTACATCAATTTTTCAACTCATGCGACCAAAATTACTATTCCAACATGTTCGAATGGGTACATTTATGCTATACATGGTCCTCTTTCTCACCCAAACACGCTAAATCACTTCAAGCTACGTTGTATTTGCTCAATCCCTTAAGAGCCCAAACTATAGTTGTTGTCACCAAATAGAACTTTCACCCTTTTTGAGTTGCAAAACTTAGCCTACTAGTGAAACATTAGATCCAAATGTTCAATATCCATGAGGTATGGTTCTTCGTACTCTAGAGTTATAAGACATGATGTGGTGACAATTATAAACAATGTTTCCCAATGATTCCTCATGTTATGTTACACATAGAAAATGGAAGGAGGTTTTGTAACTTATTTAAATGATGAATGTGGAAGAAATGTGATAACTACACTAGGTGATGCATCATGAAATAAATATTATATTTTTGTTCATACACATCTAATATCTTTAGAATGTCATTAAAATTGACATGTGTATTGATTTCATTTAATGAGAATTCAAGTGTTGTGATATTAGTAGATGCAAATAAATTGTTGGTTGGATCAACAACTATCATGGGTTTTGATCAATAAAATAAGCTATTTTTACCTTCTCATTGTTGTTCTATTATGCAAATATTGAAGTTGTTTAGCATTGATTAATAAATATTCAAGACAAACCATGAAGGATAGAAATGAACACAATAATATACACATGAATAAGTGAAGCACAAGTAATGGAAGCATTGCAAAGGATAAAAACCAACAAGAATGGAGCTTATTTACACAACACACATTAGATGGAGCTTATTAAGCAATTGAAAGTAATTATTTAAGCATTAGATGTAAACAAAACCCATGCCTACAACATTCAAGCATATAATTTACACAATACACATGATAAAATCATTCAAGAATGGCAATAGTAAAATAAGATTTACATTAATCAAAAAGCCGTAAGGCTATACAATGATATATGTTGATAAAAGTATACAATATATCTAATAAAGTCATATAGGCTTATTTTAAAAGAGCCACATGGACATAAAATGTAACATATATCGATAGTAAAAAACATATGTTCCAAAATTCCATGTAGGCATACAACAAACAACCCTAATACATAGTCATTTCCCTCTAGGGGAAGGAAAAAGATCACGTGCTACCTTCGGTGGTCAGGTGGATGAAGTACCTATTGGTTCTTTTGTCTTTCAAATGCTCTCACTAGACATCCTCTCTTCACTCCTCTAGAGTTGCAATTGATACAATAGGAAGTATAGATGCTAATACATAGAAATTGAATTGTGGAATGACATAAAAAAAATCACTTACCGCATACAAACAGTTATCATGCTCATTTACAACATTGCCACATCCATGATCTGGAGTGATAACCACCTATAGCAACCATCAAGATAGAAATTAAACTACATACAAGTATCATGAAAAATTTCAATAATAGACCATAAAAGATCAAATATAATGTCAAATTGAGTAAGTTGTTGCATACCTCTCTCAAAGGATCAAAACTAGCTATTGCTGCAACACCTCCATGGTCCATCGTACCACCAACATCACCAAGGCTATCTAATGTAAACATCTGTAAATGAAACAAAAAATCTAGTAGTCATATAAACAAGAAGGTAGTCCCTTTGGGAATATGAAGGTAGTATAAAAACACATAGTGGCAATGTTGGGGTAAACCCACAAAAGTGATTTACAATTCGAGTAAGGAAGGAAAAGTTGCAAAAAATGACCCCATGCAAAAAAAAAATGCTTTTTGGGATTCAAATGAACCCTTTGGTTCGAGTGAACCAAAAAAGGGTTCAAATGAACCCTGGTTTGAGTGAACCAATTAAATGCAAGGTCCCATCATTCTTGCCAAAAAACACAAAGAAAATAATTTTTGAAAGGGGGTTTGAATGAACCCTGGTTTGCCCAAACCCCTCTTTTTCCATCTTCTCACCCTTTGGCACCAAAAAAGTCTAGAATTTTGCACTTCAAAGCTCAGGTTGAGAATGAAAATGGAGGATACTTTATAGACCCAACTAGATGATGGTAGTCCTCAAAATGAGCTATCCAATGAATATAATTTTAATATGTTTTAGTTTTATTAAATATAGGTTTATCATTGAAAATCAAGCTCTTTGTTATGCACATATGGAAAAATAGTAGATTATCAAAAGAATATTAAAAAAATGAGTGCACCAGATATTGAAGTCCTTGATCCAACATAAAAATAAAATTGAATTTTGATACAAAAAAAGTTATGTGTTATACGGTCCACCTATGTCTAAATTGTAATTGGTTTGACTTCGAAACTTAATTAAGGAAAAAATATAAATAAAAAAAAATCTAAACAATTGGAAGCACTAGATACTATAGTTACAAATTTAAAATCAAAAGAATTATAATTTTATCCTTCATGAATTTTTTTTTGTGTTATACGGTGAGCGTCACTGAAAAATATTGTTTACTAAAAAAACTAGTTTTTAAAAGAGATGGAAAAAGAAGTACAATATGATTCCAAAATTTTTGAAAAAAAATATTTAGAATCTCCAGAAAAAATTTGACAAATCACTAGTTTGCATCATCTTCAAATTATTCACGGTTTAGCTGCTATAGGTGTCCAAAAGTGAATATTTAGTTAGAAAAAAATATTTTAGTGTCCAGTTTGGCCAAAAATTGTAAACCAGTATTGTGGGATCACCTATTGAAAATGCAAGAAATGGAGATAAATTTAGTTTGAATTTAAATTATTCTTTTCAATTGGTTTATGAGAAACCAAGTGGTAGATTTCTCTCTTAAGCACAATAGTCATTGATACAAGCACACCAATCTCTCATAAAGGCCATTCACTTTGCAAAAGGGCATATTAGTAATCACTAGACATAAATGGGAAAGGACAATAGTCAAGTCTTGAAAAATCCCATAAATTATGATAGTCCTAAGACCATCACACAAGGTCAAAAAGGCATTGCATGATAAATGATAATGAAAACAAAAGAGGATAGTGTTAAAAGGAAACAAGTCCTCACCTTAAAGTCTCATGTAAGACATAACATCTCAGTCATTATGACACCATAACCAAGAGTAGGGTAGGGTTTAAGAAGGGAATTTCTTATGCCAAGTGATAGAGGATAGTAGTTGTAGATCAAGAGGAAGCTAAAAAATAGTCATAAAATACAAGGGAAGATCTGCTAATGGGCAGTGATCAAGAAGAAAGGACATAAATAGGATAGTCATCTCATGGCACTAAAGGGTAGTTCAAAAAAAGAATTGAACTTAAGTCATTTGTAGTGGTAGGTTTTGTTAAAAATGTTAGTGTTCATCATCATAAGATATAATAGTTCTAAAGGATGATAAAGGAAAGAAATTACATAGTAATGGAGCATATAGTGTCAATAATTTGAAGCGAGTAAAAGAAAGTGGAAACTCTTTAAAGTATGCATGAAATTACATGAAGAATAATGTGGTATCTTGATGATTGCAACTACAACAACAAGGACAAAAAGTAATTATTGAAGATGACTAAATCATCTCAAGTTTTATCATCAAGTCATCAACAAATAAAAGAGGATAGTCCAAGAAGTATGAAAAGTTCAGCCCATATGCTAGATCTTTTGGAATCAATATTGGATGATGAAGTAGAAATGCTTGCATTGAAAATGAAGTTATGCAATGGGATATGAAAGAAAAACACATTTAAGGATTCAAATATAATCAATGAGTCATTAATGGACTGGAGATATGAATGATATGAAGCATCACAATCACTCAATGACAACATTTAAGTTAAATGCACTAGATAAAGATATCAAGTTATCTAGATGAGGATAGTACTAAGTGTTTATGGATTTGCTAGTCACCATTTTGCAATGGCTCCATCTATACAATACAAAGCAATTGATTACTATCTTCAATCATTGAGAAGTCTAATGGAAAGTTCTTGGAGGCCCATGCATACAACTTCTATGGAAGATTGATCTGCAAGTGCTCTAACAAGGTGGAGGATCATGGGAATCAATGCAACAATTATTTTAGAGAAAGGGTAGCTAGAATGTATTATGACAGTGTACATGCTTGGGGACTGAAATTAAGTATCAAAAGCACAACATGGATCCATTGAATTTCTTTAATGGTATGCTTTGAATTTTGATTTTTTATTCAAATTTTGCTAGTAGCCAAGGGATAGAATTTTGAAAAGTCCTAACACAATCATTTCATGAAGGATAAAGGACAATTTCAAACCTTCAATAATAGTCCTTTATGCCACAAAAGATAACAACATGTGCATAGAGGGAGGCAATCACAGTCTTCATACCAAAATGAAAGATTGAATTGGGTGACATGACCATTAGTAGTTTATTTCTAGTCGTATATAATACAACCAAATTGATGACTAAACCATTTTTAGTCATTTATTGGTTCTTTTGATTAATCAATTTTGTAGTATATTTAGTCGTTGATTGATGTAATATGGTCACTTATTTAGTTATTGTTTTCACTGATATATTTAGTCATTGATTGCTATAATCTGGTCACTTATTTAGTCATTTTTATTTCACTAATATATTTAACTGGTCACTTATTTAGTTGTTGATTTAGTCATTGATTGTTGTAATTTGGTCACTTATTTAGTCATTTTTTTATTCACTAGTGTATTTACTCATTGATTGTTGTTAACTGGTCACTTATTTAGTCATTTTTATTTACTATTTTCTATGCATTGGTAGTGTATTTAGTTATTAATTTTAATAACCATTTTGATCAATTTAATACTATATTTAGTTATCTTTATTCATTGATTTCACTAGTCATATATCTAGTCATATTTATTCACTATTCAATGATTTCTATCAATTGGTAGTATATTTAGTCAATTTAATTATTAATTGATGTCAATTAGTAGTATATTTAGTCATTTTAATTGACTAATATTTGAGGATTTAAGCATAAAACACAAAAATACACATCAATCATCAATTGCACACAATAAGGCAACCATTGAGAAGGAAAAATTGGTGAACTTTATTAATAAAAAAAGGTGTTCTAGCTACAACTTAGAAATAATAGAATATTACAATTGTTATTTTCAGCCATACGACTGAAAAATATGAGTTACAATATTGCACATAAATGACTACAAGAAAGAAACTTCTAATTTTTTTTGCAATGATAGAAACACATGCTTGAATCCCTTGAATGCAAGCACACACCCCTTTCATCTCTTAAAACTTCTACAACATGAGAAATCTTCCTGGAGCAAGTTGTAACATGTAGAATCCAAGCAGAGTGTTAATTGTGTCCCATATATGAAGCTTTCTCCTTCAATCTAGTCAAAAATAACCCAACTAGAATCTTTCCTCCTTTATATACAATGTGCCATCTGATATGAGTAGTAGGGTGCTGCCATTTTTGCCATGAATGAAGTTGTTCCTCAATATGACCAATAAAATTACTATTAGTCTCAATTCAGAAAGAATAAAAGTGTATTGTATATTGCAAGTTTACAAAATTACTTGTCCAAACAAAGTAGAAAGATAAATCAATTAAAAAGTTGTAGCCTTGTCAACAAACACCTTAAACAAAGTGTTCAACGTAGGCCTGAAATATGCATATTGAACCCTTGATTTTAGAACCTTGTTCAAAATTTAAGAAAGGTGATACACTCAGATTATAGAATGAAGTTGACATATTATAGAATGAAAGCTATCAACACTAACTTTATTGGAACAACATTATCAATTATATAATTTCCTAAAAACCAAGCCCAAGATTTCCATCAGACTTGGACAACAAAAATGTCAACCTTGATTGATGTGTTGTCTTAATAAAGACCTACACCATGAAAGAATCCATTTATACATAAATTCCAAATTAATTTGATGAGAAAAGATCTTTGATATCCAACTAGGAAGCCATAACATACAAAAATTACTAACATGATGTTTCACAACAAGTTTCCCAACTATGAAATCATCTTTACTTAAGAAACTAGATATTGATCCACTTCCATATTGGATCTCACAAGATTCTCCTTCATAAACAACAAATGATATATATTAATTTCTTAGAAAATTCCTTAATATCCCCATGTAAGTAGACTAACTAAGTGATCATGTTGAGGGATTGAAGTAGAGTACCATCTTCTTGGTATGTGCTTAGCTTTGATCATGACTTGTATCTTGAATGAAAATAGCAAGCTAGCTGCACTGTAAAACCATTGTTAATCATTATTACAAAAATAACCAAAATATTCACTTTAATTAAAATAATCCTTCTAGATATTTCATGACAAGATATTTTAGTTAATTTCTAAGAGAGCTAATTTCACTATCCAAACAACCATAATTACCAACCATAATTTCACTAACCATAATTACCAAAGATTTGACACCAAAATGTAGTAAAAAAATTAATTGTTTGACAACAAATGTGTTTTGATAAACCAGATATACCCTTGATATATTGATTTAAATAACAAGAAAAGATCAAACTGGAGACAATAAGATAACATTCATTAATTCACTTCAACAAATAATTGAAACTAGAATTCAGCCACCAATTATAAATTCATTCTATTGATCTTCAAAAAGATTTTAATATAAATTTCAAAATTTTGTCTTGATTGACATGTCAAAAAGTGTCTTTTCAATTACCCACTTTTAACATAAATGAAAATGTCTTAATTATCATTGTTTACATAGGATTACATAAAAGAAGTGAAAGATGAGAAGAGAAGATAAATGATTAGATGTTGAAGTCCATAACACTCGCAAGATACGAAAGTCTGTTAATCATCATAAGGTACCTATGATCATTCAAATCTAGCAAGATCCTCTCTCCATGAGAGTATCTGCAAGGCTTGGTACTTCACTGCAAGGCCTATTCTTTTGGGGGAGCTAGATATGTCCACTCCCATTGGTACACCGTGTAATCATAAGGCCATTTGTACTCCTAGATTTTTTGTGTGTTGGCCAAGTCGCTCTTCCATCTGTTGTTTAATAACCCTTTTCTATCCATGATGAATTTTTAGTATCTAACATCCAGTGCAATTATTCCAACCAAGGTTATATTGAGGCGGTGAATATTTATGTCACCTTCCTTTTGTAAATTAGTGAGGCAATTGAGATTTTTTTTCTAAACTCATCTATCCAATCCTTGGATCCTTTTAGTTGATCATCATCCCTTAGTATCTTAGGCACGAACCACTGATTTAGTGTCTGAAATGAATCCATTCTTGCCTTGATCTTTTGGTCTTCTGTAGATATGTATTGAAATTCATCTATGACCATTCAAACTATTTGCTCAGTAGGATTTAAAGATGTAGGGGCCTCAAAATTCCTTTGTAAACTTTTTCACAAAGTCATTAAGGTGTGATGTACAAGTTTCCATTTCTTGAATAAGGGGTCTAATATAGGTACATGGGCCTTTATTTGATCAACTTCTTGTGACAAGGAGATATAACATTCATATACATTTTCCAATTTTTCCACAAGTAGTTTAACCCTATGCTCCAAGATCTGTTCCACTATAGTGAGGGTTTCTCTCTTTTCTCTTTCCTTTGTTTCTTCATTAGTCTTTTTTAACTTCTCAATTTCTTGTTTCAACACATTTACTTGTTAAACAATGATTGCACCTGTATCATTTTGGATGGCAAGGGGCTAGCATACTATTAATTTTGTGCTTTGGGAAGGACTTGCACCGTTCAATTTCTCTTTCAATTTCACATTTTTTATGAATAACCTATTCATTTCATCATTCAGATTAGTCTATGCTTTCTCATATTCTACCAATCTAAGCTCCATAGCTTTAACCAAATCCCTAGTAAACATTGTTGAGTGCATTGTCATAGTAGCTTCCTCCAATGCTGATGTGTCTTGAAGTGTCTTTACAATGGTAGTCCCTCTCATTTCTTTTACAACATCCAGTAATCTTAGTTTATCTGTTCTTTTTTGCTTTGTCCAAAAGGCTAGGGTTCAAGTCTTGGATTGTAACCTATGCCACTCATTCCCTCATCCAAATTGAATTCAAGAACCAACATGGGATCTTCTTTCCTTCTTACTTGATCTAGTAAGAATATATTTTTTAACTCCATCCTAGGAATAATTAGTATATTGTTTTCTAAGAACAATTTTCTTGCTTCTTGGGGGCTAACAGTAATTTCATTAATCCCAAATTCTTCAAGATTATGGGCAACAATCTTGTTATGATATGAATCCTTAGTGCCCATCTTATTAATTTGGAGTCTCTCCTCAAATTAATTCATTTTCATCTTAAACCAAAAATCATTAAACTTGGGAGTTTGAATAATTTCATCATATTCAATAAATCTAAGGGCAATAATCACCCTTTCATCATCATGCACTTCTTGATCATTATGCCCATGTACATCCACTCTTTCTTCTAGTTTGTGAGCATTAGTTGCAAGATTAGGTGGTGGTTGATCAACTTCATCATCTTTAAAATTCAAAAGTACATCAACTACCTCTTTAGTATCCCCTACTCCAATTATTTCATATGCCACTAAGGGGGACACTTCATATATCTTTTTCCTTTTAGGACTTGGTTTCTTAGGGGATGCTTCTAATTGTATTGTGGAAGTTTTTGGTAGGGACTCTATGATTACAATACCATTTGGTTTTATGGGGAGCTTGGAGGGTTTTGAAGACTGACTCTTAGGTTTCTTTTCTAGTTCAACATATAATCTTTCAAAGTTGTCAATTATTACGTTTATCCTTTTGATAGGATCCTTTTCTTCAACATAGAATCCTTGGAATCTAGTGTCCCTTTTCTTCTTCTCCTCCTCAAGCCTCTTTATGACTTCCCACATCCTCTTTCTCTAAAAAACTTCATCATGTGTAAAGCAATTTCTTATTACATCTTCTTCGTAATCCATTACATGGGTAATCCCAACTTTAGTGAGAATTGTCTAATTTATAAAATTAATATGCCCTTCAAGATCAAAGACCATTTCTCCTCATGACTTCAATGAATACCCCATGTTCAAATAGTTTTGTAGTTCTTCAAGAGTGTTAGACCCTACGGATAGCTGCTCGCATTCAGTTAGGTCAGGTAGGAATGTCCCTTTTTTACTTTCTTTTCTTTTCATAACATCCTACTCCATTAGTAAAATTTTCCATATAAATTCTAAAAATTCAATTCAAATAGAAACAAATTTAGGTAAAACATGTGGGGCTTGAGGATATCTATAGACCCTTATTACTGTTTGGTTTGTTAAGAAGAACCAGTCACCAAAATTGTGAGTGTGTCCCTACTTTGACTTCAATGCTAAAGGTCTTAATAATTGCATGATTTTATTAGGCATCTTGGTGGAATATGACCAAGAGTGGCCATGACCTTTACTATGAAATCATCATGAAATATTACATAATGACTATTTTTACATCTACTATCCCAGATGTAACACCAATTTTGTACAAGCAACCTATTCCCTTCATCATCAACCATTCCCAAACAAATTATTTTAGTCCATCTGTTTCTATTTTGGTACAATATTAAATGACACAACAAAGAGTATTTCCTGAAAGTGATGGGAGCTAATTTCTCTCTTACTTGCAAAAGTCCCTCATGTAGCCCTTTCTCAATTTTAGCAACAAAGTCATACTCAATGTTGACTTTAGGATTTTGTATCTTCATTGCCATCATCATGAGATAGGTTGGCATCCTCTCTTCAACACTATTCCAAGAACTTATCACAAAGAAAAATAAGTTTTTTTGAAATATACTTGGAAGTCTTCTATGGAAAATGGCTCAATTTGGGAGGGGGAGATAGGTATCCTCCTAGTGTTTACACCCCTTTTCATGTGTAAAGGAAGTTCATCACTATTGTAGGTTTTTCTCAATCTCCTATAATCCTCCTCACTTCTGTCCAAGTCGATCTTAGTGATAGATTGCTTGTTTAACATAAAAAACTCTATAATTTCTTCTTTAGTCATAACCACTAATAGTGAACCATTTGGCATTACTATAGTCATAGTAGCCAGTTGATAATATTGTGCCAATACTTTAATAAACTCAATATCTACAAAGACATTTGGGACTATCAATTTGGATAGATCTACAGTTTGAGGATTTGAAACTAGAATGTTGTCATCCATTTTTTCATAGAAGTCCTAAAACAAACCCCACCTTGAGATAGGGATAATTGTCTCTCTACATCCATGGGGTGCATCTTTAAACATCTTTTTTAATCCTTTTTTATAGAATTAGGTAACACATCTAAAATGGATTGTTGTAGGGACCTCTTCTTTGATTTAGAAACTATGGGCTCTTCCTTTTTACTCACAAGTTGACTTATTTTTGGTTTTATGATGAATAATTTACTCCTAATTGATTTATTTAAGTGTATACTTGTAGAAGAAAATTTAGTTCTTATACACTTGCTACAGAGGGATTCTATGAACTTACCTGGTGAAAAAATAGTTGTAGAATCTTCCTGCTTGAACTCCATTTCCTCTAGTACACTGACCTATGTGAATGATTGCAAAAATGTCATCGAGTCCTGAGTAATATTTTTTTATAAGATAAATCACCTCAAAATTAATGTCAATTCATGCAAAATATTTCAAAATCTACCCATATTTCGAGTTTGAATACATGCCTTTGATCTTAGGAAATCAAACAGTGTGATCAATAAATGATTTGAAAACTTGTACTGTAGTACCGCTCTATCATTTCAAGAATACTACAGGGTAGTGTTATTATTACCACCACCCTGTGCACACCCCTTTGGACATCCATGGGACAATGGGTTAATTCTAGCGATTGAGTGACTATTCACCGCCATACCATTTTTTCATATCAAAACCACTGCAGGGTAGTAGTAAGGTAGGGTTAGTAGTACCACCACCCCATGCACACCCCTTTGGACTCCCATGAGATAGTGGGTTAATTCTAGCATTTGAGTGATTGTTCACTACCATCCAACAATGTCATTGTTTACCCTTGTGGGGATGCGGTTTACTCTAGTTGTTAACATGTTCTCACCGCCACCCCGTGGTATTCATATTTGGTTGCCATCATATTGTGGTAAGAATTTGTACATTTACCTATATGTCTTTCCATCTTGTGCATACCTCTATTGACTATTGCGGTAGTGTGGTATTAGATTTTATTATGAATGTTGTATTTTAGATATCATTTTATTAAAAAGATTGAACAATTTTCTAATTTTGCAGTCTCTTAGTTTTAATTTTCAGTGTTAGTCAAACCTAGGAGATCATTTCTTTGTTTGTAATGAGGAGGCTTAGTTCACCTAATGTTAAGATATCTATATGTATTATTAAATCACAAATGTTCATTATGTGTTTTCATTTAGAAAACATATAGGACATACAAGAAATTATATTCTAACTAAACAAAATTAATTTCAAAATTTTAACCAAAGTAAGAAAACCAAGAAGAATGATTTAACCTAACTTTAAATGCACTTTCCCATGGTATTGGAGGGCATGCATGCTAGCACCACCAGCCACATGAAATTTTTTTACCAGGAACACTGTAGTTTATAGGGGGATGGATACCTGATTGATTCTTGTAGTCTAAAAAAAGACTTTAAATGCACTTCAAATTAGCAATGAACATCTCAAGTTTTGTATACAATGTACTAGTAGAATAATGATGATTACATTCATAAACAGATTAGTAAAACAAAAGTGAATAAGCATACCTATACTCAGATATTTATTATATTCAATAATAAATTACACTTACATATAACCAAAGTTTAGGTGACAAGCTAACCTCTTAAGGTGATAAAACATCATCATAATCATTTTCATTTCCAGCAAGATCAAAATCTTGATTATTCATGTATGCATCTACTTGATTTTATTCCTCATCCTCATCTATGACATGTAATGCATTCTCTTTCCCAATCTCTTCATTGGTAATCAAAATTTCTTCTTCAAACACTTCATCATCGTCTTCATCCACTTCTTTGAATGTTTCTTGTAAATTAACATATTGCCCAACAAACATTATATCAACAACTTTGTGAATTTTTGTTTTGAACAAGATTCTATTTGAATGACATATGACCATCATGGGCTTCTTACATTATCAATTAGAAATGATTGGTTCATTTGAAGAGGGGAAACATACAACTCATCCATCTCTGATAAAAAATTTCTTGTATTTATGTGTAAAAAAATCCATACTCATCAAATTGTAATGCAGATGGATGGATCCACTTAAATTTTAATAATATAGGACTATTTTCACCATAGTCCACTAGAAAAATTTGTTGGATGAATCCAACATAAAATTTCTTCTCAGTTTCATGAAGAAATTCAACACTAACAACACAATCAAAATTTATCTTTCCTATGTATTTTTCTCCCACTCTTAAATGACTACCATAGGCCCAAATTCCACTAAAATGTGTAGCCCATAAATGTGGAGATTGTGAAATATCACTTTCCCCCATTGCTATATCTTGACCTTCTTCTTTTGTATCACTGACTACATTAGCAATCCATTCTTCAAATTTTAGAAAAGAATCGCCTCCAATCAAATTAGCATGATGTCTGCACCTTTGAGGTCAATGTTGCATCCAATCTTGATTGTCTTCTTTATATTTTCTACACAGAATATTAATGCACAAATACTAAGATTGATAATATAAATGTGTAAATGCAATTGAGTAAATAAATTATTGTGTACATTTTTTTTACCTGCTCCACTTATCGAACGGAGATGTTTTGTCAAAAATATAGGCATGTATCACACTTCTTTCTTGATGTGATAGCTTGAAGTGCAATCCATTGCCTTCTAATACTTCACCTGCAATAGTCTCTTCTTCATCATTGTCTCATACATGTCGATTGCCATTTTAAAAATCCTTCATATATTCTATGCAAAATCCCATGGCCTCTTGTAATGAATACCCCTCAAACATGTTGCCTTTCAATTTTTCCCTAGTAGAATTTTTTTTTTTCAAAACCTTCATATATCGTTCTATAGGATACATCCATCTTGTTCTTACCGATCCATAATGTTTTAGTTCATATTTTAAATGTATCAAAAGATGCATAAAAATGTTAAATATTTTTGGTGGAAATTCCTGTTCCAATAGACAAAGGACTTCAACAACTTCCTACCTCAAACTATCAAATTTCAAAGGATCTAATACATGTAAACTCATTCTCTTTAATATTAGGCCCAATCTTATAACTATCAATCTTGGCCCCTTTTCCAAACTTAATATATTTGCCACAATAGGTAAAATATTCTCCATTATGACATGATAGTCATGGGTGTTGAGGCCTCTTAAGCCATTATGTCATTTTGGCTTCTAATATTACTACTTACATATTGAGTGGGAAAGCGAGTTTGAGACATCAATTGTAAGAATTTTGCACGTTGTTCCTTTGTCTAGACATAAGGAGCACTAGGTTTTCTATATTTTTCATCATCATATTTTTCAACCCAAATATTTTGATGAATATTTAGTTGTCGAAAGTATTCATGTGATGAAATAGTATCACAATCACCAAAAAGAGTTTCTTTAATAGCAGAGGCTATATTTTTCTCAGTATGTATAAAGTCAACAATATGCCTAATGGCTATATCCTCAAAGTATAACAACTTATAGAATATGCACAACCTTTTTACGTTGCTTTAATTACATGGATCATATCTACAACCAACAATCCCATCATTTTCAATAAATGACATTCTTTTTTGTCCATTCCCAACAATGTAATCACCTATTATTAGCAATGGTGCTTCATGATTCTCTTTTTGACCATTGAACCATGTTTTTTGGTGATGATATGGATGATACATTTGAAGGTAAGCATGATTTACACAATAAATACACTTATGCAAACTTCTTGAGTGCCTCACAAAATCCTTAAAGTTGCAAGAAGGACATCCATGGTATCCATGGACACTGAGAATAGACAATGTGCCATATGTAGGAAGATCATGAATTGTAAACAATCAGGAAGCTCTTAAAGTGAATTTTATTGAATGAAAATCCCTTAAAGATTGAATTGTTTCAATTCCTTTCAAAAATTCCATTAGATCATCATATAATGGCTCTAGATAAGCATCAATTGTATCTGAAGTCACACTTTTCTTTGCTGATATAATCAATAATAGCATTATAAAAAATGGTTTAGTTGTTAACCATGGAGAAAAGTTGTAATTTATTAAAAAAATAAGCCAAGTTGACCATTTAGTACTTTGATTTGAGAAGGGGTTCACCCCATCTAGAGCAAAAACCAACCTTATATTACAAGGATCTTGAGAAAAATTAGGCCATCTATTATCAAATTCCATCCACATCTTAGAATCAACCACATCTCATTGTTTTCCATTAGTGCTCTTATTTTGGGCATGCCATTGCATAAGTTCAACAATGTATTTGCACTTATACATTCAGAGAAATCGTGGGATTACTAAAAAGTGGTGAAGAACCTTTCTAGAAACCATAGCTGATTTCAACCCTTCTCTATACCTTGCTTCATGAAATTTTGGACATTCACTCTCACTTGCAAGATTCTTGTGAAATAATACAGAACCATTCACACATGTGTGGATGTTTTCATACCCTAATCCTAGCTTAGTAAATAATAAGGAATTTCTTAAAGTGAATTTGATTGAATGAACATCCCTTAAAGATTTAATTGCTTCAATTCCTTTCCACAATTCCATTAGCTCATCATATAATGGCTCTGGATAAGCATCAATTGTATCTGAATTCACACTTTTCTTCCCTAGTATAATCAATGATAACATTAAGAAAAATGGTTCAGTTGCTAACCATGGATGCAAGTTATAATTTATTAAACACAAGCCAAGTTGACCATTTAGTACTTTCATCTAAGAATGGGTTCACCCCATCTAGAGCCAAACCCAACCTTATATTATGAGGAACTAGAGAAAAATATCCCATTTGTTATCAAATTCCATCCACGTCTTAGAATTAGGCACATGTCATTGTTTTCCATGCTCTTATTTTGGGCATGCCATTACATAAGTTCAACAATGTCTCTACACCTATCCATTTAGAGTAATCATGGGATTAATAAGTGGTGAAGAACCTTTCTAGGAACCATAGCTAATTTCAACCCTTCTCTATACCTCACTTCATGACATTTTAGACATTCACTCTCACTTGCAAGATTCTTGCGAAACAATACATAACCATTCACACATGTGTGGATGTTTTCATACCCTAAGCCTAGCTTAGTGATTTCCTTTCTACATTGACTTTGTTTTGTTGGAAATGTGGAGTTAGGTGGTAACAACAAACTTAATAATGCCAATAACTGATCTACACTCTCATTTTTCCAACTAAACACCACTTGCAAATTAAGAATTTGAATGATTGTTGTCAAATGACTTAACTTGCAATTAGTATACATAGGATTTGAAGCATCCTCCATCAACTTGTCCCAATGATCATTTAGACCCTCATTCAACATTCTATCAACTTCAAACCCTTCATCTAACATTGTTGCCTCTTCATCTATGTTTGGTGCCACTTCATCTATGTTTGTTTCCTCTTCATCTCTCACACTCTGCCATTCTATCATATCTTCATAATAATTGAAATTCCAAGGGCTTATACTTCTATGCCCATATCTTATCATAGGTCAATAAATCTCACTTCTTATTTTCATCTTTCCACCAAGATAGTAATTAAATGGACATGGATATTTATCCATGTTCCTCTCATTGGCTATTCTCTCATCAAATGCATGGTATTGAGCACTAGTCAACCTTCGATGTTGATCCATTTGTAATGTTCTACACATAGCAACAAAAAATTATAGACTAAGAGACAAAAAATATTTTTTTAAATTGAAAGGAATTTCCATAGCAATAGAGTTATATAAAGAAAACAAAATAGAGATTTTAAATAATGAAATGTAAAAAAAATATTTTTATAGTTTATATTCAAATTCTTGATTACATTGCATTGCACATCTTTCAAACTCAAAGTACTACTTCACAATGCATAACTAATAACTAGATGCTAATAGATGACAAGTTTTCAATTACAATATAGTTTTTATAAAGTCAGCCTAAGCAGTTATACAATTAATCCACATTGCGTAAATAATAAGTAGGAGCAGTTGCCAATTGCATTTACTTGTCATGGCATTCCATGAGAGCACATTTCTTTGAGGCATTTTTCCAAAAAGTTCATTTCCTTGTCTATGCTACCACATTTTTCATACATATTGTCTACTAAAGCATTTTATCAAATAGTTCACTACCTTGTTTCTATGGAAAAAATCCTACAACAAGTGCTTTCGAACAAGCTATGGATGCTTGGAAAAAATCTATCAAAGCATAATAGTAAGCAATAACATAGAAAGGGCAATGAACTAGTTGAAAAAATGCCTCAAAGAAATGTGGTCTCATAGTGATGGAATGCCATGAAAATCCATAACAATTGACTTGTCATGGCATTCCATCAACATGAGACCACATTTCTTTGAGGAATTTTTTCCAAAGTTCATTGCCTTGTCTATGCTACAACATTTTTAATACATGTCTACCGAAGCATTTGATCAAATAGTTCACTGCCTTGCTGCTATGGCTAAAAGCCTAAAATAGGTGATTTCAAAATAGCTATGGATGCTTGGAAAAAATCTATCAAAGCATAATAGTAAGCCACGAGCTATGGTCTCATGGTTTTGTTTTGGAATAAAAATCAACATGATTTTATTTGCAATTTTTTGAAAGTTTTAAACTCATTTTTTTTGGAAATTTTTCTATTTGAAATGGAAAAAAATCTCTGTGTTTAATTTTGTGTAGTTTTTAATTGTAGGATTATCATAGTTAGTGAAAAAGGTAGTGTTCATGAAGGAATGGAAAAGATGCGTAGAGCCTTTGAATTATACCCATACTATGCAATGGAATTGAATCATTTAGAAAACCATTTTTTCTTTATAGGGAAACATTTTCTTGTGGAATAGTTGAGTGAGACAAATCTTGTTTCAATTGAACACCCTCTCATGAAATCTCATTCATCTTATAATCTTGCATGATTTTATCATAGTAAAGGTGATTATGACACACCTGGCCACTACTACATGGCATCAATCAAGGAAATCTAGAGGCCATAGGATTTTGTGGATAGGTTCAATTGAAGTTGGGAGATCTTAAGATTTCTTTCTCAAATTTTTAAAAGGTTTTGGAGGTCCACCTTAAGAATTGTGAGAGCTTAAAAGTTTTAGGCCATATATATGCCCAACAAGGGTTTGCAGAGAAGGATTTGGAAATTTTAAGAAAGGAAACTAACATAGATCCACATGATGCCCATGCATTTATCAAGATGGGTGAGTTATTAATATTGTCAGACCCCGGTGTAGCCTTAGATTCTCTTAAGATGCCAAAGTCTCTTCTGGAGAAGAGCAAAGAAGAAGTACCCATTCAATTATTAAACAATATCAGGGTTATTCATTTTGAGCATGATGAACTAGAGTTGGCTCAACAAAATTTTATGGAGGCATTAGGAAATGATGTTTTTCCTCTACATAATTTTGTGTGGTCAATCTTGTGCATTTTTTACTGGTAGGTTTTCAAAATTAGTGAAAATGGTAGTGTTCATGAAGGAATGGAAAAGATGCATAGAGCCTTTGAGTTATACTCATACTATGTAATGTCATTGAATCATTTAGCAAACCATTTTTTCTTCAATGTAGGGAAGAATTTTCTTATGGAACAATTGATTGAGATAACTCTTGTTTCAACTAACCAACCTCTCATGAAATCTCATTCATATTATAATCTACATGATCTTATCATAGTAATGGTGATTATGACACAACAAGCCACTACTACATGGAATTAGTCAAGGAAAGCTAGAGGTCACAAGATTTTGTGGACAAGTTCAATTGAAGCTGGGAGATCTTAAGAGTTCTCTCTCAAATTTTGAAAAGGTTTTGGATGTCCACCCTAAGAATTGTTAGAACTTAAAATTTTTAGGCCATATATATGCTTAGCAAGGGTAGGCAGAGAATACTTTGTAAATTTTAAGAAAGGAAACTCGCAAAGATCCACATGATGCCCATGCATTTATCAAGATGGGTGAGTTATTAATATTGTTAGACCCTAGTGCAACCTTAGATTCTCTTAAGACACCAAAGTATCTTCTGAAGAAGAGTAGAGAAGAAGTATCCATTCAATTGTTAAACAACATTGGGGTTATTAATTTTGAGTGTGATGAACTAGAGTTGGCTCAACAAAAAAAATGGAGGCATTAGGAAATGATGTTCTACCTCTACATAAATTTATGTGGCCAGTCTTGTGCATTTTTTACTTTTAGGATTCTCACAGTTAGTGAGAAAGGTAGCATTTATGAAGGAATGGAAAAGATGCGTAGAGCCTTTGAAATATACCCATATTGTGTAATGGCATTTAATCATTTAGCAAACTATTTTTTCTTCACTGTAGGGCAACATTTTCTTGTGGAATAGTTGATTAAGACAACTCTTGTTTCAACTAACCACCCTCTCATGAAATCTCATTCATATTATAATCTTACACGATCTTATCATAGTAAAGGTGATTATGACACGACTAGCCCCTAATACATGACATCAATCAATGAAAGATAGAGGCCACAAGATTTTGTGGATAGGTTCAATTGAAGTTGGGAGATCTTAAGAGTTCTCTCTCAAATTTTGAAAAGGTTATGGAGGTCCACCCTGAGAATTGTTAGAGCTTAAAAGTTGTAGGCCATATATATGCTCATCAAGGGAAGGCAGAGAAGGCTTTGGAAGTTTTAAGAAAGGTAACTCACATAGATTTACATGATTCCCATGCATTTATCAAGATGGGTGAGTTATTAATATCGTCAGACCCTAGTGCAACATTAGATTATCTTAAGATGTCAAAGTATCTTTTGAAGAAGAGTATAGAAGAAGTACCCATTCAATTGTTAAATAACATTGGGGTTTTCATTTTGAGTGTGATGAACTAGAGTTGTCTCAACAAATGTTTATGGAGGCATTAGGAATTGATGTTCTACCTCTACATAAATTTCTATGGTCATTCTTGTGCATGTTTTACTTGTAGGATTATCATAGTTAGTGAAAAAGGTAGTGTTCATGAAGGAATGGAAAAGATGTGTAGAACCTTTGAATTAGACCTGTACTTTTTAATGGCATTGAATCATTTAGCAAACCATTTTTTCTTCACTGTAGGGCAATATTTTCTTGTGGAACAATTGACTTAGAAAAATCTTGTTTCAACTAACCACCCTCTCATGAAATATCATTCATATTATAATCTTGCACAATCTTATCATAATAAAGGTGATTATGACACCACTGGCCACTACTACATGGAATTGCTCAAGGAAATACAAAAGCCATACAATTTTGTGGACAAGGTCAATTGAAGCTGGGAGATCTTAAGAGTTCTCTCTCAAATTTTGAAAAGGTTATGGAGTTCCACCTTGAGAATTGTGAGAGCTTAAAAGTTGTAGGCATATATATGCTTAGCAAGTGAAGGAAGAGAAGCCTTTGGAAATTTTAAGAAAGGAAACTCACATAGATTCACATGATGCCCATGCATTTAATAAGATGGGTGAGTTATTAATATCATCAAACCCTGACACAACCTTAGATTCTCTTAAGATTCCAAAGGCTCTTCTAAAGAAGAGAAAAGAAGTACCCATGCAATTCTTAAACAACATTGGGGTTCTTCATTTTGAGCGTGATGAACTAGATTTGACTAAAAAAAAATTTATGGAGGCATTAGGAAATGATGTTTTGTCTCTACATAAATTTCTATGGTTAGTCTTGTACATTTTTTACTTGTAGGATTCTCTCAGTTAGTGAAAAAGGTAGTCTTCATGAAGGAATAGAAAATATGCATAGAGCCTTTGAATTATACTCGTACTATGCAATGAAATTGAGTAATTTAGTAAACAATTTTTTCTTCATTGTAGGGCAGCATTTTCTTGTGGAATAGTTGACTGAGATAGCTCTTGTTTCAACTAACCACCCTCTCACGAAATCTCATTCATGTATTAGAATATTGGATGATATTATCATAGTAAAGGTGATTATGACATCAATGTCCACTACTACATGGAATCAATCAAGGAAAGCCAGAGGCCATAGGATTTTGTGGACAAGTTCAATTAAAGTTGGGAGATCTTAAGAGTTCTCTCTCAAAATTTGAAAAGGTTCTGGAGGTCCACCTTGAGAATTGTGAGAGCTTAAAAGTTGTAGGCCATATATATGCTCAACAAGGGTAGGCAGAGAAAGCTTTGGAAATTTTAAGAAAGGAAACTTGCATAGATCCACATGATGCCCATACATTTATTAAGATGGACGAGTCATTAATATTGTTAGACCCCAGTGCAACCTTATATTTTGTTACGATGCCAAAGTCTCTTATGAAGAAGAGAAGAGAAGAAGTACACATTAAATTATTAAACAAAATTGGGGCTCTTAATTTTGAGTGTGATGAACTAGAGTTGGCTAGCAAAATTTTATGGAGGCATTAAGAAATGACATTTGGGTTGAATTCATAAATAAAATCCCCAGTGCTAATTCTACAATTTTTCTTTTACTCTTTAAGGATATGGAATTCTTCCGTCAACTAGAAGAAGGTGGTGTTTCACTTGAGTTACCATGGGATAAAGTCACAACATTATTTAATCTTGCTAGGTTGTTTACACATCCACATGATACTGAAAAAGAAAAATATTTTATACAAGCTAATTTTGTTCAAGTTTCTTGATTATGTGGATGCATATCTATGTCTTGTAGCAATGGCTCAGGCTCATAATGAGATCCAACTAAGGCTAGAATTGATTGGGGATGCACTTAAGGTGGATACAAACTCATCAAATTCTTAATCTATGCTTGGAAAAATGGAATTGAAAATAGATGATTGGCTTAAAGAAAAATAATCAATTAAAGTTTCACAAAGTGAATCGGATCCAAAGAATTCTTATGTTGAAACTTCACTTGGAAATTGGAATTATTTTGTAGCTTTTCGTAATGAGAGGAGGGATCCAAAGGTGGAGGCACAAAATATTGAGAAGGCTAGAGAACTGTAATGTAAAGTGTTGGCACAAAGACCAGGAAATGTTTATGGTACAAATGTGGTAGCCATTGTGCTAGCTGAAAGGGATCAATTTGATATTGCAAAGGAAGTTTTTACACAGGTACAAGAAGTTGCAACATGAAACATCTTTGCTGAGATGCTTGATGTGTGGGTGAATCTAGCACATGCTTACTTTGTATAAGGACAATTTGTGCTTGTAGTGAAAATGTATCAAAATTGTTTGAGGAAATTCTATTTTGGAACTTAAACCTAAATTTTATTATATTTAGCTCAAACACATTAAGAAGTAGAACAATGGAAAGATTGTAAAAGAACATTATTAAGAGAATTAGATTGTAACTATTCTATAGATACTATGTTTAATGTAATGAGGGTTTCAAATTACCTCTAAATTCATTGTAAAGGGTGTCCCCAAATCCGACTTCACTATAGAGGGCCTCATTGACTTCGAATTCGTTGCAGAAAACTTTGAATTCCTTTCCCTTTCCACCTTTTCAAAAGTCTCTAGGTCCTCTCCAAATCCTTATCACCCATGCAAGTAGCTGATTGATCAAAACACCTCAATGCTAGGCTAACCTACAACTAATGAATGAACCAAGGAATATTTCTACAATGAATGTGAATAAACAAAAGAAGCACCAATATGTCGACATGTGAAATACATCACACCAATAATTGGAAATAATGTGTTTTTAAATTTTTTTCTAATTTGTATTTGGTGACTAACTATTTACTCATTTTTATTTCTTTGAATAAATAATTTTTTATTCAATGACAAAATTAGTCATTTATATACTCATTTATAGCTAAGTTGCAAAAAAATAGTAGAATTTAGTCATTTTTAGTTGTTGTGCCTAAAATTTTTATTCACCTAGTCATATATTTGCCAAATTCTACTAGTGATATAATTGTCATAAGAGTAAAAAATGAAGATGAAAAGATCAACAATATGACTGTCATAAAAGAGCAGAAAATAAAAAATGTAAATGTGTAGCAAATTCATATATAAAAATACAAAAAATCATGCATCATTAATACAACAACTTCATAGACAAAAGGGAAGAAAAATCACAATCATGATAGAGATAGTTATGCACTAATAGAAAATCCACCATATCACTAAAGAGAAGCAAGTTCATTATAGAGAGGAAAAATAGTTACAATACCCCAAAATCAAGAGGACAACCCTTAATCCACCATGAAGGGACAAAGTTCATGTTTCAAAAGGAGTAATTTTTGAAGAAACTGTGAGAAATGTCAAGTGCCAATAGGAGATACAAGGGATGCAAACCAAAAGAAAAAATATTCACGAGTCACCCTACAATTGAAATTCATAGTGCACCATAAAAGGCACATTGAAGGTTTTAGATCGTGATTTGAGACAACATTCTTCACCTAGGATAAAGGGAAAAATATTTTTCAGTCAAGTCACTATTGTCATTTCATGCCCCACCTTTGATGAACCATCACCAATATCCAATTTGAGTGATCTTACATGGGTCATCTTGCATGTGTTTCCCTTGAATTGTTCGTAAAATTGGCTAAGTCCTAGATTTTTGGGTTTTTGGACTGTCTCTTACCCCCTTACCAATGCCTTCTCCATTGCTTCCTTCTTTCCCCCTTTTCTTCTAAGTGTTTTGGGTATTGGACTTCGACCTTACCCATTACCCTTTGTTGATATCTCTCTTCATGTTTTAATCTTCTTCTATCAACTTTTGAGGGTCAGCCTTTGGCCTTCCCCTTTACTTTCTTCTTTCCTTCATTGATCATCACTCGATGTCTTGACACCTGGTCCCCGAAGGTTCGATATTATCACTTGGTCTCATCTTCTTTGAGCCGTCCTTTCTCTTTTTAGCTTTAGACCTTTGATTCCCCATCTTCCCTCTTCCATTTTCTCTTCCCTTACGCTCTTCTTCTTTGGCCTTCCGCTATACCACAAGTTCCTTCATTCTTCCTCATTGGATAACATGATTCTTACTTCATTACTACTCTTCTTGACCTTCTTCATCATAGTATGACAGGTCGTTCCTCACAATACCACATAGTTCCTCTTTCCTTGCCATGGTATTTCTATTTATGGTGTAATGGATCTCTTTCATGTGACTAATGACCATGTTTTAAAATTTCATTAGGGATCTGATCTCAACTATCCATGCTCGATCCATCAGCCAATATTGAAGCTTCAATGGTTAAGATGTGTTTTGACAAATGAATCTTGACCGTTCCTTGCTAGACCATGGGGGGCCTATTGTTAGATCTAGGGTTATGGAGGGATAGTGGATAGGGAGCTACATGGCACCATCACCACCATTTGCTAAACTATTGAAGACATAGGAATATTTGGTGAAATATTCCTTGGAAAATATTGAAGGGTTAAACAACATGCTACTAAAAGGATATATGAGCACATGAAAAATTGTTCATCGAGATGTTCTAATCTTAGCTGTTTATTGCTAAAGGAGGGTACATGTTATGGTTGTCAACCTATTGATTAAAAGGGATGCATGTTGGTGGTCATCAAGTTGATCTAGGCCATTGCTTGCTAGCCCATGACTGTAGATATGAAATATGTAAATATTAAAGGGCTAGCAGGTAGATGACATGTGTCTCGGTGTGGCCTAATTTTTGGTTGCTAGTGTGTGAGATGATGATCAATGACTATGTTTTAAAATTTTCTCCATGTTCGATTTGAACCCTTCATCTCTAATATGATGGTCCACATTCAAACTTCAATGGCTAATTGATCTTGTTCATGAAAAAATTGTAGAAGTTATTGATCAGTGGTATTCTTAGCTACCATATCAAATCTAATCAACTTGGTTTGATTTTTTATGCCCTTTCAACATTTCTTTTCATTTTTGGATGTCATCATTACTCCTTGATGTGTTGTAGATGCCTTATTCTCTTGTCAAGGTATGTTGGTTTATATTTTGTTATAGAATTCATGGGTACCGATCCCTACATTCATGAGAGCCATCATTTTGGGGCTTGCTCCAAATGTGAGAGCCTTTATGGCTTGGTGGTTGCTCTATTATGGGTGCAATTTAGATCCTTTCTAGACCTAATCAACGTCCATCTTTTTGTAACCATAGTTGACTTAGGGATAGATATTTGAATTCAGATCTAAGTTATGCTTGATCTATAAAGGAAAGAGATGTATTCATTTCAATGGTTCTTCCTCTACCTCCTTTGGGGTTTTTCCATGGAAGACATGTATTTTACACTCTACCATTGTAAAGATTGGATTTTTTCCTCTACATCAATGACATTGATCAAGCTTTCTTCTTCTCATCTCCTTTATGTTTGAGTAATTTATTACCTTCATATTTGAGTTTCTATTGTATTTTTAATGCATTTAGAGTTAAATTGTTTGCAACTCCTATATTGAGAAACTCTCTTTCCTTCTAGCGCCTTGTAAAACCTCGACCTTCTTGTATGCCTCTAAGAATCAACCAAACAGGGAGTTGTGAAAGACCCCTTGCCCCTCTTCAATGATGTATTGAACAGTCTAAGCTAGGAAGAAACAAATTTCCATCTTGGTGTATCACCTTTGTTTCCATTTCATGTTCTCCTTCTCCCCTTTTCCTTGTGAGTTGTTAGTGGTAGGTTTTCATGTGTTGGGTTGGAGCAGCACATTGCACTAGTATTGAAAAAGGAAGATGACCTTCTCTAGAGACTTGAATTCATGTTGCAAGATCCCACACCTTGAGGTCATTTCCATTATGCTATTAGAACAATGAACTATTGTTCAGTGGGGTGCAGTTTTATGTGACAACAATTTTTGGCATGTCTAGTGGGACTATTCTTCATTAAAGAATGTGGTGTTTTCTTCAATGCATCTTTCCTTTTGAGGCATATCTTCAAATTCCATGGTGACTTTGTTCCAAATTAGTTGGCTCAAGCAACCTAGTTACATTTCATGCCATTGAAGAAGTGCTTCCTTCTTCAACATTTCAACCTTTGGAGGCAGTTCTACAAGCACCTGGTGACTCTATAAGATACATCTTTGGGTGACTCTTTGATATGTACCCAAAATATCTAGTTGGGTAGTCCTTTACCTTTATTTTTTAATTTTAAAAGTGTTTCCTATGTATAAAAATATCAAATTTTAATGGAAACCACATGTACACTCCACCATTTCATGATAATGTTAGTGTTGCACCTCCCAATCATCCATATCAAGCTGGTTATACCTCCCATTTCATTCCATAGAACCCTGCTATTGTGGGTTATCTATTGTCAATAGATTTGCACCCTACTGAATGCAATATTTAGCAACCTATTGAAACATGGAAACCTTCTTCAGATGTGGGTGATTTGAATGAAGAAGGAATCTCCAGAGTGAGTTGGTTCTCTGAATGATAAATTCTATTCTAAGACCTCAAAGGAAAAGGGATAGAAAGATGGAATGAAAAAAAACTTGAATCTAACTAATGATTAACTTATTACTTCTAATAGAAATTAGATCTTACCACTCAACAATTTCTCTATTACAATAGTTCCTAGAATCTCACCAATACATGATTTCATCAATAATTCATATGAAGATTTAGAGACATCGAATACATCATATAACTTGAAAAAATGAAATCTTGTGCAGAAAAATCATAAAAGTAGGACATTAAGGCTTCAAATTTGAAAAACCAAATCATCAAACTGCTGTTACCAGTCTTGAGACAGGAAAATGGAAAGAAGAACTCTGCTCTATTACTGAAACGTAAAAAGTGTCTATCTAAAAATTGAGTACAAAAGTTCACAAACTCTAGATGTGTATGAGAAAGAACTAAAATCTGAACTAAGAAGGAGAGCTTAAAAGACTAAGTCTTTTCAAAGACATAACTCTCAAGAAACCCTAATCCGAGCTTAGAAAAAATTTCAAGGAAAAAGGCTTCAAACTGTCTCAAAAACTGCATAAAAGCAGAAAAAAACATATTGCTTTTATGATCAAACTGTTGAGCCTCTAAAAATAGGCTCAATCTACTTTAAAAGCTGAAAAAACACCTTATCTCTCCAAGATAAGACTCAAATCCAACCAAGAGAAGAAGTCAACATGAATCTGCTAAAAATAGTAAGAAATCATAAAACAATTTATAAAAGATTGCTTTATGATTATGCTTTACAAGATTGCAAATTTTACAATTTGCCTATTTTTTGCAATTAAAGATTAAAAAATCCTTTGTAAAATGAAAACCTCTTATTTCTCCATTACAATGCTTTGATTTTCATAAAAAATCATAAAAATATCAATGCATATCATTATCCTCCATCAATCTCCAATTGATTTCTCTAAAATCAAGAAAAATCAGAAACCCTGAATAGATAATTGACCCAAAAAAAAAAATCCTAGTTCATAAGGCATTCACCATTACACCCTTATTGTTTTCTCACAAAACAATAAAACAAGGTTCAAATCTCCACATTTCCCTAAGGCACAAAATAAGTCTTAAGGACTTAATATGCCGACCTAGTATATGAACTTTCAACCTCCCAACATATATAAAACTTAAGACTTTGATTAAATTATAATGCAAAGATTATCCCATGTTCTATTGACCAAATATTCTAGATTATCATGATGTTTCTCAAATTAGGGAATGAGAAAAGAAGGTCAAACCCTAAAATAATTTCATTTGCACTCCATCATTTGGAAAAAAATGAGCTCTATCTGAAGGAATAGAACTGCCATGATGGTTGAATCTGTAGCTTGTATAGTCAAGAATCTTCACTCGCTCCTTCAGTTAGTCGAGCTCCTCAATGGGTAAGCTTGGTTTTTGCAACATTGAAATTCTTTACTTCATTTTAAAGCAAGAAAAATCACCATGGCTATAGCCTATTCATTCTTGTTTCTAATTTCTCCTTACATTCCTATGACTTTGCCCTGCTTGGTCAACTTGTTATGAGCTCGATTTCATTTGACAGCTCCATAAGAGAGCTTGCTTGTGGGTTAATGCTTTTTTCTTCTGTACACAAAGTAAGCTATTTGTTCATAGCTTCTATGGCTTCACATTTTTTTTACTATGGCCTTATGGCCATGGCTAATACAACTTCTAATGCCTTTGCTTTCTATTTTTAGTGTTCATATTTCCACTATGAGAGCTCAGTTATCATTTAAGAGCTCAAACTCTTGGCTTTTGGAAGCTCTGTGGAGCTCTTGGCCACGACTAGGGTGCTCTCCCATAGACCAAGGACTGGTGAGTTACGCTTAAAGAACATACTGTCTTCTTAAAAAAAAACTTGAAAACATTCACTTAACTTTCAATAGCCATGTATAGGCCATGACCTATGTACAAAGAAAGAATTTTAGAGATTTTGGGTTCGACCCAAAAAAAAAAACTCCCCTTCCTGTGTATTTGAGGATAAACCCGTATATGGGTATCATGAGAATTGAATAGAAACTACATTTTCTTTATTCTAAAACTGACCCACCAAAGGAAATTCGCATTTATGTATTTTGCTATCTCATACAAAAACCAGACATGGGTTATCACTACAATTGTATTTTTCTGTATTTTAAATGCAAACCCCAATTGTGGGTACCCTATATATTCATTTTTTATCTCCTTGGCATTCTGCACTTTATGAAAAGAATGCATCTCTGTTGCATCACTGCTGAAAACCATCACATGGCTATGACTATATAGAATTTGAATAAATCTGACAAAACACCCAGTTGGAAATAAAGAAAATTGATCATTCACTTGAAACCCCAATGTGGGTACTTGTTTTTTGTTGTATCATTTTCCTTCAGAAACAAAAACCCCTATGAAAGTAACAAAATATGTGTATTTATTTGTATCTAGTTTATGGGCTCAACCCAAAACAACTGATGCTTTACTCTGATATTTTGTTTGCAAAGAAAACTCACATGGTGAGCTGGAAACTCATATGTTTATCTTTAATACTCATGAAAATTAGCTCGACCGCCATGGTTTCTTTTACACTCTTAGTTGCAAAACCTAGACTTGGCATTTGTTACAAAAACTGGGCTCGACCCTTCTCTTATTTTTGCATCTTATGTGAAATTCCCACCATATAACTCATTTGTGATATGAAATGTCTTCTCACATCTACATTTTCAAATAACTATGTAAGATCTGATCTTCTTTTAGCATCATTCAACATATAAGGATTCAAAAACTTAGAAAATTGGATCATTCCATCACACAGGCATACCACAATATGACAAAAGTTGCAGTTTGTTCAACCACCTTCTTACATCTAAATAACTTGATATTCCACTAGTTTCTCATTGCTTGGAATCTTCACATATCAACATTCTAAAGGCTCCTCTTGTGCCTTTTTATTCATACTTTAGGTATCACTGTCATGTCATGTTTTGAACTCTCATGTTTTCTTTGTAAACTTGTTTAATCTAGAAATGAATCTTGCATACCCGAACTTTGCCAAATTTGTTCATGTGTATTTTGCTTGACACTTGTAACTTTTTGAAGATAATTTTGAATGTACATTGTACTTTGATTGTTGTCTTCAGCCGAACCCTAATACATGGTTCTATTTGAAGCATCCTTCTAGCTAGAATGAGCTGGATGTCCCTACTGTATCTCCCTACATAATGCATTCAATGGAAGCTCACATGTTTTCTTACAACACACTCTTGCTTTTTGCTCTTGTATTTATGTAGAGATTTTAATTGGAAACTTGTAATTCTTAGAGTTGTATTTACTTATCAGTCAACTGGAATTGGTTATTCATTTATCACTTGAATGCACTGTCTGTCTTTCATACTCTTGAGCTTCAAAATGGTACTCTTCATGCATTTTTATGTTCTACTTAATAAACTGTTCTTTAAATCTGCTCTCTTCTGTGATGAAAATTGAAACAAAACTCTTTATTAAGGCATAATGTATGCCTATTCACTATCTTTGACTGTGAAAAGAATACTGATGAACTAGAACTTGCACGACATATATGATCATGATGAACTTATAACACAGAGCATGCACTATATAACAATGTTTGATATAAACGTACTCAACTGAATCAATTGAGTGAACTAAACTCATTGTTCACTTGTAGCTTTTAGAAAACATTAACCTTATTGTTATGAATGCACAATTGGTTTAGTAGCTCGATAGATAACTATGCTTTACCCTTTTAGTTGTATATCACTTTCTTTGATGAATATGATGATGTAATCTTTAAATCAGCCCATCTATAATGAGTAGGCCAACATGCCGAGCTCTACCCTTGTGGGAGCCCATTTTTCTCCACATGCTTGGTCTTCGAATAATGATCATCTTTGTGAGTTTCCCTATACCTACACAAGGAAACAAACAATGTTAGTATAAAAAACAAAATATTATGATCATGATATTTCTCCTTTAGCTCATTTCCTCTGCACTTCTTTGATTGTTTCAATGTATGATTAATAGTAGGCTGCACTATTGAGGGTGACTCATATAGGTTTCTTCATAATCATAGCCATTGAAACCCCCTCTTTTCTCTTACAAGTTGATGGATTTCAAGAAAACAAAGGTACACCATTCATCATCAACCATTGGCCAAAACAGGCAATGATGATTATGTCATTTACTTATATGTTTTATTCTTTTGCATCTTCCATAGTGTAGTGTACTATTAAAGGTGCATTGTGACAATCACATCCATAAATTGTGTGGATATTTTATTTCAACTTTTATTCTTTTTATTTTGAAAAGAAAATGCATTTCAATGCAATTTTGTAATATAATTCTGATTCTTGCAATCAAGTGAAACTATGTAAATATGAATCTTTTCATGAAATAAATGAAAGCATTTAAAATGCTTTGTTGTTTATATGCTCAATTCTATACTTCATTTAATTCTGGAACATCTGAGTAGCATTCTAAAACTCCATTTCTTCCTTTAAATTCACAACTATCACTTGATGAATAATGATAAAAATGAAAACAACACTTAAACTTAAACTGTAATTTCACCTCATGATATAAAAATGTTCGGCCAGCTCCGCCAATCGAGCTATGGCAAAAAATTGGTAACATTATCAACCTTTTCAAAGTGCATACCACTCACCCCACCATACTTAGTCTTCTTGGATGCCTACACATTCATATTAGTAGCTCCAAGAGACTCATCACTTTGAAAATCAACCTTATTTCTCTCTTAGTCAACCCTAGAATTTTGACAATTTAATTGTAAGTGAAGTCACAAGCATTTTGCTTGGTTTCAAAAGAAATTTGGGTGAGATTCAGGGAAAACAAGAGGCTCCTTGTTCTTCATTTAAACCCCAAAATGAGAGTGACCTCATGTCCATGGTGAAGGGTATCTTTAAAAAAATTGTTGAGCTATTGGAGAAACAAGAGCTTGATCTACAATAGGAAGAGTGGGCTAATCAGGCCTATCAAGGGAAATAGGAAGTTTATTTCCCACAACATGATGAGTTTTTTCATCAAACTCACCATCAACAACAAAATATAGAAGCTTAATGGAGGTATGAGTAGAAAATGGAGGCACAAAGAAAACAACAAGAAGAGTGTACAACAAGAGATCTTGTTTCTAGGTAAGAAAAAATATGTCTTTCCCATGCCCTAGCACAAGTGCCCGATACTCAAGTAACCCTTTGTGTGCGTAGTTTCAATCAAGCATCTCCACCATTTCTAAAACAACCTACTAAGGAGGAGGTAAGAAAGCATAAATTCCCAAGTTTCAAGAAACCTAACAAGCCTCTTGAAGCTTCTATTAGCCCTCCTTTTTTTTCAAAACAACCTATTGTGCAAGAGGTTTGCAAGCCCAAAATTTCTAGTTTGAAGAATCCCAATTAGTTCCTTGAAACTCCCATTAAACCTTTTGTGCCATGGAAATCTTCTATATTGGAGATCCTAAGTTTTGCAAGCTTCCGTTCCTCACAAGAACCGATCATTGAGGAGTTCGTTGTTGTGGATCCTTTATGTGCTCTTGAAATGAGTGTCTTTTTTTGTTGTAAGAAAATATTGAAGATGAAACAGTGTTGCAACAAGAAGATATTAAACAGGGAGATACAATTGATATAGTATAGGAATTAGTCCTCTCATTTGATGTCCTCCCTTGTTTTGTTGAAGATGAGGAGGATAGATGAACTATACCTACATTAGTTCAAGCCTTTGAATAGCTTGGTTTGGACTTGATTGTTGAAGATAACTCCATGGTTTTGGAGCAGCAACAACATACATGTTTAACCCTTACTATACTGAAGGAAACTCTCATATATAATGAGGTTTGTAGTTTTAAGGTGGAGGACCTCTTTTGGGAGGATTTAGAAGCTTTTTGTTCAAGCTTGGATGTCAATCCTTCAACCCCAAGAGAAGAGCTTTGTGGGAAACAACATAAGAATGAGGAAGCAATAGAGGACATGGTAGCCATTACATGCCAAGAGTCTATTTCTATTGCAACCAATAGAGAAGAAGAAGTCAAAACAAAGAGACAACTTGAAGAATTTAGCTCTTCACCTAAAGTTTCTCAAAAATCTGAGGTTTGTGTTGATGTAGTGTACATCAATACAAGTATTTCATTTAATATTGAGTAACCATACATTTTTTTGGAGAGTGATGCTCTTGTTGCTCAATTTGATTGTATGCCTATGCTTCAAATCTTTTCTTTTGAAGTGCACGAGGAAGGTATTTCTTGTGCAAATCAAAAATCATATTTGGCATATTTTGCATCACCATGTGAGATGGAAACATTCTCTTTTAGTTTTAGCTCATGCATTGAAGAGTTCAATGATAGTAGTATTGGACTATCCTTTTGTGAGGTTAGTTTTCTTCCCTCTATAGAAGGTTTGCTCTTGGACACTAGCCTATCTTAAAAAAAATTCACCCCTACCACTATTGTTTAGCTAAGGAAATAGTGTTAGATGAATCTAACACTTGCATCATATGGTTTCCTTGCAATGGGAAATTTTATAGTGAAGTGATCCTTCACCTTACAAGAATCTTGTGCAGTTCCATGCATGTTGACAGTAGTTTTCAGTGGTTGTTGTTGGGTGAGGTCCCCAACTATAGTTTGAGGCAGATTAGATCCTTCTAAAGGTTCATCTTTGATAGACGAAAATTTATTCTTTTGTTTCCTACTAGTTTCATGTACATATTGTAAATTTATTGCAAACTCTATATTATCCTTTAAGGAATGTATGTTTTTAGTTTTCATACTTTTCTCCAAGTGCAAGCTTGCACTTTTTTTTTTTCCCTCAGAAGACCCAATTTTGTAAATTACCTTTATGAATCTATGCCCAATGGAATGATAAGGCCTCTGGATTCCATGATTAGCAGGCAATCATCTTGCATAAATCACCAAAATTTTATCATTTCATGCCCCCCTTTGATGACCCATCATGAATATCCAATCTGAGTGATCTTCCATGGGTCATCTTGCATGTATTTCCCTTGAAGTGTTCCTAAAATTGGCTAAGTCCTAGATTTTTGCATTTTTGGACTATCTCTTACCCCCTTACCAATTCATTCTCCATTGTTCCCTTCCTTCCCCTTTTCTTCTAAGTGTTTCGAGTATCAACCATCGACCTTACCCATTACCCTTTATTGATTTCTCTCTTCATTTTTTGCTCTTCTTCTATCAACTTTCAGGGGTTGGCCTTCGGCCTTCTCTTTTACTTTCTTCTTGCCATTCATCAATTGTCACCCAACATCCCAACGCCCGATCCTTGAAGGTCCAATGTTATCACTTGGTCTCATCTTCTTCAAGCCTTCCTTTCTCTTTTCACCATTCAGTCTTTGATCCTCCCTCTTCCCTCTTCCATTTCCTCTTCCCTTGCACTCTTCTTCTTTAGCCTTCCACTATACTGCAAGCTCCTTCATTCTTTCTAATGGGATAGTAGGATTCTTACCACACTACCACTCTTCTTGAACTTGTTCACACTATGGTGGGTTGTTCATTGCCATACCACATTGTTCCTCTTTCCTTGCCACAATATTGTGGTTTACGGTGTAATGGAGCTCTTTCATATGATTAACAACCACAGTTTAAAGTCTCATTAGTGATCTAAACTTGAAAATACATGCTTGATTCATTGGCTATGATTTTTTTCTGAAGAATGAATCTTGACTGTTCCCTGCTAGCCCAAGGGGACCATTATTAGATTTGGGCTTGTGGAGGGATAACATGTAGGGAACCACATGGAACCATCACCACTGTCCACTAAACTATTGAAGACATGAATATTTGGTGAAATATTTCTCAAAAAATATTGAAGGCTTAAACAATGTGCTACTAAAAGGATATATGAGCAAGTGCAAAACTATTTATTGAGATGTTTTAATCTCATCTGTTTATTGATAAAGGAGGCTACATGTTATGGTCACCAACCTATTGATTAAAAGGGATGCATGTTGGTGGTTGTCAAGTTGATTTAGGTTGTTTCCTACTAACCCATGACTGTAGATCTGAAATGTGCAAATCTTAGAGGGCTCGTGGGCAAACAACATGTGGCCTAGTAGGGCCCGATTCTTTAGTTGGTAGTGTGTGGGATGAAGATTAATGAATGTGTTTTAAAATTTGCTCAATGTTCAATCTAAGCCCTCCATCTCCAATCTAATGGTCCACATTCAAACTTTAATGGTTAATTGATCCCGTTTGTGGTAGATTTGCAGAAGTTATTACTTAGCGACATATTCAAATACCATATCAAATCTGATCAACTTGGATCAATTTTTTGTACTTTTTCAACACTATTTTTCATTTCTAGATGGTACTATTACTCCTTGATGTGTTGCAGATGCCTTACTCTCTTGTTAGGGTATGTTGGTCTGGATTTTGTTGTAGAATTCATGGGCGCCATCCCTATATTCATGATATCCATCATTCTAGGGATTTCTCGAAATGTCAAAGCCTTTATGGCTTGGTGGTTGCTTTGTTATGGGTGCAATTCATATATATTTTTGAGACCTAATCGATGTTAATATTTCTATAACCCTAGTTGAGTTAGGGTTAGGTATTTCAATTCAACTCTAAGTTATTCCTGATCTATAAAGGGAAGAAATGTATTCATTTCAATGGTTCTTCTTCTAGCTCCTCTAGGGTTTTTATATGGAAAACTTGTATTTTACACTTTTCCATTGTAAAGATTGGATTTTTGCCTCTACATCAATGAAAGAGATAAAGCTTTCTTCTTAGCTCTTTTGTGTTTGAGTAATTTATTACCTTCGTACCTAAGTGTTTATTATATTTTTCATGCATGTATGTTCAAGTTATATCATTTGCAACTATTGTGTTGAGAAACTCTCTTTCCTTCAAGTGTCTTGTCAAACCCTAACCTTCTTGTATTCCTTTGAGAATCAACCAAACAAGGAGTTGTGAAAGACCCCTTGCCCCTCTTCAATGTTGTATTGAGAAATCTAAGCTAGGAAGAAACAACTTTCCACCTTAGTGTATCACCTCCATTTCTCTTTCATGTTCTTGTTCTCCCATTTTCCTTGGAGCTATTAGTGGTAGGTTTCATGTGTTGGATTGAACCAAAACATTGCAGTAGGAATGAAAAAGAAATTTAGCCTTCTCTAGAGACTTGAACTCATCTTGCATGGTCCCATACCTTGAGTTGATTTCCATATTGTCATTAGAACACTTAAATCTTGTTTAGTAGGGAGTAATTTTATGTAACAACAGTCACCGAGAGGTGAAGTCTCTTCAATACAAAAGAAAAATCACTAAAGATAGTCACCTTTTTTCAAAATATGATAGTCCAAGATGCTTGATTGTATAGAAGGAACACTACCCAAAATTTTGAAGGAATCTAGTCAAGAATGGTGATAGTGATAACAAAAATCAATAAAAGGTAAAGGTCAAAGACAATTGAAAGAACTTGAAACACAATGTTAAGAAAAATTTGGGAATTGATGGAAGTTTATGGAACAATACAATCCCTATTGGTGGTAGTGACCTTGCATGGAAGAGTAAATGTTACTAGTAGCTTTCAAAGGGATAATGGAACATAGGATGAATTAGGATGTGTCTAGGATTTTACTATAGCACATGAAGTTGGTTGTTGAGGTGTGCAACAATAATGGAGAAGAGATTTGTTCAATAATTGTTGGTGTAATTAATATTTAATTACACTTGCATAAGTTTACTTAGGGATTTTATTATATTATTCACTAGGTAGTTAGTTATAATGGGGCCATCCCCCTTCACATGTTTGCATAGGAAATAAGATTCCTTCTAGAAGTCTTATCTAGAATTCACATTCTACTAGGTAGTTAGTTAGTTGTAAAATTTCTTAAGATTAAGACACATGTCAACATCATATTTCATACTACATCTCATTCATGCCTATTTAAGCAAGAATCTTGTACATTGTAGAACCATCTCATAATATAATCTCTTATTTGATGCTTATGTTGTAAGACTTTCTTGTTCATGTGGGTAGAGTTATTCTTGGTTAAGATCATTTGAAGTGTGGCCAACTTTATTAGGGTTGTTGTGCATTCATATTCTCAACATGGTATTAGAGAAAAGGCCATAGGAGAATCCATCTCTATTTAGAAAGTTGAGCTGAGGAGGTTCACATTATAGGTTGAAGGGTTTTTCATTAAAGGCTAGTTGGCTTCATCTAGGGAGCAACTAATTTCTAAATCATATTGAGTCCTATCCAACCTCACCATTGCAATTAGAAGGCCTCAAAACCCTAGGAACACCGACCAAATCATCCAAATCAAATACTTTCACCTAAGAGTCATCAAAGTTTTTTATCGGCTAATTGGTTCATCGTACTATCTGTACAAATGATGCAAAATATTCCCATCAGTAAGAATTTGAGGCAAATTTCTTTTAATTGTAGGCTTTATTTCATAAGTTACGAGTTTTAAAAATAAATTCTATAGTTTTGGCATAAATATTTCTTGTTGGCATAAAAGGGTTTGATTTAATATTCTTGGTGAATTATTTATTTAACAGTGGATAATATTTATTTATAGGGTTTAATCTATATTTTTGTGGACATGGTTGACATCCATTTGGTTTTTTTGATTTTTTAATTACAAGTTGCAATATTAAAAAATATTCCAAAAATTTCCTATTGGTGTATTAAAAAATTTGTAGGGGTTTTATTATTTGTTGGCCCATTGGTTGGCCCACTTGGCACCGATCACCTGTGCCCTCTACCATTGGGCTCTCCTCTTATCGTTCATCACCTGTGAGTTTTTCTAGCCATTTGACAACTATCTGACTCCATTACCAATCAACCACACCTATTGGTTCTTATCTGTTTTCCAACTACTCCACCTAGTTCATTATCCATGGACCTTGTCAACACCCCATGTTCAATACCCTTCGTCACATCAAAGACCGAGGGGCTAGGACTGTGAGTGATGCCCCTATCCACTGCCATCCCTTTGCTCCGCTGCCACTCATCAGGCAACATGATTTTTTTAAATAGCTAACCTACCCCGTAGTCATATCAACGACCAGGGGCTTATTGTTTTTAGCCTAGGGTGCCTCATTTTTGCACCTAGTTAGTCTACAGCTCCTCATAGGGTAGTTTTTTCTGAAGAGCATAACTTCTCACCATGATATCAAAAATTGGCAAATGAGATATCATTGGAAAGGTAATTCCAAGCACCACTCAATGGTGTAGATTATTTTGCAAATTTTTTCTACTGGTAAAAATTACAATCAACTGAAGTCAACTCTCCTATTTGGACTCAAGGGCTCATAATTTCTCATCAGTTTGTCAAAATTCAATGATTCCAATGGCATTCAAAAGGTATTTCAGTTCTATTTCCATTAGTCCATTCACTTCTATTAGTTTCAAATCAAGGTACTTTTTATTGGGTTTTTGTGGTTTGGTGAACTTGCCTAATTACTTAGACATCCTGAAGTTCAAAGATTTTTTTGCATTGGGAGGCATCTTTTCAGTTGCACATTCATATTTCATAGGTTTCACATCTATTTCCATCATAATTTTTTTCTTTGCTTTGGTTTGTTGCTCTTATGGCTGACACAAGGTTTGTAATCCTCACACCTCACAATTATGACACATGGAAAGTGAGTATGCAGTAATTTATTTGGTCAAAGGGGTTGTGGTCCACATTGAATGAGGAGTAGCCTCACCTAACTAAAGAGTATGAAAAGTTTCAACAAAAAATCAAATGTGAGGAGGCAATAGGGTTGATATCCTTACATATTTCCAAATCACTCTTCTTTCAAGGGGTGCAAAAATCCAAAAGAGGTATGGGACAAGCTCAAAAGTTTATTTGGTTTTGTTAGTGATGTTAGAGCACTATAGTTAGAGGCAAGATTAGTATCCCTTTCTGTTGATATGTTTCCTTCCATTGAGGACTATTTGGTCAGATTCAAGTCTTTGAGCACGCAGTTGTCAAGATGTGGAAAGGATAAGTCTGATAAGGAATGCATCTTTATAATCTTGTCAAAATTGAAAGGGTATTTTTCATTTTTTGCTACATCTTTCTATTCTACCATGGATGTGTTAGGAGATAGTTTTGTCATGCCATCCTTTGAGACTTTTTGTGAAAGGTTAATAAGAGAGAAATCAAAGCTCAATAATATTGATGCATCCAATAAGTCTCATGCCTTGATGGAAAATCCACCCAAGGGGAAGGGAAAGCACAAAAGAATGTCCAAGACAGGGTATAGTGAAGCCTCTCATATAAAAGAGGAAAATCCAAAGAAGGAGAGACCTAAGTGTGCCTTTTGTAAAGGGCTAGGACATCGTGAGGAGGTGTATTATAAGAAGGAGATACATGAATTGAGGTAGATACTTCAAGATCATAATATTACTATCCCTTCTATTTATACCAAATAACACTCTTCTTCTTCCACTCATGAGGAGTCATCTCATAATGGGATTGTTGGCATTGCCATAATTGATATATAGGGGACATGGCATGCATTGCTCACTAATTTTGTTAATAGATGAAATGGGTGGATTATTGATTCAAGTGCATCAAGGCACATTACTAGCTCTTTTGATCACATAATTCAAGGGTCACTTAGAGCACCTAATTTTGACATAATGGTGACTACTAATGCTGCTATGGTTCATGTAACTGATATGTGTGATGTCAATTGGGTATAGGGAATGTTCATGATGCATTTTATATTCCTAATATGGCACCCAATCTTCTTTCCATTTATTAGATTGCATAGGGAGGCAACACACTTGAGTTCACATATGAGTTTGTACTCATTCGAAATGAATTCGATGAGCTCATTGTTGTAGGTTTGGATGATCACCAATAAAGGGTATATACCTTCTCCCACTTTTACTAGGATGATGATCCACATGTTCCTAATTCTCTTGATTTTAGAGTGGGTAGTAATTCTCACCATGGTTGTGGTGGCTAGTTGGATTTGGCTCTTCTTTTTATGGGTTCACCTTCATCTCCTGATTCATCACAATTGAGAGGTGTTTCAACAGAGTAGGATGCATTTAGTTATTTAAATTTGTGGTATCAGGATGGTTTTGTGTTAGGTCTTGTAGGTTTTGCTCTCCATTCTCCTACAGGTCTTGAGGATATACTTGAGGGGATCACCCTTCATTATTGGTGGGCTATATAGTCTCCATATTTTTTGACCATTGTATTGTATCTTTTGATGGTTGTAGCTCTTGGGGGGTATTGATTTTGAGACCTCCACACATAACCTCTTCCATCATTTGATCTTTTTTTGTATTGTATTTCATCTCTTTTTTGGAGAGAAGTTTTCTTCCCACTGGGTTTTCTCCTTTGCTTCATTTGTAAGAGATTAGTTGCATCATTAGTTATACATGGGTACCTAAAATGACCATGTAGGTGAGACCCATCATTGCATCATCATTTTATCCCTTGGTTGCACTTATGGGGGGGTGTTGGTGTAATTAATATTTAATTACACTTGCATAAGTTTACTTAGGAATTTTATTATATTATTCACTAGGCAATTAGTTATAATGGGGCCATCCCCCTTTCACATGTTTCCATAGGAAATAAGATTCCTTCTAGAAGTCTTATCTAGACTTCACATTCTACTAGGTAGTAAGTTAGTTGTCCAATTTCTTAAGATTAAGACACATGTAAACATCATATTTCATACTACATCTCATTCATGCCTATTTAAGAAAGGATCTTGTAAATTATAGAATCATCTCATAATAGAATCTCTCATTTAATTCTCATGTTGCAACACTTTCTTGTTCACGTGGGTGGAGTTCTTCTTGGTTAAGATCCTTTGAAGTGTGGATAGCTTCATCAAGGTTGTTGTGCATTCATATTATCAACAATAATGAGTGGAAGGAAATATTTCTTGTAATGGTATGTGTATAGGATAAAATTTGGATGGAGGTGGTATAGCATAGAAGGGATAAAGGGACAAGACCAAGAGGGGATAATGTAACATATGGTGAAATATTAGAGGGTACAATGGGATGGGAGTCAAAGGGAATAATGGAACATAGAATGTACTAGTAGAGATTAGTGGGATGGTCCAATAGGAGATCGTAGAACATAGGGTGAACTATTAGAGGCTAATGGGATGGGATTAGGAGGGAATAAAGGTACATAGGGTGAATTAGGGGAAGGTAATTGGACAAGAACAAGAGGTCATAATGGAACACATAGTGAAATAAGAGAGTGTAATGGGATGGGAATAGAAGGGGTTAATGGAACATAGGATGGACTAGTAGAGATTAATGGGATGGGATAGGATGGGATAAAAAAATATAGCATGAACTATTAAAGGTTAATGGGATTGGATTAGGAGGGAATAAAGGAACATAGGGTGAATTAGGGTAAGATAATGGGATAGGACCAAGAGGGGATAATGGAACATACAATGAAATAAGAAAGGGTAATGAGATGTGAATAGAAGGGGTTAATGGAACATAAGACAAACTAGTAGAGATTAATGGGTTGGGCTAGGATGGGATAACAAAATATAGTATGAACAATTAGAAGTTAATGGGATGGGATTAAGAGGGAATAATGGAACATAGGGTGAATTAGGAGGTGTCTATAGTTTTACTAGAGCACATGAAGTGGGAACTTCAGGTGTGTAGTAATAATGGAGAAGAGTTATAGGATGAAACATGGACAAAGATGGAATAACATAAAATGGATAAAGGAACATAGGGTGAAATAATAGAGGGTACAATAAGATGGGAGTAGAAGGGGATAATGAGACACATGATAGACTAGTAGATTAGTGGGATGGGCTAGGAGGGGATCATGGAAAATATGGTGAACTATTAAATTTTAATGGGATGGGATTAGGAAGGAATGAAGGAACATAAAGTGAATTAGGAGAAGATAATGGGACATGATCAAGAGGGGATGTTGGAAAATAGAATGGACTAGTAGAGATTAATTGGATAAGCTAGGATGGGATAATAAAACAAATTTAAGGTGAACTATTAGAGGTTGATGGGATGCAATTAGGAGGGAATATTAGACCATAAAGTGAATTAGGTGGTGTCTAAGGTTTGAATATAGGAAATGAAGTGGGTACTTGAGGTGTGTAGTAATAATGTATAAGATATTTGGTCAATAATGAGCTAAAAGGAAAGGTTTCTTGTAAGGATATGTGTATAAGATGAAATATGGAGGAAGGTGGTATAATATATAAGGTGTTAAAGATTGGGATATGTGATATAAAATGGTTAAGATATGTGTGATGATAGGAATGGAAGAATGAAATTCAAGTTGAATGGAAAATATAAATTTTAGGATCTCACAAGACCAACCAATGTTTGTGTTTCTCATCAATTTTTTAGATTTGTATATGCAAAATTATGAAAACTAGCTAACATTATTTTACATTACCATTAATGAATAAAGGTTAACTGAGTGAAAGTTTTTTGAGGATGTGAATAGCGAGGTGTGGAGCTCAAAGGTCCACCAGAAAAATATTTAACATCAAAAGCATGTTATGAGACAATCATTCAAATAACATTCAATTGTTCACATGTAATAATTATTTCTTTAATACTAGTTGCATACTTGTGGACTCAACATCAAAAAGAAATAAGGGTTTGCAAGAATGGTGCATGTATCTATAAAGGAGGGGGACCAACCACACTAAGGATCCAAGTCATAGAGAGCTAAGAGAAAAAGGTTTCCATAATCTACCTCAACCATGCAGATGATTTATGTTAGGGATAGAGAATGAAGATCACTCTTTAGTGATTCTATCACTCTGTTAACCTGAGAGTTTTGGTGGGGCTAAGTGAGTAGGTTTCTAGAATCCAAATTGTACCTTGGATAGCTCTCTACTAGAGGACAACAATGCAGATAAAGAATGACAACATGGCACATTGGGATCTCACAGGTGCGTTGGCATTTGTACAGAAAAAAGTGCTAAAGGACAATGAAAATAATAGAAGACCTACTAATAGCTTAGATGTTGAGATGTAAAGCAATAATCAAAATACTAAATAAAAAAATTATGGAAATAAATTTTAAGATGATGTAGAAATGACAAGAATGAAGGTGGTGAAGATTAACTCACAAAGAGTCTAGTTCAACAACAAGCTCCACATGAACGAGTACCTACAAACAAACAAGAATGGAAAAATGTTGGGGTTGTTATGATGCTTGCTACAATCAAACCCTATTTTGGTGTTTCTATCTCCACAAATAGCCAAATAGATAGAGAGATAGAAAAATGATAAAGGAAATATGTTGGAAAGGAGATTACTAAATGCTACGAGAGACACTATGCTACTCAAATCCAATAATGAAGTAATGGTAAGAAAGCAATACCTGTTGGAAAAATAAGGACACACAACTGAGAGGGAGGGCTAAATCAGTTGTCATAGAAACTAAAGCTTTTCAAAGTTAACTCTAATCTCAGATTTGATGAATAAGAAATTAACCACAAACAATTAGCACATTAGAGAGACAAAGAACACCAATTTTTTTTTTAATGTGGAAACCTTGTTAGGGGAAAAACCATGTTGGATGTTAGTTAGAAAGATTATAATCTACTCAAAGTATAATGAGAAATAACAAGGGGAATGTACATGCATTCAGGCACACTTCCTAGAGCTCATTGCTCAATTAAAAAATGGGCTCACTACCCAACAGAGTTGGATTATGAAATGAGAAAATAGCTTCTTCTCAAGCCTAATTATAGTTTCAATTAAGCTCAACACTTCTTCACACTCTGTACAATCTTCTTCACACTCTTCTCTACAATCGAATGATATTCACATATACACACATAGGAGCACACAAAGCATACTTTCCACCAATGACACAATCGTTCTTATACATCCGCTATAGGAGATTTCATCACAACATGGTCGACTAAGAAAAATAAATTATATTTTCAATGTTGGCCTAGATTAATAGCTAAATTCTTAATGCAAACCCACCAATGTTAGACACAACATACTGGAGACCCAAATTAACATCTCCAACATAGAAATAATTTAATTAATTCCACCTTGAACATCTACAATATGCTATCATTAACATGTCAGCCAGGAACATGAAAAACTGAACATGCCCAAGAAAAGATCTTCAATCATGAGCTCACCAGATCAAGTGGACATACCACAAAGATAGAGAATGAACTAGAGACATCTAAGAACACCAAGAAAAAATAGAGAATCTTCCACAACAACTTAGATAACCAGAATCATACAATATTCATTTAGGAATGCTGACAGAGACAACAAAAATACTGTCAGACCACAACTCTCACAAAACTTCATGCGAACCTTTGAAACTTCTGGTAGATGATCTAGAAATACTCAACAATAAACCCTTTAATCCACATAAGCTAATCTTTAACGTACATAAAAAAATTCCTTCATGACTTGCATAGTTCCACTGGGAACCTGGAACACTTTCTCTTAAAATTTTCTTAATATCCTCGACATATACAACAATTGATACACCAAATGCTAATAGTGTTGACATCAATGACAACCACATATCAAAAACACATCCACAACATCCAAAAATAACCCAAAAATACCACCCTTGACCAAAGGAACTCAAGGCCTATGAGAGAGGAATGTAATACAACTATGGAAAAGTTGAAATAGCCACAACAACACTGAAAGTAGTCTTGCAATACACCAAGTTGTAGCTTTTGTGGTAGACATAAAGAATGCTATGATTTTTGGAATTGTGAAGCCAATTGTGCAACAATTAGCTTGAAGTTGCAAAAATGTGAAGTGAGAGTGAAATCATGTGTAGAAGATCAAGAATTTCCAAAAAGATGGATTGAAAATGAAAGACATTCATTTGAAGATGAAATGGGAGGGAAAGAGCCATTCAAAGGTTGATAGGAAGGCATAGGGGCATTGCATTTCATCTCCAATAGAGAACATAATGCCTCTATAGATTCTAGAGGAAGGAATCCTAAAGATGGTAGCATGCCATGCAAACATCTACATGTCATGTGCCAATATAAATTCCTCCACCAACACTAAAAACAAGTGCCAAGTGGATGGAGTTTGGAATGAGGAAGTGGAGTTACTTGGTTAGATTTGTTTTTTCTAAAGTGAAGTGTGTAAAAGGGGAATTTGCAAGAGGGGTGAAAATTCACTCCTATACAGTATCATGAACAATCCAACCTTGAATTTTCATCATATTGATTAAATTTCAAAAAAGAATTTAATAAGAAAAAATTAAATGAAATTTTTGAATTTTACCTAAGTATCAATACCAAATGTTTCATTCAGAATGCATCTGTCATAACCATCACCTCTATAGCTAATGTAGGTTGTGTAGCTACATATCGAGCACTATGATAATCATAAGTGTGAACAACACCACAAGTGTGAAAATGGTGGGGTGGAACTCCAGGCCTAGAAGTCTCATCCACATCAAGATCTACTATAGTCCTCAAACATTATACAATGCTCTGAGTGAGTGAGCTCATTTACTCCCTATTCCACATCGACACTATCCTTCAAAATGTAAGGAATGAAAGAATGCTCCACCATAGGTTTGGCCAAGGTTCTTTGTTCCAACTATGGAATACATCATGCACACGATATATCAAGTGTGGAGCACCCACCTCTACCCTGAAAGTCTAAGATGTCAAAATAATTTGGCATCTTATTGAGGAAAAACTCACAATAGAGTTTCCTCAAAAAATAGTATGGTTCCTCATGGTTATTGCATGGAGTTTGGTCAAAAACCATCCACCACTGCTCCCAAAACTTATTTTTAATTAATTCATGGTGGCACCAATAGATGGGGAACCTCCTACATGCATGAGATAAAGATGTGTTGGTTCTTGGGTTTGTAAATAGGACACATAAGTTGGCTTTGCAATTTTTTTATTTTTTCACATTTGCATATGAAAGACCACTATCATAAGATTGTCTTAACTCATCCCTCTTGTTTTACCAATAAATGATTTTTTCACTCATTTCTCCTACATGTGATACAATTGACTTCAACAATTTGACAATCCCTTTCCTATAAGGGTAGGTTTCAACATGATCAGTTAATCTTCCAATCAATTATTCAATTTCACTTTTGTTGTTTTCAATTTGATTTAGGATATTTTATTCTATTCCTCAAGGATTCCTATGAACTAATGAAGGGATTTGAGGATTTTCTTGTTCCAAAGGCTCTTTGTGAGGGGGCAATTCTGAATTCTCAATGTTTGGAGGTGGAGATTCATTCCTTGAGAATTAGAAGAAAGTTTTATTAAAAAACCTATTTCAATCTACATTATAATTCAAATTCAAAATAAAAACAATATAAATACATACCTCTTCACAATATTTGACCTCTTTGATGTCTTGGAAACATCCTCACAAGGAATTACAAGCTAAGAGTGCAAAAATAGAAGAGATTTGGCAAGCGCAAGTTGCAGAGATGAGAAACCCCAAACCAAGTTGCAGGTTGAGTGGAAAATAATGTTTGAAGGCTATTTTTTTTTATTTACCTTTTTCATTTGGTGAGCACCAAATTTGGCGCATGCCAAATGGTCAAGCCATTTGGCACGTGCCAAATTTGGCGTGCACAAAATGGTCTATTTTGGCATTTGTTTTGAGTCACAAATTGTGCACACACCCATTATTTTTCCTTAGGTATGCAAACTTCAGTCTCACAACCAAAAATATTAGATGTGAAATAGAGGGTTTATTACTTTTTGTACAACTCATGTGGTATCTTATCAATTATAGATAAAATATGAGACTTATTTTCCAAGTAGAAGGTAGTACTCATAGCCTCAACATAAAAAAATTGATCCAATTATATACCTATCAACATAATTCTAGCTTTATCCATTAATATTTGGCTCATTAATTTTGTAACTATATTTTATTGCAGTGTAGGTGGGGTGTTTTCTTGTCACACTATACCTACATGCTTATAAAATAAAATTTGTTATAACAATATCCACCTTCATTATTTGACCTCAAGACCTTAATTTTGCTATATGATGATGCAGGAGCATCCAATGATGTAGGGAAATCTTGCATCACCCAAAAAAAATGTTTTCTTTATTTTCTTTAGTTGTTTTGAGTCCCATGATGGAACTTAAGGGGTGAAAGATAGTCAGGTGTCAAAAATAGTGAAAAATGGGCAATTACTATTTTTAGTAAGTCAGTCTAAACAGGCTCGTATGGACATGAAAATTGACCCCAAGGAGTAGAACTGAAAAAAATTTCTGGTCACAAAAGAATCACCTCAATACCTTGCATGGTTTGGGAGATATTAAAGTTTCCGTCTTGGGAAATTTCTCCAATCCAGCTTCAAATTTAGATATGAAGACTTTAGAGTCCTTGAAATAGGTCAAAAGGTTGTCAAACCAGCCTACAATAGGCCCATGCACTCTAGAGCTCGTCGAGAGCTTTCCAATGACATGCATTTATAGCAAATCAGACACCTAGATCAAAAGTTATGGCCCCACGAAGTTGACCCTCTAAAAAGTGAATTTCATTAATATTTCTTCCTAGGCCAAAAATCTAATGATGGGAATTTTAGCACCAAAACAAAAGAGAAATTTTCACTTTCTAGAACATTCTAGGGTGGTTATTGGGTAAAATAAAAAGGGTTAAGTGGGGGTTTTAGAAGGTGGCTCCAACAGTGCAGATTTTGGGCTTCGAATAATATATTTTCTTTTTAGAGTTGATTTTGTTGTAATGAATCAAGCCCATGAGGTTGTAGCATGTAAGATCTAAATATGTAAATTCATTTTCTAAAAATAATTGAAAGTGGGTTATCTTTTGTCTCACATCTTCCGTGTTGGTATCTATTATTGTGTCTGTGTGGGTTCAGGTGGTGTAGCCCTCATCATATGAACACTTCTTAGTGTGGACCTCTAAACAATTTAAACCTAGAAATTCAAATATTATCAAATTCACTAGAGATATATTCAAATTAGTTATCCAACCTCAAGACATTAATCTTCATATTTAAAAATCTCTTAGAAAGTTCCTTAAATTATTTAAAATTAGAGAAAATTTCATATTTATGTTTTAAAAAAATATTTAGGTAAACTTTGAATAGTCATCAATAGATGCTATATAATAATGATAATTTCTAGTGGAGTGAATATCCACATGATCATAAATATTTAAATGAATAACATATCAATTTCTCTTATCTTTAGTGCTTATAGAAGCGAATTTAACTCTATTCTATTTACCAAACACACAATTCTCACATAAATCAAATTTAGTAGAATAAATTAAAAAATATTAAACCAATTTTTTCTTAATCATGGTTCAAATATGTTTTTCACTAATGTGGTCCAATCCTTGAACTCACAATGTATACATGAATTTTATAGTTTTTAGTTATATTTGTAGAGTTGCAAAATATAGTCCCTACAACTTAAACAAGAACCCTCATCGACAAACCAAAATCCCTTGTGGTGGCATCGTCAGTGAGAGATTGTACCATCATGAGGACTTTAAGAAATGTCTCTTTGACATGCCAATGTTAAGCCAAAATTTTCTTGATAGTGTGACTATGGGTGGTTGATGAGACATTGTGAAATGTCTCATCAACATCCAAAACAAGTTTTGATAGCTCTCATCGGTGAGACATTAGGTGTTCGCTATGACTTTGGAAGATGTCTCTTTGAAATTTTTTGGAGCTTATTGGCAAGACTAATGGTAGCAACCAGTGATCTCAGTTGGTCTTTATCAAAACGACAGTACATTGTTGGCATGATCTCATATGGAGTCTTCAAAATTTCACCTAGCTCCATTGGTGAGACTCTGTGTGGTCAGTAAGACCTATTTCTTTGTCTTCATTATGGTCCAAGCTTGTAGTGTTGGCAGTTTCCCTTATTGGTGATAGATCCCTCTATCAACATGATTTATTTCATTATCTCACCGACAGACCAAAATCCCTTGTGGTGGTATCATTAGTGAGAGGTTGCATCGTCACCAAGACTTTGAGCAATGTCTCTTCAACATGTTGATGTTAAGCCAAAAGACTCTTGCCGGTGTGACTGTGGGTGGTCGATGAGACATTGTGAAATGTATCATCAACATCTAGAATAAGTCTTGACAACTCTCGTTAGTGAGACATTGGGTGTTCACTGACTTTGGAAGATGTCTCTTCAATAAAGTTTGTTATGCTAATGACTACGGTGGGACCCACATTGTTAGGAGGAAGGCGATTGGAGGCTCAAGCTATCCTGAATTAGTAGTGGGGATCACATAGATGGTAAAGTAGGCATCATTGAGACCTTGGTGTATCAGTGAGAGAAGTTGGGATCTCTCTTGAGCATGGCTATTTTGATCAATAGTGTATTGTGATATGCACACATTGATGACACTCAAATAGATCGAAAAGAGATTTAGGAGGTTTTTGAAGGCCAAGATGAGAATTTGGTACAGTTCAAGGGAATGGAAGAGTAGCATCTCAATGCCCCAGCCCAAAGACAATTTTTTTCTAATATTTTGCTACAGTGTCAAGTTTCTCTTTAGCCTTGTTATGCCCCAATGGATGTCGTTGGTATTCAAATGAAGGAAATTTCTCTCATCTTTGGTGAAGTGGTCATGGACAATGATGTTTTTGGGTATTTAGTAATAGATTATAGAATATGATTGTAGATAAAAATTTGATCTTTGGTGAAGTGGTCATGGACAATGATGTTTTTGGGTATTTAGTAATAGATTATAGAATATGATTGTATATAAAAATTTGAATTTTTTTTATCTACAATCCTCAACATTACATATCTAAAGATGCAAATAAGTTGTAAAGCTTATTTGAAAAACTTCTCCAATTTGATGTAGACATAGATGTAAACCCTATATTATATAATATATTAATATATAGGCTTCCATTCCTTTTACTTAAAAAAAAGAATCCTCATTGATTTCCCTAAGTTAGCACCAAATTTCCTCTAGCCAACTTGTAACCATTCTCAATAAAAATGATATATACACTAGCATCATTCATATTAGAATCAAATTAAATTACATACAAGCCTTATAATATGCAACACATCGATAAAGGTTTTCAATCTCCCATCACTCAAAATTTTTTTTTTAGCTTTCCTCGACCAATAATCTTGATAGTGTTAAATTATCACCAAGAAATGCCTTGCCACCATCACATTCTCTGTGTATAGGAGTGAATTTTCACCCCATGTACAAATTCTCCTTTCACATACTCTCTCCTTATAAAATCAAATCTGAAGGTGAAATTCCACATCACTCACCCTCCTTCCATCCACTTGGCATTTGTCTTGTGTGTCGGTGAGGGAATATTTGTTGGGGATGAACGTATGACATGTGGAAATCTATGTGGTGCACTGCCATTCTAGAAAGATTCCTGCATCTAAAGTTGGTAGAGGCATTAGACACCTGATTGGGGTCTAATTGTAATGTCCCTTTTTAACCAACCGACATGAAAATGAAAGATTCTTCTCACACCGCCTTCAAAAAAATTCTTCATTCATTCATTCCATCTTCTACACATTCACTTCATCTCTCTTAGTTGTTCATTCACACTCTCAAGAATTCTAGCACTCCATCTTTAAGCATTGCAACAACATTGACACTCCATCAACTCCACATTGCAAGTGTGAGGCAACTGGATAGAAGTTGTGGGATTGGAGTCTTGCAAGAACTCCCTTCATCACCACTGTGGCTATGATGACTTTGCCAAGTCCATACCTTGCATTATCCCTCCATTGGCTAGTGAGCTTTTGGGTGGAGGTGGTAACACTTCACTCCTCTCCTTTGTGATTTGAGAGTAGCAGAGTATTTTTTTGTAGTGCTCATTGCAATCTTTCTTTCTACTTTGTTTCTTTCTAGCTATTTGTGGAGGTGGAAACATCATAATGGGGGTCTAACTGAGGTACACCCCTATACAACCCCAACAATTTTCCCCTTCTTGTTTATTTGTAGGCGGATTTGCACATGGAGCTAGTTGGTGAACATGTGTTTTTGTGAGATCATCTTCATCACCCTAGCTTTTATTTACTTTATTTATCATCTCTGTCTCTATTTCTCATACTTCATTCTTCTATTTACCTTGTTCAAATCAACTAGATTGGCTATCAATAAGTTTTTAGGTAGTTTTTACTATAATTTATGTTTTATGGTCGTACAGATGTTAGTGCACCAGAGAGATGCCAACGCATTGCACTATCATCCTAGAACCGTGCTTCCATCCTCAAATAGAGAGTTGTCTGTGGGGCAGTAACGACTCCAAAAACTGGCTCACCTCACCTAAACTTGAAGTTTAGGTCTGTAGAGTAACAAAAGTACTACATAGTGCTCTTCATTCTTGATCCTCACCCAAGACATCCTTTAGAGTGAGGTAAGTTAGGGTAGCCCTCTACTCTCGATTCTCTGTGACCTAGAGCCTTGACATGGTTGGTCCCCCTCTCTTACACTCTATAATGGGAAATCCACTCATTGTGAGGATTTATGTGGTCGAAGAAACTTGAGTCAATCAATAACAAGTAATCACTAGAAATATTAGTATATAATCTATTAACTTTATTATCATCATTAAAGTATTTTTTAATGGAGGAATATTTAGAATTCTTCTTATTTCTTCATTCCTTCTTCACATGTCCTTGCATCTTGTAATTCCAAAATTTTACTCTACTCTTTCCATTGGTTTTAAATTGTTTAGATCTAGCATTAGATTTATTTATGTTTCTTTAGGCCTTCCTTGAACTTGTGACACATCCTTCAAACCCCCATCCATGGATTTCCTCAATACTTTGTTGAGTAATTTAGTAACAAGAGAATCCATTGTGGACTCACTTATCCTCTCCCCCAACTTGTGTGTGATAGTTTTATTTAGAAACATTTGATGGGAGAAAGTTATAGAAATACAACCTTATGATCCCCCATGCCATTTTTATCTACCTTTGTTCAATTTTCAATTGAAATTTTGGTAAGCTTTTCCCTTTTATGATAAATATACATTCATACCTTTCTTCCAAGTGATTTCCAATTTTAAGTTTCCATAATTTTATGATATTAATTTTTGTAGCTTATCAAGATATTCAATTATAATAGAACACTAAATTCAAAGCTCTAGATCAAAAGTTATGTCCTTTAGATATGTCTACAGAAAAAAAACATTAGGCATTAGATTGCAAGTGAATAACACACTAATATTAACATTAGGCTACCTAGTTTACACTTGTAGGTAATGAAGTGTTCCATATAGGGGACTATTGATTGTCTTACTTGATAAGTAAGATAAGTCATTTCTACTTTTATCGCCATAATTTCTTGCTTGCCAATGTTTGTAAGGCAGGAAAACATAAAAATGAAATAAAATATAAACTATTCTAAAACCTAATATAATATACTCTATTTGAGATAAAATAAATATCAAAAGATATATGAAAGGAGAGATTATGGATCTAGAAAAATGAGTTTTTTAACTTAAGTAAAATAATTGGGTGCTAAGTATTCTTTGTAAATATCTAAAAAATGGTCAAATAATAGGTAGTTTAGGAAAAAAATTGAATGTAAAAAAAATGTAAACTTCTAAGTGCTAAATCTTTTACAACTATAAATAATCAATAAAAACTATGAGTATACTAGAACACAATGTTTAGAGAAATAACTAATATGTATAAACTTTTATAAAAGGAGGAATAAGTGCAATCAACCACTATAGGACATGTGCATATTGTGATAATTATTTTTATTTTAGGATATACATTAAAGAGCCAAAAATTACTTTCTCATAGAGAAAACACTCATGTAAACTATAATAATAATATTTTGGATCATCGTAACTCATATTAGAAAATATAAGAAACATAAATTAATCTAGTAAAGAACTATTGTAGACACCAAATTTGTCCATGTTTGAATACATTAGACTTTATCCCATTCTTTATATTAATTAATTAAATATTATTGATTTATTTTATTCAACCCTTTTCCTCACTCCCCACTCTTAATTAAATAAATGTATACTTATTTATATAATTCCTACCTTTGTTCTCCTATCACACTTAATTAAATATTTATAATTTTTTTATGTAATATCTCCCTTTTTCATCATAATCATATTAAAGTTAATTAATTATAATTAATCAATGACTTGATAATCTCATTCATATACTTGAGTAAATATAAATTAATTAATCCCCCTAATCCTAATTATCCTAAAAATATACAATAAAATCTTGATCATCCATTTGATTGAGAAAATCCTCTCTCTACTTAGCCCATGTGACTGTTATACTTGTGTGAGAATTCACTTCTTTCTCCACTCTCCCCCATGTGTCCTTGAGGATACATTTGTCACCTTTTATTTGTCCAATGTGTCCTCACACATGTGTGAGAGGAAAAATGTATCCTTTTCTCTCTTCCCAAGATATGCTTATACATGTGTGAGAGACAATTGTCCTCACCAACTCTTTCCCATGTGTCTCCACACATATGGCATATATCTCTTTTACATGTGTCCACACATATGAGAGGATTCATCATCCATTATTGGGTTTGGTCAAACAAATCTTATCCCTTGATCTTTTTTAATCCTCTGCTCTACCAAATCCATCAATATAGTGATGCCACTTGGCATGTCCTCATCAACCCTAACATGTCATGCATCCAAAATGTAGTTGCCTAAATTTATCCACACTTGACCATATTAGACTATATCCAATTTTTACTATTAATTAAATAAGTATTATTTATTTATTTAATTTGTCCCTTTTCCTTACTCCTCACTATTAATTAAATAAATTTACATTTCTTTAATTAAGTCCCATGTTTGTTCTTCTGTTACACAACATTAAATAAATATATAGTATTATTCAATATCTCTTTTTACATCTTAATCCTATGAGTTAATTAATTACAATTAATTAGCTAAGCTAATTCTATGCACATACCTACTGTGTTTAAATTAATTAATTACCCACTTATCCTAATTGTTCTAAGAAGCTATGCAACAAAATATTAACCATCCATTTGATCAAGAAAATCCTCACACTCCACTTATTTGATGTGACTCTCACACATGTGTGAGAATTCACATGTCTTTCTTGACTCTTCCCAATGTATCCTTGAAGAGACACCTCTCATCTTTTCTCTTCCCAATGTGTCCTTAAGGATACACTTATCATTTTTTCTCTTCATAATGTGTCTTCAGACTTGTATCCTTTACTCTATTCCCAATGTGTGTTCACACATGTGTGATATACACTTGTCATTACTCATTCTTCCCTATGTTTCCTCACACGTGTGATAGGATATGTTTCATAGCTCTCTTTTTTATATTTCCTCATCACACATGTGAAATGACCCATATTCCACCATTGGATTTGGTCAAACAATCCCTATCCCTTGATCATTCCTCAATTCTCTCCTCTCCCAAATCCATCAATTTAATGATGCCACTTGGAACCCCCTCATTAACCCTAACCTTTCATTAATCCACCATTATAAATCTTGAAATCAAATTGTGGCCCTTGATCAATCCCTCATCACATCTATAAAACAAAGGCCCTCCAAGTCATTTACATATTTACTTTCATCCTAAAGTCATGTTTCCATTTTGACAAGAAACCTACATTCCTCCATTTGATCCAAAACTCATCTACTTTATCCAAGGAGAAAATCAAGAGGGTTGAGAGATGCATATCTCAACAAAGAGTGCTTCCTCTTTAGCTCAATTTGAAGGACCCTTTTGAAAGGCAAGGTGTAGAGATTTGTTTATATTAAATCATTATTTTCCTTTCTTTTTTTTTCATTATCTTCACTATAAAGGACTTCAAACCAATTACTTTTAACCTTTCCAATGATAATTCTTATGTGTCAAATCATTTAAATTGGTGAAAATAATAGGGCTTAGATAAACATAGATTTGAAATAAAAATAAATTATTTTAAATAATGTGGCAGGTCTAAAAGGAATAGTAGTTGAAATGCTATTGGAGGATGTGAAAAATAATTATATCTAAGTATATATCCTTGAAAATTTTAGAGCTTTAGAAATAAAAATGAGTTTTAAATATCATTTAGGAGCTCTAAAAAATAAATAGATATGAAAGTATTCAAAATTAGTTTAAAAATATACTTTTATATTTGAGTTTTATGGAAATTAATTCAAATTATTAGTAATTTGATTCTCTAAAATTTTAGTTTATGTGATCAAATTACAGTTAGATTGTTGTTACAAGTCAATTAACAAACATTATGGAAGAACATGAAATCATACACAATACAAAGAATACTTGAGATACAAAGTTTAACTTAGGAAACCTTTTTAAGCTAGCAACAAAAAGAGAGAAAATAATTAAATTAACCCATGAACATAAAATCTAAAATCAATATGCTCACTTTATTCCACCTTTCTCAATTGACAGACTTCTCATGCATAAAATCTACATGCAATTCTCAATCACATCATCATCATCAACCTATTCCTACCATGTCACAAACTAAATGTAAATCAAGTTATTTCCTATAATCCCAACCAATTTCATGTTCTAACCACCTTGGAATGTCAATCATCACATAAATTAACAATAACCTTAACATGATATGATATCTACCACATGCCACTCCTATGAGGAATATCCAAATAGATAAACTACCAATCAATTTACAAACTTCCATAAATGGCCAAGTCATCAATTATTGACCAAACACTTATTGAAAATAGGAATAGTTAATAATGTATATTGGAGTACTACTAAGAACAAACCACATGTGACTTACAATAACAAAGATAAATAATCTAGAGCACTTTCTAAAAATATACACATTCTTTGTTGTTGAATGCACTCCAACAATACTATAAATGTTCCAACATTAATACACACACTCAAATATATAATAATATATTTAATTTTTGATGTCATTACATACCTTTTTTTGACTTATAAAATACCTATTCTCAGGTTCTCTATTGTTACTTTTCCATGGATTCTAGACCTAAATTGGATCCTTTTATAGATAATACCTCTAAAATTGAGAGGTTTTTGGTCCCTAAAAGTTATAGAGACTTAAAAGAAATAGCAATGCTTCTCCTGAAATATAAAATGGTTGTCATATCACCTTGAGCCATTCCAAACAATATCTTTAAAATATTTACCTCTAATTGTTTGAATGATTTTCTAATAATAAGATTCAATTTTTTGAAGTGACAACATTTTTTCTCTTACATGCAAGAGGAATGATCTATGTAGATCCACTTAAAATTATTTTTGCTCAAAGATTCATGACCTTTGAAAGCTTATTATTTCCTTTGTGAGCATCTAACATGAAGTACTATCTATTTTCACACAAAGTCTAGTACTTATTTTTCCTTTATAAGTATACAATTTCCTATCATAACTGTACGAATTTTCAAATACAACTCCACAAAAATCTATTAGCATATCATGTAACATCATGTCATCAATAAAGTTTTGATTGACACAAAATTTCCTTTACATTTCCTTTTAATTTACAAATCAAGACCATTTTTAATCCAATTGAAAGTATAAGGATTGGGGGGTTAATATGTTTCTAAACTAAAATATCCAACCAATTCTTGAGTGTACAAAACAAACAAATTTAATGGTGCTGCAAGTAATTTTAAAATCCAAAATTTAAGTATAGTCTCTCTTTAACCTTTTCAAGAGGGAGACGAGAATTTCTCTTACCCTTCTTATCTTGCTTATGAGGTTTCTTCTTGGGATGAAACTTCCAAAATGAGGACTTCATATGACCATCTTTCCTACAATGATTACAATGTCTCATAGGTTTTTTTTTTCATGTTTATAACACTTGCCTTCTTTGTCTTAGTTGTAACTTCACTTTTCTTTGAGGATGATGGAGAAATATGAACACATTTACTTGCTTCTTCACCCTCTTTACACTTATCCCCTTCATGATATTTTGGATAAATATTTTCCATTTAAAATTTCCTCTTCTGCAAATTGGGTTGTTCTCTTGCTCTCCAATGAGCATAACTTCTCATTGAGAGTCTCCATTAGGTCCTTTGTTGTCTCCATCAATTGAGATATTTTGACACTATTAATCTCAAGCTTGAGGAACTTGCCTATAGGATCAAGTTTAATGCATCTCTATTAATGTTTTTGGTTCTCTTTGAAAACTCACCATCTTGTTAAGGCAACAAAATTACTACTATCTCTTATTGTGTACCTACACAAACTCAAAATAAATTTCACAAGGAAAGAAACTACTTGTATACCATTGGATTTGTAAACTAGGATGGATGTTTTAAACACTAGTCATCAACAAATAAATTTAAGAAATAAATATTTTTTGTAAAAGTTTATTAAATAATCAATCAACTTGCAAAGTGTTAATGAGAAAAAATACCATGCACAAGTGATAAGAAACAAGATTTACTTTGGAAAACTCGTGCATGCAAGGAAAAACTTCAACTAGATGCCAGCTGTAACTCACTTAGAATCCAAAACTTAAATGACAAAATATAATCTTTGATCACTTGCCCATAACTAGATCGAATTTTAGTGATTTCAATCCCTAAAACCTTTTACATTTTAAATTAACTTTAGAAATTAGAAATTATTATAAAATCTTTAATTTGTTATTAAAAAGCAATTATGTTAAATATGTTTTAAGCCATCTATTTTCTTAAATAAATATTAATGAATATTTCATCTTAATAATAGATTAATGTTGGTAGTGTTATCAAACAAGTTACAGAGGAGACTTTGTGGGTGGTTGAGAAACAAATTTAAACACAAATAGATTTTAACCAATAAAATGTTCATATACATTTAATGCTATAGCTCGTTTAATGATATAGAATAAAATACTATTCATGTAATGTTATAATTTGTTTTCATTCATTATGTAGAGTAAAATACTAATATACATTATTTACATAAATTTAATGTTATAATTTGTTTTCATTCATGATATAGGGCATTTACCATTTCAAAATGGTATTAAAGCAAAGTGTAACATTGTGTGAGAGATGATGGCGAAGTTGAGTCAGTGACAAAGATAAATGATTCTATATGTAACATGCCTCCCAGGTCAAAACGTGTGTGGGGAAACAAACTAAAATTCCCAAAATGAATAAATGAATGTGAGATTTTAATATCGTTCACGAGACCAAACATTAATAGATTGAAATTTCACAAGACTGAAAATTTTACAGAAGGAAATGAGAGTTTGAAGAATCTATACGACATCATGGTGAATCCGTACTAATGGTAACTGGCATGGACAGCCAACCTGACTAAGAATTTGTGTTCAGTTGATGTTTATTAACTTTTTCCTGACAGACCTCCATTGACGGACCTCCATATCATTGTTGCAAGGCTGAATAATTATTTTGCAAAGGCTAATTTATGGTAATAATAAAGTCATTACAAGTACCTCTGACATCGCTGGAGAAGATAATCAACCCATGGTCTGCCATTGGGCAGGGAAATCTTTTCATTGTTTCTACGTGAGTGAGATTGCTGTGTTTACTGCCGACCGTGTATTTGATTAATTAAAGCCTGCCTGCAAAAGGAGGAAATGCTGCTACTGTCGTTGCCAACCTCATGATTCAGTATGTCATTTTGAAAAAACATTTGGTCGATTACAATCAATGAGGATAATGATACCTATATTTTTAATTAGGTTATTTATCGAAGTTTAAATTTTGTAGAAGTGATATATAAAAGATAGGATTGAGATTGTGCTCTAAGTAATTTTGGTGGAGTGGATAGCTCTCATTAATTTATACTTATGATTATGATATAGCTATCAGAATTCAACCGTGTAATTTTTCAAGTCAAATTTATTGACCCATGTTTCATGAGTAGTGGTTCACAAGAGCTCATCTCTCATGATAATGATTCGTCCACTTAACACTCATTGCATCTAGGTGATACTCACAGAGGTGAAGCATTGGGCCTTCTCGGGAGGTCACCCATCCTAGTACTACTCCAACTCAAGCGCATCTAACCATGGAGTTTTCACCAAGGTTAAACCCACTTAGCTTGCATCCCCATCTGCAAAACCTTGAGCAAGTGTTGTGCCTTATGAACCATTCATTATTGAGGCCCTTTATTTTGATTTAGATTGCAAAAATAATGTAGATTTGACATAAAACCCTCCAACTAAAAAATAAATAAATGAATTACAAAAAAACAAATGAGTATATTTTATTTAAAATGTAGAGTTAAAATCACATTTGTAGTTTAATAGTTATTAAATTGTGAGTCTATTCTTAATGGAACAATGACTAATTTGCAATGGTTTTTTGATATCCTCTTCTAGTTCACTAACTTTGCTTTCCACTCCTTGAGGTGGTTCTCATAGTCATTTTAAAAATATGAGACAAATCTCTCCAAATTTACAAGTCTCTCAATATAAAAATTAGAGGTCAACCATATGCTACTGGGTGTGAGCCTCCTCGATTGCCATGGGGACACCTCCACTCATTGCACAATCTAGTTCCTTTTCCTGCTAGGGAGAAACATTATAATCTTCATCCTCTCTAGTTTGGTAGCTGCTTGACCACGAACATTGGGGTTCCTTCACTTGATTTTTGGGCTTCTTTTTAGGAGTGGTATTTTTCTTAGTACCTTTTCCCCTCTTCTACTGAGATAAATCCGAAGGGAAAGAGGATAAAATCTCTACTGCTTGATCCCTAGCCTCTTCATCTAATTTCCACGAGCCTCATCTTCACCATCATCCATTCCAATATTTGTAAAAGAGTATTCAACCACCTTCAACTAGTCCACAATAACAGGTTTTTTTACCCTTAACCACTTTAGTCAGGCAATTTTCCTTAACATACTCATTATAAGCAAAATAAGCCCCTCATGAAGGACGAGGGCATGGGATTTTCGAGATGAGCATAAATAGAGGCGTCCAAAGAACATAGTAGAAAAAATGAAAAGGACACCAAAAGCTTGTGTCGAAAGTGATTAAGGAATGTGAAGTGATACCCCAAAGTAGTAGTAAAATGACAATCTAATGTCACATACCTCATGATAACCTTTGTAACTTCATCCTAAATAGGTTTAATTGACAATTGGTCATGGCCATAGGAAGTCAGCTTAACCAATTTCTCTTTCTCATCATCCTTAAAAAACTAGTCCATTACATCATCGTTCCTCTCTTTGAAGAATTTCCTCCATTGTAATTGCAAACCTGTGATTTAGGCTATGAATTCTTCCATGATGGGGAAGACTACTCTATTCACATTCAAATTTCTATTATGCCAACTTTGGACAAAAATGTTAGAGGCTTCATGGTCGAAACCATGAAGCCTCTCCATATAGGGCGTAAGACCACCCTCTTCTAATATCTTCTAGACTTTCGTCTTGTTCCTCCATTTTTCACAAGATATGGGTTTCACCCTACTTCGGTTGCCCCCCATCACTTCCCTACAATCACCTTTCTAGTTCCAAAAACTACAGCCACTCTACCTAACAATCCAAAGATTTCTATTTTTAAAAATAGCATTGGGAAGGGGAATTAGAATACCCATAAAATATACATGGAGGGAGGGGAAGTAATTACTTCTCAAACACACCCTATCTTATGATCTATTGACTGTCATATCTTAATAATGTGGCTGCCATATCAGATACTAAGTTGTACCTTTCCCACAACTTGGCATTCATAAGACCTACACCATCATTAGCAAAAAATCTACAAGAGAGTTGACTTCTCTAAAAATATGACTAAATTGAACTTCCTCAAAAGTATTAGCCATGTCAAGGGAATCATTTACAAGATCCTCTATTATCCAACTAGGCTTGCTTAGTTCTTGTAAGCATCTAACAATGTTGAGGGAGTCACCCTCAACCCACACTCTTTTATAACCCTTCTCAAAGGCAGTCTTAATGCCCAAGAAAGCAGCTTCTACTTCCACGTAGTGATTTTCTTGGGTTCCCAATGAGAGTGCCACCACAACCAAAATCCTACCATCTTCATCCCTCAACATCCCCCATAACTAGTAGGCCGAGGATTTCCCTTCGCTGCCATTTATGTTTTATTTTATTTTTATTAGATTTTTAAGTTTTTAATGGATTTTGGATTTGTGGCTCTTATAATAGTTGACACTAATCATAATCATGCATATGTTGTAGTACAAGATCATATGATTGAGTTATGTTTGCTACTCAAATATGGAGGTCAAATAGTAGTACCCAAGGAAGAATTAATCACATAGAGATCTTATAGTAATATAGCATTCATTGATAGCTTATTCCTCATGATTTGAAGTGGTGTGAAATTTTAAATATTCACATTGGAGTAATTTTCCTCAAATTGGTAGACATAAGGATACATCACATTACTTGCATAGGTAAACAAAGGGGTTGATTGGAATTATTTTTGAGGTATAGTTTACATATTTGGTAATTTGGGGCCATGTTGATCCTTATTAAAGACCTAATTTTAGGTTCCAATTCTTATGCTTTGGGATGATGTAAAATGGTTGTAACTTATAAATACATCTTAAGGCTATACTTATTTACATTGGGATTATTCCATAACGAGTTTTGTTCCTTGGAAAGATGTAATTAGTTTTCCTTTGAGAACTATATGTATAAACAAGGGGTTAGACTCATTTGGGAGTGTGGGATTGAGTAGGAAAGGTTGACATCAAAGTAGGAGGCTAGATCTTAGATTCAAGTAGCTAGTAGTTGAGGTGAAAGGTTAGAAATGTGGTGGCACATAATTCTTTAGTTGAAGTTTTATTACTTGAAGAATAGTAAGAGTTCGTAATAAATTAGTGGTAGAATTCATGTTGTAGAAGAGTATCAAATTTCTTGTATGAGTTATAAAGGAGGGTCATGCTGAGTTTATTGTTGATATGGAAGAAATGTAATATTTGTGATCATTTTAAGGCTTCAAGGCCTATATGTAATTCCAAGAGGATTAATTTAATTAATTTTGATGAATAGAGTACATCATTTATCTATTAATTTTGTTGTTTATTTACAATATTCTATGATTAAATCTATGCGTTAGTGCTTTAATGTTGGTCATCCCTTAATTAGGATCATTAATTATGATTGGATCATAAATGTTAGTGATTCCTTAATGTTAGTTATATATTAATGGTGCTAGTGTAGTTATCAAATTAGTTAGGAAGGATTTTTTGGGTGGTTGAGAAATGAAGTTGAAGATAATGGATTTATAATTCATGTTTGTAATCAAGCATTGTAACCCACCAATAATTATGAATTTACTATTATAGTTTATTTTCATTCGTGACATAGAGAATTTATGGTTTAAATAAAATTATCTCAATGAAACCTTAAATTATCTCAAATTCATATTTATAACACATTTACAATGAAATATATAACCTTAAAAATTCAAATGAAAGTTAGAAGTAGAAAGAAAGAGGAATTTTGAATTCCATGAGATATTTCCATGTTAAAGAGTGAAACTCTCTTTCAGAAGGGGTGGTTTCCACCTTAATGGTTTTGATATCACCACTAACACTTGTGAAACTACTTATGATAGTCTTATTTTTCTCTTCAACTTCTAAAAACAATAAAATTTGTACATGCACACTTGAAATGTGATATCATTTTTTTTTTTTTTTGGTGAGGAATCCAACTGTGTAATAATACTTAGAATTTGATGTCATTACATACCTATTTTTAGACTTGCAACATGTGTGTCCTCTTAAATGTGAATACCATGAAGTCTAAAGTTAAACCAAATCCTCTTATTTAAATTATATAAATGGATGATCGAGAAGGTTTATAATATGGATGTAAATAAGAAAAAAAAACATAAATATAAATATAATTGAACATATATATATATATATTATACTCATGCGAATGAAATTTAAATACATACTTAGGGAGAGTGATACAAGGGCTTATGTGGTGCATTGCATAATCCAAAAATTTAAGAAAGTTAAAATGTGTCAATATGTACATTATGATTACAAGGTGATGATGAGAAGTATTTCTAATTATCTTGCACAAAAACATTTTCCCTCTTGTCTTTTGATTGTTTTAGCAAAGTCTCTTAAGAGGATTGAGAGAAAAAAAAAAATCCACTTTAATAGATTAGTTCTTAGAGTTAATAGGGCCTATGAATGTTTTGTATATACTTATATTTAGATTTTAGGTCCCTCCATAATGACCTATCTCACTTTTTGTTAACTCATAATCATTTGGTCTTATACCAACAATGAATGAATTCTAGCAAAATGACTCATTTGTATTCAACATAATGTTTCCAAGAGGTATATTATCTATTCTTCATGTCATGCGGCCAAATAAACTACAAAAAAACATTAGAGTGGGTGGGGGAATGCTAGGGAATGCCTCATTTAATTTTCTAGGTGTCTTGATCTATCTAGGCTATACTATTCAATTAAAATATCTTAAGAGACTCAAGAGAAAAAAATTCCAAACTTTGATGGAATAGTTATTAGAGTTCATGGGGCTTAGATATGTCCCATCTAAAAATATAGGTGGATATGAGGTCCCTCAACAATAAAATATCTCAAATTTTCAAATTAAAAATCCTTTGATCTTGCCAACAATAAATTAATTCTTGCAAAATTCTTTAGTATAGTTCAACATAATGTTGTCAAGTATCATATTTTGTGGAATTCACATTGTGGGACCAAACTATGTAACATATTAGAGTGGGAAGGTTAATTCTAGAGGATGCTTTATTTAATTCCCCAAGTTTCTCAATTTGTCTAGGCCACATAATTTTGATAATGTCTCTTATGAGACATAAGAGAAGAAAACTACAAAAAATTGATAGAGTAGTTCTAAAAAATAATGGGGCCTATTTTTTTTCTTTAGAAATATAGGTGAATGTGGGGTACCTACATAATAACCTCTTTTAATTTTTTCAAATCAAAACTATTTCACCATATCAACATTGAATGCATTCTTGCAATTATGTTAGTAACATTCAATGCATTATTGCCAATAGCCATATTTTGTGTTCTTCAACTTATGGGATCAAACCAAATATACCAAAATTTTAAGATGAGTAGATGAATATTAGAGGAGGTCTCTCTTCATTCCCCAAGTGTGTCAATCCTTCCAAGCTATACGACTCTAACAAAGTATTTTAATAGACCTAAGAGAAAAAATATCAAACTTTGATGGAATAGTTCTTGGAGGTCATGGGGCCTCAAAATATTTTATCTAGATCTAAAACTAGATATCACATCCCTCCACAATAAATTATATTAGCATTTGTTAACTTAAAAAATGTTTTCCAACATGAAAACAATGAATGCATTCTTATAAAATTCCTTAATGGCATTCAATGTATTATTTCTAAGAACTATATTTTCTATTCTTTACATTGTGGGGTAAAACCATTTTTTCTAAAATGTTGGGGTGGGTGGATGAACACTAGGGGATGCCCTATTTCATTCATCAAGGTTTCTTGATCCATGTAGGCTACACTATTTTGGTAAAGTATCTTAAGAGAGTTAAGAGAAAAAAATATCCAAAATTTGGTGGAATGGGGCCTAAGAATGTTCCATATAGACCTATAGGTCAATGTGGGGTCCCTCCATAATAACCTTTTATTTTTCTCAACTCAAAATTATTTGACCATTCTAACAACACATTCATTCTTGTAAAATATCTCATTTGTATTCAACATTAGTGTAGAGCACCTTGTTCCTCCATTTGATGAAGTAAGTCTAGTTTAGTGGTTTTAGTCATGATAATTTAAAATAAGGCCATGATAGGCCATTTTGTAATGTTTCTCTTAGTTTTTATTCTGATTCCAATAATGTAATGTTGCAAAATTGTTGTCATTTCAAATATTGTAAAAGGTGTAAATTTGAAAGTTAGAGGGAAGCCCAATGGTCATGGGCAGTTGAAAGGTAGTTCTAGGTGTTGTGAGGAGTTGGTTGAATTATAAATATGTTGGAAACTCAAAGTTCGTGGCTGTTCAAGAGTTTAAAGGAGAATATCAATCAAATATCTTTGTTTCTTTGTTAATTTTTGTGTATTTTATTCATTTCCAGCTTGTGTATGGGTCCTTATTGTAGGAGTTTTCTCTAATATGATTTGAATCTATTGCAGGATGGTTTTAGATTTGATTTGAATCCATTCTTGTGGAATTCTATTAAGTTCCAAGCAACTTAGAGGTAGATTTATGAAAATTGGTTTGAACCTGCTAATACAAGGGTTTGAGTGTAATATGTTGAAATAGGCCATTAAACCTATTTTTTAGGTTGTTTCTCAATGGAATAGGCATGATGTAAGTAGGATAGGGTGTAGGAATAAGAAAATAGCATTGGTGAAGGAATTTGAAGTGATTCTCAATGTTGCCCTTGTTGAAACACAAAATTTTAGGCCTTAAGTACAAGGCTAGATTTGGTGAATTGAGGAAATTGATTGAGAAAAAGGTAGAACTAGTTGGGAAAAGTATGATTATGTGGATTTTTTTGTGTTAGAAATTTTTCATAGGAAGAGAAGGTCAAATTGCAGGTTTGGGCTTGAAGCCCTAGTTGAGCAAAGAGCATTTTTGAAAGGAAAAGTGGGGTTTTAGAGTGATGAAGTGGTTAAAGTTAGGAGGAAGCATAATTTGGTGGTCAATTAAGCTTTTGTAGGAAAAATAAGGTATGTTGGAAGTGGTTTCAAGGGTGTGAGAGGTCTGGAGATGGGTTTTTCAATAAACCCTTGTCAATTTGGAGAAAAGTGAGGGTTTCATGAAAGTGAGTCATAGGAAGTGAGTATTGACTCAAAGATAGGAGAATATGTGGTTTTGGAAGTAGTTTAAGGTCTGTCTAATGATATTTTTTTTGGAAGCAAGATTTGAGGTGTGTTCCTTTGAAAAAGTGACCTAATTAGTCAAGCTGAATAGTGTTGGAAGCTTGTTTTTGTGATGATGGTCCAAAGAGACCTAATAGGATTTTGAGATATGTTTTGTGTAGGGTTAATGGGTCCCTGAAAATATGAGTGGTTGGAAGATTTGTTAGAGTGGTTGAGAGATAAGGCCTAAAAACAAGGTCTGGTTACCTACTAGGCAAGTAGGTTGGTTGCAAAGAAGTTAACCCTAAGGAGGGTTTTAAAAGTTTTAAAAGTGATTGAAAGAACTCAAAAGGTGTTGATAGGTCAAGGAACTCCCTATCATTACATCAAACATAATATTACCAAGAGCCATATTTTTCATTCTTCATGTCATAAGGATAAATTGACAAAAAATAATTAGGTATGGTAGGTGAGTTCTAGGGTAGGACCAGTTTAATTCTCCATATGTCTTAATCCATCTAGGCTACACTATTTTAGTAAAGCTGTCATGTCCCTGAAATTAGAACACTCTAAGATACAAATAAGTGAAAATGAATAACATAATACATATTAAAATTATAAAAGAAAATATTATCATTTTAATATATTTATAATTACAATCATCATAAGATAATATTGTAATTATAAATATATATCGACAATAGACAATAAAATCAATTAATATAAATACTATCATAATTATCAAATAATTATTAAGAGGTAATATTATCAATATTAAAATATACATATTTAAACGATAAATATAAATAATAGTATAAATAAATATAAATAATATTACAAATAAATTAAAAATAAAATAGTAAAATATAATACACATAAAAAATAAATTATAAAATGAATATAATTTGAGATATCACTAAGAAATGTTTAACTAAAAGTCGTGTCCATTTGTGGGGTTATCTCTATTCAAAGAGATGCCTCTCTTTGTGGAGGTATAAGGATATAAAATAAGTTTGTGGGAAGTGGAAGAAAGAGGAAAAGATAAGATATATTAAATAAACATTAGATTTTAAGAAGATAGAAGAGTAAAGGAATGAAGATATAAAAAGGAGATCTATCAATAGTGTGTAGAGAACAATAAAAACATAAATTAGAAAGATACATCTTCCCATTTGAATGTGAAATAAAAAGAGAAAGAATGAGATATGTATAGGGAGGAAGAAAGAAATAGAGAATAGAATGGGAAATAAGAGATAAAATATAGATTGTAGATCATTTGAAATTTATAAAGATAGGTGGATGGAAAAAGAGAAAAATAATGCAATATGAACACTAGACCATCATAAAAGGACATCTTCAAGAAATCAAGGAAGATTTAGGGTAATACAAAAATGGGGACATTACAAAAGTCCCTTAAGATATTTGAGGGAAAAAATGGCCAAAATTTGATGAGAAATTCTTAGAGTTCATGGGGTTTTAGATTTTTTTGTCTAGACCTATAGGTGGATGTGGAGTCCCTCCAAAATAATATCTCTTATTTTTTAAAATCAAAATCCTTTGATTGTTTCAACAATAAACATATTTTACAAAATACCTTAGTGGCATGTAATGTAATATTTCCAAGTGCCATATTTTGCGTTCTTCACATCATGGGACCAAAATAAATATGAAAACACATTGAGGTGGGTAGGTGAATTCTATAGGGTTACTTACATCATTCCTCAATTTTCTCAATTCTTTTGGGCTACAAGTTTTGATAAGGTCTCTTATGATATCTAAGAGTGAAAAATTATCAAATTTTGATGGAGTACTTCTTAGAGTTTGTGGGGTGTAAGAATATTTTTTGGACCTATAGGTGGATGTGGGGTCCCTACATAATTAAATTTCTCAAAATTTTCAACTTGAAATTGTTTCACTATGCTAAAAATTACTGCATTCTTATAAATTACCTTACTGGCATTCAATGTATGGCTGCCAAGAGTCACTTTTTATGTTCTTTTCCTTCTAGGATCAAGCTAATTATGCCAATGTATGTTAGGGTGTTTTGGTGAATTCTAGAGGATTCATTTTTTATTCCTTAAATGTTTTGATACTTGTAGACTAAATCTATTTGGCAATCTCTTTGAAGAGATCTAATAGTGAAAAAAAATCAAAATTTGAAGGAGTAGTTCTTGGAGTTTGTAAGGCCTAAAAATGTGATATATAGACATAAAAATAGATGTGGGTTCCATCAATAACCTCTCATTTTTTCAACTAAAAACTATTTGACTATGAAAATCATGAATCAACATTCTTGTTGTGAGATCCCACCTTCTATGATCTTTGTTGACTCTATATTTCCTTGATGATATTATGAGTCTTGTTAGATGTGTTTTTATGATTGGACATTATACATGAGTTTTATGGATGATAGTTTGTTTCATGTACATAGTTTATGTTCTTTGTTTTGGTTATCATGAGATATTGAATATATGATGGATCTCAATTGATTATTTCTAGTGGAAGTTATATTATGATTATCAAATGATTCAATTTTATGAATTTTGAAAGTAGATGTTATTGAGATGATATTTAATATGTTAAATGTTCACTTGTGATGGTTTAACCAATTATATAGTTTTTATGTGATCTCATAGATGATTATGGCAGATAATAAATTTCGGAGAATGAAAATTGTTTCAAAATGTTATTTTGATATATGTTAGATGCTTTGACTATTATTATTTTTATGATATACTAACACTTATGGTTGAGTAAGAAGGTAAAATTTCCAATGGTACATTCGAGGGTCACATAACTACTTCCATAAATGTATTATTTCCCATGAATAACTCATATGGAGAATTAAGGTTGTGTATTGTGTGCATGAATATGTTATTTGTGTGTTTCAATGTGCTGTGATGTAATTTAGTTGTGAGAAGGTTTTATTTTATTATTATCCTTGTGAGTTATTTAATAGTATTTTCCTTTTTGAAAATTATTTTGAATTAATTAAGTTTTATGGTTTAAAAATGTCCCTAGGTGCTAGGTATAGGGCCAAGGGGTTTATTCAACCATAAACAATACCTTTTAATATGTTTTTAGTCACATTAAAATCCACATATCTAAAAGGTGGCAAAAATAAGAGTTGGTTGATGGTTTGGGTAGTTAAGAGTGGTAGTTTCTCCTTTATTTTCTATTTATGCTTTCTTCTTGAGAGGAGAGGGGGCTTTTTAATATTTTTTTCTTCTCGATTTATTTTGAAATTTCATTCTTGTAGAGTAATTTATAGGAGAAGAGAGGAAGAGAAGAGAGAAATAGAAGAGATTAGAGAAGATAAGGGATTGAAGGGAGGAGGCTTGGAGAGTCTTCACCAACTTCTACCATATTTTGGATAGAATTTTAAGTAAGGGTCTAATGCCTCTTGTGGATAAAAAACAAGTACATCAATTAAATAACTAGGTAAAGGAACAAGATAGGTGTAATTCCCCAAGCTAACACACTTAGAATAAAATATGATGGAACAATAGTTTTTGAAACAATGACAACACTGATAATGCAAAAATAACATACCACACTTGTGTAACAAAATGTACACATCATAATGAAAAAGACAACAAGAAAACCTCACCATTTCATAAGAAAGGTGGAAAAAAGGAAGAATAATCATTCATGGGATAAATCCACCATGACGTTCATACAAGAGAGAGGACAACACCTACATGATTATGTTCTCTTACAACACCACACCAAAATAG
>VDFB02000003.1:426233325-426428940 GCA_007258455.2 Sequoia sempervirens
GATTTAGCAACTTTCTCCTACAATTAGAAGTCTCTAAGTGCCATCATCACAAAACACCTTGAATTGATTGCAGGGGTGCTAGAGATACTGGAAACATGCATTTCACATCCAATTAGATCCACATTGGATGTTCTTCAATCTTCCTCCTTACCGATTCCAAGGATTTGCTTTGAGAAGGCCTAATTCCTTGTAGCCCTTGACAATGTCCTTTTTGGCTTTCTTGCTCAAATTCTCCAAACAACCTGGCAAAAAAATTGCACTTTCAGACACCCTTTTGGATCCTTTAAAATATTTACAAGGTTTCAATTCTCTGTGCCCCCCGTACACTAGTCTCCTAGAACCTAGGGAAAATAGGGCTAATAGGCCTAATTCCTAGGAACCTATTGATTTCTTGTTCCTTATCGCAACAAATGGATTGAAAAACCTTCAATCCTCTTAGTATGTTGTGGTGTGACTGTACTCTACTTGTAACTGTATCTGTTCCATATGGTACCTCCTTCCCCTGCCTATGTTCTTCAATTTTCCACTTTCAAACCTCTAATCGGACTTCCCAAGCTCGCCTAGGGTTTAATTTTAAAAATACTTACTCGACTCCACATGACTCCTACTACTAGATATATACAGATACATGGCTCCCCTAACAAATCCATCTACTCTCAGGAAAACCCCGTGGTTAGATTTCATGGGGGAGCATTAAAGGACTGACTATTCAAAACAGATCCAAAAAACCCTCTAGACCCTAATCTATGAATTCACAACACTAATTTAAGTCAGATTAACTTGCTTACAGAATGAAAAAGACTTAAAAATACACTATGAACATGAATACAATGCCAAATCAGTATATACAATCCACTTGATATCACCGTTTCTTCAAAACACGCGGTAAACTTAGAAATTGCAGACTTCTCTCTATTCACACAAACCAAAAACTTGATTATAATTGACTCCCTTCTTTCCTTCGAGCCATTACCTTACATAGATGCCTTTTCCATGTTTCAAGGGATGTTGGTCAATCCCACACTCCTACCTTTTAGGGGATCCGAGATAACTAAGTTGCATGCAACCTGACAAATGTTGTCATGCAACTTTGCAACAAATTTTTGCAACTTGTCCCTATGCCACCATCTTAAATCTTAGGACCTCTACCTCCTTGATTTCAAGCATCCAACTCCCTTAACTACCTCTTGGCATCTTCTAACAACATAGATGTGTTTAGAACACATTTAAGGCTCAACTTTCAATCCAAACTAATAAGCTAATTAAAGCAAAAGATAATTAAAAAAACTAAGCTATGGTGACCTTAGTCCTAATGACTAATTCACCTATTCCACACACAAGAAAGACCTTCTAAGGTCCAAGATAAACACACTATTACCTTGACTTGGCTAAGGTCAAGTACAAGCCAAAATTGACAAATAACAAAATGGAGGTTAGCCTAGGTGCTCTTGCATCAAGAAAGCATGCTTAGTAGTAGTGTTTTCTTCACAAAAGTTTAGGCACTATATGTTTCCACAACAAATCAAGCTCATTGCAAAAATTGACCCATTGAAATGCCTATTATCCAAAGAAACTCTCATAGGGCTAATGGAAAAATTGGTGATGATATTAACAAAATCTGACATAGAGCATGTAGAACACAAGGTAATCAAAGGAAAACTTGTGACAAACCGACTAGCAGAAGCACCTATCTATGCTAAGAACCTGTTACCAATTTTTCACCGCAACTCAAATTGGCAGAGTTGATTTATTAAGTTCATTTTAAGGTGAAAAAATTTCAATTAATTTATGCATTTGCTTAAACCATTGCATGTATTGCAGTTTGAAAGAATTGTTCAATTAAAATGTGGAATTTGTTTTTAGTTAAAGAGAGCATTTAGTTTTCCATTTAGTGTTTACATCATAGAAAAGATTGCATGAGATTAAAAGAATAATACTTTTATTCTATATTGATTTATCTATTCCATAATGTTTCATACATTTTTGCAAAAGACAAGTACAAAATTAAAAAAGATTGCACAAAATGTTTTTTTCATATTCATTGGGACAAAAAGAAAGATCAATTATCCTACATAAGCCACATGAATAGCTGAGTCAATAGAACACAAGGAATGTACTATGCTACTGAAGTTAAAAGAAAGAAACACATAAGAATAAACATAGCCATCATTGCCTGAGGTATCTCCAAGTTGGCTTTGTTATTGCTTGCCCATCCTAGCTCTTGGTCTCCAAGTGAACTTGTAGATGATTGAGAAAGCTTTGTTAGAGCTCTGATTACAAATCTTCCTATATGATATATCAACATCAATATAGTAAATTGCTTGTGGTGCATTGAATCAGTTGAGCAAATATCAGAAGTGTGCAAGAGAACACAAAAGATAAAACATCACAGGAATATTGAACTTAATTATTTTTATCTAATGTGTTTGTTCACTATGTAGCATAGGAAAAGTCATGTTGTTGATTTAGGTTGAAGACATAATAGAATGTGGTGTGAAAATGAGCTTCCACAAGGGTTGAGCCCAGCATGCTACCCCTTGACTACAAGAGGGGCTTTAAGAAAAGAAATGCATTCAAAGTGTTCAAAATGAAGAATATAACTGGAGGAGAAGTCCACAAAAGCAATACAAGAGAATTTAATTCATTACCCATACATGGCCATCAAATTCAAAATGCAAAGTGAAGATGGAGATCACAGACAAGTAAGGAATTTTCCTCGAATGCTCAAAAATATGTAGAAAAAATATTAAATGCATTATCTTTCATTAAATATTTTTGTTTGCATAAAAATGTGTCATGTTCAAAGTGCTGCTACAACATTACATTTCTACCATGTTTCATTAACATAATGTTCACATTGATAGGGTAGCAAGTGACACATTTCCAAGGAGTGATAGTGAACAGGAATACATAATGCCAATCTACAAATCAAGAGGAGAAATTTAAGCAATTGGAGAAGCTTCAAAGTTTCATCATCAAGTTTCACTTATTTCAAAATCTTCTATGCACTAAGGATCAAGGATCATGCCAGTTGTAGCTATCCAAGGAAAGATAAAAATGCATGAAGAGTGCAAAGAAACTTTTTTTCTACCTAGAAATGGAAGTACAAAGTGGCTACAAGTGAAATATGAAAGCGAAGATATGAAAGAGAAAGAAGCCATTATTGACTATGGATTCAATGCATTAAGGGTTTGATTGTGCATGTTATAAAAGAGATAGTTTGGCATGTGGAACAATATTACTGAGGTGAAGTGGGACACAAAATTCAAGTTTTGTTGCAAGATTTTGATGCCATGGTCATGGAGGAAAATATCATTTCCTTGTTCTTCTCACAAGATGAATGAAACAGTGGTAAGGAGTGAAAGTATGAAGTACATTTTTATAATACAAAATTTGCAATCAATAGTGATAAAGCTTCATAGTACCTAAAGGTAAATATTGCTTCCCAAAATGCAAGTGTTTAGGAGAAATATTCAGTATTCATTCCCACATACATAATGGAGCTATGAAAAATTATAGAGACTTCCAAGTGGAGCCAAGTTGATAAATGGGAAACAAGTAATATATGGCCAGTGTGTGAATTGAAAAGCCGTGATAATAAGGGAGAAATAATGCCATAATGAAGTTGTATTCATCTTCTAAAAACAAAGAATGCAAAGAAATCACTTTGCTTCATTAAAAAGAGTTTCAGGGTATGAAGTGGAAGTTTGCATTTTGAGAATAAACAAAGTGAAGTTACAATGCACACATGAGAAAATGAAGCCATTTTGTCTAAACAAGGAAAAAATTCTATAATAAAGCTAGCATTTTCAAATGAAAATGAATGATAATGAATTTTCCATTAAGAAAATGTGAAACCCTAAAAGTCTAAAGCCTTGGACTTGCTTGGAGAAGCTTTTATTTTGGTTTTCATTTGGAAAAAATGGAAGAACAATATTATATTCTACATATTCAGTAAATGAACAAGAGATCTATGATGAATCAAAACCCCAATTGGTACTCTCATGGCCACAGCCTAAGAGAGGCATTCCTCTTCACAGAAACACAAACCCACTTGGGGTTTATTTCCAAAAATTTCAAATGCAAAAGAAAATAAAGGGTTTGAGCTCGTGCAAGTTGTGAAGTGTTTTTGCCTTAGTCATTTTCATTTTCAGCTTCTATAAATGTTTCAAGTTTTGGGTGCACCCGTGCTCAAGTAGAATTATTTGAAAGATGCACAATGCGCCACATGGTCACTGCGCAACTTTCATCTTTCATCTTCCTTCCGAGAGAGAGTTCAGGACACATATTGACTCATCAAGAATTTTCTTGGGAGCTATATTCATGAGCTTGGAAGTTTTTTCCTTGTTGACATGTCACCTCTTCATTGCGGGTAGATTGTGCCTCTTATGAGATGATATCTTTTAGGAGTCTGTCAGAGCTTGTTGGCCTTTCTTTTCTTGGTTTTTGGGATGGAAGCTTTGATTCGGTGCCTCGAGGTGATGTGATCAGTCAACTGGACCTTTTCCCATGCTATTGTTTCTTGGATATGATCGTTTACGGGCCTTTATCTTTGTTAAATATCTAAAGAGCATTAATGCGACAACTGAGAATTAATGAGAAAAGATCATTGTGATATAACCAAGGATCTACGATCAGATTGCAAGCTATAAAGTATCAATATTTGGCAGCAATTACTTATGTGTTGAGGCAGTGTTTTCTTCTTTTGACTGCCATATAAGGAGGGCAATGAGACAATGAGGGGTTAGATTCTAGGTTACAATTTCTTTGTTAAGAAAATTTTCTTTATTTTTCTTAGGGTTTAAGAATTATTTTTAGAAGCAAAGTTGTAGAACTACTTTTCTTTGGAATTTTATATCTATTAAGGTTTAAAATATCATTGGATTGGCATCCAACCTCTGTTTCATTGTTCATTTGATATTTAAAAGCATGAACTATTGAGGAGAAATTGTTGAGACTATGCATGTATGGCCTTTTTCAAGCTTTCTTTCTTTATATTATTGTTTTGAATGAAACACCATGTCTTGCAAGCTAAATATAGAGAGTTTAAGTAGCTGATTTCCATGCAGTATGCTCGTATGGTGGAGTAGTAGCTTAAGAAAAATGGATTATGTCATTGGACTTCTCTATTTTTCTTAAAGTTGTTGCTTTGTCTTGCTATGCTGTATTAGGAGGAAGTGTTCATGTGATTTCTGAGATATTGTTTTTTTACTCATAAGAAATCTTTATGTTTGATCAGACCTTAATGAACACTGTCTGTGAAAAGATTTGAAAGTCTACACTATGCTTGAAGTTATCCTTTGTTGTTCATTCTCTTTCCAACAATGAAGGGTTGTGGCATTCTGTGTCTAATTATATCACTCATAGGAATGATTTGGGTTTGAAATGTTGTAAAAGCTTTGGCACATCACCTTTTATGTTTTATGTTTTCATTTTCTTCTCCCCTTATCTCCAAACACCAAAGAAGAGTCAGATTTCTATAAAAATCTTGGAGGTATTCAGTGAGACACAATTTGTCCCCCACTTGATAAATTTTCCATAAGACTGTCGAAGAGGCACAAACTTTGATGATCAATAGTTCTTTTTTTGGCACGCCTGGTGGGACAAGAAGTTTTCCAAACACCTGATTAGAAGTCAAAAATATTTCTTGAATCAGGCTAAGGAAAGAAACTGGAAATTTCATGCCCAGAGTCCAAACAAGAGCATCTTCAAGAGGTCACTTCTAGTACTCTCAATTACCTACCTCAGCCTCTATGAGAAGAAGACTTAAAGGTTTTGTATCACCTATAAGAAGTAATAGAGAAAGAAGAGCCCACCCTTCAGAGCCTTATCTACTACACCCAAATGTTTAAGCTTCCAAATAAGATTACCTATATATTTGATGCATAGGACTCTTTTCTCCATGGCTCACATACCTCCCCCTGCTCCTAGAAATTTCATAACATGGGATAGTGGTATTCTACTATAGCCATCCACAAACCCAAATGTATGGGCTACTATACTCGCTAATGCCCTCTAGGATATTCCAAGATTCTGTAGAGAAGACTTCAAAACCCCTTTCGAACACCTTCAAGATAAAGCAGAGGTATGTAGGGTATATAACATATCAGAGGAGAACATCGTATTGAGGTTGCTAGCTGCCTCTTTTAAGGGAAAGGCCCAAGATTGGTATTGATCTTTGACCTTAGGTTGTATCATCTCCTGGGACAAGCTTGGAGAGTGCCTATTTGAATTCTTCTCAGAGAAAGGAGACCGCTCCTCATTGTTGCAACAACTAATTACCATCAAGAGAGCTCCACATGAGGCCATGAGTGACTTCAACACCAAATTCCATAAAACTTGGCAAAGGATCCCAGTGACTACTCAACCTCAGACCACCATGGCACTCATGTTCTATTTGAAGGCCTTTAACCTAGATATCACAGTATTGTTAACCTCCATGGGAGGGGATATCTTGCTCGATGCATACGATGTTGTGGTGCACATAGAGAACACTCTAATTGATGTCAAAAATCTTCTTCCTTGACCCCTGATGCAAGTTGTTGCAAAAATATCTAATGGTCCTCGGGAAGAAGCCACTCCAAGTACTCATACAACACAATTAATGTTGGTCACCCCATAGCCTATGAATGTGTATCCCACCACTCAAGCAAGCACATCAAACTTTTCCTCAATGGTGGCAGATATCAGTGACATGAAGAATCTCATGTGGACTTTCACTAATGGGTTGGTCATTATCAAATGACAGCAAGCGATGCCTCGAAAGCAGACCACACAAGCCTATGGAAAAGGAAAATCGTCTTATCAACAAAATCCATATCAAGCATTCTCTAGAGGAGGAGGTCAACAAATGGCATCCATGAATGAAATAGTTCTGACCACCATGCCATTGCAGAAAGTCAAGGATAGCTCGAGTAAAGAGCTAGTCGCAGGCAAGAACAATTTGGTAGAAGACAAAAAAAATTAGTGCTTCCCATGCAGCAATAGCCATATGCCGTAAAATTGCTTAAGGGGGAATATGTAGCAGAGAGTAGTGAAACAAAGAAGCAAGGGCATGCTCCCAAATGTGGATGAGTAAAAATCATCCAAAATGGAAAATGCTTGTTTCAAAGCACAAACACAGGGGATATCCCTAGAGCAGGAGCTAGACATTGTGCTCAACCAAGATTTGTTTTCATGGTTAGAAGAGGAAGAGGCTATGTTCACAAATGAAACTCCGATGACTAGTGTTCCACAAGTGCAACCAAATTACAACACAAGATCGAAGAGAAGGCTCATGGGAGAGTACATACAACAAGTTTTGCCACATCCATGGCCACATCAACCATTCCCCCAGGAAAAGAAGGCTTCATCACCCATTTTTGCCCTTTTTGTAGCCACATAACACACCATTGGTGGAGAAAGAGATGAGAAAAACACCAACCCCATTCATGTTGGAATGTTTTCTTCTAAAAATGAGAGAAATACCACCATTTAAGCCCAAGGCCCAAATAGTTGGGATGCTTAATGTGGTGGAGCAATTGAAGAAGGTGCCTGCCAATGTATCGTTGTGTGATGCCATATCAATTTCCAAACAAAAAATGCTACTTCAAGAAGCACTAAAGGAAGAATTAAAAAGCCCAAGGTGGATGCAACTTAGTTGTGCAATCAAAGTAGAGACAATATATCCATGCTTCCCCCTCAGGCTCCAAAAGAAACAACTTATGAAAATGATGTAGGTAATGTAAAAGAGAAAGAGGTAAGTAGAAAAAAGCCCACAACTTTATTTTTAACACTTATAGTGGGATACAAACTGTTGCATAATAATAAGATTGATTTGGGGGCTAGCACAACTATTATGCCAAAACATGTTGTAGATGCTTTGAGGCTTAAGTATGAGCCCATTTAAAAAGGAATCATGCAACTAGATGGGAAGAAGGTTATGAATATTGGTCAGATAAAATATCTGTCTTTGACCCTTTTATCCTATCCAAGCCAAACAGTCACACAAGAAGCAGTAGTGATAGATATTTCTCTAGTTTTCAGAATGTGTCTTTCAAGAGATTTCACTGCAAGGCTCAATGGATACTTGGAACTTGACTGGTCCCACCTGATATTGAGAACCCAACACAAGGTGAAGATGAAGATCCTATATAAATCCTTGCATCTTGAACATATTGCAGATAACACAAATCTATGCTTTGGGGTTGCACATACCTCTACCTCTCAGCAAGAGAGATTGTGTAGAAATGCTAGAAGATGAAGAAGATACAAGTGAGTGGATTCCCGAGGAAGAAGTGCTACTTAACCAATTCATCGATTCCAATCCATTTGGAAACTTCCATGCAATAGGGCTAGACACCTATGTAATTCTCAACAGTGATCAAGTCTTTCTAAAACTAATGAAGGATCTGGTTGAATCTGATGAGCTAGATGATAATCGTTTATGGACCTTATATTTTGATGGTACCAAATTTAAAGTTGTTTTTGGGGCGGGTGTTTGATTAGTGTCTCCAATAGGATTGGAGACCCCTAGGGCCTACCATTTTCAATTTTCATGCTCCAACAATGATATCGAATATGAAGCTTTGTTTCATGGGTTGATTCTAGTAGAGTAGATAGGTTTGAGGAGGATACAAGCTTTCAAAGATTCAAAACTAGTGGTAATCCAAATCCATGGACAAGTGATTACAAAGAATACAAGGATGAAATATTACACACATAGGATATGGGATCTCATCGAGAGTTTCAAAGCTTTCGACATAGAAGTGATTCCTTGATCACAAAGTAGTATTGCTGATTGGATGGTCCCTATTGGTTCACAATCTGAACTAGTTTCTGAACTGATGAAGCAGAGCATGGTGCAAGTCATTGTCTAGCCCTCAATTCCCTATAATGATCAAAATTGGAAATTTTTGGGTGATGAAATTTCAAATTGTTTCTTTGATACAAAAATCAAGGACAACTTCCAACAATTCACCATCAAAGATGGATCTTCTCAAAGATGCAAGGAATGGAAAGCAAATATTTTCTGTAGATTCAAGGGATTATGAATAACTTGATGTTGAAAGTGATAGAGAACAAAAATTCAGAAGGGAAGTCCCTCGCAAGGATAAGAGAAGGCTAAAGGATCTATGCTTTAGGTACCATCTCAGAGGGTACAAATCAGGCATAATTTAGCGTACCATTGACTTGGAAAAAGGATCCAAGCCTATATGATAGAAACAAAGGCTAGTCAACCTGAAGGTTGAAGCCTTGATGGTGCAAGAGCCCACCAAGTGGGTAAAACTAAAGATCATATGCCCTACCAAATATTCCACTAGGGTGTCAAATCTGGTCCTAGTTTGGAAAAGGAATTGTGGATATGGCTTTGTGTCAATTTTTAGGACTTAAAAAGGACTTCACTAAAAGACCATTACCCCTTGCCACTGATGGAGTGGATTTTACAGACTGTAACCAGATCAAGGATGTTCTCCTTGTTAGATAGTTTCTCAAGATGTAATCAAGTCTATGTGAAGGAATTTGACCAACATGGGACAACATTTACCACTAAGTGGGGAAATTTTGCATATTCAAAGATGTCATTCAGACTCTCCAATGCTGGTGCAACTTTTCAATGTGAAGTGAACATTGCTTTAGAAGGATTGATCAACTAGATTAGCCTCATAGATCTAGGCAACCTAACAGTCTTTTCTAGATCAAAAGATGATCATTTTGATAATCTAGAAAAGTTTTTCCAGAAAAAATATGTATTCGGAGTTCCTCAAAGAAAGCTTCTTGGATTTGTAGTATCAAAGAAGGGAATATCAATAGATCTCGAAAGGGTCCGAAAGACAAAGGAGCTACGATCTTTTCTGGGGAACATTAATTTTTTTAGTAGATTCATATCAGATTTTGTGAGCATTGCACGACCAATCACCCTAATGCTTAAGGAGAACCTACCTTTCAAGTGGACTTCTAAGGGAACAACAACTTTTAAGAAACTAAAGATGGCCCTCTCTGAAGCCCCAACACTACTTAGCCTAGATTTTTTTAAAGGATTTCTACTCTGTGTATAGTGGTCAACATAATATAGCTTTGATGCTCACTCAAAAGTATGAGGGATATAATGAAGAGCATCTTATTGCATTCCATTCAAGGATCCTAGAAGGCTTCGAAGCCAGTGTGTGGGAATACATCATAGAAGGGAAATTTGTCAATTTCCTTGAGGAGCAAGTAGCCAGGCTTGGCTTGCCTAAGATTGTTATATCTGATGATGACCAAGTTTTTGTGGAATCAAGAATGTCATATTTTGCTATCAGATACAGGATTTTCCTAAAGGCTTCATCAAATTACTACCCACAAGGGAATGGGTTAGCACATTCCACCAACAAAAACCTAATTAGGTTAACCAAGTGTACTAGGTCAGAATGACAAAAGGATTGGCATAAAAATTTATGAGCTTCTTTCTAGGTAGACTGAATTACTCCTGATCAGATTCTAAATAACTCCCTTTACAAGTTGGTATATGGAAGAGAGGTAGTGATACCCATTTCAATAGAAATTCCTACTTTACCACTATTGAAAGCCCAAGAGATTGAAGAAGATCTTGGAATGGAAGTACAGTTGAAGAACTCCTCAAACTGGAGGAAGATAGAGAGAAGGCTCATGGAGCCATGATCAATTGCCAATAGACAATCAAGCAATGGTTTGAAAGGAAGACTTCTAACCTAGAATTCAAAGGAGGGAGCTTAATGCTAAAGTACGATGAATGTACTACAAAACCAGGGCAACACATGAAATTTGAAGCACTATGGAAAGGATCTTTTTGAATCAGTGCATGCAAAGAAAAGAACATGTATGAGCTTGAAGATATGGAAGGAAATAGTTTAGATATACCAGTGAATGGCATTTATTTGAATATTTTTCATTGAAATGCATAGTTCTTTAAAAAAAATTAACAGTTACGTAGCATATGTAAAAAAATTGTAAAATTTTTGAAATTTTGAGAATCAAAAAACTAGAACACTAAAGAAACAAAAATCTATATTATATTATATTCATTAAGAATTTACAATATAATGCATCTCCCAAGGCTTAGAATTGAACATGAAGCTCTCTCGAGAAAAACTAAAAAGTAGTGAGTAAAAAGAAGAAAAATGGAGGCAATTTATTATTTTAGAGGATACTTATCCAAGGGGGTCCACATGGTGAGTAATCTATCCTATTAGTTTAGCATTAGTTTAGTATTACTTTTTTTTAGTACTTAGTTAGAAATCTAGCATTGTTTGTTCCTGCAACCACTAGAATTCCATTATGTGACTGTTCCTATAGCCAAAGCAGACAAATTAGTGTTCGTTGCTCAGATTTTTATTCTTGTTATACATTTCATCTTAGCATAGTCATTGATTGATATTCAACATTTGGCTCTTTCCCTTTCAAGCAATTTACTTTTAGTATTGTGTTTCTTAGCTATAGAATGCAATGGCTACTTCAAGCTTTTAGTGCACATATTGTGCTGATCCATTCCCAGTTCACATCCCTTGGTTGATAAGTTAAATGCACCTTCATGATGATTGAGATAGCTATTCAGGTAAGATGTCCAATTTCTAAGTCATGGCCGTAAAGGCTTAGTTATTAAAATCATTCTAGGAGGCCAACAATATCAACTTGTTCCTCTTGTTCATCTAAAATGTTTTCTATGTTTCTCCATTGACTTTGTGTTTCCTTTGTTTCAAAATTGAAGCTTCTCAAACTACTAATTATATCTGTTTGTTCCCCCTTAATTAGTTCAAAGTTTGGTTGAATGATAGATAGTAGGTGTAAGGTTGGGTTGTTCAATCAGAGCAATCAAATGCCAAATGGTCATGTGGGGTTCAATTTGTCAATTTATCTTGCTTAATGAGTTTCTTTTTACCATAAATACTTGTCTTTCGTAAGTTCAAACTAAATTTCTATGTCAAAAATATAATAAATTTCAAAAAGTCCATTTTGTGAAAAGCATGAAGTTAAGGGCATAGTTTCCTAGGTTAACTTTGGTAAGTATGGATTGAGATGTAAACCAGAATATTTATAAGTCTAAGAATAAATCCTTAGGACAAGCATCAATATCAAGGTTTGTTCAAAGGGTATCCATACTTAGGCCAAAGGGTTTGAAATTTTGAAAAGATTTGTTGATGTTTGTTTGAAATTATTTTGGAACCAAGCAAGTGTTAAACTAACTCACAAGCATGAAAAATACTAGATAGTTGTGTATTTCTTAGTAGGATTAGCATCATCCTGTAAGATATTATTAATCTAAGAAGATGAAATGGGAAAATAGGCTATGTCAAGGAAATGCAATTTCTTGACATGCCAAGCAAAAGGAGTCTATTCCCCATTTGCTTTATTGCCTTAATAAAAAACTAGACATGGTAAGTAACTTCTTGAAGTGATGCTACTCCAATGTGCTACCTTAAAATACACTTCGAAGGAAATGGCGAGCCACTAATAACAAAGTTTGTAGTTTGGAATTTTAGGATAAACTAGTGCTATACATGTGGCAACTTCACTCAATTAACATGACTCTCAACCCTTAGAAAAGTCTAAGGGTTTTGATGTATAACACAGATAATAGAGGAGATGGTCATTGCTATAGTGCAACTACACTAGTTGGTCAATGGCTTTCATCATGCCAAGTATTTATATTGGGGACCGAAATGAAAGCACTACTTGGGTCATTCCCTCTCACAAGTTGGGAGGCATGCCCTCTAAAGGTAACATATGTTTGAAGCATACAATGCATTTCATCACCTAAGATTGCCAGTAGGTGCAAGGGGAGAGGATTGGAACTTCCAAGAAGAAAAAGTGTCCATGTGTGTTTCTCTTCACCCAAGATTTCATGAAGTGCAAGGGGAGTGGATATGCACAACAAGCCTACTCAAGCAATTTAGACACATGTGTTCATTTTAATCCATCATAGCAAAATGAGTTCATTTTAAACACCAATTTGAAGTGTGAGGATTGTGTTGTTCAATTTTAAGCCAACAAGAAAAATGATGTGAAGGTTCAATTTTAACCACTTTGAACGTTCATTTTAAAGCCCAAAAAAAAATCTAGTTTGGTCCTAAAATGAGAAATAAAAGAATCATAAATGGATTATAATTGCCCCATAAATGTCAAAACACTTGTTACAATTATAAAATAAAATGATGATATGCTCCTTCACTTTAAAATTCGTTGTCAAAACCTACAAAACTAGCTAGCCTAAAATACCAAAAGCCAAAAGTCAGTGACATGTTAAAGAGCAAATAAAATCAAAAATTTAAAGCACATGCTAAAATTTAGACACTGTTTTGGCTTACCAGTAAAAAGTGTCCATGTTTATGATGGCATCGCCATAATTCAAATGGGCATCACTTAGTGAAAAAAGTGTTGCTCTAGAGTAAAATGGAGACAATGATATCATCACTATTTGGTGGCATTGTCATTTTCAAATCCTCAATACCTCTAAAAAGTATTAGTGTCACAATTTGTTTTAATGGGTGTTGGTGATTTATTTAGGCATAGTTGTAACTGTCGAAAAGAGTGTCACTATATGGCAATGCCTAACAAAGGCGTCGTTGTAGTCTCCAAAAGTGTCGCTACATCTGCAAAACTAAAAAAATGGAATTCAAGAGAAAAATTCATTAAATTTGATCGGTATTTCCCTCCTTCTAGTGCCAAAATGCGACCGAAAACTTAGCATAGACTAACTGTTCTTGCTCCATGAGGATTCAAAGCATATTCAAGCCACTAAACATCGGTCCAATAAGATCTTTCAATGCAAAAATAAATGAAGAATCCATTAAAACTAACATATTAAAATACAAAAGCTTCAAAAATATCAATTCTAATCCATTGAAACTTATCCTATTGGGGGAGTGGTGTCACATTGATGTGGAATGGTAACCCTTTCCCAATCCCATGGATAATGAGCTTGTTTCGATTGATTCTATTGAAGAGAATCGATGAAACCAATGATATATGTGTATGAAAACATGATTTAAAACTATTTTACCATGATGAAAGCTATTTTAACCTGATCTATTCTAAGATGATTGATGTGGGTGTATGCAAAACTATTCTAGATGAAGTTTAAGCTAAAAATATTAAAACCCTAATTAAAATATACTAAATATATGCACCTATGTTACCATGGAAGCCGTTAATGGAAGCTAAGCTAATGAAGCAAGTATATTATGCTAAAAGGATGCTAAATAAGTGTTAAATATGAGTGCAAGTGAAAGTGATTTTAACAACATAAGTTTTCTCTTAAAATATGGATACATTTGTCTCCAAATAGTGACTTATTTATAGGAGGACAAATGAAAAATGAAGGGATAAGATTGAAAAAGCTAATCAATGATCAAAATAGAAGGAAGATGGAGGCATGTATCATGGATTCCCATCAAGGGGTGAGATGCAAGATGAGATTTAATCAAGGGCTTACATTCATTCAAACAAACACACTTTCAAAACTTGTAGAAGAATTCTTGTTGAAAGTTCGTTGCAAAGAAGGAATATTCCCTTTTTCCAAATGAGTGAAGAAAGAGAATATTCTCATGGGTGAGGAAAATTATATATTTAGTTAACTAAAACCAAATTAAATTGTGTAAAAGAATATTCCATGGAAATATTCCCTTGCAAGTGGGAGGATTAGATTTAATTAGTAATTTGATAATTCAAACAATGTTTCAGTTTATGCAAATTGGGGAAATTAGGATATTCATTAAATAATTAATTTATTTAATGAAAAGGGGATGTGATATGATATTTCATTAAATAACTTAGGGTTATTTAATTAAATAAGAGGAATTTAGGAATTAAATTAAATAATTTGATTTATTCAATTTAATAGGACACAATGTTAGCATGAAAGGGGGTGAATTAACATAATTAGATTAATTAGATTAATAGATGCAAATGATGCAATTAATTACATAGCTAGGAAAATTTAATCAATTAAATGAAAAGAGGATGGATTTTAGGATGAAATGATGTTAATATATCTTATTCAAGTGCATGATATCATTCAAGACATTTTTAAGTGTCTACAGAACCTATCTAACCTCTCCCATTTTAGCATTATGGAGGTATCATACTATTGGTGCTAATATTTCATTAGTTTTGATTTGGAGTGAGTTATGTATATATATATTTTTTTCTGTATACTAGGTGGATCTACTAGGTAGTTACCTATTCATTTCGATGAGATGAAACACATACCATGTAGACACTCTTGTATTCATAGTTTTGGAAGAGATCTTCAATCATCAAATGTTTAGTTTTCTTCAGAATATCAAAGCTTATATTTTAATTTGTAGTACACTCTGTATTGGTTGAATAATATTGTTGGAGTCACTGATGTAGACAAATATGTCATCTACATCTTTGACTATTAGATTGTTTCCTTGATTATAGTCATCTGATAAATTTTTGAGTAGTTTCATTGGAATCACTCATATATATTTTTGTATTTTGATACTTATTTCCATCCTATTTCTATAATAGGTTTCTTAGTTTCATCATTATGGTAGTCATTTTTTATACTTTTTTGTAGCGTTTTCATGCTTCAGTGTTGTTTCTTAAGTTCATCATCATGATCCTATTATTTTGGGACATTATTGTGGAGGCTTCTTAGTCCTTCATATGTTTTCTCTCATATTCACAAGGATATCTATTGTATCTATGATGGAATTTTCCCTTGGGGGGATCACCTCAAGGTCTCCTTTCTTCACTTTTCCATGTCTTTCTCTTATTTGGAGATGAGCTTTTTCCATGTGAGGTTTTCTCATTTTCTCTATTTATGTGATATTTTTTCATTTGTGCACGAATACCTCATCAAGCTTAGTTTTCAAGACTCTTTTTTAGTGTATTCAGTTTAGAAAAAAAAAACATTTCCCCAAGTTGCACTTAAGGGGGTGTTAGTATAAAAATATAGTTACCTAATTAATGATTAGATATCTTTTTACACTAGCATGCTTAATTTTGCTTTAGTCATATACTTTTTGTCTTAAATTATAGAAACGTATCATGATCTAAGTTTAGTATATATATCACAATCATTATAATGTTCTAGTATATTAAAATCAACATCTATGATCCAATCTATAAGAAAATGATTTAGATATATCTAGTCTAATTGGTAGTCCCTTCCATAGAATTATTTCAGACATAAATTTAGAAAAGTCAAATAGTCTATCCTTTGATAAATATAAGGGCCAAAACATATTTTAGATAGTCATCACCCTTACCAATTTTATATATTTATATAGCTATGTTGACAAACCCAAAATAAATCCTCCACTATCATCCAAATGATATTTCTTTTAGCAATAATCTACTCATTTGTATTCCAATAATTCTCTTTCTTTATATGATATTTATCTACTAGATGACAAATTTATGCAATATGGAGTAGAATATAATGTGTCCATATTCTCTTCAATAACATTAGTTTAGGGTTAACTAGATACAAACAATGTTGAAACATATATTTTTGGAACCCTATGAACTACTTTTGCACTTCTAGGGTTTTTCACCTAAAAGGAGAGAGATAAGGTCAAAAATGCTTATGTATCACTCAAATTAGGATGTGTGTGATGTGATGTGATGTAAAAAAGGCTAACTAAATGCAATAGGTTAATTTATGTGACTGAAAATGAATCCAAAAGTGAAATTACAACTATGTTTGGAAACACATTATGATATGCAAACAACTATGCAAATAAAGAAATTATGTAGAACATAAAGTACATAAATGAATCTGAGTGCACCTGGGTGAAATGTGAGCTTTCTGGAGTGTTCTGGTTGATGGTGAAATTCACTAATTTTTCACAGTGGGACTCATTTTCCCAAGGTGGCGAATCAATCTACCTACTGGTGAAAAACTACCAAGAGTTGGTTTTTGTCTGTTGGGATTTGAAATCTAACAAAACTCAAGTTTTCAGTCCTAAGGTGAGACTCATTTTCCATAGGTGTTGAATTAGTCCTCCCCCAATTTTTTGAAAAACTAGGAGACAAATCTACCACACCAAATTTGAGAATGTCTGCTTCTCAGGTTGTCAAAGTCAAATCTACAGAAAATGGACAAATAAGTCTCTCCAAGCTTGATTTTGACTCAATTTGACTTGATGTACCTAGTTGACTTGAAAATCACTCTTCAACACCTAATAACCTATCAAATATGGAGACAAAGATCTAAATCTCTATGGTTATCTATAGGTGACAAAAATACTAAGTACTTTCATTTGTTGGCCTCAAAACACAGGGAGGTCAACAAAATTTCTCATATAGAAGTGGAAGGTATTAGGTATGAGGAGGAGGAGGACATCAGAAGGAATGCTATGTTATTCTTTAAAAATATTCTTTCTAAAAATGATAAAAATAACCTAAATGATCAGGATCATCTAATAGAGGCTATACCTAATGTGATCAATCAGGAAAATAACTCTATGTTGTCTCCTATTCCCACCAATGAGGAAGTTAAGAAGGTTGTTTTCTCCTTTGAAGGGAGTAAAGCTCTGGGTCCAGATGGGTTCCCTATGTTTCTCTTCCAATGGTTCTAGGAGATTGTTGGAGAGGATGTGGCGAATGTTGTTAAAGAATTTTTTGGATCCAGAAGTCTCCTAAAGAGTTGAATGCTACTTTTCTGGTTCTAATCCCTAAGAAATCTAGAGTGGTGAACTTTGAGGCTTTCAAACCTATAAGCCTCTGCAACTCAATCTATAAAATCATCTCGAAGGTTTTGACTTCTAGACTCTTAATTCTCTTGCCTACTCTGATTTCACCTCAACAGAATGGATTTGTCCCTGGTCGACAGATCCTTGATTCAATTGTCACAATGCATGAGAATATGCATTCCTTGGTTGAATCTAAGATTGAAGGTTTTCTGTTAAAGCTTGATATCTCTAAAGCCTATGACAGAGTTGATTGGAATTTCTTGTTTAAAATTTTAAAGGCGTTTGGGCTTTGCAACAGGGTTCTTCAAATGGTGGAACAACTTGTGTCTATTGCTTTTGTATCTGTAATGGTTAATGGATCTCCCATGACTTTCTTCCAAAGTTCTAGAGGTCTAAAACAAGGAGATCCTATCTCTCCTATTTTATTCACTATTATGGCTAAAAGTCTTGGAATAAATTTGAAAAAGTTGATTGATAATAGATCCCTTGTTGGTCTTAAACCATCCTCAAGTAATCTGATTTGTTCTCATCAACAATTTATTGATGATACCATGCTCTTAGGAAAATCATCTATTTTGGAGGGAAAAAATTTGAAATCTCTATTGGATGAGTATGGGAGGGCGTCGGGATAGCTGATTAATAAACATAAAAGCTCTCTTTTCTTCTTCAACACCCATGTTCACAGACAAAATAAAATTGCCAGAATCCTTGGTTGCAGGGTGGAGTCCTTGTCTGCCACCTATCTTGGCTTATCCTTAAGCCTTAAACCCCTAGAATCCATTTGGATTGTGTTGGTTAAGAGGTTTAGTAAGAAGCTTGCTGGCTAGAAAGGAGCTCTATTAAGCCAAGCGGGTAAACTACAACTCCTCAAAGCTACCCTTCAGAATTTTCTGATTTATGCTTTGAGCCTCTTGAAAATCCCTGCTAAGTATGCAGATGCTATTGAAAAGATTCAAAAAATATTTCTTTGGTGGGGTGTTGAGGAAAAAAAAATATTTCCCTTAATAGGATGGGATTTGGTGTGTAGACCAAAAAAGGCCGACGGTTTAGGCCTTAGAAAAATCAGAATGGTTAACATGATACTCCTAGCTAAACAAATATTGAGAATATTTTCATCATTAGGGGAATGGATTGATATCCTAGCAAGTAAATATTTGGAGAATAATAGATCTCATATGTTAAAGATGGATTCCCATATGCTACCCAAAGGTTCAACATGCTGGAATAATCTTATTAATGGAAGAATAGTTGTTGATATTGGAGTGGGTTGGCAAGTTAGGAGCAAAAACCAAACAAGATTCTGGGAGGATAGATGGTTGTTTAACGAGCCCCTTATCAACACTGAACCTTTTAGAGGGTGGGCTAAGATTTATGAAGCTCTATTTAGCTCGCATGTTAAAGATTATTAGGTGAATGGAAAATGGGTGGATCTGTGTAGTGTTAGTTAGGCTCTTGCTCCTATTCAGTCATCTTTGTGTGCTGTTAGACTCTGTCTGGATTAGATGGAAGATCATCTTGTTTGGATGGATGAACCTTCAGGCAATTATTTTGTTTCATCTGCTTTTGCTAGGCTTACTTTTGTCTAGATTCATCCTCCTTTTTGGTCGAAGGCTTGGTTCAAACATCTGATCCCTAAAGTCAACATCTTTTTCTAGATCCTTCTTCAAAATAAGGTTCTCACGGTTGATAATCTTTGCAAGTGTGGCTTTCAAATACCTAATAGATGCCATCTCTGCAAAATGGAGGCAGAGTCAGTGTGTCATTTGTTCCTTCATTGGCCTTTTGCTGCTTCGATCTAGGAAAAGTTACTCTGTTATTGGCAATTATCTTGGGTGTTCCCCTTGTCAATTGAAGACTTCTTCATACAATGGAAAGCCCCGACTCACAATCCTGTACTCTAAAAACTATGGGATTTTTCTTTCCCTCATGTTGCTTGGGGTCTATGGAAAGAACGAAACAATAGAATATACAGAGATAAAGAATCTTCAATGGTCATTTTGTTTGATAAAATTATCAGACTATTGAAAGAAAATGTTAATGCTATCTCCCATAAGGCTTGTATAACCGAGAATGTGACTTGCTCATCCTATGATCTCAAGGTTGCCAAGGAATGGAATATCAATTTTTATTTTTCTTGTGTCCCTAAACAGGCTAAAAAGTACAGGGAGGGTGTTTGTTGGTCTTTTCCACCTAATGGGTGGGTCAAAGCCAACTTTGATGGGGCGGCTAAAGGTAATCCTGGGGCGGCGGGATGCGACAGAGTCATAAGGGATTCTTTTGGTAATTTTCTCAGTGCGATTTCCTCTCCCCTTGGTTCTCAAACCAATCACCTTACTGAGGCAGCTGGAGCTTATCATGTTATAAATCAAGCCCATAGTCTAAATTTTAAAAACCTTTGGCTAGAAGGGGACTCTAAAAATATTATTTATTGTATTATAGGTAGATCCCTCCCTCATGGACTATAAAGTCTTGGATTTATTATGCTATCTCGACCTTAGCCAAGTTTGATAATATAAAGATTTCACGTGCCTATAAAGAAGCAAATGTTGTGGCAGACTTTTTTGTGAATGAAGGGGTTAAAAGTAAAGTATAGTGCATTTGGCTAAACATGAGTGATTTAGGTGCAAATGTCTGTGCCTTATTGAACTATGATGCATCACATGGGCAAGAAGCGGGTCATCTCATTAATGATGATAGAGCAGGGCAATTACATCACAATCATTAGATTGCATGGGACCGAGCCTAAGCGCTTAACCTATAAGTTTTCCTGGCTTGCTTTGTGGGCTCATAGATTTGGCAAGACCATTTTAGGTAAATTTCTCATCTCTGTCTGCCCCACTGTGTCTGCTAATATGGGTGGTGACAGAAAAAGAGTTGAGCTGAATAGCTTTGAAATGCACACTAGAAACATTAAGGCATGGAATAAAGTCAAAAGTGGGGGCATACTCCCTTTTCTAGAAAAACTCCATGTGTCAAATCAAGAAGCTACAGAGCATTTTGAGAGGAATTGGGATAATGGGGAATTAACCCTTTATGGCAGGAAAGTTATGCTTGATGAAAACCTCATATCTGAAGTGACTGGCTTGTCTACTGAAGGACACAAGTTTTTCCGGGATAGGGTTTTCTCTGATGAAGTGGTGATCAGATTCCCGAAGAAAGACAAGGAAAGACTGAAACTTGTGAAAATTTTTAAACAGTTTCTTTGAAGTCGACACCATTAAAACTCTTTGGAGAAAAGTTCTTTGTGTTATCATAGAGTATGTCACCTTGGATGGTCATTTCACCAGGGCCTACGGCTATCATTTTTCCCTACTCAACCATTTTCGTTATAATGTTAGAGTTTCTCTCCCCTATTATCTTTTATGTTCTTTAAGAAAGAGTTTGGAAGACCACAAGAAAAACCCAAAAAGATATCCTATTTTGCATATTGGTCTAATTAGGTTAATTGTTGACCATTTTCAAAATTTTCCTGCCCTTGCTATTGTGGATGTCCCCCCTGAGTCTGAGGAGGATGATATCGAACCAAGTTGTTCAGGGAATGAGCCCAACTTGAGCCAGGTGAGAGAGGTCCTGAGTCCACCCTCTATCCAAACTGGTAAGAAAAGACAAAACCCACAATCTACTAAAGCCTGCACCACGTCTAAGCCTGGAAGCTCTACTCTCATTCCCAAAGGTGTTGAAAAGAATCTACCAGTTAAAAACCTTGTTTCGTATTCTGAAGACTCTCCTGAGTCTGAGGATTCTGGCGCCAATACTAATTCTCCTTCTATTGCCCCTTCATCGGATAGATATGCTAGATTGGGATACCCTGGAGCCTCCAACCTAGCTAAAAGATGCTTTAATCTTGATAGGGAACCCTTTGTTGATTTCATGGGTACAACTAGGAAAAATGCGGTGGACCAATTCAAAAACTTGAAATGGGTTTTTCATGAAATCAATGAGCTAAAAATAAAAAACTAGGCCCTTCAAAGTAAACTGGAAGAAATGGGAGCTAAGGTCACTGCATTATGCAAGGTGGTAGAGCGTAAAGATGACAGTGCTAGTAAAGAAATCCAAGACAATGTGGGCAAAGACATAAGAATTGAAATTGATTTAGAAAAAATGAAAAACATTGTTAAGATAATCGCTGATCAGAATAATAGGATGGCAAGACATAACACCATTATCATCAACGCTATGACTGAGAAACTAGGCAAAGCACAACAAGGGTCCTTGGTGGTTGATTTGGAAGAGGTTAAAGATAAAAACTAGGATGAGGATATTGGAATTTCAAAGAGAACTAGGGCGAACCTGAAAAGGAAGGCTCCTCCCATGCCGCAGATGATCCAGACTTTTAAGAAGGGTTTTCAGGACATGCAGGACCTGGAGGCTGAGACAGAGTCTGTTCTGAAGACTCTGAGTTAGTTTTGGCTTATCTTTTTCTTGCGCTTCAGATGGTTTTTTGATTGACCTTCCTGGTCTTTTGTGGTTGGTTGCTACTTTTTTAGGTTTTTCCTTCTATGCAGCCTATTTTCTCTGCTAGTCTTTTTTGTCCTCTCTCTTTTGTTGTAAACTTGGTGGTTTTGGGTCCCTATAAAACCCATTTTTCCCTTTATCAAAAACAAACAAGCAAAAGGAGAAAAATGATTAGGGGTTAGTGAATAGGGGTTTGCCTTGGTCAAACCCCACTTTTGGGAATTAAACCCTTGAAAAGATAATGTAATGAAAGAGAAAGATAAACTAATAACATGCAAGTGTTATCAACTCACCTAACTCTTGATAATGCAAGTTTGAAGTAATGTCAATGGCTACTTCAAAGTGCTTGAAAAGTGCTTGAATTGTTGATGTAAAATGGTTGAATGCTTGAAATGTAGAATTGAATGCTTGAATGAGTGAGGAGATTGTGGGAGATGTAAAATGAGGTGAAAATCACTTATTTATACAATTCTTATGCCTTAGTATCTGTTCATACCTCATCATAGGCTGACATCAAGTGATTTTGAATAAAATCCCAAAAGGAAATTTAAAATATATTGAATATGGGGCCAAGGGGGACTCATTCACCACCCATGGCAAATGGGTCCCACCTAGGAGGTCTAAAAACATGTGTCAGGAAAAATGTTGTATTTAATATTATTTGTTAGGATAACATTCAAAAATACACTTAATTACAACTTATGAGGGCATAAAGGGACAAAGTAAAGCATGAGAAGGGTGTAAATAGTGAAGATATGCCTAGAAAAGCGTGAAATCTTGTTACAAGACTTTACAACACTTCAAAATAGGGCTTGTTGATGAGTAAAATGGTGGTTTTTAGGTGAACTGCATTAAATAGAGTCTAGATTAATGCATAAATGTCTTACAACACTTCACAACACCTTCACAAGACATCATTCTTTAAGTTTTAGTACCTAAATAAACATGTTCAAGCCATGTTACAACATAAAATCAAAGCAACATAGTTCCAACACCATGAAACAAGACCTAAAAGGCCATGAAAATGACAAGGGACCATTTTTCTATGGCACAAATGTGTTCAAACATATTTAAACATGGAAAATATTGTGTAACACTCAAACATATCTGAGGAGGAATTTTAGGTCACATTGTGCCTAAAACTTATGGAGATGTTATTATGAAAGTTCTTGAATTCTACTTGCATTGTTAAATCATTGAGAAGTATAATTATTTGTAGGTTTATATTCCAAGTTTCTTTAAATCTTCTTACATTGAGACTAGTTTCCCATTTACTTAAGTTTTGAATGGTTCTTTATTTAGCTATCTAATCATGTTTATTTAATCTACCAAGTTATTTTCTTGTTAAATATTTGTAATATCATTAAAGAACAAGAGATTTAAAGTACAAAAACATGAAAAGAATAATACCATTACTTTTTTAATCTTTATTTTTAAAAATGGTGAATAATAAGGGTTGAATAGTTTATAAAGAGCCTATTTGAAAAATGCAAAGACTTGTGATTCTCTAGAGAGACGAGGTTGACAATGTGACTTGGAAAATTTTGGTGGAATCGGTATTTCTCAATCCTTAGTGCTTAGCTTAAAAAAATGAAATGATTATTCATCATAATATAATTGATAGTTATCCTCTCATTAGAAAAGAGAAAATCATTGAAAATACTACCAACAAACTAAAATAACAACTATTTCTTGAAAATTAACTATCAAATTGTCCATGGGCATGATTATTGTAATTAACATGCTTCTTAGCTAGCTCAATGTAGAACCTAGAGTCATAGTGTTAATAGTTGGCACTACCATTCTTGTCCGCCTTTAGTTTTATCTTAGCCTCATGACAAATTTGTTTTTATTTGGCCACACAACAACAAACTTCCTCACCTTTCTATAGTTATTTCTCAGATCTCTTGTCAAGAATGATAACTCAACCCATTGATGATGAATTGGCTAATACCAAAGGTGCACTTATAGATTAAGAGCTTATTCGAGATGACAAGGACCTTCTTGATAGTTGGAACAAACTAAAAGATCATGACTTGCTACTGGATCCATAACTCTTGTGTTAAAACTTTGCTTATTTTTTCAACTTACTTTCTATCAACTTTTTAAATATGACATATTATTATCCTTCTACAAAATAATATAAAAGGCCATAATTCAATTTTAAAAATGTACTATCAATACCTACAAAATAACGAATATGCGCGCACGAGTGCTCCGAATGAAAAGCCCTAAAATGGCATCTGAACGTATAAAAGAAATCACACTGTAGGTACGAGATAGTGGATGAAAGCTCTTGACTTGTTACCCAAAACTAGATCAAGTTTACACTTGAAATAAAAAGTAGATCTTAACTGAAGAGGAAATCAAAAGAAAATTCCCGAGTCACGGGGGCAATGGAACATTGAAACAATAGATGAACAAAGAGAAGACAAGTACGAGTGCACTACATCTATTATGAGGTTAAATCAACGTAGGTACTTGTTCAAAAAGTGGGCTTCGAAAAGATTTTCAAGTACAAGCAAGTATCCACTAAGAAAGATTATGAGTCGATATAGGTAAAACAAATTCCAGAACTTGAAGCTGATGTATTCAACAAGTGTCCTTAGTACAGGAAGTAGGGTTCTATTCCACACAAAGTAGGCAAACTCAGGTGATCTTTGGTTGACAAATGGGGAGTGCCTACGTTAGGCAATGATATAAACAGTGGAATGATTTGTGCTTTTCAGTTCCAAGTACATGGACAAAATCGAAAGGCGTGCTCCATGAATAGCTTCAAAACATAAAAGAAAGTCTGTGGGCATAGGCAATAGGCTTCTGTTTTCGGAATTTCTTAAGCAAACACGCCACTGCATGACTTCTTTCACATCGTCATACCAAGTCTCTGTAACCATGCCAGACATTTGTGTACAAGCAGATCACCACTTTCAAATAACAAAATAGACAAAATCAAAATCTCTAGGCAAAAGCACCTCTAATATCCAAATATACCATCATCCTCGTCCTTGTTTTGATATGACATTGTAGGTAATATGTACCTGTAGAAATGCTTGAAGTAGCTCCCAAATGTACTGTTTGGGATGGTTTGGATTCATTCCAAGCAGCTTGGATTCAACCAAAACCTTACACATACTAGTATCAGAAGACGTTGGTACATTTAATTGCTTGTATTTATGGGGAAAAGATCCTTCGTCATCCATCATCAGTCATGACACCGTGAAATCTCCATCAGCTTGTAAGCAAATATTACGAATAGAGATTTAGTAGCAGAATAATATTTGGCTTCATCATTTCTTTGCTTTTATCTAAAATAAGGAAAACAATAATGGAGAGAACTTTTACTATAGTAACCTAAACTAGCTGGACTAATGGTGGTCTCGAGGATTCCCAGACAAATATGGAAAACGAAAATTCGGTAATCACACCCAATATAACCTGTTTCTTCCTTGTCAACGTAGGCATGTCTTCATATCTTCAGTGTGATTTGTTTCGTATAAATGAAGAGCAGTAAGGACAAGAGCATCTACAGGTGTTGGATGTTCCTGTTCAATATGATATGACAAGACCATGCTGTTGCATTCATAAAGGGCAATGCACATGGCTATACGATTAAGAAAGATAAAGAAGTATTAAGACTGAGCACGACTTTTTATAGGCTTCAAGGGTGTGAAATTAAAGATGCACGGCTTTTCTGTCTTCCCCCTTATTTAAATTACATTTTATATATAAGAATTGTTTTTATGTGACAGTTTTATATTGAGGAAGATTTGAACTCCTTATCATTTAGATGATTACAACGGCTCAGTCGTTATATCAAGTGTTACAATAGAAATGGTTTAACCATACAATTTTATTAAATTTAAAATATATAATATTATCTCATTTCTATTTTATAAGATATTTCACAAGTTATGAAAGAAGGTATGTGGAAATTCTAAGTTGTTGAAGAAATTAATTACAATATAATTTTATATATATATATGATAAATAATTTACACATATATTGGAGTTGATTCTTCAATCTTATGGTTCATAGAAATTAGTTGCAATCAAACACCTATCACAAAAAAAAAAAAGAAGAAGAAGAAGACAAAAGCAATAGAATTTTAATAAAACATAAAGCTTTATTGATACAAAAAATATGAATTATACTGAATGAATACAATTACAAATGAATTATCCTTGATACAAGGTAAGAAAATCTAGAGGAAAACCTAAGTGAAGATTAAATCAGATCATGATATATGTCCTAATCCTATAATTTGAGATAAAAAAGTATGTGACTTAAGTAAGATTAAATATGCTAGTGTAAAAAGATATCTAATAATTAATTAGATAGCTACATTTTTACACTAACACCCCCTTAAGTGCAACTTAGGGAAAAGCTAATTTTTTAAATGATGAATACATTAAAAAAAGAGTCTTGGAAGCTAAGATTGATGAGGTATTCATGTATAAATGAAAAAATATCGCGTCTAGAGAAAGGGTAAACCCACTAAAGTGGTTTACAATTCGAGTGAGGAAGAAAAAGTTGCAAAAATTGACCTCATGCAAAAAAAATTGGTTTTCGGGGGTTCGAACGAACTTTTTGTTCGAGCGAACCCAAATGGGGTTCCCTAAAACCCTAGTTCGAGCAAACCCATTAAATGCAGGGTCCCACCATTCCCGGGAAAAAACAAAAAGAAAACCATTGTCTAAACCTTGGATTCTCTTACATGGAATCTAGACTTGGTAAAAAAATATGATGAGATAGTATTTTATTTGTTTAGGGATAAGTGGATAGCGAATTCCAGCTCACCGAACAACTTTTGTAACATAGAAGTCTTCTTCTAGTTGTTTACTATTCCAATAAACGTGATTGTCTTTGCACTCACTCTATTGTGTCGTGCCAATGTGTGCATGGACAAGATCTATGTAGTTCCTTGTCATTTCTCTTTTGGCATCTCCTTTCTCTAATTAGGTGCTTCTATTGGTTGCACATATTTTGAATGTGTACATGTATGATAGGAATAGATATCATAAACATTGAATCCTAGTGAGATGTAAAACCATTTCATCAAATCAATCTATTTTACAGTTGTAAAAAACCTACATGTGAAAGCATAATTTACTCAACTTCTTAGACTTTAGCTTATTATAGATTTTTTGAAATTTATCCTTTCTTAGAAGTACAATGATCAACTCGCCCTCTAATTAAATATTGTCCCTTCTATAATAATGAACATGCAACTTGTACTTTGCATTGCTCTTCTATAACTACTACTTAACTTTTACATAAACATTATTCATGTGTTTCACAAAGTTTCCCACCTCTATTATTATCTTTTTAATGAAGATATATTTTTATCATTTGATTTTATAATAAACTACATTACAACAAACTACTTAATGAATTTAATAGGTTTTTTATTTAATATCACTAGTTACTAAATTATAATGCTAGCTTTTAGGGATTTGAAGCATAATAACAAGAAGAATTTCTCTTTCGGTTTTACAAGTACATAGTCATATGTGACTGATCTGCTTTGAACACAAATAGGTTAAATTTTTGTCCAATAAATTTGACATAACTCTAGACTGCGAATTCTTTCCAAGCAGCTTGGATTGAACCAACACCTGTACATACACCAGTATCAGTACACGTGGGTGCTTTGAATAGCTTCTATTTATGACGAAAAGACCCACCGTCATCCATCATGAGTGATGACGCCATAAAATCTCCATCGGCACGTAAGCAGATATTGCGAATAGAGAGATTCGGGATAATAATAATCTTTGCCTGCTATCATTTCTTTGCTTTTCTTTAAATTAAGAAAACAATAATGGAGAGAACTGTTTATTATAGTAAGCTAAAGTAGCTGGAATAATGGTGGTCTCAACTTCAAGGATTGCCAAAGAAAAAAAAATAATGGTGGTCTCCTTTTGAACTTAAATTTTTTATATAACAATTATCTTTATGTGAGATAAGAAAAAAAGAGCTACTGTTATTAGAGAAATAGTTTAACCATACAATTCTATTAGAATTATAAAAAGAAATGTGAAACTATTTTCTTATCTATATTCATAAAATTACAATTTTGTAAATTATTAGAATATAGGTATGTTATATAACAAAGTAATGTTAGAAAATATATTAGATATGATAAACAATTATCAGTAAAATGTCACATAGATAAGGTAATATAAAGAAATATAAAATTGTGTTAATCATTTGTTACTTTGTATAGTCTTGTTAGACTCGTATACTTGCTTATTAGCAAAGTAATTGAATGTGCATCAAATGAGCAACTAGTTAATGGGAAAACAAAGCACATAAATAAAAGATACAAAGAAGAACATAGAGATTGAACAAGACAAACAATAGATTCAATTGTTAGAAATGAAAGAATTACAAGTGAGCCACCAATATGTGAAACATAACAACATTATTCTAGGAATTTAAACTAAAGAAATATGCATACACTCTCTATAGTATAGTTGCTTCACCAATTGATTTACCTTAATCTATACCCAAAATCTAATTATGTGTTAAATCTGACTTTATCAAAGAGTAACTCATTAATCAAAGTCAAACCTCCATTAATGACTATGCATTTCAATAAATAGTACCAATATTAGATATGATTTTTGTTAACCTGGATAAACGATGCAAGTTATCATTATGAATGTGTTCCCAAGAGGAAATATAATTAGAAACAAAAATGATGTATAGTTTGTAAGAAGAACAATTATGTCATCCCTCAATAAATTCAAATCTAAACAATCATTTGACATTCAAAATCTAATAAGTGATTATAAAATCTGAACATTTTTCTTTGCTAAATGTTATTCTAAAAATGACTAACCACCCCAAAAAAATTTAAATCTACTAGTTTTTTGAAGGCACACTGAGAGGGGTTGGCTCAAACAACAAACCACAATATAGATTTCACACATAATATGAATTCTCATATTGAAATGATTTGATTACATAATAAAAATATGAAGCAAAATAAAGGATGAAATCATCAACAAGCTACAACACATTACAACTTAATTCCCCTTGTTTTTCCTTCTTTATTGTAACATACCCCTCCCCACTATCTTTCCACTAGATTGAAAATGGAAAAAATATCCTATAAATGGCCTTAGGCACCTCCAAGCATGCTTTGGAAATTATAAGACAACCCAAAAATTAACTCTACTTCTAAGAGTCATAACTTTTGATTTGAGCACTTGACTAAGCCATTTTTTTTCAAACTATAGTGCTTAGACTGCTCTACATATCTAAGATGGATTTGTTCATTTTTTTTCAAATTTTAGGGCCTAAGAACTCAAAGTTAAAGAATTTTTAAAATATTTTTAGAAGCTTAAATATTTAATATATTCACATTCAGACTGAATCTTGGTTCAAAAATCACCCACAATATGCATTTTTTAATTATAGAGCTTTGGGTAAAATTTGAATTCCATACATTTTTAAATGCAAACATTCTAAAAATGGAGATCTTGCTTATTTTAGCTATTTATGAAATTTAAAAGTTCTAAACCATTCTTTATGAAATTTTAGAGGAAATAAGCTTCATGGGTATTTGTCAAATGAAACAAAAAAGAAAAGAAAATATTCTTTTAGGTGATGCAAGATTGCTCTTATAGGTCTTGATTGGTTGGAAAAGGGATTCTAGGTCTAATGTCTAGATCACTGAAATCAATCATTTCCAAATAAATATTAGATTTCAAATCGGCAAGGATATAAGATTGACTTACAACCTAATAGGTGAGTCATTCTACATTGGATCTAGAATCTTTTATGCCTTAGTAATTGATTGAAATTAGTGTGAATGAATTGAATCAATTTGACTACAAGACTTAATTTAAAAAGGAAACATTTTTGTACTAACAAAACTAAAATACCAAAAATTGAAAGTAGATTGAGTAAGGGCAAAGTACTACACACTTGTGACTAAATTTTGAAGTTGAATAAACAATATAGGGTGCAATATGTCCTAGATTGAGCTCCTTTTTTCCTAGATCTAAGTTCATAGGCTTGTAACACCATGTCTTCCCTTTGCAACCCTTATCTAGAATCTTCATTTTCGGATTTGAACCTATAAAAATCTTAACAAATAGGTGAAAGGGGCGGCTATATAGGATTTTTCCTTATTCAAACCCCCATTTTGGTATTTCTACCTCCAAAAATAGCCAAGGAATTGAATGGAAAAATGTGTGTGTGTGCTCTTAAGCTTAAGTGCATCCAAGGTTGTAATGAGATAAAGTGTTAAAAATCCTACTCAAATGTGTTAGAGAAGGATTCCCAAATGATAATAATGAGATCAACCCAAGAGAGAGTCAAATACCCTTAGGAAAATATAAAATGCAATCATACCTTTCTTAGGGTAGCAAGTAGATTGAAGCTTGAAGATGAGCAAGCTTCGAAAAAAATTTATTAGGTGGTTGAAGATGGCTAAAGAAATATCCAAAACCTAGATTTCATCATGTTCTTCCATTGGAATCAAACTTCTATCAATGTAGTAATCTTGATTAAATCTAAAATTCACCTTGAAAACTTGTAAATTTAAATATATTTTGACAGAATATAATTGTCTTATGATCCTTCTTAATTTTGAAATAATAATTCATGTTTATATATTGGAACTTAGGATAAATTAATGTTTAGGATGACATCCTTAAATTTTAATTTTTGGGATTAAATTTCTGCCAAGGCCCAAACTCGAAATCACATCTCCAAAATTCGAGATAAAAAAAAATGAGAAATGAAATTTGTTATTAAAAATAGATGTTCTAGGGAATTTTGCACCATATAATAGCTTTCTCACACTCAATAAGATTTGTAATGTGTGTTTAGGGTCTACTAAACTTAGGACTTATCCATGGTTAGGGCACTTGTTAGGGTTGATTTGATGATATTTAATTGATAATACATTTTCTAGGGTAGTATAGACATATTCTCCTATGTTGATAGGAAAAATTAGGGTTAGGGAATGTCTAAATGCATTAATGTTAAAGGTCATTGAATCTAGTTCCAAATAGAACATAAAATTGTGCGTTCACCTAAAAGGGAGTACATTTTTTGATGCTACATTTAGCCCCCACTTTAGTGGTCATATGACACTATGTGCATATGTAAGATAAAGTATTGGAAATAAATCATATAGAAAAAGGATACTATAGAGGATGTAGATCATTTTCTAATTAAGAGAACGAAGCTCCTAGTGTAGTAATCTAGGAAAACCATATGTTAAGAATCATGTCCTAGAAAATTAAATTGTTAAAAACTCACAAAAATCCTATATGTACAATCACATGCATTAGTGAAAAAATTCTAAAGAGAATGAAATTTGAGGGTTGATGCATACCCCTAATTATGCTTGCTTTATGGAGGTGGAATAAGGGTAGCAATCTTGTCACTTAGAATTGATTAGGGTTTTGGTCAAAGTGATTGTGATAAGTTCATGTGATCATAATGAATTATATCGATAAACACACCACATGAAAAAAAGCACAACTATGATTCAAATGCAATAGATGATATCAAAATTGGAGTTTTCTAGCTCAAGTTATGTTGATTTAAGAAAGCATAGTATGAGAAACACAATACTAAATTTTAATTATAAGTGGTAATCTTTTACTCTTTTGACATTCATTTTCACACTTACAATTTGAAAGCTTAGATGAGTAAGAGTATCATCCCTAGGAGAAAAGATGTTGCAACAATGATTGTATCAAATCCTATGACTTGAAGCCATGAGAGATCATGTCGCATGGGGCATGTCGACATGAGAGGTGAGTTACATTTTCACTTTCCTTTTAGGTTAGACACAACTTATTTTATGTAATTTATAAGTTTTTTGAATCTGGGGCATCCTAGACTAGCTTGAGCACCATAGACCTTTGAGGGAACTCATAACCTACATGGGTTCCCTAGACCAAGAACGGTGCCCCTAACTAGGCACAAATTTTTAGGAATTAGAGTTGATTATTTAATGTCTATTTATAGCTTTGAATACAATACTGACAATGACTTAATTTCTTTTTTAGCAGAAACTATCGTGTATGCTAGAGCATTTGGGAGGGCATCTAAGTTCACTTCTCTAAGGTCAAGCCTCACATCTTTCCATTGTAGATCAATACCATTTATGCATAGTTTGTTTATATTAGGTATACACCATGTCCCTGATGAGATACCATGACATTGTGCTCATCGCTCATGGAGTGATGGGATTTAGATACCTTTACCTTTCATCTTTTGATGAGAGAGATGACCATTATTCTAGTGGATGTACATCACATCCTATAATTTACCATCTGAGGTAGGATCATAAAACATGATTATTCATGGACTATATCTAATATCCTTGATAATCAACGATATTGCACCGAACGTGATATACCTCAAGAGGGTAAGGGTTCAATGGTTACTACATGTGAGTGTTGATGTAGCACTTCTTTGATAGATCCTAGTCACCAAAATAATATTGATCATATCACCAAATGGGTGAGACACACACTTACATAGGGGCCTTTTCCATACAATATGGGCTATGGAGGATCAACGAGCCATGTTTCCCTAGGGGAAAATCATGCTTGTACACCTTTATTATGATCTTAGACAATTCTTGCATTATGATATGGGGAGCCTAATGACCTGCACATTTCTTTAGGTGTGGGATTTTGAGTACACCACTTGTATAAGGCCCATGAGATATCCCATGGATATGATATGGATATATCCATGTGTATTTTGTTATACACTCAAGATACCTTAGCAATATGAAGACTTACTCTACTAGTGTGTTACATTTGATCAACTAGAAGCTAATGACATCACTTGGAGACCATATTTAATACACCGTGGGCTTGGGAAGGATAACCCCAATAGTTTTCTAGGATGAGACAAGATCACTTCTTTATTGGTCAGTATGAGTATATCATCATGTCTTTTTTTATTGAATGATGAGGCAATTTGATCTCGCCCAAGTCACACTTGCCATCCAACTGAGCTACCTAAGATCGAAGCACTATGGTGCAGACCCTAGGACATAACCTATATGCTACCATCATAGACATCCTCTTGAGTGATTCAGATGATGAGGACCAAGATAGACATCCTATATCTAATATCAATGATTTATTATTTATTGTTTCATATTGTAGATGGTGGGAGACCACATGTCTAGACTCTATATTCCTTGGTGACCATCTTACTGGAAATCTTGGGCCTTGGACATGACATCGAGAGGATCATGAGGAGGAGGATGAGGATGAGGATGATGATGGAGATGCGAGAGGAGATGATGATGATGATGAGGTGGATCATCAACCAACTGTAGTAATTTTAGGAGAACAAGAAGAGCATGTGGAGGCTAGAGATGCCTATGAGGAGAGACCTACATCTCGTCCTTTGGTATCTTGAGCATTTCCTATGACACAAAAGAGACCACCTACCTAAGATCATGGAGAGAGCGGTAATGTTACTCAAATCATTCCCCCAACCTCCCAAGGGATTCCAGGCCTAGGCACAATAGTGACATATCAAGAGCTCGACTAGTGAGCTAGTGATCTAGGTTGTATGATGTGTTATGAAATTTTAGTTATTATATATTATGTGTTATACTTTATGCTTTATATGATTCTTGTATTTGATCTTATTCTATTTTTCATTATTTTTTAGTTGGTATCTAAGAGTGGATTGACTTTATGGGTCAAATGCTAGTAGATATGGTTCTTGAGGTACCTCCCCATTAGTTTCAATATGAGTTGAGCATAAGCCACCACTAAGTACAAGGTTCCATGCAAAAAAATTTGAGCCTATATGTTGATGGAGGATGGCATATGCGGATTTCATACCCACTTAGGAGGAATGGAGAGCATGAGAGAGCTTGGTCCCCTTCAAAGAGTGAGGCGTAGGCCATCCCATGAGAGGAGCTTAGCAGAATATGAGTAGGGAGAGATCATCTCTAGAAGCACCACACAGTAGCACTCATGGCTGAGGTTGAGATCAAAGGCACTGAGTTTTGGGTTGTACTAGCAAAAAGTAGCTCTATGAGCAACTATCGATATACAATCTCACATTGACAACCACCACTAGGTCTCGATGAATCTAGTAGGCATAGGCCTACTTATATTATGATGTATGCTTTATATGACACACCACATTTTGTCAATGTGACTATTATGATGATGTCTATAAACACTATGATATATATATATATATATGAGCATGTTTTACTTGATTTTCCTTGTTTGCTATGGTTAAGTAACAAATATTATTTTTTATTTTAATATCATGCATTACATTTCCATATATGTCAAATTGAATGCAATTATGATTTATTAAATATTTTTTTTAAGACTACTTAACAAATACTACAATGATCTAATTGATATATGTAAATGATAGATGTGATCTAACTAAACACATAATTTAATTGTCTAATTGCATGCTACATTTTTATTGGATTGTACACATGTTAAATTAAGTACCACTGTGATATAATTTGGATAAAATTAAATTCTTATAATGATCCAATTTAACATGTCACACAAATTATCAAATAGTATACATGGTAAGTAATAATCAATTATGGAAATTACTCAAATAATTCAAGACACAGAACATATTTGTTAAGAATGAAGCAAAGCAAGATAAAATAGAGAATAACATCTATTTAATCTAATCAACATGCTTTAAAATACAATATACTATTCAAAATGATGATGAATACTTAAGTATAATATCTATGTAAATGCATAGTATTAATAGGTTCTTTGACATGTATTATGTCAACTATAGAAATTTTGTCTGCTCTTGATCTAAAATCTAACTCTATTAGATAAGGTCCTATATCCAATTTGTGATGAATTTTCTTTTTTCTCCTGATTCCAATTTGATATTACAATGATTTTCATATAGCACCAAGTCTCCTTTCTTAAAATATCAATGGATAAATCCTTCATTGTATTTTTTGAACACCCTTGGAATAGACTTGAAGATGTTAGAGAGTGTGTATATGTTGTTTATCAAGCATCTTAAGTTGTTGAAGTCTTTGTTCTTTTTAGGTATTATCATCAATGATGCCATTGAGAGAGATTCTTAGTGAAGGAATTTTCAATTCCAATGTCATAACAACATCAATGGCATATATAAGTTTATATGGAGTATTACCTATAACCATACAAAAACTTTTCTGATAAGCCATAGTGCATAAGAAATTTGAGTACGTCAATATTTACCATATTTATTAACAATTTTGAGGAAGACTTGTTTAATTGTTTTGTTAGTTTCTTTGTTGGAATTATTTCCATTGATGTTAAAGGGTGGTCATGATGGTCATTCATGCCAGTGGACTAGCTCAAGAAGATTGTTTGTAGTTGCTTAGTACAAGTCCTAAAAGGTTGTAAATGTTGTCAAGCAACATTGTAAAAGTTGCTTAGATGTTGCACAATCTTGATGCAAGCAATTCTTATGGTTTGTAGAGGAAGCAAAAAACAATTTTGATATGGGATTTTTTAGTACATCTGGAATATATGGCTCACAAGTTCTAATGATAATAGTTGAGCTTAGAAATTATTTATTTCTACTAGCTAACTAGCTAGGGTTTTGTAGAAAAACCCTAAGGACTCCATTCATGGAATTCATAGTGTTTTTATTTCTGCATTGAATGGAAATCAATAGTAACAAGTTACTTAAGTTATGACTTAAGCCTTACAGGTCATTATGTTATGGGCCCCTTCAAAATTGTTATTATTAGATCGATGGACTATGTAGAGATTTTAATTTTTCCTAAGTCTGGTGCCTAATTATTTAGCCTAGCTTGATCAATGGTGGTGATTAGTGACTAAATATTGAGTAGCTCTTGTATGCTCACAAGGATACATAGCTAATGTTAGGTCTTGGCTACGAAATTGTGGAATCACACCACGTGTCCAGTTGGACCAAGTACAAAGATATTTTCTTTGCGAAGATAAATGGACCATGCAAAAGATGTTGGAGATTGATGGCTAATGTAGGATCATATTTCCAATTTTCTTTGACATAGTATTATTTGCGATAGTGTGAAACAATGAAAAATGTCTAAAAATTATTGCATTTCCCTATTCATATGTATCACATATTTCATTCTACAAGCACAAAGAAAACATGTGGTAAGAAAAAGATAAATGATGCACATTGAAGGTGAATATGGGATGGTTTCCATTATTTCATGGAAAGGATGGTGGATACCTATATGGAAGTTGTGAAACCATAGGATGCTTATGTGTGTCCTTGATGATTCATGTAAAGAAAAGGATAGAAAATGTTCTTTAAGATCAATGGTTGTAAGAGCATCACTATTTTGATCAACTCTGATAGGGATAAAATTGTGATGATGTTGAACAATGACAAGTGTCCAAAGGTGATTGTAACACAAAGTTCATATGCATCACATCTTCAGTTTCAGAATGCAAAAGAGAAAATGAGACATGTGCTAATTAATGAAATGATGACAAGTGGCAATAATTCATTACATCCAATAGCTCCTATACATTGCATATATCATTCTTCAAGCATGAAGCAAAAATTTGCTAAGCGTATATATTATGCGATATAGATCTACAATAAATATTCAAAGGGAAATTCATTGAATGGTCACATTTTAAAGATAAACTATATTGAATGGAAACCATTAGATCATGGTGACAAAGGCAAGATCAATGGCCTATATTCAATGTGAGAAAATTGATACTTCCTGAAGAAAAAAATTGATGAGTAGTTATAGAGTTGAAGCCAATTTAAATATATTTCTAAAAAAATCATAAAAGTGATAGTTTCAAGAGACTACAAAGTAGTTAGGGTTTATGTAACTAGAGAAAATAGTTACTCTCATGGTCAGAATGTTGATATGAGTGGTTGTTGAATATAGAACTTTGTATTTTTTTTGGATAGTGGAGACATAAATACAAATAATTTGAATTCACAAAGGTCACTAAATTGCATGGTTTTTTGGGTTGGTGGAAAAGTATAAATTGTAGTTCAGAAAAAATTCTATCATTCTAATGATCTTTATAAGAGTGAAAAGAGAGAGGTGAAGAGCAAATGTAGAGATTCCAAATTAATAAATTGAAAAGGTGTATTTTAGGTTGAAGAAGAACTAGCATCAACATATATGAACTTGTAATTTATAGAGGTTGGTGGCTTAAAATTTTTGAGTTGGTGCTCAATTAGGTGTACAGTGTACCATGAGGCTGATTTTTCAAAACATTGTATTAGGTATGCAGTGCACCTAGATTTTGGTGCCTCAAAACATTGTCTTGGGTGCCAAAGTACTTATAAGTTGGTGCTTTAAAAACATATGTAATATATTTTATTATGAGGCTGGATTAGGACAATAGATCCTAGCCGCTATTCTCATCATGCTTTTTCCCACATTGGGTTTTCTAGATATTTTTGGTGTCTTCTTATGTGATGGTTTTCGTGTGATATTAAATTTTTTATACTCTTTTAAATTTGGTAAAAATTTGCATACCTAGTAATTCAACCCCTCGTAGTGTATTGTTCTTTCAAACATTGGTATTAGAGAACATGGTTCCTTGAAATTTTTTTAATTAACTTAAGGTAGATTTGGTTTCAAGAACACTATGTTTGGACAAGAAGGATCTTATTCAAACATAGAACCTTTGTTTGATGGAACTAATTATGCTTTCTAAAAAGTAAGAATGGAGACTTACTCGACTTCTCTTGGATTTGATGTATGGAAATCTACTATAAATGGCTACAAAGCACCAACAACTCATCCCATTGACTCTTCTAATAAGAATACTTGTGAAAAAAATGAAAAAGCTAAAAATGCTATTTTATGTAGTCTAACCAACTCAAAATTAGTAAAAGTCATGCATTGTATTTCTACAAAAGAAGTTTGGGAGAAAATGAATAATATCTATGAGGGTGATGATAAAGTGAAACAAGTAAAGTTGCAAACTCATAGAGGAAATTTTGAGACTCTTAAGATGAAATATGAAGAAAATATTGCAACATACTTGCTTAGGGTAGATGAGGTAGTGAATTAAATCAGAGGTCTCAATGAAAATATTGAAGATAAGGTTATTGTAAATAAGGTTTTGAGGTCTCTCCCACAAAGATTTTATTTTAAAGTTTTAGCAATAGAATAAGCTAAAGATATGGATAATTTCTCTATGGATGAATTATTTATGAAATGAAAGTATTGTTAGATTCATAGTAACTGAGAGGGGGGTGAATTAGTTGTATACTTAAAAAATTCATACCCTTAATATCTTTTCAAACCATTAAACCATTATCATGCGTTAGTAGAATGTAAATATATGAAATAGTAATGAAAACACATCCAAGCACCTAAGAACACTAGATTTATGAGGAAAAAACAAGAAGGGGAAAACCACAATGAGGATTAGCTCACATATCAATTACAACATGGTCAAATATAATTAGGTTCACTTCCTAGAAAAAGAAGAAAGGGTCACTACCAAAAGAACTCACTTTCCAAAAGAAAGAAGATATAAGAAGACTGTTACAAAGAGATTCACTATCTCAAGGAAACAATAGAAATCAACCACTAAAACATTATTCTATTCGTACCTTTTGGATTACTACATCTAGCAACTTCAAGCACACTGAAAATGCAGTCCCTTCAACTCATTGCATTGGAGTCATAGACATTAAGCTTGCACTCAAATCGGTACACTCAATCAAATTCACATATTTCACACACCTTCTAGAGATACACACTCATCTCCAACAATTCACCTTACATTTATACCATCCACAGCATAAACGATCTCAATTAGGTTAGACTTAGTGAAACATATGCACCTAAAACATGTAACACTAAAATAGTTCGGCACCAAACTCCTCTACAATGGAAAGAAATGAAGGAAAACCACGCCAAGGGTTAACTAAAACCCAAATTTACATCACCATGCCACTCAAAAATACATAATCCACGGGATACCTCCACAAATAGTTCTAGCATGTCGGGTCTACCAAACCTAAACTAACAATACAAGTGACCACATACATGCTTTATAGGTCACACAACCACACAACACTTCACAACATCCACACAACATCTTAAAATATTTTGGGATCATCAAAATATTCTGTAACTCTTCCACTATCACTTGAAACTAAGAACACCATCATTTTGTGCAACTAGACACATTTCCACAAAACAAAACTTACTAACCAACCATGTGAAACACCTCAACACCTGAAACTTAAAGGGAAGGAAGTTACAAATAATATAAAATCATTCCAAAATCCACAAGAAAAGAAACCTCACTATGTAGAAATGTAGAGTAATCTCATTTCTCTCAGACAACCTTCTACATAGACAAACAAACTATCAAACACAACTTTCACTATTGAATGATCTAGAACCTGACTTTGGATATAACACCTCTAAGCACCTCTAATCATCATATCCAAATTACACAAGTGTAACTTTAACGATGAAGAAATCTAGAGCTCAAAACTGAACACACCTTTGTCACACTACACACTCTTTTATTCAAATTTTCTCAAAAGCACTTGGAAACCAAGTGAACTTAATATAACTACAACTACAAATCTTATCCATCAAGACATAAATGACAAAACTAATGACAACACCACAACACATCCATGCTAGTACAATAATTTGATAACACCAACCTTCTTCATACTATTTACATCAATTACCAACACCTGCAATTGTTGACATCAATGACAACACAAACAACATACTTGCAACAATATCCCCCTTTGTCATTGATGGAAACAAGAGCTCTTTGAAAAACCATCAACAACAAAAGAAACCAAAAAAATCTCTACAACAAGAAACACTCCCCCTAACTAGGGAATCTTTCACTCTTCACTCTCTCTTTTACTATTGCTTCAAAAACTTCTTCTCCCCCTACCTAAGGAGTTCTTCATTCTATAATTCTCTTGTGAACATTCTCTCCCCCTATTTTTTTCAAACCATATTATTTCCTATAATACTCTTCTACACTATGGTTTTTCAACCAACTCTCTCCCCCTTTGACATTAATAGAAAAGGGCCATAAAATCATCCAACTCTTTCCTACATTGAACTCTTTTTCTCTCCCTCTTTGACAACATTCAAAGGGAAACACCTATACTTTTCAAACATCATCTACATACATTTTTTCTTTTTGGTTTTCTCTTTTGACATCTGCATACACTACTTTGACACTACTTGCAATACTAGCAAGCAACTGCATTGCACTCACTTTTCTACACTCTCCCCCTCAAGGGCACAAAATATGCTCCATATTAAAACACTCCTACCTACTCCCCTTGAGGGGTAGCCTTCAACATCAGTCTAAGACCAAGAATATATCTTGAATGCTCACTTATATAGATGCACTAACTTATGCATCTAGTTAAAAGAATGAGGGAAAATTACCGCTAACTTCTGCCAAAGATAGTCAAAAGTATCTTTAGGAAGAGCCTTTGCAAAGATATCTACAACTTGATCCTTTGTAGGAATATATTCTACCTTCACCTAATTCTCTACAACTTCTTCTCTTATAAAGTGATACCGAATAAAGATATATATTTTTAGACTGATAGTGATAGCACTTGCATTATTGCATAAGATAGAAATAGGTTCATCATATGATACTCTAATATCATTCAATTTTTGCTTCATCCACAACACCTATGTATATCATAATGTTGATATAATATACTCTACCTCTATAGTAGACACTAAATCCTACTTCTTACTCAACCATGAAACCTGTCTGCTTATAATAAAGAAAGAAACTCCATTTGTACTTATTAAATCATCTCTACAACCTACCCAATTTGCATCTGTGTATGCACTCAAGGAGATATTAGTATCCCTAGGATACCACAAACCATAGTCAAGATTTCCCTTCAAGTATCTAAATATATTCTTCACTTCTGTAACATGAGATTCTCTATGATCTTCTTGAAACCTTACCACAAGATATACCACATTCATGATATTTGGTCTAGTAGAAGTTAGATATAAAAATCCACCAATCATTGATTTGTACTTGCTCTAATCAACTTTAGGAGATTCATCATTTTTTCTCAATTTAAAATAAGTAACCATAGGGGTGCATATTGGTTTAGAATCCTCTATTCCAAACTTATTCAATATTTCCTTGACATATTTTGACTTTCAAATGAAAATAACTTCTTCTAATTGACTGATTTGTAATCCAACCTAAAAGAAATTCATCTCCCCACACATTGCCATCTCAATCTCCCCACACATTTCCATCTCAAACCCTTTTTACATATCATCTAAAAACTTCTTGCAATTACCTTCATTTCAACCAATGACAATTTCATCCACATACACTACCACAATTAAGATTTATTCTCCCTCAACCTTGAAGTAAAGGTTGCTATCTACAGTACCCTTCCTGAGTCCTTGTTGCAAAAAGTACTTATCTAACCTTGCATACCAAGCTCTAGGAGCTTATTTGAGTCCATAAAATTCCTTCTTCAACCTATAGACCATATTAGTATCATCTAAGAATGAAATTCCTTTCGATTGTTCAATGTATACCGCTTCTTCCAACTCACTATTCAAGAACATAGACTTACATCCATCTAATATACTTTGAATTCTTTATGTGCTACAAAAGGAAAAAACATTCTAATGTCGTCCATCCTTTGCATCAAAGAAAAATTCTCATAAAAATCTATTCCTTCTACTTGTGAGTAGCCCTTACACACAAGTCTAGCCTTGTTTTTGTCAAAATTTCCATCCTCATTCAATTTGTTCCTAAAAACCCATTTAGTTCCTATCATATTCTTATTTGCAAGTCTTGGGACCAATTCCCATGTTGGATTCTTCTCAATATGTTTTGAAACCTCTTTCATAGACTCGATCTAGTTCTCATCTTTACATGCCTCAATCATTGTTTTAGGTTCCACCTCTGAAGGTGTTACCATTGATTTTTAGCCCCTCTTTTAAAAATTCCCCTCTAGTACTTATAAGAAAAGGGGTGTATTTTTTGGTCTTTAGCTAATTTGTATTTACTATATCGAACTCTGATTCATTTTTCAAAACTATGCATTTTCTCAATGACCGTCACTGTAAAGATCACAAGTCTGTCGATGGGATCCAAAGGTTGTATAAGCATGTTATGATCTAGAGTTAAATGGGTGAAGTGGCAAAACTGGGTGGAACTTTATAGAGTTTAAAAACCTTTGTCGATTCTTGAAATAGGGTTTTTTAAATTCATTTCTTTCTATAACATTATCCATTAATTTCTTATGATCTTTTCAAAGCCTTGCACATAAAGAATAAGGGACAAATCAAAGTAATGAGTTAATTCTTTGGGGTGGCATACAAGAAAATTTCTTTAACACTAGCAGACTCCAATGCTTTTCCAGAACCCATCCAAAGGCATTTATCGGTACATTTGGGGCTCAAATATTTTCATTTATGGGGATGGAATTACATAAAAATAAAATTTCTCATAGAGAAACACAATTTTCATACATTTCCATGAGCATATAGTTAAAATTACATGAAATTTGAATATATAAAGATCTACATGATGCAGAGCAATTAAAAATCCAAAAAGATATATATATTTATTTATATCTATCTACAAAATTTCATATTACATTGCCAAAAAAGTGGGTGATTCCACAACAAGGTATTTCAAATGCAAAGGGTAAATATGATGACTCAGATGGCCTTGATCACCTCTTGCATTCACTTAACTTGTGTAGGAGAGAAAATATTATCATTATACTCCACATTATGAGTGAATGTCTCCATGTTGTTGCTTTCAAGGCCACTGCACATCAGAGTAATGGCTTGGTCGACTCTCTCATTTTATAGATCATAGGAGATACAAATACCATCACCAATCAAACCCACATGAGGGTGAACAAAAAGCCCTCTCATTACATCTTTGACACTCTACATGTACCGTGGAAGAACCAAATTCTCGGCAGCCCAAAAATCCCATCCAAACTAACCAAAATTTCATACGATATTATATAAAGAAATGCTCAAGTAGTGTGGCATTATTAACATACACTTGCGCTAGGAATTTCTCACCAATCACCTTACAAATGACTCCTTCCTCTATATCACTACGGATACGAAATACTTTTTTTAGTTGATCCTGCACCAGCTTGTGAACAACACTACACTCAATGCCTTCTATTATGAAGTCACTCTAAATAACAACTTCACTCGACAAGCTCCACATGCTTGAAGATTTAACTAACATTATGTAGAATGAATAGGGAAGAGTAGGATTTATAGATTGATAGGGGAAAAATGATGGAGCTTTGTTTAAAGCAATAAATGTCAAAGTACACATAAATTGCTTCAACCTGATTAATTCAAGTATGGTGATGTGATGGATATCTTGTAAATTGTATTCAAAAAATCCTCAACATTTAAAGAATTTCATAGAATGATCTAGGTGGCATGCCAATAGTCATAGAGAAGTTAAAGTGGTGATCATTTCACACAAAGTAAATCCATGTGGTTTGTTTAGGTTAAGTGACGGTTCATCCTCCTATCATTTCAATTGGGAAATGAGATGTAATCATAGCCATCCCCAAAAATAGAAATAAATGAGGGGAATTTTCATAATCTGACATAATTAATTGATTTTTGAACAACTTTCTTTGAATAGATAGCAGTTAACAGCCAAGAAGCTATTTTGAGAAACCTTAACTATTACAAATTGAAAATGTTTAAACATGTTATCTTTTGACATTGCAAGGGTCTGACATGTTGATCCCCCTTGCACTATGATGCATGAGTGAGAATCAATCTTAATAAGGGATCAAATTTTATAGTTTCAATTCATTTTTTTGTGAATGTTATTTTCTATGTGTAGTAATTTGAATCAAATGTTAATGTTTGTGAGAAAGTCTATGAGATTTGAAAACCATTTAAATATACCTTTCTTGTGAGAATGTGATGTTTAGTGACATTTGGTTCTTTTATTTATAGTAGATGGTTGGAATTGTACTGAGTTGAGTCAGCAAGTGTTAGTAGTTGATTTGTGAGTCATGATACTGATCATTTTCCAATCCTTTCATTTAAGTATTAGTTAATTTCACCATTTCTTTTCCCACTTGTGTCATGGCTATGAGATGGTGTTAGTTTTCCTTTCCTACTTTCTGATAAAGCGCATACCCCAATTTATATATTTAAAAAACCCAAAAAAAAAATTAAAAGAGGGAGTTGTACCTCAATCAAAATTCAGAGGAAGATTATCAATCCAATGATAATCTCTCCAACTGTTGTGAGTTAATTTTGTCTTTCTTCGGTGTTATAGAGTCAAATGTGTTCATTTTATAAAGGAAAAATCTATTCACTAACAGATTTTTGGTGGATTTGTTGGGGATTAAATGAAGAAATAATCATTTTTATGCAATCAGAATCTTTGGTTTATTGAGGAATTTATTTGAGTTGTCATTTTATGATGAGAAGAGATAGTGTTACCACATGAAGGTATCTTTCATGCGTTGTAGCCGAGATTAGATTTGGTTACATTAGAACAAGACATCATCTCTCAACTAAATACATGTGTGGTGATACAAAAGAAGTGTGAAATAATATGTGTGTGATTTTGGTGCTTGAAGAAGAAGAAGAAATCACAAAATGCATGCCTAGACCTATGGTGAAAAGGTTTTCAAGAATTGAAATTGTTCTTTATCCTAACTCACCACCTCAACCCAACTAGAACCAAAACCTACCACAAACTCAAAGAGTGCCACCACAAAATTGATGGTTCAAACTCAAAATTATCTCAATCAGGATTGGTGACTATATTTCAAAAAGAACCCATACATCCCAATTATAATTTATTTTGATGGCCTCTTCATCATTCCAACCTTGGGGAACCATTTTTGGTCCCTTAGCAATGCCAAGTTTTCCCGTGCTTCCTAAAGGGTTTAGGGAACATTTCCATGTGTTCATTGGAGAAAATGTACAGGACCCCAAAGATCATTTCCATGCTTTTGTTAATTCTTGTGCTTCCTTCGGTATTGATGAAGAAAATGTATTCATTCACCTTTTTGTTGCATCTCTAAAGGTCAGGCAAAAAAATGGTTCATGCAACTTGCAGAGGGAAGCATTATGAATTGGAATACTCTCAAAGATAATTTTATTGAGAGATTTAAGGTTGTGGTCACATAAGAACTCATTTGATAACTCTCTTTGATATTCAAAGGAATGAGATTGAATATATTATGAGTTTTATTGATAGATTCATCAGGATTTTGAATCAAATTTTCTATTCTAGTAGGCCAAGTGAAACTAATCTGGTAGCCACTCTTATGCATGCTTTTCCTCTAGGAATTCATTTCATCCTAAGCAGAAGAGGCGTATTTGGCTTTGAGGAGGTAAAAATTGAAGCTATGAGGATTGAGGAAGAAATGGCGAGGCACCATGAGTTGGGAAGTGGGATCGCATCCATTTTGAATCTCCTTCCAAGGGAAGTGCTTAGTGTTTTGAGTAATGATGAATCATCCCAAAATAATCTTTTGAATCTGGTTCCTCCACAACAATTGGGATTCCTGCAACTCACATAGTCAGAGATGCAAGCAAAGTTGAACTTTCAAGGACAAAGAATGAGGATTCTGATGATTTAGATTGTGATAATGAGTTTTATGGTCATGATAGCATGCATCTTGATATCATCATTAAGAAAGATATGAAGTAGTCTCTCATTCTTGATATTACTCAAGGAAAGAGAGAGATTCAAGAGAATGATTTCTTGAAGCCAAAAGTTATATAGATTCATTCTTCAAGAATGGAAAGGGAGAAAGAAGAATTCACTCGAGGGAGTGATACTCGATAAAGACAAGTAACAAGAGAAGTGTGTGTCAACAAGGATGGAACAAAAGAATCATCAGATGTTAATGCACAAACTCACAACTTCTGATAAAGGTCATGTTCATATGTAAGCGAAAAGGTGAAGTTAATGATTCTAAAGCTACATGTGATTCTCAAATCTTGGAAGAATTTATTATGACTGACAGACCAGGTGCACTTAATTAAGAGAATGAGACTTGTTATGTTCCATCCATTATATGGTGCATTGGTAACTCTATCCTCATTACCCAAATGACTACTCTTAAAGCTGGGGTGATTAGAAAAGTGAAAAAAGAAAAGACCTAGGATCTTTTTATTCAACGACTTATTCAAATATTCAAATGAGGAGTCACAACACTTATTTATCATGTAAGTCTTTCCACTTTCTAGTTTATGTTTTAAGGGTACTTTTGGGATGTTTTTATGTTGTTCTTAAACATCGAGGGTCATCTTTTTCTCATCCCGTTAACATATATGTATAATAGTTTTCTTTTCTTCCATTGTCAGTAGGATTCTCCTACCTTTGTGAATTGTTTTCTTTGCTTTGTTTTTGGTGCATGTCCCATTTTTGTTGTGTCTAATCCTTTAATTTTAATCTTGACTCTATTTCCCAATGGATAAGAAATTGGTAGTCCTAAATTTTGAGTCTAGGTTCATGTCTTCATCCTTAGCAGTCATTGTACCTAGTTAGAGCCAGCTATCACCATTGACTTTCAGCCCCTCTTTAAAACATTTTGTTCTAAGTACTTATAAGAATAGGGGATGTATTTTTCAGTCTTTAGCTAAGTTATAAAACATTATTGAACTCTGACTCATTTTTCAAACCTATGCATTTTCTTAATTGTTAGGTCTCAAAAACGTAGGTTTTGAACCTTAAAAGGGTGCCAATCTCTTAGTACATTTTTGGCTAATGAATGCAGCGAATCTAGTTGATGACCCCTGAACCAACAATTTTGTGGGTTTCTATGGACTTCTCTTGCATTCTTAGGATCTTTCACCTAAAAGGAGAGAGATAGAACCCTAAAATTGAGGTGGCTCACTCAAATAAAGGAATGTAAGATGGAATTATGACTAAATGGAATGATCTAAGTGTAAATAAGCAATGAAATTGATTAATTATGAATACAAAACTAATGAAATATCTAATATTTGAAAACATAGTGAGGTATGCAAGAATGAATTAAAACATGAGAAAACATAAACAAAACTGAAAGAGATTGAATAGAGTGCACCTTGGAATTGAATGCTAAATTTGGAATGCTCTGAAAACTGGTAGAAATCATTATAAATCACCATTGGGACTCATTCGCCACTGATGGTGAATCAGTCTTTTTACTAACAAAAACACTTGAAATTGCTTTCCGACTGTCTGGAACGAGATTTTGAAAAAATGAAAATTTTCATCCCTAAGGTGGGACTCATTCACCACTGATGGTGAATCAATCCTCCTCCAAAAATCTATGAAATCAAAGGTCAATTCTCTAGCTCTAGATCTGCACTTGTCTTCTTGTCAAGTTGATAGAGTCAAATCTATAGAAATGGATTGTAGGTTGTCTCCAAGCTTGAAATAGGGTTTAGTTGACTTGAAACACTTCGTTGACTTGTTGAACACCTTTTAACACTTAATTTCTTGAAAAATATGCATACAAAAGTCTACAAACACACATGCAAAAGGGGAAAAATGGTTAAGGGTTAGAGTAGAGGGATTTGCCTTGGTCAAATCCCACTTTGGTAATGAAACCCTTAATAAAGAAATAAAATTAAATGAGCAAGGAATGATGAATAAACAACATGCACGTTTCCTAAACTCACCAACCTTGTTGAAGAAATCTGAAGATATATCAATGGATGCTCCAAGATGCTTGGTGTTAGCTTGATTGAATGATGCTTGAATGTAATTAGTGAATGAGTGAACTTGATAAATGATTGAATGAATGGGGGTTGAAATGATAAGAAAAACACTTATTTATACACACTTATGCCCTCATAACTCAATAATACTTCATCATAGGCTAACATAAGGTCTTTTTGAATAAAAAACTGAAAGGAATTTTGAATTATTTTGAATCTGGAGACAAGAGGGATTCATTTTCCACCCATGGAAAATGGGTCCCACCTTGGGCTTGTAAGTGGGTGTTGGGAATTAAGTTGCATTTAATGTTATTTTTTAGTTTTACATTCAAAAGTACACTTAATTAAGTCTTATGAGTGCATAAAGGGGTCATACAAAGCATACAAAAGGTGTAAATAGTGATAACAAGACAAGAAAAGTGTGAAACCTTGTTACAAGACATTACAACACTTTAAAATAGTACTTGAGAAGTGATGAAAATGTGTTTTTTAGGTGAATTGTAATGATAAAAGTCTAGAAAAGTGTATAAATGCTTTACAACACTTCACAACACCTTCAAAAGATATCATAATTTAAATATGTTAGACCTAATGTGAATGCAAAAGTTACATTACAACATTAAATCAAAGCAAGATAAGTCAAACATCACAACAGAAAGAGCTAAATAACCATGAAAATTTCAATGATCCATTTTTCTATGGTACATTTATCCCCCACTTTAGTGAGAGGATGAACTTGCTTCAAATTCACACTAAAGTAGCCATGTATATCAAGAAGGATCCAAATGCACTTATGTTAGCAAGATGGAATGGAAATGATCAAGAGGGATGATCAAGCCCCCAGGATGAAGATCCCATGTCAAACTACACATAAGAACAAATAAACACACATGTGAAATAGAAGAAGAAAAGGGATAATTGGATCAAGCTTAAATCATTTTTCCAACTAGTTGTGGATTAGATCTAGGCTATTGGTGAGATCAATAGAATGGATACTCACTCTGGGGCAATGAAAGTCATGGCAGTCTGCCAAGTGAGAAGACCCAAAAGGTGATAACATATGCTAGTTGGTATGGACTCACAAACACATAGATGGATATGGGGAAAGTCGTGTCGCTGAATGGGATTCCCACTGAACCATATCAAAGTTATACCTCCTAATAACTTTAATAAGCTACCACAAAGGAAAAATGTTGGTTCGTCCTTCATGAGACAAGAAAAGCTTCATATGCTTAGAACTCATGAACAAAGAGCAAGGTACCACAAGCATGCAATTTACGTTATGCAAGGTGGCAAATATGTAAAATGTAAAATGCAAAAATCTAAAATACAAAATATGTTCAAAGGAGTCTTGTTAAGTCCATGTAAGGTCTATCACTTAGGGAACATTGTGTCTAACATCTCCAAGAGAGGACCAATCAAATAATACAATATTCACAACTTAGGGGATGTAGTATGTCGCATTAGGCCATTGAGAGGAATGCAATATGCTAAGATAGATCACACTTATGAAGGACATCACACCCAATGTCATCCACAAAGTGATGAATGCATCGTATGAAGTGACAAGGCTGCAGTAAGAACCAAGAATGCAAATGAAATGATGCCAATGTATGCCCCCCACTTTAAAGTAATTGCTACACACAGTTCTAGGAGCAATTACTTTAAAGTAGCAAAGTAAAAATGCAAAAAGGAAACAAGACATGAGATCCAACTTGGAAATCCCCTATGCCAAGTCATATGTTTTAAAGTAAGGTTGCATCATGTAAACAAAAAAGAGAACAAAATAAAGGAGGGTTTCCCCCCAGAAAAGAACACACCAAACACATAAGGGGTATGCACAGGATCATGATGGGCCAAAAAGTGGTGATATGATGGGTATTTGTAGGGAATGTGGCTTACGACCTTTTCTTTACCCAAAATTGATGAAATGAAAAGGGTTTTAAAAGGAGATTATCAACTTTCCACCAATATAAATTATGCTTTACTTTGAGTTTAATAAATAATTATTATTCATTTTCTATTTGAATTACGACTAAAGTTCTCATTGATAGGCTGATTGAAAAACTTCTATAGCCTTCAAATGGTATCACATTTTGAAATCCAAAACATGCATCACATTCTATGCTTCGCATACTATAGGATTAAAAAAAGAAAAATTGAATTTCATGAAGTTTTGACCAAGTTAAGGTGCTCAAATACGATTTTTTATATTTTTAAAAAGTTATAATAAAAAAAAATCATAATTAATTATTTACGGTATGTGGGATCATCGGAAAAAATAGGCCCTTAAGTGGCAAAAATTCAAAAAATCAGAGTTGGGCAATTTGACCTAAAAATTTGAATAAGTTATATATATTATTTAAAAAATAAGTAAAAAATAGAATCTGCAGCAAATTGAATGTAGTTTCTAAACTACTAGGTTTGTTTAAAGGAAAAAAAAACTATTTGGTGAAAATTTGAAATTTTAATGTAGTAGTACTTAAATTTCAGGGAAAAAAAAAATAAGAAATAGGTGTCTTCTGACCACCGTAACCACAATAAAATGATAATTTTTATAAGATTTTAGATATATAGTAGAGGACTCATGTCATGTGATGCATATTTTTTTGTAATTTTTTCCAATGAAATAATTAATTATGAATTTTTATTACAACTTTTAAAAATATAAAAACTTATGTCGACCTCCTTAACTTGGGCAAAACTTTATGAAATTTGATTTTTTTTTTTAATCTTATAGTATATGTGTATACGCATAAAAATGGTCATGTCTATAATCCTGACAATTAATTAAATATTTATTATTTAATTAATTTTTCTAAAGTCCTCTACATATGATTAAATTTAATTAATTTAATTATATTGTTCATTCATCTTATTTCTCTTCCATACTTAAATAAATTTATTTTATTTAATTATTTTCATATGTCCACTTAATTATTTAAATAAATACATTCTATTTATTTAAATTAATTATCACTGTTTGAATTTAAATTAAATCATTTGATTTAACTAAATTTAAATATCCTTTTCTTCTATTTAATTTTCTTCTTCTAATTAATTAAATGTTTCATTTGATTAATTTCATAAAAGTGATTTAATTAAATAATTCTTATTTAATTAAAAATATCTTATGCTTTCTTTCTAAATCAAAATTAGGTATTTTAACCTAATTGTGCAATCTTCTCATATCATAATTAAATATTTTATTTAATTATGAGATATTCTACTTTTTTCAATAAAACATGATTAAAGCTCTTTTCTTATCACAAGCTTTCTTCTGCTTTTAAAAGTTTAATTAAATATTTTATTTAATTAAGAAAAGTTGAATGTCCTCCACAAATAAATAATTGATTTTTTTTAATTATTTATCAGCTTTAAATCTTTCTTTTATTCTTTTTAAGAAAGATGATTTCTTATCTTCTCTTCTTTTTCCTCTTCCATAATAAAATAGAAAAATCTTATTTTCAGGGTTCTATTTTCTCTTCAGTTTCATCTTTCTTCAACCATTCGATCTGCCAGGAATTATCACAACCGTCAATCGAGACAGCCAATCAAAATCATTTGAAAAACTCTATAAATACCTGTGTGAATCCAAGCATTGGTAATAGGCAATTAATTAGAGTTCATGCATTTAGTTCATTTAGCATTTTAACATCATAAGCATCATCTTTATTTCAAGTTTATTATTTCAAATCATCATCATAGCTTAATCTTGCATCTACATCATAGCAAAATCTTGTTGTTTAGGAAGACAGTTTGTTGAGCCTAGCCTACAATCTAAGAACACAAAGTTGGAATCAATAAAAACACTAAAGATAGAGGACAATAGGAAGACAATGGAAGCAGAATAGAGTTTGCACTTCTTTACTCCTTTTATATTCTGTTTTATTATAATGTTCTATTGGTGTGTTTGAACAATTATTTTTAATTCATTTACGTATCTGATTTTCATACACACATTAAATGGCGCCCACCGTGGGGCCTATGCCCCTATTTTAGACTTCTTTCTTGCAGGTTTTTCTTACAGTTTTGTTTATAGGTTTTCTGGCATTCGGCAGCGCATCGGGAAGATTCAAATTTTTTTATTTTTGTAGGTATTTTGGCATATTTGAAGACTGTTTCGGTGCATCTGGGAATTTTTGCGGCGCATCTGGGAATTTTTGCGGTGCATCCGGGAAATAGAGTAGCGCATCCGTCACTTTCTACAACGCATATAGGAGTTTAGTTAGCGCATATAGGACTTTCCTAAGCGCATTTAAAGTTTTTTCATAAAATCTAAAAAAAATTATTTGCATTTAGAATAGCGCATATAGGTTCTATTTTCGCACATCTGGGTAATAGAGCGGCACATTTGTATTCTATTTTAGCACATCTAGGTAACAAAGTTGCGCATTTTGTCTCTGATTTTGTGCATCTGGGGGACAGAGTTTCACATCTGAATTGTAACCGAGATTCTGAGTTTGACGCCTTCTGTAGACAGAATTTCTTTCATTTTTCTTGCTGGGTTTTAAAAAGAATCAATCTAGGGTAGCCACCACACCTTTATCATGCAGTTAAAACGAACCCCATGTCTGTTGTGAAGCAAAAATCTTCACTTAGAATAAATCACTTTTGATTTTGGTGCATTTAAAATGAACTTGTCTACTCTTCTTGACTGTGCTTGAAAGTGGTAGGTGATTATCCTCTCACCCTGTGCAAACTAGGCGATCAGAAAACTAGACCGACTTTTCCCTTTGTAACCCTAATTTGATAATCAAAGTATCCTCTCCCCTTGCACATTTGTGCGATCCTGGGTGCAAGAGAAACGGTTATTGACTCTAGAAATTGGGCCTGCCTTAAGGGAAAAAGTACTCACCTTAAGGGACGACTCAAACCGGCAACGGAGCTAAGGCCAAGCTACCCCCGACCGGTATATAAATGTAAATCTTAAGGGAAAACCTAAGGTTGCTTGTGCGGATGTGTCATACGGATGGAGTAGTACTCCCTTAAACCTTGTTGAGTTTAACCTCTTCAGGCTGGAGTGCCACCTTAATGGTGATTAATCTCTTGCCCCATGTATGGCCACTCGAATGGGGGTCCCGAACTAAAAAACATTGTTTAGAAAGCCAAAAACCTTCTATCTGCTAGTCCAACACCGGTCGGTCTGAAGCCTTCCACACTTTCGCAGTCAATAGTAGAGGTGATCAACTCACCATGGGAGTTTCATGGGGGTTGGAAGCTTGGTTGGCCTGAGAAAAGAGTGCACTGTAAGCGGGAGCTCGTGTAGCCAAGCTTCTAGATTCACACGCTACTGATATGCGGTTGGGGAAACCCACATGGAGTCTAACGGATATTGTCCTGGCCTAACTTAGGTTGTGCTTGTCTTATTCTGTGCTTGGTTACGAATCAACTTAAATCAGATTGTTTGCTGTGCTTTTCAAAAATATTAATTCAGATAAAGGATCATCCAAAAACCAACATGAAAAATTTCAGCTGAAACTGGTCAAAACTGTCTCTAGAAAAATGTTTTAGCGCATCTATGGAAAACTGTAGTGCATTTAAACTCTGTTCTAGCTCATCTGTGTTCTGTTTCGACACATTTAGGGTATTCTGCTATGCATATGTGCTCTGTTTCTGCGCATCTGAGGTATTCTGCAGCGCATTTGACTCTTTCTCTAGAGCATTTACCTTTTTCTACAGTGCATTTAGGAAACAGAATAGCGGTTTTAGGTTTCTATCACAGACCCGAATTTCTAAGATTTTACTCCCATGTTGAGAAAGTGGAAATCAACCAAGTTCACCAAGAAATCAGTTTTCCATAGGATCAAGAAGCCCAAAACAAACTTAAGTTACAAAAAGACTTTAGATCGCAGAGAATTCCTGTATAAGAGTTGAGACATCTTGCTTCATTATCGCACATTCCTCCATAGATACCAAGACTACATTAGGGGATTCACTGATGATTATGCTATAGAACCTTTGGCTACCCAAGCTTATTATCAAAGATTAGCATTGTCTCAACGTCACAATCTTAATCAACCTCTTGAGTTTGAGAATATACCACAACCTTCAATTGAATATTCAACGCGTCCTAATCAAATCCTTCAGTGACCTTTGATCATATGCCTGCTTTTACAAGATCTCAACACAACAAGCTAGGAGAAATATCTCAACAAGAAACTTCCACACACAACATTCAAGAAGAAGGTGAACGTGATAGTCCCCTTTTTAGTGTGAGTTGCAATCCCCTTTTCAGTGACAACAATATGGCTGATAGAGAGGAAAATTCATTACTTAAGAACAAAAACCTGAACAAAACTCCTGTAGATAGTGATGATGAACAAGAGGAAGAACTTCAACTTAAAGAGGTGGAACAGAATCCCAAGTTTCTTAAAATCCTTGAACAGATTATACAACGTGACAAAGAGAAGTACTTTCTTTTCTTAGTAGATCAAGGAGCTAAATTGCCTAAAGACTTTGATACTGAGAAATTAAAAACCACAGAAGAAGAGCCATCCCTATCTAACTTCGCCTCCTTAGAAAAAGAGTTTAGAGAAATGCAGTGAACACTCAAAGAATTACGAGGAGGAACCACAACCAAGAAATACACTTTGGATGACATATGTCCTTATCCTTTTGATAGAATTCTCAACATGATTCCATTTCCTAAACACTATGAAATTCCCAAATTTGATTGTTATAATGGGAAATCAGACCCAGTTGACCATGTTAGAGACTTTCGAAACATGACATTGGAATTTTCCCACGAGGATACATATTTATTGTGATTATTTCCTCAAAGCCTTGGAGTCAACTCTATGGAATGGTTATCTAAGATTACACCTCCTGTTTGAACATTTGAGGAATTGATCGATTTGTTCATAACACAATACGCCTACAACATCCAACACCAGATCACCATGATTGATCTTTGCAAAGTTGCGCAGAAACCCAGTGAATCTTTCACTACCTTTCTTCAAAGATGGGGGAGAATGTTCGCTAGGTACCCCCGTCATGTCCCTGAAAAGGAGAAAATGGTTACTTTCATCAATAGCCTCAACTCAGAAATGAGCTATCGTTTAAATCTACACTGTCCACCTTCCTTTGAGAAATTGATTGAGGATGCCATCACCATCGAAAGTGCTTTGGTCAAAAGAGGGACAATAAAACTTGATAGGGACAACCCTAGCTCCTCTAACCGTTACAACAATCAAGACAAGTCAAAATTTTGGACCCACAACAAGAACATTGTAAACGATGGTGTTGTAGATGCAAATCATATCATGACTAGGCCATTTGTCCTGAGCACTCCTCATAACAATAATTACAACAATGTCAATTTAGTCGCGAATCAAGGAAACAATCATCCCCCTCCAACGAACAACAATCAGGGGACTGCCAACAACCAAAACTACCGGGGAAACAACAACAACAACACTTTAGGGAATACCTCAAACACGAAACCACAACGCTTTCCATTCTTCTCCAATAGAAGAACTTTCACTCCACTAGGACAATCCTTAGAATCGGCTTTCAAAGAGGTTATGGAAAAGAATGTCCTTATGTTACCACCGCAACGTAATTATGAACCTAGTGTAAAACCTCCATCATGGAATGAGGCCTATTTTTGTGACTACCATAGGTGCAGAGGTCATCACACAAACAACTGTCAAGGTTTGAAACATGCTATTCAAGATCTAATTGACAAGGGCATTATCACAGTAGAAGGACAACAGAAATCCAACGAAGATCACCAAGCATTTCGAAATCCTCTACCAAATTATCAAAAGGGAGAGTTTTCTGACAAAAATGTGAACCAAATTGATGACAATGTAATCCGTCATCTCTATACAGACAATGAGCGAGTCAATGTTATAAAAATCAAAGAGAAAGTGGACAATGAACAAGTGAATGTCACAACGAGAGCCCAAGCTAAAGTTGTCTTGAAGGGTACCTCTTCAAAATCTACTGAGACCTTCCCTCAACATCAATATGACTTAGTTAACCAACTTCGAAAAACTCCGGCTCAAATCTCCATTTTAGAACTCCTGAAGATTTCCCCTACACACAAGGAAATTTTAGAAAAAGCCCTTTTGGAGACGACTGTCTCCACAGATTTGGATGTGAACCGATTTCAAGCCATGGTAGGACATTTTTCCTCACCCACATGCCTTTCATTCTCAGACAAAGATGATGTTTCCCTGACTCATCCCCATAATTCATCATTATACTTAGAGGTCATGATCCATAAATTCCATGTTAAACGTGTTCTAATAGATGGAGGGGCTGGTCTAAATATATGTACCTTGAAGGTGGTTCAAGCATTAGGATTTGCCGAAGACTCCATTGATCCTAGAAGGAAGATTACCATTAAAGCCTATGATGATGAGGAAAGAACGTCTAAAGGTCTAATCATGCTACCAATCAGAGTGGGACCTATTATCAAAAATACCTTTTGTCAAGTTTTAGATCGAGATCTTGCATACAACATCTTGTTGGGTCGTCCTTGGATCCATGAAATGCAAGCTGTTCCGTCCACTTACCATCAATGTCTTAAGTTTCCATATGACGGATAGGAAATCACTATACCAGCTGATAATTCAAACACCCAAACTTGTGCTAATGTCAAAGCTCATCAGGATACTTTGGTTCCAAATAATCGAGAAGCACTTGCTAATACTTCTCCTAAGCATGATACACAAATCAGTCAATTAACCAAAAACTTTGACAAGAAACTACAGTTCAAGGAAAGTGGAGTTGGGGAATATTCCCTTTGTCTTGCTAATCTACCTACATCTCCTAGATCACATGGAAAGCCTTCTATTACACAACAACAGATATCAGCAGCATCAACATCAGCACAAACACAAACAGAGCCCACTACCAAGTTCAATGGACAAGTTTATCAAAGAAAAGTTTCCCATGGGAGATCCTGAGGATACAACAATTCTGGATTGGCTCTATAAGGATGAAGAGGAAGCAGTTCTAAATGTCACCTTACCAACAGATCAATATGGGAAAGGATATTCCATCATGCAAAAGATGGGATATGACAATGGTCCTCTTGGAAAAAGAAAAGAAGGCGTAGTTGAGCCTATCCATCTCCCAGGGCTTGCTGCATATGATAAAACTGGAATAGGCTATGATGCTACCCAATCTAAACAATCACAAGGTAATGTTTTTACACTGCAAGAAGGTTCCGATAAGAAAGAGACATGTTTGGCATCAATCCTGAATTGCATAGAAAATAACTCTGACACAGATTCTGCTGAATATGAATGGGATACCATCCATGATGACAAATTTTGGAGAGACAAAGAGGTAGATGTCATACACAAGTATACACCCGCTTTAATCAAAGGAGAAGGTTCAAGGTCCCAACCACAAGAATCTGAACCACAAAGCAACTATGAGTCTAGTGATACTGAGTCGGATTTTAACGAACAAGACTATCAGGAGAATAGTACCATCCTTGACCTACCTCATACCTTGGATCCTACCGATAACTCTGTCTTGACCCTAACCATCGCCGATTTCACATGACCAGATGACGTGCTACCATTAATCCATCCTGATCTCATTGACTGGGATCTAACCGAACCTATTGATATACCTATTTTTCCAAATGACGAAGCTATCATAAACTTCCTTTCCACAGACAATGTAAATATTGTTCCACTGGCATTTTCGGTATGAAGTCTTTAATCAGGAGAGTGTCAAGTCTCCTAGCTGCAAAAATAAAAATAAAGAAAAATGATCTAGTGGTGAAAACCAGAATCTGGCAGTACTAGATCAAGCAAAAGATAAAATAAAGAGCGTATCAGATGGTGAAAACCTTTTTGAGGCACCACCTGATGGGACTCTTGACACTCTCCCAGAGCACTATCATGAGCGATCATCCATCTTGACTGAGCCTACAAAGGAAATCAACATTGCAACTACAGATAATCCAAGGATTCTACAGGTAGCTGAATCAATGACAGATAAAGAAATTCTAGAGTTCATGAAATTTCTCAAGGAAAATCAAGTCAATTTTGCATGGTCATATGCAGACATGCCAGGTCTCGATCCTGATCTCATAATGCATCATTTATCTATCAAACCAGGAGCCAAACCAGTAAAACAAAAACTCAGAAAGATGAATCCTCATGTTGCACTATTGGTTAAAGAAGAACTCAAGAAGCTCCTAGATGCGGGTTTTATAAGATCAATTGCCTATGCAGAATGGATCTCCAATATTGTACCAGTAGCAAAACCAGACAAACGTGTAAGAGTATGCACTGATTTCAGAGATCTTAACAAAGCTTGCCCAAAGGATGACTTTCCGCTTCCAAGTATTGACACTATAGTTGATTTAACAGCTGGTCATGCCATGTACTCATTAATGGATGGTTTCTCTGGTTACAACCAAATCAAGATTGTACCAGAAGACCAAGAGAAAACAACTTTCACTTGCCCGTGGGGAACATATTGTTGGAATGTCATGCCTTTCAGCTTAAAGAATGCTGGAGCTACTTATCAAAGAGCTATGACTACGATCTTTCACGACATGATGCACACATTCATGGAAGATTATGTAGATGACATATTGACAAAATCACACACCAGAGAAGGACACTTGGAGATACTGTCAAAAATATTTACCAGATTGGAGAAATTCAAAGTTCGCCTAAACCCTAAGAAATGTGTTTTTGGGGTCACATCTAGAAAGCTGCTAGGATATATTGTTTCAGAAAAGGGAATTGAAGTAGATCCTGCTAAAGTTCGAGCAATCATGGAGATGCCTCCCCCAAAGAACATCAGTCAATTAAGATCATTACAAGGATGACTTTAGTCTATCAGAAGATTCATTGCACAATTGGCTAACAAAAGTCTACCATTCACACATCTCCTACATAAGAATGTTCCTTTTAGATGGGATGACAAATGTGAAATGGCATTTCAACAAATCAAGCAGTACCTGATGAATCCACCAGTTCTTGTACCACCAAATCCAGACAAACCATTGATTTTGTATATTGCTGCAACCGAGACATCTTTGGGAGCATTATTAGTGCAAGAAGACCATGAAGGGAAAGAACGTGTAATCTATTACATTAGCAAAACACTGACAAGTCATGAGCTTAATTACACTTTCATTGAGAAGGCTTGTTTAGCAGTCGTCTTTGCTTCACAAAAATTCTGACATTACATGCTAACTCATACAATTAATCTTGTTTCAAAAATTGATCCACTCAAGTATCTACTAAGCAAAGCATCACTAACAGGGAGGTTAGCAAAATGGGTCATGATTTTGAGTGAGTTCAACATCCACTATGTTGATCGCAAAGCAATCAAAGGACAAGTTATTGCGGATCAACTAGCAGACACTCCTCTCCTAACGGAGCACCCCTCACACATTGAGTTTCTAGATGCTGATGTTTTCACAGCAGACTCTAAGCAGCTATGGTCCTTATACTTCGATGGTTCTTTTACTCAACATGGATCGGGGGCAGGCATTCTCTTCGTCACCCCTCAAGGACATACCATTCCTCGGTCATATAGGCTAATGTTTCCATGCACCAATAACATAGCCGAATATGAAGCACTAATCACTAGACTAAAAACAACATTGGAATGGAGGATTACAGAGCTACAAGTTTATGGTGACTCACAACTAGTTATTAATCAAATCAATGATGATTATCAGACTAAAGATGACAAGTTGTTACCATACAAGAAGATGATTGATGACTTCAAAAAGTACTTTGTGGACATTCAGTTCACACAAATTCCAAGGATTGACAACAAAGTGACTGACGCTATGGCTACGATCGCCTCATTGATACAACTCCCAGAAAAATAGACTCGCTATGAATTTCTGGTGGAACAATTATTTACACCTGCCAATGACACACCTGAAAGCCAAATTATCTGCCACCTGGTAGGATCCGATTCACCCTGGTATGGTAAGATTTATGATACCTAAAAAATGATATTTTACCACCTGACTTATCTCGCAACCAAAAACGTAACTTTATCCGACAATCCTCTCGATATACCCTTATTGCTGATACCCTTTATCGTCGTGGTCTTGATGGTACTTTACGTCGATGTCTTGAACGTGACGAATCCGACAAAGCTTTACAAGAAGTTCATGGGGGCATTTGTGGTACTCATTCAAGTGGACTAACCTTATCCAAGAAATTGATTCGAATGGGTTACTACTGGCCTACAATGGAAAGGGAATCCTTCACTTTCGTTAAAACATGCTCAAAATGTCAGATTCATGGGAATCTTATTCATGCTCCTGCACAAGAACTTCACTCATTCACACCAACCTGGCCATTCTCTCAATGGGGGTTAGATCTAGTGGGCAAAATTCATCCTTCTTCAAATGGGCATAAATTCATTATCACAACAACTGAATATTTCACTAAGTGGATTGAGGCAGTACCTCTCTCTAAAGTCACTAGAAAACAGATCTCATCTTTCATACTCAACTACATTATTTGTCAATATGGTATTCCTAATGCCATTATTACAGATAATGGTCGCCCTTTCAAAAATCAAGATGTTGATGAACTTTGTGAAAGATTCCATATTCAGCACAGATATTCCACGCCTTACTATCCTCAAGGGAATGGCCAAGCAGAGGCCTCAAACAAGACTATACTAAAGATCTTGAAGAAGACTGTCAATGACTTAGGGAAGGATTGGCATGTTCAACTCAATCCCGCCTTGTGGGCTTACAGAACTAGTGTCCGAACGCCGACAGGAGCGACACCTTTTGCCCTCGTCTATGGAGTAGAAGCCATATTTCCTTTAGAGGTAGAAATACCTTCATTAAGAGTATCACTGAAAGGTCTCATAATAGATGAGGAATACAGAGTTTCCCAACTCCAAGAGTTAGAACTTTTAGATGAAAAGATACAGAGAGCAGCAGACCATTTGAAAGCATACCAACAAATGATGTCTCGTAGCTATAATCACAAAGTAAAGCCACGTACCTTTCAAATGGGTGATCTAGTTCTGAAAGAGAACCCACGCAATCAACAAGACAGAGAAAAGAAGGGCAAGTTTGAACCAAATTGGTTAGGCCCCTATGTGGTTATTGCAGTCTACGGTTCATGAGCATACAAGTTATCAATGCCAGAAGGAGACCTATTTGATGAACCCATCAATAGTATACATCTTAAGAAGTACTATGTTTAAGTCAGAAAAAGTCTTGAAGAAATCCAAAAAAAAAAAGCAGAAAAAGTCCTGAAAAAATCCAAAAACAGCAGAAAAAGTCTTGAAGAAATACAAAAAAATCAAACGAGAATGTCATAGGGTGAAAACCTGGCAAACAGGCAGTCTATTGACAGTAAAATACAAAAAAATCAAAAGAGAATGTCATAGCGTGAAAACCTGGCAAACAGGCAGTCTATTGACAGCAAAATACAAAAAAATCAAAAGAGAATGTCATAGGGTGAAAACCTGACAAACAGGCAGTCTATTGATAGAAAAATACAAAAAAAATCAAAAAGAAATCAGAAAAATGCAATAAACACAGATAGTGAAAATCTGGCAAACAGACGCTATCTGTACCTCTCCATTTATTAGTTCCTATTTTGCACTTTGTCTTTTCAAAGCTTCCCTTTTTCTACATATTTTTCACATCTTAGGGTCACTAATTGCATCATCCTTCCGCCATTTTCCTAGAGGGTTAAAACGTCTTACCATGGCTTGATCGTTTGTACATATTCCTTTTCGCAAGTTGTGTCAATAAACGGGGCAAAACTCAACTGGGGGCACTTAACTTTCAGAGCATACCAAAACAGCTAGACCATGACATAGGATCTGATCATGCAAACAAACAACAAACTCACGCAACAACTTTATCCGATCATAACACACTTTTCAGCAAGATATCATATCATTGTCTATTGGATGATCCAAATATCTGAATAATGTATGAAATAACAGTATTACATGTTTGACCAAAAGTTGTTTGATTTTCAATATCATTACTCTGGAGCACACTCAATGATGTACTGAACTACAGTGGCAAGGAACGAGAATGATTTTTCTTTTGTCTGTTGTCTGGAGGTTAACAGTCAATCTGATGCAAATACGTCACAGGACATGATGACCAAAGCAATATCATCGATGACAGTTCCACATTTGCATCAGAACGGTGGTTAATCTTTGTCTGTTTCTACAAGAAATGCTCAGGTCATCTCGGTTCAATTATACCTCGATGCTTGTGTTCGCTTGCTATATCAAAATTCATGAAAGTTGTACTTTGGTCATCATTGGCACTAATTTCCCCTCTGATGCTTGTACATACTTCCAACATTTCAAAACATTCTATGATGATTCAAGAAGGCTTATAACTGGCTGAACAAACTGGTTAGTTTCATGTAGTTGCATATTCATTAGATCATTGTATATATCTACATATTGGATTCACATCAGTATTTTGCAAGGCTGAATGAATGCATTAATGGTTGTCCTATAGTTTTGAGTCTTTGTGGAGGACATTTGGACATTTGATTCATTGCATCCATTCAGGGTTCATTTATCATTTTATCATTCATTCTCATTTTATCATTCATTTTATTATATTTATCTTTATCATTCCCATATCATTTATTATTCATTATCATTCTCATTATCATCATCCTTCTCACATATCATTTCATGTATCATTATCATTTATCATTTTACCATTTAATCATTTAATCATTGTCATTATCATCTTTTCATTATTCATTTATCATCATATCATTCATTTACCATTAACATTTATCCTCATTCATTTATTATCTTCATCATTACCATATTATTCAATACTCATTTTATCATCACATATCATTTCATTTACCATTGTCATTCATCATTTTACCATTTATCATTTCATTATATTCATTTTATCATCACATATCATTTCATTTACCATTGTCATTCATCATTTTACCATTTATCATTTCATTATTTACTCATTGTTATCATCACATATCATTTCATTTACCATTGTCATTTATCATTTTACCATTTATCATTTCATTATTTAATCATTGTTATCATCACATATCATTTCATTATCATTATCATTCATCATTTAATCATTTTTAACATCTCATATCATTTCATTATCATTATCATTCATCATTTTACCATTTATCATCTCATATCATTTCATTATCATTATCTTTTATCATTTTACCATTCGCATTTATCATTTTATCATCATTTCATTATCATCATATTACCATTTTACATATCATTTATCTTTTCATCATTATTCATACCACATTCATTATCTATCATATCATGATGCATTTCATACATGGAAAATTCAAAAAATTAACATCTCACATATATACATACATCATCACAAAATCATTGCATTCACATCATAATTACTCCACCATCCTGCATCATAATGATTAGTCTGCAAAAATAATAACAACATATCACAATCCATCTCATATCATAAATGCATATAAATAATATCCATATCATATCACAAATGCATCCACAAAAACATCATCAGAAACATCGCCGCTGCATATCATCGCTCATCAAAATAATACAAATGTCCAAATATCCAATGAAGCTAACAAGGTCAGAACATCATACATAAGACATGCTCAAAACTCAATATACATAACAAATCAGCCCCAAAATGGCTAACTGGTGGATGCCCCTGAAGGAGCCGGTCCGGAAGGAGGTGGCCTGCCACTCGTACCTGCATCAGGATCCCGTCGAGGCCCTGTAACCTCTCTGCCATGTGTCGATGTCCGGGATCGGGTCCTCTTCCTGTTGTACGATTGGGGATATGGTTCTCGCTGCTCAGAAGGGCATAGCTCCTCGTACCGAACTCTATAGTACTCGGCCTCCCTGGCAGCCTCGAACCCCTCTGCAATGGCTTCTTGTAAGGAGGTACTCTCTACAGTACCCATCAGCCTCTGTGCCACACCCTCAGCCTCCAGTGCTTGCCGTCTAAGGGCATCCCTCTCCGCTATCAACTATGACACCTGGGAATCTGGGGCAGGTATCTGTGCCTGTGCCTGTGCCTGTGTCTGGGCCTGTGCAAGTTATGCCTGTAACTACACTATCATGCTCTGAGCCTGCACTGACTCTGAAGTTGTGCCTGCTGCCCCTGAAAGGTCTGCACCTGACCCTACAAAGCATCTATCTGTGCCTGCTGGGATGAAGATGTCACCCTAATCACTGTCTGAGGCCTAACACTGGATCTGGACTGCCGAGGAATCGGTACTCTGCCTAGGTTGCCTAGCCTCTGCTGCCTCTCCTCATCCCTGTCATCTCCATCATCTCCGTCATCTGAGCTGCTCTCCTCCTCCCCATCTCCACTCTCCTCACTCTCCTCTCCCTCCTCCTCTCCTCCACCCATAGCCTACTCCCCACCGGCCACACCTCCCTGTATCCCTACTCCTGGCTGTGGTGCTACTCTGATCGCCTGTGCCTCATCTGGCACTGTGAACCGTGGAAATGGATGCATGTGAAAGTACTGGGCATAATCATCTGTCATCCCTGCATCCAATACCTCTAGCCTGTCCGCCCATACCTTGGGCTGTAATGAGGTGTACTCTGTATACGCTACCTGGTATGGAATGCATGGCCCCCATCCTACATCCCCCTTGCACCGCCCATAATGAGCAACGCCCTGGGGCATCCCTTGAGTGAATCTAAACTGCCTTAGAACACGTAGTGCCAGAAAACTCTCAATAATAAAGGGCATCTGCCCTATGAGGTATCGTGGTCTGCACACAAATGGCATCTCTAGGTGATCAGTCGCCCATGCCTCGCAGTCTGTGTAGGGCCTCCATATCACCGAATCCACATCATCCAAAACTCGCCACCAGTACTCTACCTTGCCCAGCCTCTGCTGGACAACTGCGCCAGAATAAGCATACACATACGGCCTCCCTGCTAGTCTCGCCCTAGTACAAAGTGGTCTCATGACAACAATGTGCTCCGACGCCCAGATCTGCAACAATGTAACTCCACTCGCCAGGCTGGTGGATCCTCTATACACAATCCGATGTAGATCATGGTACATGTCCGCTAGGACATAGCTACCCCAGGCAAATCTCCATGGCTGAGTGATCATCCACTCCAGCATCCTCCCCCAACCCACGGCGAATCCCTTGGACCGATGGTCCAGTCCAAGGAAACCTCCAACAAATGCTGCCAACACCGCAACCAGAGTTGGATACCTGCTGAAATCATCCCAATCTATCTAGTACCCATAAATACCAAGATCGCCACATATCCACTGCAACGCCTCGGTCCCACCAATCTCCTTGTGGTCATAAACCACAAGGGCACCAAGAACCGAAATCCCCAGAATCCGATACACGTCCTCAGGCGTCACACGTATCTCACCCGTCGGCAGGTGGAAGGTGTTATGCTCTGAATGCCATCTCTCGACCAAGGCTGTCAATAGCCCCCTGTTGGCCCGAATACCTCGCGGCATGGTCAACAGCGGCCCCAATCCACAGTCTGCTATCACCTGTAGCTCAGCAGGAGTCAGATCTCCTATCCGCTCCCAACATAAGGGGAGCCGCTCTCTGATCTGGAGGCTTTTGAAAGCCTCCTATTTTGTTCATCCATCACAAACCAATTCATCAAATCAGACTCATATCACATAACATATCAATGACCTATATCAAGTGTTACATCAATCTATCAGCATGTCCAATCAATCTACTCTATCATCATTTACTATTTGTTTTTCTTTTTAGGAAAGCAAATTTATCAACACACATATCATTTTCTGTTTGTATTTCAATCATGAATGCAAATTTTTATCTTCATTTTACTATTTGTTTTCTATCACAGAAAGCAAATTTATCAAAATATCTACTCTTTGTTTTTCAATCGCGAGAAGCAAAGTTATCAAAATCAAATCACTCAATCAATCATTCAATCTACTCTTTTCGTTCGTCACAAAGTTATCAACTATCTACTCTTTGTTTTCTATTTTGAAAGCAACGTTATCAGTTCTCTATCAGATTTTCTATCCTATCAACATGACGATTCTACAATTTATCTATCTATTGACTAAAGAAGCAATTTTAATCATCATTTTTTATCACATCATCGTTCTGGGGAAATTTTCCTAAAATGCGTAAATCTGTCACCCATATGCGCTAAAAACTCATATGCGCTAAATTTTTTCTCAATTGCGCTACACTGTTTCCTAAATGCGCTAATACATTTGTCGAATGCGCTAAAACTATCCCTAGATGCGCTAAAACGTACGAAAAAGTTGCAAACTGATTTCAAAACAATTCAAATTTGATCTAAAAAGCCAAATTTGACAACATAGAGGGTTCGAATCACTCACCAGTGGTCCATACGCCACTGGTCTCTGATATCGTTACGCTCGCTCGAACCTATGTCTGTGCACGAGGATCACCATCTCGCCAAGTCACTCTCAGAGCTCAAATTTTACTGTAGCAGCAGGGTGAAAATGACACTTCATTTTACCCCTTTTACCTTATAAGGGTCTTTTTTAGGATGGGCATTAATGGCATTTTCCATTTTTCATTCTCTTTTTCACTGGGGCATTGGCCACATTATCTATTAGGAGCTAAATCACTGTTCCCCTATCACTTTCAATTTCCTCTTCTGTGATTTATCTCCCGAGGGGGCATCATCATCAATATCAAAAACAAGAAACATATCAGGGGCAAATTTTTATTTTTCTTTGAAGCAATGCATTTCACACATCACTTCAAAGAGGGGCAAAATGTATACGCATAAAAATGGTCATGTCTATAATCCTGAGAATTAATTAAATATTTATTATTTAATTACTTTTTCTAAAGTCCTCTACATATGATTAAATTTAATTAATTTAATTATATTGTTCATTCATCTTATTTCTCTTCCATAATTAAATAAATTTATTTTATTTAATTATTTTCATATGTCCACTTAATTATTTAAATAAATACATTCTATTTATTTAAATTAATTATCACAATTTAAATTAAATCATTTGATTTAATTAAATTTAAATATCCTTTTCTTCTATTTAATTTTCTTCTTCTAATTAATTAAATGTTTCATTTGATTAATTTCATAAAAGTGATTTAATTAAATAAATCTTATTTAATTAAAAATATCTTATGCTTTCTTTCTAAATCAAAATTAGGTATTTTAACCTAATTGTGCAATCTTCTCATATCATAATTAAATATTTTATTTAATTATGAGATATTCTGCTTTTTTCAATAAAACATGATTAAAGCTCTTTTCTTATCACAAGCTTTCTTCTGCTTTTAAAAGCTTAATTAAATATTTTATTTAATTAAGAAAAGTTGAATGTCCTCCACAAATAAATAATTGATTTTTTTAATTAATTATTTATCAGCTTTAAATCTTTTTTTATTCTTTTTAAGAAAGATGATTTCTTATCTTCTCTTCTTTTTCCTCTTTCATAATAAAATAAAAAAATCTTATTTTCAGGGTTCTTCTATTTTCTCTTCAGTTTCATCTTTCTTCAACCGTTTGATCTGCCAGGAATTATCACAACCGTCAATCAAGACAGCCAATCAAAATCATTCGAAAAACTCTATAAATACCTGTGTGAATCCAAGCATTGGTAATAGGCAATTAATTAGAGTTCATGCATTTAGTTCATTTAGCATTTTAATATCATAAGCATCATCTTTATTTCAGGTTTATTATTTCAAATCATCATCATAGCTTAATCTTGCATCTACATCATAGCAAAATCTCGTTCTTTAGGAAGATAGTTTGTTGAGCCTAGCCTACAATCTGAGAACACAAAGCTAGAATTAATAAAAACACTAAAGATAGAGGACAATAGGATGACAATGGAAGCAGAATAGAGTTTGCACTTCTTTACTCCTTTTATATTTTGTTTTATTATAATGTTCTATTGGTGTGTTTGAACAGTTATTTTTAATTCATTTACGTATCTGATTTTCATACACACAATATGAAGCATAGAATGTGATGCATGTTTTGGATTTCAAAAATGTGATAGTGTTTGAAAGCTATAGATGTTTTTCAATCAGCCTATCAATTAGGACTTTAGTCGTAATTCAAATAGAAAATGAATAATAATTACTAATTAAATTCAAAGTAAAGAATAATTTATATTGGTGGAAAGCTGAGAATCTCCTTTAAAAACCCTTTCTGTTTCATCAATTTTGGGTTAAAAAAAATTCATCAGCCACATACCCATCATATTGCCACTTTTTGGACCATCATGATCCTGCACATACCCTTGTAAAAAAATTATAAAAAATATGCATCACATTTGGACATGAGTCCTCTACTTACATCTAAAATATTATAAAAAAATATTACCATTTTATTGTGGTTAGGGTGTTTAGACAAACACCTACTTCTTACTTTTTCCCTGAAATTTAAGTATGATTGCATTGAAATTTCAAATTTTCACCGAATATATAATTTTTTAAAATAATAAACCTAGTAGTTTAGAAAATACATTCAATTTGATATATATTCTATTCTTACATATTTTTGAAATAATATAAATAACTTATTCAAATTTTTACATGAAGTTGCCTAACTTTGATTTTTCTGAATTTTTTGCCACTTAAGGGCCTGTTTTTTCCATGATGATCCTGCACATACCCTAAGGGATCTATGAATTTTGGGTTAGTATGTTCATTGCTGCAATTTTTTGATTAAAGATATTAGAACTATCATCATTCCCAAAAGCACATATAACTGGAAGAATGACATAAGGAGAGAAAAAGCAAAAGAAAAATAAAGTCCATTTTGGGTCAACATGGAAGAGACATTGTGGTCTCAATGCTTTGCATCATCCCCAAAAGGAAAACACAAGTGAAAACAAAACAAAAAAAAGGGAAAGAAAAGGAAAAATATTTTGGGTCAACATGAAGGAGACATTTCAGTCTTAATGCCTTGCGTCATCCCCAAAAGAAAAAAATAAGAAAAGATAAAAGGGGAAAAGGAAAAGGGACCTTTTGGGTGAAAATGGAAGAGACATAGGGTGTCTCAATGCTTTGTGTCATCCCTAAAAGGAAAAAATAAAAATTGAAAGGCAATGTACGACATATAGAAGAATAAAGGTACAAATAGAGGAAGTGTACAAAGAGAGAGAATATCAAACACAAAGTATGGGGGAACACGATACACACATGAAAGCATACTAAAGAAAAGAAAAATGTAAAAAGGCTAGCAAGGTGAATGCAAGTAAACCATCTAACAAGTCATCCACCTCCCAATCATGTTAAGTATATTGTGAGGGAGGTTGACTATCCAAAGGAAGAATTGCAAGTGCCAAACTAGGGGAAGTTCCAGGTTCTTCACTTGGTGTAGAAAATTTATCATTTAAGCTCATGGATGATGAAAATAAAGAGTTTAGATCATCATGCACTTCTTCATCTATTTTAGTGATCTCCTCCTCCTCATCATCATCAAGGGTAATCACAATGGGAGGACGAAGAGTAATTTCCAAGTAAGGGTGTATCAGGAGTTGTGGTTGTTGTATCTGATCATTTTGTTGTGATGGTTGTATCATACTATCTTGTGGTGGGTCAAGAGGAGTAGGGTGATCAGTTATTTCTTCTGTCAAAGGTAGAGGTTGATTTTCTTTGTTTTCAGTTTGCATTTGACAAGAAAGGAGACAACGATGATGCCTACGCTCCCTAACATGGTAGTTTATTTTAATTTTATTTTGAAGTTGTTGAGGTGTAAGAGTGGGTTGATTCACCATAGGTTCCTTTTCTTCCAGAGGGGGAAGAAGGGAAGAAACTAAGGAAGATGGTTCAGTCACTTTCTCTTTGGCTTTATAAACTTGTTTAATGTGAGGAGGCATGATAGGATTGGTTTAGTTATCTCTTGGGTGTTTAAATGATGAAGGGGAAGTGTCTATGGTTGTTTGCTCATGAGTTTTTATTGTTTGTTCAACTTTAGACTCAGGCTGAAGCATGGTCTCATCAAGGATAGAAGTAGCGGAAGTGGACGGGGATATGTGACGAAGAGACAACTTGGCTATTTGTTTGGCTTTGAAATTTTGATAGGTAATGAAAAAAAAGTATTTTCAAGGGGTGATGGGTTCCATAGGTTCAGGCCAAAAGGCTTCTAAGGAAAAATAACCTTTAGAGGAAAATGGATTAAAGCCACTATGGTGTATGGTAAATATCTCATTTCCATGTGGAAACTTCAAACATTTGTCAACCACTAAAGGAACAAATCTCATTGAGCGAAGACAAGGATAACCTAGCCATAGATGAAACTGGTCTGATTATGGAATAATAGAAAATATTACATCCAAAGTTTTGGGTCATATCTATAATGGGAGTATGATCGATCCAATCGTAGGGCATGCAAAACCAGTATGTGTTTTAATCCATGTAGTTGGTTTATTATGATCATCTTGATAGAGATCATGTAATACTAAGAATTATTTCATGATCACATTCTTACCATAGGCAGGATCTATTAATATCCCATTGGTGGCCTTATCATAGATTCTGTCAGCTATGTAAAGAGGACCATTAGGAAGCTTTTTCAGTATGCCATGAGAAGAAAAATTAATATCAAGAGATTTTTTGGTTGGGACTTTATGAGGGACAACGTCTATTGTACCCACAAGTTCATCTATAGGATTAAAACTTGGGTAACATTTGGAGTAATATCATGTTGTTCATTATTGGTATCAATGTTCATCACATGAGTGTTTGAAGGTTTACTAGCCCTGACAAATGAAACATTGTGTTTAGGCATAGGGTTGGTAAAATTTTGTAAATTTTGATTAGGGGTGCAATGGACTTATTTCCTTGATCATTGACACCTTCAATGGACAAACGACCGGAATCAATGAGGTCTTGAACTAAGTGTTTGAGATGCTTACATTGTTTGGTGTCATGTCCATTTTGGTGATGAAAATGAAAATAATCATTTGGTTTAAAGGTGGGTGGTAAAGGCTTGGTGGTATCAAGTGGTTTAATGGTAGGAAAAGTGATCATCTGTTGTTGGAGCAGTTGATTCATTGTGTTATGAAGACTATCGGGTAAGGGGGTAAATTGTCTCTTGGGGTCCCCATAGGTAAAGGGCATCACTAATTTAACAGTGGCCACTTGACTCTAAATAGGTTGGGTTGGTTGCAGAGGAGGTGGATTGAACTATAAGAAGCCTCTGTTTGGTTTTTTAAAGTTTTTCACATTAATTTGGTTGGTTTGTTCAGACTTCTTAGCTCGGTTAGAAGTGGATTTTGAGTCACGACTAGTAACTGAGTTGTGATAATCACAAAGGGTTGTGCATAAATGAATGCATGAAGGAAATTTCATCATAGTTAACTTATCTTGAAGGGGAGTGTTCTATTTTTTGATAAACATCTCTTGGAGATGTGAATCAGGAATCTTGACATCAATTTGAGCATACAATGACTGATAACATGAAATGAAATAGGTTACTTTTTCATCTGCATTTTGTTTACATCTCATTAAATCAACCATTGCCTTTTTGGGAGTCATATGGACTTGGAAATGACTTAAAGGCATCCACAAGTTCATTAACTGATCAGATTGAATGATTACGTAAGTTTGAGAACCACTTAGTGCAATGTCCTTTAAGGTCCTAGGAAAAAGTTTGGCTAATATTTTATCGTCAAGGACAAAATCACTGCATAATGTTGTATAGGCATTTACATGATTAGTAAGGTCTCCTTTATCTTCGTACTTCTCAAACCTAGGAATCTCAAATCCCTGTGGCAGCTGTGTTTGTAAGATCTATAGAGATAATGGGCTACTATGGACATGATATGTGGGTGGAGCATTTTGACTTTGGCTAATGGTGGATATTTGTTGTTGCATGGACGAAATGGTGTTAAAGAGTTTTGTAATGATGGGGTCGATGTAATTGGTATGAGGTGGAAGAGATAATGGTGATGGAGTGTATGCAATGTTAGGAGAAGTGAAGGGGACACTAAGAAGGGTGAAGGTAGAAGATGGAACATTCGATGCCAGAAAAGAACTAGGAATGCTAGTTGGAATATTGAAAGGAATCACATGACTAACTTGTTGCATGGTTGTTGTAACTTGAGGAATGGTATAGGTGGGTATGGATACTATGGTTGAAGGAGGAGGAATGTGAGATCCTCCTTGGCTCACACCAATGTTTGTTGATTGAGATGTGGAAGGAAAATGTCTATTGTATATCTCATAAATTCTTTTCATAACTTGTAAGCCATCGTCACTTTCAATCAAGTGATGAAGGTTTTCTATGGTAGGTATAGCAGCGGTGGAAATGTTTTCAAAACTTAAATATTATTGTAAATGTGCAAAATCCTCATGAATACTAATGAATTTTTTCTTGCGGAATGAAACTAGTTTGTGTGTCAACATGCATGGGATGTGAAGGTAAAGGTGTAGTAGTGGTAGTATCCATTCCTAATGCACCATTTTCCATACTAGGAGTAGGTGCTCTTGAGATCCCAAGGTCCACAATGAAAGTGCTTTCATGGGAAGCCATAAGTCTAGAACTTTGTCTCACTAAAGTATTATCAATAGGGAACCAAACACTTATACAAGTACCACAAAATATGGGGTGAATGCAAATGAAAAATAGGAATAATAAAATGCTAATGACCCAAATTTTGAAAGTGGAAGGTAGTAACAGGAAATAGAAATGTAGGAAAAACTGTGAAAATGCAAGAAATTTTAATGCAAAAAATGCAACTGGATTAATTTTCCCAGGGTGGCGAATGAGTCTACGTATGGATTTCTTTTATGTTTTTCAGAAAATTTAAAATGATTTCAATGCTTTTTAGATGCAAAATGAAGACGAAAATACTAATTTTCATTTTTTAATGTTTTAATATGTAAAAATGAAGTCTAAATTATTCTTTCACTAATGCAATTTTAGAAATCCTAGGATGCAAAAACAAAGCAAAACCTAATTGAATATTGATGCAAAGGAAACCTAGGATGCAAGATGTAGTTGAAATTAGAAAGATAATGTGTTGAATATGAAGGTTCACCAAAATGAACCATCAATTTTGTTGGTTGCTATGGACTTCTCTTGCACTCTTAGGATCTTTCACCTAAAAGGAGGGAGATGGAACCCAAAAATTGAGGTGGTTCACTCAAATAAAGGAATGTAAGATGGAATTATGAATAAATGGAATGATCTAAGTACAACTAAGCAATGAAATTGATTGATTATGAATGAAAACCTAATGAAATTTGCAATGTTTGAAAATGCAATGAGGTATGCAAGAATGAATTAAAACATGAACAAACATAAACAAAACTGAAAGAGCTTGAATAGAATGCACCTAGGAATTGAAAGTTGAATCTGGAAGGCTTTGAAAATTGGTAGATTTCATTATAAATCATGGTGTTAGTGGGAATCATTCGCCATTGATGGAAAATCAGTCCTATTACTAAAAAAACACCTGAAACTACTTTCTAACTGTCAGGAACTGGGTTCTAACAAAATCATATTTTTAGCCCTAAGGTGGGACTCATTCGCCACTGATGGTGAATCACTCCTCCTCCAAAAATATGTCAAATCAAAGGTCAATTATGTAGCTCCACATCTATACTTGTCTTCTTGTCCGATTGACAGAGTCAAATCTACAAAAAATGGATTGTACATTGTCTCCAAGCTTGAAATAGGGTTTAGTTGACTTGAAACACTTTGTTGACTTGTTGACCACCTTTTAACACCTAATTGCTTGACAAATCGACATACAAAAGTCTACAAAAACACATGAAAAAGGGGTAAAATGGTTAAGGGTTAGAGTATAGGGATTTTCCTTGGTCAAATCCCACTTTGGTAAACAAGCCCTTAATAAAGAAATGAAATGAAATGAGAAAGGAATGATGAATAAAAAACATGAAAGTGTCCTAAACCCGCCAACCTTGTTGAATAAATATGAAGATATATCAATGGCTACTCCAAGATTCTTGATGTTTGCTTGATTTAATGATGCTTGAATGTAATTAGTGAATGTGTGAACTTGATGAATCCTTGAATGAATGGGCGTTGAAATGAGAAGAAAAGAACTTATTTATGCACACTTATGCCCTAATAACCCAATAGCACCTCACCACAGGCCGACATAAGGTCTTTTTGAATAAAAACCTAAAAGGGATCTTGAATTATTTTGAATTTGGAGCTAAGAGGGACTCATTCACCACCCATGGTGAATGGGTCCCACCTTGGGCTTGTAAGTGGGTGTCAAGAATTAAGTTGCATTTAATGTTATTTTTTAAGTTTACATTCAAAAATACACTTAATTAAGTCTTATGAGTGCATAAAGGGGTCATATAAAGCATAAGAAAGGTGTAAATAGTGATAACAAGCCTAGAAAAGTGTGAAATCTTGTTACAAGACTTTACCACACTTTAAAATAGTACTTGATAAGTGATGAAAAGGTGTTTTTTAGGTGAATTGTAATGAGAAGAGTCTAGAAAAGTATAGAAATGTGTTACAAAAGTTCACAACACCTTCACAAGACATCATAATTTAAATATTCAGGACCTAATATGAATGCAAAAGTTACATTACAACATTAAATAAAAGAAAGATAAGTCAAACATCACAAGAGAAAGACCTAAACAACCATGAAATTTTCAATGATCCATTTTTCTATGGTACAACCCCTACTCTTTAGAATCTACAAAACCTAGGTGGGTGTACCTAAATGATAAGGCAGATTTGAAGGTTTGAATATGATCTCTCACCTGGGAAATCTACTCACAATGGCATGTGCGTGTAAATTAGATGGAAAGCTTAATGACTAGTTCCTACTATAGATGTTTCAAGAATTGAGTGTATAAGTAGAGTTTGTATAAGATGTTCTAAATTTGACTAGTGCCTAATCCTATTGGGTGAATGGAGTCGAAGGGTGGATGATGATGGAGAAAAACATGTAAGATAGATGGATCTACTTCTTAGCTTAACTCTAACTTGATGGGCACTTTGGATGTTTGCACCTTGTACAAACGTGCAGGTTTGTCAGTTACTATACTATTCTTTATGAATCTCAGTGTTATTCTCCCAAATTACTGTGATATGATCAAAGGATTTTTAATTCTTAACTTGAGGGAAGCCAATTAGAATAATCAATTTAAAAGGATTTTAATTCCTGGTAGGAACCAATTAAAATGAGTTACTTGAAAGGAATTCAATTCACTCTAGCCAAAACCTAATCAATGAAATCACATAGCAACAACAAATGTGTCCTAGCAAGTTTTGTAAATTTGAATAATTAAGGAAAACCACTTTGGAGACAACACAACAACATATGGGAATGAATATTAACACAATAGTTGAACACTAGAAATAAATCATTGATTCTAAACAGTCTTCTCCATTATATTGCTTCAAAAGATATACATTTATAGCAGAAGTTTCTGAAATATGAAAATGGATGAGTGGAATATGATATACTAATGGATGAACCTATCTACTAATTTTGATGATTATTTCATCATACATATATACATTACATCTTTTAGGGTTATGAATCTTCGCATGTCTGTCTGCTAGATATTTTCATTCAATTAATTATATTCAACATATTAAAATATTTAAGTTTAATCTCTATTGTCTTCAGGTGAAAATTAATTTTTAATAGTCTCCTTTTTCTGGCAATTTCACTTTGTATTTAATTTGTGCATCTTCTGTTAGAAACCAAAATCTAAAATGCAAACCAGAAAAGCCTTTCATAGAAGAGAAAAACAAAAAAGAAAAGCTTTGCATAAAGATGTGCAAATAATTATTATTCAGGATTTCTTAATTACAAGATATGATTTTCTTTATAAAAGCCAAGATGCATAAGGTTCCTAATCTTATCTTGAGCAACAAGATAACTCAAAAAGATAAGGATGAGAATAATAAACCTAGGAATTAAATATTACCTAAGTAAAGTTATGCAAGTGTAATTAAATATTAATTACACTAACACCCCCCCATAAGTGCAACTTAGGGAGACTAAAAAAGCATGCACCTAAAACTAAGATGAATGCAAGAAAGCATGAATGGGTCCCGTCAACAAGGCATGATCAGATACCCATGTACAAATGCAATAATGAGGTAGAGAAGGAAAACCCGGTGGGACAAAACCCCCCTACAATGAGATGACTGCTGCAAAGAAGCATTGGAAGAACACTGTGGAATAACACTAGAACTACAATCTGACAATAAAGGAAAGATACTTCTATCTACAAATGAAACCAAAATGGAATCATAATAATGAGACAGCATACCTGATGGCACGAAACACTGGAAAAATCACAAACAAGAACAACCTTGGAATCTATGAAGCAATAGTAGATGAAATGATGAAAAAATCTAGAAACCTTGTATCTTGATGTCAATGCCAAACTAAGACTAAAAATCTTCCATGGGAAGGAGTACCGTAAAGACTCTGGAACATTAACCATAAAAACATGGCCCTCAAAATGAGAAGGATCTGAACCAATGTGGATCAAGAAACATAAACTCCCAATCTAAAGTGTGAATTAATGAATTTGATATGTGTCAAGCTAAAGAAAAAATATGGCCAAAAGAAACTAAGAAACTAGATAAGCCATGTGAGTTACAAACAAATCAAGATGAAGATGGAGATCAAAGTGCATGCAAACTCTAATCAATTATGCAAGAAACCCCCCTGATGGAACTTTATCTCAGTTCATTTATTAAAATAACCCAATGATTGTAAAAGGAGAGTATACAAACATTCATAAAAAGAAAATAAGAAAAAACCTCAGATCTGTGTAGAGGATTGAACCAGCTTTCCAACACCGCAAGAATGGTGAAAAACGGATCACTAAGTCAAAAGATATGCCCTACAGAGTAAAATATGAACATGTGACTTCAATAGGAAATATATCCCATCAAATAGAAAAATCTCTAAAAACAAACTACACCATCAGAAAATTGGGCTCTCTAGCTTCTGACAATATCTTGTTTCAAAAAATTCACCTCCGGGATCAAAAGTTATGACGAAATGAAAAAAGGGCTATATTGAGGCAAATCAAGGTCTTCAAAGGCTAATCGAGCGCAAAAATTAGGCTCCTTCTGCTTTAGCCCTTGGTCCGCCATATGACCATGGGTGGGGTTGTGGCAAAAAAAGAGCTCGCCGTTGGCAGTGGCGGTGGGGCTGAGAGCCAGTTGCGGCCGGGGTGGCACCACCCCCATGGGCGGAGCCCCCAGTCGGTAATGGGACCGAGAGGGGAGGGCTAAAGGGGTTGGCGTGTGGTAGAGTGAAGGCACTGACCGATAGGGAATAAGCCAATGATGGGGAATAGACACCGGTGGGAGGTGCCAGAAATGGCAGAAAACGGTGGGCCAGGAGAACACAGAGAAAGGAGGATGTGCGGGCTGAAAAGGTCTGCAATGACGCAAACTATGGTACGATGGCACCAAAAAACAACAGTCTGTGGATTTTTTTTTTTAAATCAAACCCCAATAATATTTAATCCACCAGAAATTTAATACGCCCCACATAAATTTAAAATCCCATGAAAAATATTTTGTAGAACATATAAAATATATATTTTTTATTCTGTAATTGTACCTGTACTTTGCAGGTTGTACGACCTGCTGGGTAAAAATTTTTTGCCTCACAAACAACTGACGTCGAATATAGGTGAGTTATATGTCATTTTTCATCTCTCGGATGCTCTGGTTCTAATGGCGAGGTCTGATCTCTTTGAAAATGCACTAGAAGCTTTGCAACTCTTAGATCTAGCAAATCTTCAAACCCTCATAACTTTGGCATAAAATTTTGGATTTAGATGAAACAAAAGTCAATCTTGACTTTTTCAACAGCCCTAGACTTGAAAATGAGCTCATATTTCCTCCAACATGTGCTGAAAGTGACCATGCAAGAGAACCCAAATAGAGAGACAAACTCAAGGTATGAAACCCTCGAGGAATCCCGAACGAACTTTGCAATGATTTTCTCCAAAAATTTTGAGAAGGGGCTGCAAATCAAGGCTCTAATGCCATGTTAGAAACCAAGATCTAAAATGCAAACTAGAAAAGTCCTCCACATAAGAGAAAAACAAAAAAGCAAAGCTTTGCATAAAGATGTGCAAATAATTATTATTTAGGAATTCTTAATTACAAGATATGATTTGCTTTATAAAAGCAAAGATGCATAACCCTAATCTTATCTTGAGCAACAAGAGCTCAACAAGATAAGGATGAGAATAATAAACCTAGGAATTAAATATTACCTAAGTAAAGCTATGCAAGTGTAATTAAATATTAATTACACTAACATCTTCACCCAGTGTAAAATACTCTTTGAGTAAAAATAATCACCCATTACAAGGATTTAAATTTTCCTTTAGTTTCCTCCATGAAAAGTTTCACTCTCAATCATTAAAATATTCTCCATGTAAAGTAATTACCTCTCCCTTGTTAAAAATATCTCATCTTTCATTTACGTGTATGTATTTTCACTACGTTCTTCGAATAAAATAACTAATCCCCTTAGTGAAATGCACTTTCTATTTTACACATAAATATTACTATAATCATGCAATGAAATTTTTATTTAATCCTTGTTTTCTGTTTCATACATTTCACTCTATCAGGAGGACTTACACTTTTATCTCCATGATATTGGCTTCTCTGTTCGATGTTTTGCTTCTCAGGCTATGAAGGGGACAATAAAATGTGTCTTTCCAATGTATGCTATTCGCCTTGATATGTCTATAGTAACTTGCTTCATCGGCTTACCGAGGAGACCATGATGAGAGCCCATCCGATGTGGTATTGTCTCTCTAAAGGAATTTAGGGTTTTTAGCTTGGCTTGTGTAGTCATTTTAATCTTCTGCTCCTCTCCCAAACCCATTCAAGAAAAAAAAACAAGTTATCTAGTTCACTAAGACTCCAAATTCAGTGAGCTTCTCAATGAGCATATCTCATTGAGCCTTCATTCAAAGCAACTTGTGTTCCTTTTACATGATTCCACATTTTACATATATATCTATCAAGGCGCTTACAACTACAACATCTGACCATTTCATTTTGGGGAACATTCATGTCTGTTGTAAAGCTCCCATTGAAGCACAAATAGGGAGGGCATTGGCTAAGAATGAAGGTTCAGTTTTACACTAGCAAAGTGTGCTTGATTGAATGTCTGGGAAGTCCTTTTAATAGGTTCATGTTGTGCATATCCATGCTTAATGGATCATTATGTCAAGTAGCTCACGTTCATGTGCATGCTTCCATGATTTTGAATTCATAGCATCTAATAGCGTTTCTCTATCCTCTTTGCTTTAATGGATGTCCCTTTGATATTTCATCTTCCAAATTCTTGTTGAGCTAAACTATAATAGAGCTATAATTTTGCATGAGATCTATACAAGAAGAGAATATTGCCTTTGAATACAATGCATTCATCAGTGCATCTGGCTTATCTTTTTTGCAATTGATCATTTGAATCCTCCAAGATGTATGTTCTTCAAGAAGAGAGAGAGGATAATTCCTCATGGCAGTCCCATAAAAATGCATTCAACGATTTCAGTTTTCCACCAATAGCATTAGTATTGATACTAACATCTTCCAAGCTATGTTTCTTGTTTTCATCATAATTGGAATTGCAACAAAGGTTCAATTTCAATATGGCATGACTTTATCCTATACTGCTCAATGGAAATTTCATGAAGACTAGGCTACTGGAGAATGCAGTCACCATTGATCAAGTTTTTTTCCACCTTAAATTTGTATACCGTTTATCTTCACTGGAATGTTAAGTATGTAGGTAGTCATCAAGACCTCTCGATCTATTGAATTACCTCCCCCATTCCACAAGCAACTATGAGGATGTTTCCCTATCAGGAAAGGTTGTTGCCTTCTACAACCTTTTCTATTAGATCTATATCTATATGATGAGAAAGTTCTTCCTTCATTATGATTCTTGTCAAGCCTGATCTTTATATGATTATTTAGGACTCTACAAGAAGTTGTACATACAATTTTCCCCTTTTAAAGGGCCCCTTCATTTTCCTCAGTTATCAAACAAAATTGCTTATCATGGGATGGCTCTTTATATGGTGATCATCAATCCTCAAATCCATGTAACAATTTAATCTTTGTGCCACAAAAGGTTTCCCGCTTTTTATTGGTTGTCTATTCTTTCAAACTTCTAGCATATTCATCAATATTAAGGGCCCTTAATAGATGGGGATATTTTTGACATGTTCAATTTCCTTTTATTGTGTTTCCTTAGCCATATCATCTATATCATGTCCTGCACTTTGAACTAGATCAAGCATACTATTATAATTCTTTGTGAATTTCTTACAATTATTTGCTTGATCTACATCTTCCAATTTTACGAAGTAGTGTCTACTTAGATACCATGCCAATTCTATATTTTCTTTGGAAAAATACATGTAGTTGCCTATTTATATGGATTTGGGATGAAAAAAATGAAGTGGGTATTTGTCAAGATTTTGCTTTCTGACATTTTGTATTGTGACAAAATAAGTGAAATAGCCTCCAGAATCACTTTGAAAAAATTATCAAAAATTATCATGGAGCCATGAAAATTCACCAACATGTTGACTTATGATAGGGGAACATGTGTCAAATGGATTGGAATGAACTTATCATGATTGCATACTGTCAATGTTCAAAGTTGCTCACTCAGCCTTGTCTAAAAACTTCTCCTGTCAAACCCAACCGAAACTCATCAACTTGCCTCCTTGAAATAATATTTAATCTAATTATGAGAAATTGACATCCTGGATATTAGTTCACTTAGGTCAAATGAACATGTGTGAATTTTTTTTTCACCAAACCTCATCCTTCACAAGATATTGGATGTTAAAGTGTCCTTTGTGGACATTTTTTGGGAATGCAATAAAAAAAACTATGCAAAGTCCATTTGGTTTTGATTTAAAAAAAATACCAAATGAGGTATGGAGGCTCTGAAAATTGGCATGAAGGTAGCTTGAGGTGGGAAGAATCTTAAATTCCAACTAGTTTTTCAAGAAAATCTTTCATTTGATAAATGTTGGTCTCCAAAGTTGGTCTCTTTGATAGATTTTACTGTGTAGACAACAAACCTTTTATGAACCTTTCAATTTGGTTTTTCAAAATTTCATCAAATTAGGTCATGGGAAGCTAAGATCAGGTGGACTAACTTTCATATGGTATGTGAACATTTTTGTGAAGTGATTTGGCATGAGGCTGGATTGGTTTGAAATTATGATTTTTCAAAATAGGCTCTTAGTGTAGTTTTCATCAATGTACTTTTTGGGTGTCAAAATCAATTTTTCCATTATGAGAGCCCTAAATTTTTCCAAAATGTGTATGCAATTTTAGGCTCCAATAGTGGCTCCATCTGGGAATGTATGCCCCTTTTGGGCATATCAAGAATCTAGACCTTTGTAGAGCAGACTGAATGCCTTACTCATTGGGCAGTAGACTCAAACTCCTCTACCTTGAATTGGTATGATTTGAAAAATCACACCACAACTGATGGCGCAAAGCCACTCAAAAGGAAAGGCCACTATTTTCCCCTATCATATACCTTATTTTGGTTTGAATTCATCAAATTCCACATGAAAAATTTCATGAAGTCTGCCTTGCTATATCCACTTTCATTGGGAACTTTCAGAATGGCACTATGTTCAAATTTTCCCATCTCTCTTTCACCATTCTGCAACTCATGATTAGATATAATCTAAAACTTTTCATCATGTGATAAACTCTTACCATTTTCATCATACAAAGGGCATTCAATTTTAATGCAACACTCCTCATTATCCTTTTCATTGTCATGCATCATGAAATGATTTGCTAGTTGATCTGAAAATTGAAAACATTCACTATTAACCATATAGCCGAGGTTACATGGTCTGATTTTATCATAAGTTTGCACAATAAATCTGAAATCATCATGAGCCCATTGATGCAAACTAAAAAAAGGAGTTCCAAGTGTATGGGAAGGAAAACAATTAGACTCATTCATGCCACTCACTCCATCATTTGAATGCTTCTCACATGGGTCTAAGAAATCTACCACATCAACATCTTCTGAGACAATTACATCTGAAACATTTTCTATTTCTCCTAAGTCACTAATTGCAAATTTCTAATCCATACAGTCATCATTATGATCACTTGAATTAATCAATGTTGAAAATTCAACATCCTTGATATGCAAACCAATATCTTTCTCAAAGATCTCCAATTTTGATTTACATATGTCCTCTTGAGTAGGGATAGACATAGAATCTTGATCAACTTCAAGAGTTTTCTCATCATTGTCACACAAAGTACATTCATTGTCAAAGTAAATACATGTTGGACACGAAACTTCCAAATCATCCCCATGTGTATATCTTTGATATCCCATTGTCAGCAAATCTGAAATTTGTTCACTACTAAGTGGACATGCCTCTTCATCCATCTTATTGCTGATGTATTCTTCACTTTTTTCATCATCAAAAAATGGTAATTTAGATGCATTTATTTCATATTCATTTGCTTCAAAAATTGATACACCGTCTTGATTATCAGAAAATGCTTCATCCTCATCATAAAGTGGATTTGAATACACATGAAATTCATGTTTTGGTACACCTTGGAAAAATTTCATCTTATTTTCTTCTATCTTTTCATCATACAATGGGTTTGAAAAAAAATGAAAATCATTTTCATGTGTACAAACTTCTTCTTCATCAATTTTATCACTATGGTACCTCACTACAACTAGATGTATTATTTTTTCATTGTCAAATGGACTTGCTTCTTCTTCCTCTTGATCTCCATTAAAATTGGAAGAACCATTTAGTTGCAAATCAAAATCCACAGGTTTCTCACCAAAATCTAAATTTTCAATGGATTCTTTATAATATGCAGTGTTCTCACAGTCATAATTTGGTATGCAAGAGAGAACTTCTATATCTTCATCCTCATTATGCAGGCTATCATAGAAATTATTTTCACTTGCATACCCATCCTTTATGGACTGATCGCAATCATTTCCTTCTTCATTGTTGTAGGGCATACTATTTTCTTTTATTTCAACTTTTAATTTATTGTTGTCAATGCATACATGGTTGCACCTCCACTTTTTTTGTTTCATAGCTGATATATTCCTCAGGCAGTGTGTTTCCAGCAACATATTCAATACTAAAATCATCCTACAAGGTGGAAGATTGGTCTTCAATACTTTCATCTTCATTCAAATCTGAAATATCATCATTGGGAATTTCACTTGCACATGTTTCTTTTGTTGGCTGCATTGTTTGATCAATTTCTCCATATTTATCCATACCATTCTCTGTGTTAGTAGATTTATCATTGCTAGCATGCTTATGCATGATTATCCATAGCCACAAATCCCCAAGAATAGTTGGATTTGATGACTCAGAACAATGAACTAAATCAAGGTCATATATTCTCATGAATTGCTCAATGAGCATGGGATCATCAGGTAGAAGATCAAAAGGTATTTTCAAATAGATTTTCAACATTTTGTTGAGTAAGGAGCATGTTGATTGTCCTTTATGTCTTCTTCTGACAAAAAATGCATCTAAGATATTTTGACCTCTTTCTTGAATATGTCCATACTCATCATCTTTTTCCTTAAAATAATGCATGAAATCATTTGCAAGTTCATCCCATGAAGTTATGGAATGTGTAGGAAAGATGGAAAGCCAATATTCAATAAGATCTTCTAATGCTCTAACAAATATTCTCATGATAACATCCTCTTCACCGATTTAATAATTCATCATTAAATCAATGAATTGTTGTAAGTACACACTTGTTGATTCATATCCCTTAAATTTTAGAAAAAATTGTTTTACATCCAAATGGATGGGATGTGGGTAACCTAAGATATTATTCAAATTCAATAGTCCATAAAGGTCTGAGACATACATGTTTCTTTGTGGACATGGTTGCAATTTTTGACTATTTTGATTAGGGGCTTGATATTGATAATTCCTAACATGATGGTTGTATTCAGGAGGGACATGATAGGCATTTGTGTGATTTGAGGCTTGTGGCATAAAAGTGTTTTTTTTTGTATAATAAGCATTGCTTCCATTGCTGAAATTATCAATTGTACCATAATGTGTATGGGGAAAAGAATAATTGCTATACATGCTTCAACTTGTAATCTTTATTTCTAATTGGCAATGTTGTAGTTTCAAACTATTTTTTTGTATTCTTCATCAATTATCTGAGGGTGTAACTACACAATGCAAATAATTTTGTAACTCTATGATGAAATGGTATTCAACAAAGATTTTGAATTACTCCCTACTAGAGTTTCAAATATGTTAGGTTTAAAAAAAGTAGGTTTTGAACCTTAAGAGGGTGCCAATCCCTTAGTAGGTTTTTGGCTAATGAATGGGGAAAATATGGTTGATGACCCCTTGCTCTTTAGGCTCTGCTAAACATAGGAGGGTGTACCTAAATGATAAGGTAGATTTGAAGGTTTTAATATGATCTCCAACTTGGGAAATCTACTCACAATGGAAGATGAGTGTGAAGTAGATGCAAAGCTTAATGATTAGTTCCTATTGTAGATGTTTTGAAATTGAGTGTTTAAGTGGAGTTTGTATAAGATGTTCAAAACTTGACTAGTGCTTAATCCTATTGGGACAATGGATTACAAGGGTGGATATACTTCTCAACTTAACTCTAACTTGTTGGGAACTTTGGATGTTTGCACCTTGTACAAACATGCAAGTTTTTCAGTTACTATACTCTTTTTTATGAATCCTAGTGATAGTCTCCCAAATTACTGTGATATAATGAAAGGATTTTTAATTCTTAACTTGATGAAAACCAAATAGAATAATCAATTTAAAAGGATTTTAATCCCTGATAGGAACCAATTAAAATCAATTACTTGAAAGGAATTTAATTCACTCTAGCCATAACCCAATCAAGAAAATCACACAACAACAACAAATGTGTCCTAACAAATTGTATAAATTTGAATAATTAAGGAGAACCACTTTGGAGATAACACAACATATAAGAATGAATAATAACAAAAGAGTTGAACACTGGAAATAAATCATTGATTATCAACAATCTTCTCCATTATATTGCTTCAAAGATATACATTAATAGAAAAAGATTATGAAATATGAAAATGGATGAGTGGAATATGATATACTAATGGATGAACCTATTTACTACTATTGATGATGATTTCCTAACCAACCATCTAATTATTGGCTAATAATGATTTCATATTACATATATACATTACATCTTTTAGGGTTATGACTCTCTGCACGTCCATCCACTAGAGCTCTTCATTCAATTAATTATCTTTAACAGATTAAAATATTTAATTTTAATCTCTATTGTCCTCTCGTGAAAATTAATTTTTAATAATCTGCTTTTGCTAGTAATTTCACTTTGTATTTAATTTATGCATCTTCACCTAGTGTAAAATATTCTGAGTAAAAATAATCACCCATTACAAGGCTTTAAATTGTCCTTAAATTTCCTCTATGATAAGTTTCACTCTCAATCATTAAAATATTCTCTAGGTAGAGTAATTACCTCTCCCTTGGTAAAAAAATATCATCTTACGTTTACCTGTATGCATTTTCACTATGTTCTTCAAATAAAATAACTAATCCACTCGGTGAAATGCACTTTATATTTTTCACATCAATATTACTATAATCGTGATGAAATTTTTATTTAATCCCTATTTTCCTTTTCACACATTTCACTTTATCGAAGGGACTTACACTTTTATCTCCACAATATTAGCTTCTCTATTCGATGTTCTACTTCTCGGGCTATTGAGGGGACAAAAAAATGTGTCTTGCCGATGTATGCTACTCATCCTGATATGTGTATAGTAACCTACTTCATCGACTCATTGGGGAGACCATGATGAGAGCCCCTTCGATGTGGTATTTTCTCTCTGATGTCATTTAGGGTTTTTTCCTTAGCTTGTATAGTGATTCAAATCTTCTGCTCCACTCCCCAATCTATTCAAGCAAAATGATTATGTTCTCTGGTTCACTAAGACTTCAAATTCAATGAGTTTGTCAATGACCATATCTCATTTGAGCCTTCATTCAAAGCAACTTGTGCTCCTTTTACATGATTCCACATTTTTCATATATATCTATCACGGCGCTTGCAACTACAACATCTAACCATTGTGTTTTGGGGGATATTCATTTCTACTATAGAGCTCCCATTCAGGCACATACAAGGAGGATGCTTGCTAAGAATGATGGTTTGGTTTTATAGTAGCAAACTATGCTTGATTGAATGTCTAGGAAGTCCTTTTATCAGGTTCATGTTGTGCATATTTGCACTTAATGGATCATTCTATCAAAAGCTCACATTCATGTGCATGCTTCCATGATTTTGCATTCATAGCATCTAATAGCTTTCCTCTATCCTCTTTTGCTTCAATGGATGTCCCTTTGGTATTTCATCATTTAAATTCTTGTCGAGCTAAAATATAATACAACTATAATTTTGCATGAGATCTATACAAGCAGAGACTATTTCCTCTGAATACAATGCATTCATCAATTCATCTAGCTTATCTCATTGGAAATCGATCATATGAATCCTCCAAGATGTATGTTCTTCAAGAAGAGAGAGGAGAATTCCTCATGGTAGTCCCTTAAAAATGAATTCAATGATTTCAATTTTCCTCCAATAGCATTGGTATTGATACTAACATCTCCCAAGCTATTTTTCTCATTTTCATCATAATTGGCATTGCATCAAAGGTTCAATTGTAATATTGCACAACTTTATCCTATACTGCTCGATGGAAATTTCATGAAGGCTAGGCTACTGGAGAATGCAGTCACCATTGATCAAGTTTCTTTCCACCTTAAATCCACATACCATTTATCTTCATTGGCATGTGAAGCACATCGGTAGTCATCAAGACCTCTCGATTTATTGCATTACCTCCCCCATGCCACAAGTAGCTACTAGGATGTTTCCCTGTCAGGCAAGGTTGCTGCCTTCTACAACCTTTTCTATTAGATCTATATCTATATCATCAGAAAGTTCTTCCTTCATTATGATTCCTGTCAAGCTTGATCTTTATATGATTATTTAGGACTCCACAGGTAGTTGCATATACGATCTTCCCCTTTGAAAGGGCCTCTTCATTTTCCTTAGTTAGCAGAAAAAATTCCTTATCATGGGATGGTTCTTTATATGGTGATCGTCAATCCTCAAATCCATTTAACAATTCAATCTTTGTGCCACGAAAGGTTTCCTTCTTTTTATTGGTTGTTCATTGTTCCACACTTCTAGCATATTCATCAATATTAAGGGACCTTAATAGATGGGGATATTTTTGACATGTTCAATTGAATTTTCATGTGTTTCCTCTTCCATATCATCTATATCCTATCCTACACTTTGAATTAGGTCAAGCATACTATTATAATGCTTTGTGAATTTCTTACAATTCTTTGCTTGATCTACATCTTCCAATTTTATGTAGAGTATGCTTAGATTCCATGTCAATTATGTATTTTCTTTGGAAAATTACATGTAGTTGTCTATTTATATGGATCTGGGATGAAAAAATTGAAGTGGGTATTTGTCAAGATTTTGCTTTCTGACATTTTGTATGGTGACAAAATAAGTGAAGTAGCCTCTAGAATCACTCTGAAAAACTTATCAAAAATTCTCCTTGAGCCATGAAAATTCACCAGCATGTTGACTAATGATAGGAAAACATGTTGTGTCAAATGGATTGGAATGAAGTTATCATGATTGCAAACTATCAATGTTCAAAGTTGCTCACTCAGCCTTTTCTGAAAACCACTCCTATCAAACCCAACTAAAACCAATCAACTTGCCTCCTTGAAAAAAATTCAAATTTAATTATGAGAAGCTTCCATCCTAGATATTAGTTCACTTAGGCCAAATGAACATGTGTACAAAAGGTATTTTCACCAAACCCCATCCTTCACAAGATATTGGATGCTAAAGTGTCCTCTTTGGACTTTTTCTGGGAATGCAATTAGAAAAACTTTGTAAAGTCCATTTGGTTTTCATTTAAAAAAAATACCAAATGAGGTACTGAGGCTTTGAAAATTGGCATGAAAGTAGCTTGAGGTTGGAAGAATCTGAAATGCAAACTAGTTTGTCATGACAATCTTTGAGTTAGTAAATTTTGGTCTCCAAAGTTGGGCTCTTTGACATATTTTACAGTGTAGACAACAAACCGTTTTTGAACCTTTCAATTTGTTGTTTCAAAACTTTGTCAAATCAGGTCATGGGAAGCTAAGATTAGGTAGAAAGAATTTCATATGGTAGGTTAACATGTTTGTGAAGTGATTTGGCATGAAGCTAGATCGGTTTGAAATTATAATTTTTTGAAATAGGCTTTTAAGGCAGTTTTCATTAGTGTACTTTTGGGTGTTGAAATAAAATTTTCCATTATGAGAGCCCTAAATTTTGCTAGAATTTGCATGAAATTTTAGGCTCCAGCATTGATGACCATCATTGTAAAGATCACAAGTCTTTCAGTGGGACCCAAAGGTTGTGATTTAAGTGTGTTATTATCAAAAGTTAAATGAGCGAAGTGGAAAAAGTGGGAGGAACTTTATAGAGTTTAAAAACCTTTGTTAGTTTCAACAGGGTTTTAAAAACTCATTTCTTTTTGATAGCATTATTCATTAAGTTTCGATGATCTTTTCAAAGTGTTTCACATAAATACTAATGGATAAATTGAAGTGTTGAGTTCCTCCTTTGGGGAGGCATACAAGCAGGTTTCTTTAACCCTTGAGGACTTTGACGCTTTTCCAAACCTCATTCAAAGGAATTTACAATACAGTTGGGGCTCAAATATTTTCATTTCATGGGATGAAATTACATAAAAGGAAAATTTCTCATAGAGAAACATAGTTTCTCATATATTTCCATGAGCATACAATTAAAATTGTAGGAAATTTGATATAGATAAAGATCTCCATGATGCAGAGTAATTAAAAAGCCAAAAATATCATATTACATTTCCAAAAAAGGCGGTGATTCCTTAACATGGGATTTTAGACATAGAGGGTAAATATGATGATTTGAATGGCCTTGATCACCTCTTGCATTTTCTTAATTTGTGTAGGATAGGAATGTTTCCCATTATACTCCACATAGTGAGTGAATTTATCCATGTTGTTGCTTTCAAGGCCATCACACATAAGAGTAATAGCTTGGTCCACCCTCTCATTTCACAACACACAATTGATATAAAAGTGTCACCAATCAAGCCCACACAAGGGTGAAAATAAATCCCTCTCAACAAATCTTTGACACTCTATAGGTTTTGTGGATGAACTAGATGCTCACCAACCCACAAAGCCCATTCAAATAGACCAGAATTGAGTAAAATATTATATAGAAAATTCTCAAGCAAGGTGGCATTATGATCATGCACTTGTGCCAAGAAGTGCTCACAGATCACCTTAAGCATGACTTCTTCCTCCACATCACTATAGATGAGGAAGACTTCTTTCAGTTGATCCTGCACCAGCTTGCGAATAGCACTACACTCAACACCTTCTACTACTATTCAGTCACTCTACATAAAAACCTCACTCGACGAGCTTGACATGCTTGAATAAGTAACTAAAATTGTCTAGAATGAATAGGGAAGAGTAGGATTTATAGAGTGACAAGGGAAAAATGGCAAAGCTTTGTTTGAAGCAATAAATACCAAAGTACAAGAAAATTGCTTCAACTTAATTAATTCAAGTACGGTGATGTGATGGAGATCTTGTAAATTGGATTCAAACAGTATTCATCATTTAAAGAATTGCAAGGAATGATCTAGGTGGCATGCTAATAGTCACAGTGAAGTTAAGGTGGTGATCATTTCATGTGAAGTAAAGCCATGTGGTTTGTTTAGGTTAAGTGATAGTTCATCCCATTTTCTTGTCAATCAAGAAATGGGATGCAATCATAAACATCCCCATAAATAGCAATAAATGAAGGGCATTTTCACAATTTGATAGAATTAATCAATTTTCATCCAACTTTATTCATCTTGCTAGTAGTTAACAACCAAGAACCTATTCCAAGAAACCTTAACTATTACAAATTGAAAATGTTTAAATATGTTAGCTTTTGACATTGAAAGGGTTTGACATTTTTACCCCCCTTGCATTGTGATGCATGAGTGAGAATCGATCTTAATAAAGGATCAAATTTTGCAGTTTCAATTCGTTTTCTATGAATGCTATTATTTGTGTAGAGTAATTTGAATTAAATGTTAATGTTTGTGAGAAATTTTGTGAGATTTGAAAATCATTTGATTATACAGTTTCTATGAGAATGTGATGTTTAGTGACATTTTGTTCATTTATTTATAGTAGATGGTTTGAATTTTACTGAGTTGAGTCATCAAGTGTTAGTAGTCTAATCTGTGAGTCATGATACTGATCATTTGTCATTCCTTTCAATTTATAAGTAGTTAATTTCAACATTTCTTTTTGCACTTGTGTCATGGATATGAGTAGGTGTTAGTTTTCCTTTTTTTCTTTCTGGTAAAAAAAAAACCCTAATTTATTTATTTGAAAAATACAACAAAAAAATAAGAAGAGGGAGTTGTACCTCAATCAAAATTCAGAGGAAGATTGTCAATCCAGTGATAATCTCTCCAATTGTTGTGAGCTGATTTTTTCCTTCTTGGGCGTTATACATTCAAATGTTTTCATTTTTATAAAGGATAAATATAATCACTAATAGAAGGTAAACAAAAATTTACTTGTTCCTCTATCATAGCTACTTTTTTCCTTGTCAACACACCTTTTTTTTCTTATCTCCATTGATCTAATCTTCAGAGTGGTTCTTCTACACATACCTAAGAGTCTTAGGGATATTTTTTGGAGATTCTTCCTCTTCAACTATCATCCCTTTTTCCTTCTTTTCATCTGTTTCTTCTTCACTACAAGGGGATTCATTAGATTTGTATCCTTCTATTAGTACTAAAATTTGTAGTGGTTATTCATCCACCTTAACACTTGCACTTTCAATAATCTTCAACCTTTTATTATAGCACTAGTAATCTTTACTTCTTGTAGAGTATCCAAGAAATATTTCTTCATCATATATTGCATCAAACTTTCCTATGTTTTTATATCTCTTTTGATATAGCATTCTCTTCCAAAAACTCTAAAATACCTTACAGTAGGAGGTTTACCATACCATAACTCATAGGGAGTTTTTGAACTATTCACTCTTGCTTGACCTCTATTAATAATGTAGAATACAATATGAACTTCTTCTCTCCAATAGACATTTGGTAGATTTGCTTCCTTCATCATTTTCCTAGCTACTTCTTGAATTAAATTCAATTCATTTTCTATGAACTATTCAATTCGTTTTCTATGAATGCTATTATTTGTGTAGAGTAATTTGAATTAAATGTTAATGTTTGTGAGAAATTTTGTGAGCTTTGAAAATCATTTGATTATACAGTTTCTATGAGAATGTGATGTTTAGTGACATTTTGTTCATTTATTTATAGTAGATGGTTTGAATTTTACTGAGTTGAGTCATCAAGTGTTAGTAGTCTAATCTGTGAGTCATGATACTGATCATTTGTCATTCCTTTCAATTTATAAGTAGTTAATTTCAACATTTCTTTTCACACTTGTGTCATGGATATGAGTAGGTGTTAGTTTTCCTTTTTTTCTTTCTGTTAAAAAAAATACCCTGATTTATTTATTTGAAAAATACAACAAAAAAATAAGAAGAGGGAGTTGTACCTCAATCAAAATTCAGAGGAAGATTGTCAATCCAGTGATAATCTCTCCAATTGTTGTGAGTTGATTTTTTCCTTCTTGGGCGTTATAAATTCAAATGTTTTCATTTTTATAAAGGATAAATATATTCACTAATAGAAGGTAAACAAAAATTTACTTGTTCCTCTATCATAGCTACTTTTTTCCTTGTCAACACACCTTTTTTTTCTTATCTCCATTGATCTAATCTTCAGAGTGGTTCTTCTACACATACCTAAGAGTCTTAGGGATATTTTTTGGAGATTCTTCCTCTTCAACTATCATCCCTTTTTCCTTCTTTTCATCTGTTTCTTCTTCACTACAAGGGGATTCATTAGATTTGTATCCTTCTATTAGTACTAAAATTTGTAGTGGTTCTTCATCCACCTTAACACTTGCACTTTCAATAATCTTCAACCTTTTATTATAGCACTAGTAATCTTTACTTCTTGTAGAGTATCCAAGAAATATTTCTTCATCATATATTGCATCAAACTTTCCTATGTTTTTTCATCTCTTTTGATATAGCATTCTCTTCCAAAAACTCTAAAATACCTTACAGTAGGAGGTTTACCATACCATAACTCATAGGGAGTTTTTGAACTATTCACTCTTGCTTGACCTCTATTAATAATGTAGACTACAATATGAACTTCTTCTCTCCAATAGACATCTGGTAGATTTGCTTCCTTCATCATTTTCCTAGCTACTTCTTGAATTGTTCCATTTTTCCTCTCCACAACTCCATTTTTCTGAGGAGTCCTATGAGCTAACAAATGCCTCTGTATTCCATGATCTTTATGAAATCTATTCAAATAATTGGAGGTGAACTCACCACCTCTGTGAGACCTTAATAATTTTATTTTCACATCCATCTCATTCTCAACCATAGACTTCAATTCTTTAAACTTAACTATAGATTTTGATTTTTATATAAGAAATGTTACCCAAGTCATTCTAGAATAATCATCAATCAATAGCATGAAATACCTACCACCATATGGAATTCTTATTTTGGTAGGTCCACATAGGTCTATATCCACCAACTCTAAAGGACCTGCGATAGAATATTCTTTAGACTTGAACTACTTATTTGTTTTCTTTCCCACTTGACATTCTTTGCAAATTGCATTGATGGGATTTGTAATCTTTGGCATATCTCTCATAACATCAGTAGAAATGATCCTCACTAGGCAATCAAAATTGATGTGACCTATCCTTCTATACCATAGCAAACTTTCATTAATTCGAGACACAAAGCACTTTGTACCATTTCTTTTGAGGTAATAAACATTACCTTTTATCCTTGTTCTAGCAACAACCAAAGTATGGGAGCTTCCTTTTCTAATTTCACAACCACCATCTTCAAACACAAGATTATATCCTTTGCTACACATATATCCTGCAGTTAGAAGATTATACCGAAGACCCTTGACATAAAGAACATCATTTGTTTTATGCTTTCCATCAAAACTAATTGAACCTTTTCCACAAATCTTAGCAAATGTATCATCACCAAACTTAACAAGGAAACCATCATACCTTTTAAGTTTAACAAACTTACTCTTATCACCTATCATATGATTTGAGCATCCACTGTAAATTTTCTAGTAATTTATTTCTTCTCTGGCATGAAAAGAAGTTACCATAGCTCCTTCAATGTTATGACCTATTACTAGATAATTTTCCTTCACACATCTTTCAAGATTATCATAATTAGTTCCAAATTTTAGAGCCATGAACAAGAATTCATCACTGTCCTCATTAGGATAGTTAGATTCCTCATCATTTGACACACCATCGTTTCTTTCAACATAATAACTCTTATTGAAAAGTTTTCCTTTCTGATCCTTAGGTTTTTCATTTACAACTTTGATTGGAAATTTATAAGAATAATGACATATCTTTCCACAATTGAAACATTTAAATGGAAACTTACCTTTTTATTTTCCAATGCCCTTTTTTAATCTCCTTATAAAATTTCTTTCCACCTTATCAAGATCATCTAGATCTAATTCATCATCCTTCCTTTCTTTGCAAACTTTAAAGGAAACTTCTTTCTTTATAGCATCTTGACCAAACTCTCTCAATTCATAAGAAATTAAAGCACCAAACATTTGATCTCTCAAATAATTATCCAAATTTTGAGGTTGCTCAATAGAAAAAAATTAGAGCTATAAGTTTTAGGAAGGGTTCTTAGTACCTTTCTTACCACTTCACTTTCTTCCAACTTACCACCAAAACCATTGATGGCATTGTTAACTTCATCCACACTGAGCATGTAGGTTGTAATATCTTCATCTTTAGACATCCTTAGGGTTTCAAATCTGGCTTTGTAGTTATGCATCTTTTCTTGCTTGCCTTTATCACCTCCTTTATAAATACTTTCCAACTTTATCTAGACATCTTTTGTAGATATCAAACAAGAACTATCATCTTTTCAAGTTTAGAATCAAAGAGGCCACTTGGAATAGCATTCCTTGCTTTACCATTACTCTCATATTCCTTGATTTCATCATCACTTGTTAGAACAAAAGTAGGCATAGTATATCCTTTTTCAATTGACTGCCAAACACCAAATCCAAGAGAGACTAGAAATGACTCCATCTTGGCTTTCCAGTAAGTATAATTCATTCCATCGAACAAGGAGATTTGACACCCTACATGTATGACATCCAAATCCACCTCAAGTGGTTAATCTTTCTCCAAGGAACCACATATCATATACTAATTGTTAGATGCACATAACAACTAAGAGGGGGGTGAATCAATTGTATACTTAAAACTTTCAAACCCTCAATATATTTTCAAACCATTAAACCCCTATCATGCATTAGAAAAATGTAAACACATGAAAAAATAATGCAAAAAAAAAAAAATGTACGAACACCAAATTTACATGGAAAACCAAGTAGGGGATAACAACGGTGAGGATTATCTCACATATGAATTGAAACACCGAATAAAATTAGGCTTACTACCAAAGGTTCACTAGCTAAAAAAAGAATGCATCACTTCCAAAAGGACTCACTATCCGAAGAAATAAGATAGAAGAAGATGGTTACAAGGAGATTCACCATCTCAAGGCAATAGGATAAATCCACAACTAAAAATTTATTCTATCCACAACCTTTGGCTCACTACCTCCAACAACTTCAAGCATACTAAAGATGTAGACCCTTCTACTCACTGCATTGGAGTCATCATTTCTAGATTCTTTATATGGCCAGCTAGCTATGAAATGAACTACTTTGCCAAAATCAAAATATTTGAAAGGAAACTTTCCTTTATACTTTTTGGATCCTCTTTGTAACTTCTTGACAAAGTTCACTTCTTTTGAATCTTGTAGACATATAAAAATGACCTAGGCCTACAAGCTCTATTTTAACCACTTTTGTCCTAGCATAATTATGACATTTAATTATGTCCTTGGTCCACATTTGAATATTAATTAAATAATTCATAATTATTTAATTAATTCATATCTCTTTTATTATTCATGATTATTAAATAAATAAATTATATTTATTTATTCAATATGTCACTAAGGGTCTATTGTCTTCTTACAATTAAATAAATTTATTAATTTATTTAATTACCTTTGTTCATTTATTCTTCCTGATTATTAAATAAATGAATTTTATTTATTTATTTAATATGTCACTAATTCTCATAATTAAATGAATTCATTAATTTATTTAATTATTAATCATATCTTATAAATTAAATAATTATCTTTAATTATTTAATTAATTGCCAAATTTAACATTTCCCTCATTTTAAATAAATGAAATTATTTAAAATGATCTCACTTTCTTGAATGTCAGTTCATTTTGGTAAATAATCTAAAAATTAATTATTTATTATCACACAAAATCCATATTTTGAATTAATTTAATTCAAAATGGTAATCTTCTTCCAAAAATCAAGTAATTGAGCAAATTCTTGATTTTTCAGATTTTCTTTTCAGTCCAACTCTTATCTTCTTGATTTTTTGAATCTCACAAATCAGGCAGTCTTTATCTTCTTGATTTTCAAAAATATTTATCTTTTTGACTAATTATCTCATTTATTCTCAACTGTCGATCGGATTTTCTCAGATGACATCTCGACCACTCATTTAATAATTCTTCTCTAACCCTAATTAGGGATCCTCACATGCAATCTTGACCTCTGGTTTTAGGCTTCTATCAAACTTCAATCTGATCCATCTGTCCAAAATTGCATTTTCTATAAAATTCCAATTTTTCTCACATTTTCAATTACACAGACACAGACACATACTCATATACTTGCATTTTTATTATTAGTGATTTTTGGCATACTTAATTCTAGTCATAGACATTATACTTATTTTTTCATAGGCATTTAGATTTCATTTGGTCATTTAAATCCTTCAAATCTTATTTAGGACTTTGGCATAGTCTTTGTTATCAAATTGCTCGTACATTTGATCTGAGGGCAACAATCAGTAAGGTAGAAGGTGCTACAAAGATGAATCATGGAAGCTTGAATGATTGACTGGTATAATCGTTTCTTCTTTTAGTTTTCAATGTAATTTATAGTTCTTTGGGTTTCTATGCTTTAACATTTGATAATCTAACCTTAGAAAATAACCCTTAGATACATTGGTGAACCCGACTACTTTTTTTTGTTCTGTACATTTTTTTTGTTTTCTATCATTTTTGCAGGTACAGGTACGCATAGGCTGCATTTGTTTTTTATCGTGTTGTATCTAATATGTTGCGATGCATTCGAAGGATTAAACGACGTAATCACTCTAAGGTATTGCATTTGAAGTAAAGAAAGCCACATTTGACATAAATGAGCCACATTTTCCTGTCAGATTGGGACACATTCACTTTGTTACGACACATCTGCCTGGTGAATTTTTCTTCCCTTTGCATTTTGGTTTTGCTTTATGTTTTTCTATTTTCTGTTATTTTCTATTTGGCATTTCATTTTTTTGTTCTAGCATAGGTTTTTCGTGTTACTGATCTTGATTTTTAGCATGTGGCATTGGAATTTTTTGTGGGTCAAAGGCATATCTCCAAATTACTGACATGTGATTTTGCAGCTATGTTTGTCAAAGACTAATCTTTCAAACCATTTGTTTGTGATTTTTATTTTAGGAAGATTTTCATTGGTGCACTAAAATGAATTTTGTTTGCAAGTGTTTGATTGTGCTTGAAAAAGTGGTAGGTGATTATGCTCTCACCTTGTGAAAACTTGGTGATTAGAAAACTAGACCCACTTTATTTGTTATAAACCCTTAAGACTTAATAATCGAAGTATCCTCTCCCCTTGTACTTTCAGGAAATCCTGGGTGTAAGAGAAATGGTTATTATTTCTAGAAATGAGCCTGCCTTAAGGGAAAAAGTACTCACCTTAAGGGATGAATCGACTGGTAATAGGCTAAAGCCAAGCCACTTCTAGTTGGGATATAAAATGGGTGCTTGAGGAAAGTTCAAGTACCACAAGTGCGAATGTGTCACACGGATCATGGAGTAGTACTCCCATAAAACCTATTGACCGTAACCTCTTTAGGTTGGAGTGCCACCTAATTGGTGATTAATCTCTCGCCCCATGTGTGGCCACTTGAACAGATGCCCTTATTAGACACCTATTGTTTTAGAAGCCAACCTTTTTCAGCCATTGCTTGGTATAGTGCAGGGTACAATATCATGCCCGAAGACACTCACTGTTGATCCCCTTGAGTAGAGATAGAAGTTCTTAGGAAGTGATTACCCAAGAATTTAAATTTGGTATGCCCGTATAAGTGTGTGCAAAGAAGGGAGCCTGTGCCACCAAACTTCTAAGCTATCTGCTCTTGAGAATGAGAGGTGTTCCACACCAATTTAGGGAATATCGGTGGGCTATACCAAGTATACAAACCTTTGGCTTATTAGGATCATGCTTGTATTACGTGCATTTGCTTACACTAAAAAATTGTGCGTGTCAAGTGCTTGCTAGATTTTCAAACACTATTCACCACTTTTACAATTCTGAACAAAACATCCAACCTTTGACAGATAATATTTTCTCTCAATACATCAGAAAACTCAAGTTTTACAAATTGCTATGCAATTGTTGCAACAAATCTGAGTTCCTGAAATGCATCTGAAAATCACTGAGCCGCAATCGCTCTATTAAATTGCATATGATCCCATAAACACTACATTTGGTTGTGTCGTGATGCATATGAATCTCACAAAACTACATCTACCAAACTTCATTGCATTCGTTAGTTCCAAAGCCGCATTTGCTTAAATTGAAATGCATTCAAAATACTATGATGCATACGAGGTCTCAAATGATGCATTTTCCTGACAAAAATAAAACCCTGATACAAAGTTGAATCTGAGTCTGAACTTTGTCAGCATATTGTCAGACACTTTTTCCAAGAGGATCTTGTCATAAACCAACCTTAAAATTGCTCAAAATTTTTATCATTTGACCATTAGTTTGTATTCTTGACCATAGGCTTCATCTTTCAAATTTTAGTTGCATACATTAGACATTAGCTTGACCCGAGGTTTCCTTGCATACTTTGGATTAGGTTGACCTCATCACAATTTGCAACATCATTGCTTTTGAAACTAGGTTATCTTGGACCTAATCATCATTCCTTTTTTTCAGCCATTGTCCCTTTTTTGAGAATTTCCAACTTAATAGTCTAGTTAGGAAAAATCACTAGTCGTCTTCACCTTGTCACTTTGTCATTATCAAAAAGTCCTTTAGTAACCAAAATCGAAAAAAAAGACTAAGCTTAGAAGTGTTTAGGTATCCTTTTCTCCAAATTGCATTCTAGTACTTACACCTTGCATACTTTATTCCCAAAAATATAAAAATATTATTCATCCTAGTCATCATTTTGAACCTAGAATTTGCATTAATCATATTAAGCCCTTAGTCAACAATATCATCTTAGTCCTCATTTGGAATTTTGGCTTTGATCACCTTGTCATCTTACATTAATCATCTCCTTAGGAAAACGTCATCATCACCTAGTCATCATAGTCGTCATTAACCATCCTTGGACAACATTGTCATATTTTCATCCCTTATCATTGAAAATACAAAAACATAGGCTAGCATCATCCTTGCATTTAGTTGTCATTCTCATCATTTTCATTGGAGCAATCTCCTTTTATGGTGGAAAGTAGACTCCAAAGAAAGAAACGACAAATGGAAAACTTTGGACAAGACTCCACTTCCAATGTCAACAATCACATGTATGACCCAAATTGGACTTTTGAAGACCCATTTAGCAACATGAATAATCAACCTCTCATGACCATACCATCCTCATCGAACAGTCCCTTTGAAGCATTCTTATGTAAGGATGAATACAGACAAATACTTGAGGAGAACCTAGAGGTAGTAACACAAGATCCAAAGGTGTCCCAATTCATGGAACAAATGGTCCTATATGATAGAGATAGATATTTGGCCATACTCTTAAGTCAAGGAGCTAAATTACCTCATGGGTTCAACATTGATACCTTGAGATCAACATCTCTTGCCAATAACATCAACAATACACATAACATGTCAAATAGTGGTCAACCTCCAAACACCACAAGCAATACCTTCTTTGATGCTACCTTGCAAAATGTCACAATGACCATGAGTGCTACCTCCAACATTTGAAACAACTCCAATTCAATAAATGCTACATCCATTGGAGGATCACAAGCTGTCACAGTGCCCACAATATCCACAACACCATCACAATCAGTTGGAACCACCTTTGGGTCCTCGATAGTGTGAGAAAGTTATTTCAATCCTCTCTTTACCACTATGGTAAATGCCATGGGGGAATCATCAAGCCATACAAATCCTCCATTGACAACTACATCTAGTACCATGAGTACATCTTCATCATATCCTCTCATTGGTATCTCACAAAATCCTTTGGGTGGAGGTAAATGATGTATCTTTATTCAATGAAAACAATAAAATGTTAATGTGTCAATACATCTTAATGCCATCACCTCCCAAGGACAAAATACGACCATTCCCCTTGTACAAACCCAACAATTTAGACAAGGCAATCAAAACACACAACCTATGGCATCATTCACACATCAAAATACTCATGGTTGCCATATTCCCCAAATATCGACCCAAATGGTTGGGGGACATATTCTAACATATTCATCCCATATTCATACACATCAACATGTCCCCAATCTGAACGTTCAATACCAACACACAAACCAAAACGCATCACACTTATTACAACAATCCATCCCTGAACAATACACCAACATCCACACACAATAAATGGGGACTTATGGCGTACCAATCAATCCAATGTATAGGACCACAAATGAACCTATAATAGATGCCTTACAAGAAAAAATTGATGGGTCTAGAAAAGACCATACAAAACAGTCAAATTTCCACCAAGAAATCAGAAATGTCATAGATCTATCCATATATCCCTTCGACATGAACTTGCACATGCCAAGATTTCCTTCAAGATATGTGTCACCTAATTTTACCAAGTATAGAGGAAGGAAAAACCCTATCGAACATGTCTGAGAATTTGCAAGCAACTGTATGGACGTCACCTATGAACAAACGTACTTGATGAATTTTTTTTCTAAAAGTCTTGTCGATCCTACCCTTGAATGGCTCTCCACTCAAAATGATATCCAAACATGGGATGAACTTAAAAAAAAATTCATAAAAAATTATGTGTACAACATTGACATGGAAACCTCTATTACTAGCTTATGCAGTCTCACGCAAGAGGATGTTGGTGAAACATTTATCCCATTCTTTCAAAAATGGAGAGGTCTAGCTAGTCATTGTCACATCGACATACCTGAAAAGGAAAAGGTGGACATGTTCATTCAAACACTTCTAGGATCCTTAAAATATGCATTGTAAGTGCATTCTTGCAGAACCTTCATGGACCTAGTTGAAAAAGGTGTCTAGATAGAGAAAGCCCTTATTGCAAAAGGAGAACTAAAGTATGTTCCTAAAAACGCAAATGCAAATCCTCCCACTGAAAAAAACAAGTACTGGGTAAAAAATAAACATGTTACAAATGATGGTGTTATTGACACCAGGGTTGTAAATAGTATGGGTCCCGTACTAGCTCTAAAAGGGGTTCAACCACAAAAAAATCAACAACGATATTAACACCCCCTACCAACGTCCCCCCAAACAACCAAAACAACCAAAATAATCAAGGACAATATTGACAGATAAGACAATTCCCCAGGGGTTGCATATACACTCCTTTGGGTGAACCCATTGAGGAAGTCCTCAAGAAATTCTTTCAAAATGGTGTCATCACACTTCAAGAACCAAAACCATATGACCCAGGACAATTCAAACCAGCATGGTGGGACAATAATGCATTTTGCAGTTATCATCAAGGAAAAGGACATAAAACTTTTTCTTGTCGACAACTGAAAAATATTGTACAAGACCTTATCAAGAATCATATCATTGAGGTAGGTGGACCACAATTTTCCTCTAATTCAGATCATAGCATTCATAGGAACCCACTGCAAGACCATTGCTCTAATAATGCTTCCACATTAGGTCCAAAAATAAACAATAATCAAGCCAATTTTTCCCGCACCAAGTATGACTATTCTAGTGGAACCACTATAAACAATATCTGAACTGATAATGAATGTGTCAATACCAGAACAGTTAAGAGAACACCCCAATGCAATGATACTACTTGAAGTGGCAAGATCACCATAGCTAGCCTTCCTCCTACTATGCAGCCTAAAATCACCATACTTGGTCCATTTCCTAAACAATCACAACTTGGCTCATCTGTGAAGCAGTGGCAACCTAAGAGCCATTTTAACCTTATCAATCAATTAGAAAAAACCCCTACACAAATTTCCATACTTGAGCTACTTCGCATTTCTCCCTCGCATAAGGCCATCTTGGATAAAACCCTGCAAGAGTCATCAGTCCCTAAGGATATTGATGTCAACCAATTTGAGACCATGGTGGGATACCTCACTATGCCTCACCATGTCACCTTTTCTGATCAAGACTACTCGTCACCTAAAACTAACCATAACGATGCATTACACATTGAAACTTTCATCCATAAGTACAAGGTCAGAAGAGTTTTAGTAGATGGTGAAGTAGGATTGAACATATGCTCCTTGAAACTAGTTAAGGCTCTAGGATTTTTTGATGCATGTGTAGACCCTACAAAGAGTATAGTAATAAAATCATATGATGACAAAGAACGCTCTTCATGAGGTGTTATTTCCCTTCTTGTCTTAGTGGGACCAGTCATTGTGGATACAACTTGCTAGGCCCTGGATCTAGAATTACCTTACAACATCTTGCTCGATCATCCATGGATTCATTCCTTAAAAGCCATTCCATCCACATATCACCAATGCTTAAAATTTTCATTTGACTACACAAAAATCACTATATATGGAGACCCTGACCCTTTTCAATATTGTACCAACCTAAGGGGTATTTCTGCAAATTGAGTGCCTATCAACTGAGAAGCTTCTAGCCTTTCTTCTTCTAAATACATTGACCCATCCACAATAACATCACCTTCCATGTCCACTCCATCCACATCTTCCGCTACACCACCATCTTCCACACTTCATAAGGTTGAGACCACTATCAAGATCTAAGAACTTAGCTATGGAGAATTCAAACTACATACAACATATTGCATCACAAAAATACCTAAGTCTCCGAAGGTCTATGGTCGGGCATGCTTTAGAATGGAACCCAAAGAATTTTTCAAAGTTCCACCAAAAATGGTTTTCATTGAATGGGAAGACATGAGCAAAGAGGACCTTACAGATATTACAGGATGGATCTATAAGGAAATGGCTGACCTACCCCCATTATGAGTTAAGAAATATGGCAAGGGATATGACATAATGAAGGCTAAGGGCTACGATGGCACTAGTGGCCTAGGCAGAAATAAAACTGGGCAAAGAGAGCCCATAGAACCTTTCAAAATACCAAGGTATCTTGGGTTAGGGTATGGATTTCCCGACAATGATGATTGACGTACCAATGGACTTTGGAATGAGTGAGTGCATGCTTCAGAAAGTGTCGAGACCATCAAGGAATCCCTTACCGAAATTGAATATCACAAGTGGGAATTTGGCTCCGAACGATCCTTAAGTGACTATTGTCTTGATGATTTGTTCCTTGAAGATGGCGAGCTGACCTCTAAATAATTTTTTTTGCAAACGTTTAAAATCGATCAGGCACTGAATAGTCATAGTCCCATTTCCCTTCCCCATGACATACAAACCCCACTAGCTAAATCCCATCATTCAAATCCATCTGAATTACCAGATGACACTGAAAACCATGACTCTAAGTCTTTCACCCCTTATTTTTACAATGAATATGAAACAAGTGAAGGAGAATATTGGATAGAGTCTGATGTGGAATTGGATGATGACAACTTCATCTTCAATGTATCTGAATCCATCTGCATGCTTTCTGCATCCTCCCCTCAATTCAACAACATTGACAATGGCATTTCCTTAGTCTATCCACAATTAATCGATTGGGACCAACAAGGCCTGCCAGTCTTGGACACCTTTCAAAATGATGAGGCTATTGCAAAATTTATGGGATTATGTGAGGGCATATCTAGTGGTGATCACAAAGCAGGATTCACCATTGACCTAGATTGTGCAGCCTACTTCGATGAGACTGCTTCGTCCTCCAGTCACAAAATTAAAAATAAAAATAAAATAAAAAATGAAATGTCTTTAGGTGAAAACCAAAAGGAACCTTTTGACGAAAAAAAGGTAAAAATAGAGGATGTATCTATGGTTGAAAACCTCTCTTAGGTGCCCAAAGATGGAGGACTAGACTTTCTTACCGTAACACAAGAGAAATCATCCATGCTCATAGAGGACACCATAGAAGACAACATATCAACAACAAAAGATCCCAAAATAGTCCTCTTCGTTGCATCCTTGACTAAAGAAGAGAGACTAGACTTTCACAAATTCTTTGTAGAACGTAAAGTCAACTTCAGATGGTCCTATGCTGACATGCCAGGATTAGACCCAAAACTGGTTCTACACCATCTGCCACTATTGCCTAATTCCAAACTAGTTAAACAAAAGTTATGCAAAATGCATCCTTAGGTCACTCTATTGGTCAAGGCTAAGTTGAAGAAACTTCTAAACGTGCGATTCATACGGTCTATTGATTATGCTGAATGGATATCTAACCTTGTTCCAGTAACAAATCCAAATGGAATGATCTGAAGTTGCACAGATTTTAGAGACTTAAACAAGGCATTCCCAAAAAATAACTTTCTTTTACTGAATATTGATATCATAGTTGAGCTCACAGCAGGATATGAGATGTTGTCCCTCATGGACGGTTTCTCTGGCTATAATAAGATTTGTATTGCCCCCGAAGACATGTATAAAAAAACATTCACTTGCCCTTGGGGTACATACTGTTGGAATGTCATGCCATTTGGTCTTAAAAATGTAGGCGCCACATGTTAGAGAGCTATGACCACAATCTTTCATGACATGATGCATAAAATAATGGAAGATTATGTAGATGACCTATTGGCTAAATCAATAAGAAGAAAAGATCATTTGAAGGTGTTAGACATAAATTTCAAGAGACTAGAAGAATAAAAAGTCTGACTGAATCCTAAGAAATGTGTCTTTGGTGTAACATCGGGTAAAATCTTGGGATACATAGTGTCTCAACGAGGCATTTAGGTTGATCCAGCAAAAGTAAAAGCCATAATGGACATACCTCCTCCTAGGGGAATAAGTGAAATTATAACCCTACAAAGCATATTGCAATCTATCCGGCGCTTTATAGCACAATTGGCTAACAAGTGTCAACCATTCCAATATCTTCTGTGCAAAGGCATCCCCTTTGTGTGGATAGACAAATGCCAATAATCCTTCTAGCAAATTAAAGACTACTTACTATCACTGCTAGTCCTCGTGCTCCCCATTCACAGAAAACCATTGATCCTATACATCTCTACCACTAATTCAGCACTGGGGGCATTGCTAGCACAAAACAACCAAGAAGAAAAAGAAAGAGCCATATATTATATCAATCAGACACTGGTCGGGTATGAACTAAATTACACATCAATTGAGCGTGCTTGTCTAGCAGTTGTTTTTGTAGCTTAGAAGCTAAGAAATTGTATGTTGAGCCATCAGACACAACTGGTAGCCAATATTGATCCCCTCAAATATCTATTGAGTTGTGTAGCATTGACAGAACATCTAGCAAAATGGGTCATGATTCTAAGCGAATATGACATTCAGTATGTTGAAAGAAAAGAAATCAAAGGACAAGTGATTGCAGACCAATTGGCAGATGCGCCTATACAAAGTGATCATCCCTTAGTGGCAGATTTCCCAACTGAATCAATATTCCATACATAACCAAATTCTCCTTGGAGGCTATACTTTGATTGATTGCATACTAATCATGGCTCGGGGGTAGGGATTTTGTTCATCAGCCCTCAAGGAGACTCCATTCCTAAGTCTTTCTACATAGCTTTCCCATGCACAAATAATGTGGCAGAATATGAGGCACTGGTTACAAGACTTAGAATGGCAATAAAATGGAAAATCCAAACACTACATGTCTATGGGGATTCTTAGCTGGTCATCAACCAGGTTAATGATGACTATGACACAAAAAGATGAGAAACTCATGGCCTACAAATGAATCGTTACTAATTTCATAACATACTTTCATAGAGAAACTTTTGAACAATTTCCAAGAGCACAAAAACAAGCGATAGATGCCATGGCTACAATAGGCTCTCTCCTTGACATTCCAAGCAATATGCCTCAGCTAGAATTCCTAATAGAACAATTGTTGGTCCCCACCTATGACATTCCAAAGTTAGAGATGGTCTATGAACTTGTTGGTCCCGACTCTCCTTGGTACCAAGATATTTATGACTACCTTAAATATCAAACCCTTCCACCTAATTTTTCCAATAACCAAAGGAAGTCTTTTATCCAAAAAGCCACAAGATATGCCATCATCAGCGACACCCTTTACCATCATAGCTTTGACGACACTCTCCTTAGATGTCTCAACAGTAACGAAGAATGTACAACCTTACGCGAAGTACATGAGGGTATATTCGGGTCTCATTTGAGTGGCCCTACTCTAGCTAAGAAGATAACGATACTTGGGTACTACTGGCCAACCATTGAAAAGGATGCACTAGAATATGTCAAGACTTGTCACCAAAGCCAGATTCATAGTGATTTGATCCACACTCCACCGTAGAAACTTCGTCCGATCACTTCTCCTTGGCCCTTCGCATAATGGGGACTCGACCTCATGGGTAAGATCCATCCTACCTCATCAAATGGCCACAAATTCATCATAACCACCACTGAGTACTTTACGAAGTGGATCGAAGCCATCCCTTTGACATACATAACCAAGAAACAAATATCCAAATTCATTCTTAACTACATCATTTGTCGGTATGGCCTTCCGCAATCCATCATCACTGACAACAGACGTTTGTTTAAAAACCAATACGTTCATGAGTTATGTGCGCGATTTCACATCCAACATCATTTTCCTCTCTATATTACCCGCAAGGAAATGGTCAAGCTGAGGCATCAAATAAAACCATTGTTAAAATCCTTAAAAAGACTATCAATGATGCTGGTCGTGACTGGCATATTCAACTCAACCCTGCTCTATGGGCTTACTACACCATCATTCATACACCCACAGGAGCCACTCCATTTGCCCTGGTCTTTAGAGCTAAGGCCATATTGCCCATCAAGGTTAAAATTCATTCTTTATGAGTCTCCTTGAAGGGTTTGATTGATGAGGAGTATAGACATTCACGCCTACACGAGCTGGAGATGTTAGAGGAAAGAAGACAAAATTCCCTGAACCATCTACAAGCGTATCAAAACCATCTCTGTCATAGTTACAACAAGAGAGTCATGGTTAAGAAGTTTGACATTGGTGACTTAGTCCTCATGCAAAACCCTAAGAACCAAGCTGACAGAGAAAATCCAGGCAAGTTTGAACCAAATTGTCTAGGTCCCTACATCATTATATCTTCTTTTTGCTCTGGAGCATATCAGCTAGTGAATCTAGATGGAGAACAACTGACAGAGCCTATCTATAGTCTACATCTTTAGAAGTTCTATGCATAAGCATCATAAAGTTGAGCTAAAAATTTTTAAAATACAAAAAAAATGAAAAATGGTAAAAAATTGTTGCCTTGATGAAAACCTGGCAAATAGGCGTCTTGGCAGCACCAAAAAAAATAAAAAAAATAAAATTGGAAAATGACAAAAATATTAAAGAGAAATAATTTGTCCAACAGTGAAAACCTAGAAAACAGGCACTTTGGATAAGTACCATGGTGAAAACTTGGCAAATAGGCACCATGCCTAGTCAATCATTGCTCGGCCATCTACTGTTACTTTGTCTGTCTTGGCCTAGGATGAAATACATTTACTATCACCACCATGACATCTTCCATGACATCATATCCTTCTTCTCATGGTTGACAAACGGTTGACACCAAGTCCTGTATCATGTTCATCTGACATCCCAGGAATATCTCTTTCACGTCCCTTAAAAAATTGGCTAAGTCTTGGACCTAACTAGGGGAAAATTTTGATCATGTGACTGCAGTGGATTTCATACATGGCATGGCAATTGTAAAAAGACCTGAAAATATACAAAAAACAACAAAAATTGTCCTGAAAAAAGATAAAAACATTGCAAAATGTCTTGAAAAAAGACAAACACATTATAAAATGTCCTAGAAAAAAGACAAACACATTATAAAATGTCCTAGAAAAAATACAAAAACATTATAAAATATCTTGGAAAAAAGATAGAAACATCGCAAAACGTCCTAAAAAAGAAAAAAACATTACAAAATGTCCTAAAAAAGACCTAAAAATTTGAAAAATGTCTTGAAGAAAACCACAACAAACGTCAAACTGCTCGAAGAACGCAAAAAAAGTCACATTTCTGTATGTCTGTCACATTAGTCAAGTCTTTTTCATTTGTTTGAACTACGTTGTCTCTTCACATTCGCTACATAGGCAAGACTCATATTTGAGTCCTTGAGACATTAGGTCAATCCCTTTAGGTTTTTAAAAATAAAATCATGACTCAATCTTTGGTCATCAAGAAAAAGTCATTGGTTGTGTCGAACTACGAGGTCTTTGAGTGTATGACATAGGCAAGGTCATCTGTCAATGAGCCCCCGAGGCCGCACTAGGTCAGTCCATTAGGGTTCATGGCACAACATTGGCACACATGCCAAAAGTCTATAGGTCAAAACAAATCATTAAAACAAAGTATGAAAATCATTTATTCAAACATGACAGTCATTTCACCATGATATATCATCGTATGGACAACACAAGTCAAATTAGGTCAAATTTCAGTCGAACTCAGTCAAACTGTCAACTCTTGGTTATCTTTTGGATGTGTCCTTCTGAAGAATAGCCTGTCATTTATGCCTTAGGATGTGTCCTTCCTAGGCATTGTCATTGTCATCTGACATTTTTGAGGGATCCTTTTGACATTTAAGGATCACTCCTCTCGACATCACTATTCTTCAGATGCATCCTTCTGAAGAACAATCTCTCTTATTCATGCCTTAGGATGTGTCCTTCCTAGGCATCGTCATTGTCATCCAACATTTTTGAGGGATTCCTTTTGACATTTAAGGATCAATCCTCTCAACATCAACATTATTCAGGATGTTTCCTTCCTGAATTTGGAAATCTTCGACATTCGTCATCTTGGCATCATCAAAATATTGACACCCTGGCATCTCGACATCATCAAACCAGACATCTTGACATTAAGACACTTGACATCCAAACACACTTGGTAAACACTTGGCACTTGTCTTTTGGGCTTTCATCATGTTACTAGTTTTTCAACGAGATCCTAACAATAGGATTTAGAAAAGAAATGACGTATCATGATTGTTTTATCTTGTCTTTGGATTTTTTATCATGTTACTATTTTTTCAGCGAGATCCCAAGAATAGGATTTAGAGAAGTAGCAACGTATCATGACATTTGTCTTGTCTTTTGACACACATGATACTAGTTTCTCAATAATGTCCTAACTTCAAGATTTAGAAAAACAACGACGTATCATGATAATGGCTCTATTTTGTACTTTTATCAATCATGTTGCTAGTTTCTCAAGGATGTCCTCGAAATAGGATTTAGAGAAGCAATGATGTTTCATGACTTGTCCTTCTTGTCCTTTTTTGTTTCAAAGACTGGGGCAGTTGCACTCTTAGTATGAGTCATGATCATCCTGGTCTATGAATACTTGTCTTATGTGATGGTATGACCTTGTACACCTTGATCTATGTCATATCATGGTGTTTGTTGGCCATTACAATAATCTGCCCAATGATGATTTAGAGCAATAAATATTAAAGCCCTATCGTAATGTTTTGAAGGATTTGGTCTAGGAACTAACATGCATCCCATTTTATCTTGTCATCTTCTCTCACCCATCTCATACAAGAATTGCATCCATATCATCATCCATATCTTTTGCACTAAAATTTCTTTGTCCCTTCATATTCTAGACTTCTAATCAATTTTGAGAGCATACCCTTGTTCTTGGAACCCATCTGTCATCTTGAGGGGGCATACCGCTACCCTCCTTGTTATTCTTCCTCATCTTATTTTGCACTGGGGCATATTTTTTACTTATTTTCTTTGTCATAATGCGACATGCTACATTATGACAAAGAGGGGAAAAATGTAGACATATAAAAATGACCTAAGCCTACAAGCTCTATTTTAACCACTTTTGTCCTAGCATAATTATGACATTTAATTATGTCCTTGGTCCACATTCGACTATTAATTAAATAATTCATAATTATTTAATTAATTCATATCTCTCTTATTCTTCATGATTATTAAATAAGTAAATTATATTTATTTATTCAATATGTCACTAAAGGTCTATTGTCTTCTTAAAATTAAATAAATTTATTAATTTATTTAATTACCTTTGTTCACCTATTCTTCCTGATTATTAAATAAATGAATTTTATTTATTTATTTAATATGTCACTAATTCTCATAATTAAATGAATTCATTAGTTTATTGAATTATTAATCATATCCTCTAAATTAAATAATTATGTCTAATTATTTAATTAATTTCCAAATTTAACATTGCCCTCATTTTAAATAAATGAAATTATTTAAAATGATCTCACTTTCTTGACTGTTATATTTGGTAAATAATCTGAATAATCAATTATTTATTATCACACAAAATCCATATTTTGAATTAATTTAATTCAAAATGGTAATCTTCTTCCAAAAATCAAGTAATTGAGAAATTTTTTGATTTTTTCAGATTTTCTTTTCAGTCCAACTCTTATCTTCTTGATTTTTTGAATCTCACAAATCCGACAGTCTTTATCTTTTTGACTAATTATCTCATTTATTCTCGACCGCCGATTGGATTTTCTCATATGACATCTCGACCGCTCATTTAATAATTCTTCTCTAACCCTAAGTAGGGATCCTCACACGCAATCTTGACCTTTGATTTTAGGCTTCTATCAAACTTCAATCTCATATGTCTGTCCAAAATTGCATTTTCTATAAAATGCCAATTTTGCTCACATTTTTGATTACATAGACACACACACATACTCATATACTTGTATTTTTATTATTAGTGATTTTTGGCATACTTAATTCTAGTCATAGACATTATACTCATTTTTCCATAGGCATTTAGATTTCATTTGGTCATTCAAATCCTTCAAATCTTGGTTAGGACTTGGGCATAGTCTTTGTTATCAAATTGCTCATACGTTCGATTTGAGGGCAACAATCAACAAGTTAGAACGTGCTACAAAGATGAATCATGGAAGCTTCAAAAATTGACTGGTATAATCATTTCTTCTTTTAGTTTTCAATGTACTTCGTAGTTCTTTAGGTTTCTATGCTTTAATATTTGATAATCTAACATTAGAAAATAACCCTTAGATACAAATCTAATCCATCTTTTGAATCTAGGTCATATTGCTTAATGGAAACCTTGAATGTAGCCTCTTTCCTTAAAAACTATCATTCTCAATTCTCATTTCATAGGCAGTTAGAATTCCTTGTAACTCATCCATAGTCAGAGTATTCAAATCTTTAGCTTCTTCACTAGCCAAAAAATTTACATCAAATTTTTTGGGAAGAGAGCTAAGTACCTATTTCAAAATCATACCTTCTTTCTATTCTTCACCAAGAACTTTGATAGATTTTATAGCCTCATCAATCCCAAATAGGAATGCGGCAATATTTCTCCTTCCTCCATTTTTAGAATTTCAAACTAACCTCTATGAGTTTGAAGCTTTTCTTCTTTAACCTTGTCATCACTTTCATAGATGTGTAACTTACTCCATACTTCCTTTGTTGATCTATAATGTATAATCTTCAAAAACTTAGAGTTAGATAATCCACATTGAATAACCTTCCTTTCCTTCTCATTATTTTCACAAGCCTTCTTCCTAGCTTTATATATTCGGGGACTTTCAAGAATCTCATATCCATCCACAATTGATTGCTAAACCTCAAACCCTAGGGCCATCAAGTATGCTTCCATCCTTACTTTCTAAAAATAATAGTTGGATCCATCAAATAATGGTGTCTTATTTGAATAAAAACCTTGAGCAACTCAGTGTTCCATCTCAAATCTACCTCAAGTTCTTAAGCTCCTTCAAAGGAACTTAGCTTTGATACCAATTAAAGGTAACACAAAATATTGAGAGGGTGGGGTGAATCAATTATCAAATCTATTTAAAACTCTTTAATTCAACATGTATCTTCAAACATGAATCAAAATAGCTTTTATCAATCAAGTAATATAGATGCACACATTCATGCAATGAACACTATCTATACATGGAGACTTAGAATGGGAAAAACCACTGTGAGAAGAGTTGCTTGGAGCTACTATCCAAATCTAACCTCACAAAAAATAATGAATAAGTTACAATCATGAAGTAGACACCAATCTACTAGAGAAACTTGTTGAGGTAGGTTTTCATTGATGTCAAACTGATGTTAGTAGGTCATTGTTGTTGTTAATGTTTATTAGAGGGTGTCAAGGTTGTCTGATGTGAAGTTTGTCAAAGTTGAAGAAATATTGTAGGAGTATAAGTATTGACAATAATTTAAAGGTTTCAGTAGTGTGGTGGTTGATAGTGTGTAGGTTGTCTAATCAATCATATCTTCTATCATGTTTGTCATGATGTGACTGCTCTTAGATAGTTCATGTATTTAGCATACCATGCGAGGAATGCAATCAGATATATTTGTGGTCATCTAGGAGGAGATTTTGGATAAAAATATTACTTAGTATAGGTGGCATTTCTTTTAGAAATGTGTTGTAGCCTTCAGGTATGGAAGGAGTGTATGCCTACACTAGTTTTTATCATGTTCCTAAGTTTTATGTGGCATGAATCAATGCACTAGGACTTTGAAGTATCAAAAGTCTTATCAAGCTATTTTTAGTTCATGACAACTACAGTAATGGATACAAGAATGTGGTAATGGTTTCAAGCATGTGGAGTGAGCATAGGACCTATTTAAAGTTTCCTTCATGGTGCAAGATGTCAAGTGTTGTTGGTGGCAAGATTGGAACCTTGTATTACATGTTTCATGTAATTTGAATTTAGGTCCATCTTATGTTGTTTGGGTTGGTGTGGATCCTTGGTCGACATAGAAGAGTGTCAATATAGTATCATCTATATATTTCAAATGTTCAGATGCATCTATGTATCAAGTGTATTAGTTGATTAGTGTGTTCAACTATGTATCTGTGAAATTACTTAGTGGAATGTATAGTCGTGTTGTAGCAAAAGCGTGAAGAAAAGAGAGTGGTTTCATCTCAAATCTGTCAGTATTTCTATTCTAGTAGGTTGGTGCCTACTTCATGTTGTATTGTTTTGGTAGGGATTGGTGTCTTTGTTCTAGTGGGGATTGGTGTCTCTTGTAGGTTGGTGCCTAACCATTTGGAGATTGGTTTCTTTGGTAGGTTGGATCCTACTTCATATTGTAAAGATTTATTATTATATTTGTGCTTGTGAGAGCCTCCCATTGTATTTCTTTCCTTTTTGGGTTTCCATGTAAAAATATGGTGCTTTGTGTAATCTTGTGTTGTGCTATGATTTTTTTAGTTTTGGTTTAGTGCTCTTCATGTTAAAAATTTGTGTAGTAGTTGGAAAGATTTCCAAAATTGTTTTGAATTGTTTAATATACTAATTCACCCCTCCTCTTAGTATATTGTGTGTCCTTCAATTGGTATTATAGGAAAGTTCCTTTGAAAGAGTTAAATAGCTTAAGGTAGATCTAGGATGGCATAGGAAGGTTCTTTTAGAAACAAAGTGCCAATTTTTTATGGATCTAATTTTTCCTTTTGGAAAGTTAGGATGGAGTCATATTCGATGGCTTTAGGTATGGACTTATGGAATTCTATTATAGAGGGGTATGAAATTCTTGAAAAACCTCCTAGGGATCATATTAGAAAGAGGGGTAATGAAATAAATTCTAAGGCTATAAATGCTCTTTTAGGTGGTTTGAATAACATTTAGTTTTCAAAATTAATAGATTGTATAACAACAAAGGATATATAGGATTTATTGGAAACCATATATGAAGGTGATGATTAAGTAAAATAAATAAAGTTGTAGACTTATAGGGCTCAATTTGAAGGTCTAAAGATGAAATAAGATGAGAACATTGCTACATTTATGATCCGAGTTGAAGGAATTGTAAATCATATTTGAGGTCTTAGTGAAACTTGGAGTAGAAGACTATTGCAAAGAAGGTACTCAAATCCTTAACTAGAAGGTTTGATCCTTAAATGTTTTATATAGAAGAATCTAAATATGTGAATACAATAAAGTTGGTTGAGTTGCATGGAACAATAACTCCATTTGAGATGAGATTTTATAATGAAGATTTAATAAGAAACTAAGTGGCTTTTAGAGTATTTGTGAAGTAGGGTGGTCAATATTATGATTGTGGATCAAATCCGAAAGAAGCAAATTTTGTCAGAAAGGTATAGAGAGGTTCCACTACGTACAAAGGTAAATTACCTTTCAAATGTTTTAATTATTGATATATTGGACATTTTGTGGCTAATTGTCCCCATATGAATACTAATAATGTTGATCAAAAGAATGGAAAGAAGTCATTTTAAAGAAGAGTCAAAGTACAGAGAAAGCATAAAAGTTTCTACACAAACAAAGAAGAAGAAGATGAAGATGCATCTAGTGATGAAAATTGAAAAGTTGTATTCATGGCTTTTGAAATTACCAATGGTGATGTTGAAATGAGTTCCAAAGAAAAGGGTGTAGAAGATGCAGATATTATGGAGAATCTATTATGGGCCAAAAAAGAAATTAAGAAGCTGAGTATTAGAATTGTAGAAGTAAGAGCCAAAGAGAAATTAGAAAAAGGGTATGTGCAAGATCATGATGGGCCGAAAAGTGGCAATATGATGGGTATTTGTAGGGTATGTGGCTGACGACATTTTTTTACCCAAAATTGATGAAATAAAATGGTTTTAAAGAGATTCTCAACTTTCACCAATATAAATTATGCTTACTTTGAATTTAATAAATAAGTATTATTCATTTTCTATTTGAATTACTAAAGTCCTGATTGATAGGTTGATTGAAAAACATCTATAACTTTCAAGCAGTATCACATTTTTGGAATCCAAAACATGCATCACATTCTATGCTTTGCATACCATAGGATTAAAAAAGTAAAAATTGAATTTCATGAAGTTTTGACCAAGTTAAGGTGGTCAGACATAGGAGTTTTTATATTTTTTAAAAGTTGTGATAAAAAATCATAATTAATTATTTACTTGGAAGAAAATTAAAAAAAAATATGCATCACATCCGAACATGAGTCCTATACTTATGTCTAAAATATTATAAAAAAATATTATCATTTTATTGTGGTTAGGGTGGTTAGACAGAAACCTACTTCTCAATTTTTCCCTGAAATTTAAGTACTACTGCATTGAAATTTCAAATTTTCACCAAATAGATTTTTTTTTTAAAAGTAAACCTAGTAGTTTAGAAACTATATTCAATTTGCTACAGATTCTTTTGGTACATATTTTTTAAATAATATAGATAACTTATTATAATTTTTATTTCAAGTTGCCTAACTCTGATTTTTCTAAATTTTTTGCCACTTAAGGGTCTTTTTTTTCCATGATGATCTTGCACATACCCAAAAGATCTTAAAGTTATGGAAAAGATGATCATTGATCTATAGATTCAATCAAAAGAGGAAAAAAGAGTTGAAATATTGACACAAAAGTTATCATCAAAAGATAAAGACTATGAAAATAATGAGAAAGAGATTGTCATAGCCAAAAAAGAACTTGAGAAGAAAATTTAGTAGCTACAATTGAAGTTCAGTAAAAATACTGAAACCGTAGATCGAATATTGGAAGGTTAAAAAGATTTACATGACAAAAATGGTGTCAGTTTTGATGATTAAAATAAAAAGGTGCTAGAATTTAGTTAGAGAAGTCTACTAAGGAAAGTCAAAAAGTGACTTGTTTTAAAAGTTCAAAATCAGAGAGTACATCAAAAAGTAACGAAAGAATGACTCATGACTCAAAATGATGAATTTTTTCAAGTGTAGAAAAAAAGGAGAAGATCCAAAGGACAAGGATTCAATACCAAGTTAGGTTTTCCAAGTTATTGTTTTAATTGTAATGAGTATGGATTTTAGAAGAGTTTTGGTAAGAAGGAATAATTTTCTTAGTAATAATGCATTTGTACCTCTATAAGTTAATAAAATGTGTGATAAGGGATATTAGTTATACTTTAGTGCTAATGGTTATGAAATTAGAAAATCAAGTGTTGGTGAGCTAATAGTGGAAGGAAATTGGACAGATAGTGATATTTATCATCTTAGTGAGCTAAATGGAAAAATGTGTCTCATTGCGAAGGATGATAGTTGGGTTTTGCACAGAAGGTTAGGGTATATGAATTTTTATCATATTATCAATGTTCAAAAGGTTTGGTCCAGGATATTCCAATAATCAAGAAACCTTTGTTAATCAGCTACAAGGCATGCCATGAAGGAAAGGAGACAAGAAGCAAATATCCAACTAATGAGTATTCTACATCAGATCTATTGGATTTGATACATATAGATTTGTGCAGGCCAATGAGGACTAAGAGTCCACGCGGAGACATGTATTTCATGATGCTTGTTGGTGTTTTTTGTAGCACACCTTGAAATTCTCTAAAAGGTAGCCACCCTCTATGATCAAGAATCCTCAAGATGAGTGGCCAACATAACAAGTAAAGGATTTTGTGGTCTTTACTCCTACACTCCAGGTTCTGTGGGACTTAGGAGGGTGTTCCTTTTTGTGTCCATTTTGATCTATTTGATAGAGAACACTTCTATGAATAGATCAGTTCCTATTACTTGCAAATGAATGTAATTCACCAAAGATTTGTCCGATATTTTAGTAAATAACTAACAATTTGCTAGGAACAAGGGGATATTTCAAATTCATGTTTCATAATAGGAATATGGGTATGTGCAGGATCATCATGGAAAAAGCAAGCCCTTAATTGGCAAAAAAATTAGAAAAATCAAAGTTAGGCAACTTGGTGTAAAAAAATTGAATAAGTTATCTATATTATTTCAAAAATATGTAAGAATAGAATATGTAGAAAATTGAATGTAGTTTCTAAACTAATAGTTTTGTTTAAAAAAGAAAGAAATCTATCTTGTGAAAATTTGAAATTTCAATGGAGTAGTATTTAAATTTCAGGGAAAAAATAAGAAGTAGGTGTCTGTCTGACCACCCTAACCACAATAAAATGATAATATTTTTTTATAATATTTTAGATATAAGTAGAGGACTCATGTCCCGATGTGATGAATATTTTTTGTAATTTTTTTCCAAGTAAATAATTAATTATTATTTTTTTATTACAACTTTTAAAAAATATAAAAAAATTGTACATCTAACCACCTTAACTTGGTCAAAACTTAATGAAATTCAATTTTGTTTTAATCCTATAGTATGTCAAGCATATAATGTGACACATGTTTTAGATTCAAAAAATGTGATACCATTTGAAATCTATAGATGTTTTTCAATCAACCTATTAATCAGGACTTTAGTCATAATTTGAATAAAAAATGAATAATAATTACTTATTAAATTCAAAGTAAATTATAATTTATATTGGTGGAAAGCTGAGAATCTCCTCTAAAAACCCTTCTCATTTCATCAATTTTGGGTAAAAAAAATTTGTCAGCCACAAACCCATCATATTGCTACTTTTTGGACCATCATGATCCTGCGCATACCCATATTTTAAGTGATTTTTTTATTATTTTAAATCCATAGCTAGGCATATCACCAATTCATTTAATTGTAATATTTCTTAACAATTAGACTAGTGCTTCATCAATTGGGCATATGGGGTCAAATATGCAATAACTAGTAAAACACTAGCTAATTAATTCAAAAAATGGTGGACTATTTTCATAATGCTTTACACTCTGAAAAATCATAACATCTAAAACACAACTTCTTATTAGATCATATGCAAATTCTTACAAATTTTTTACCCTTTTCAAGCATTTAATTAACTCATTGAGTTAAAGCAAGAAACAAGGACACACATTCAATTGAGCATTTGAATATAAACAAGAATACCCTTAATAATTTCATTTATAATTTGCAAAAATTTACTTGAGGAGAGTATGGATGTCAAAAATAAGATTTTTTTTGATATCTGTAACATATGTAAAACTAATTTAAGACTACTACATATAAGACTTATACCCAAGATAATTTTACTGTTCTACTCATTAAGCATTCTACAATATGTTCTTCCTGGACCTAGCTTATGCCTAGACAATTTACTAGACTCTAAATCAAACCCCTTGTAATGAGCCATGAAATCCCTTTTATAGTATAAGGGAGCAACAAGCATCCATCTCAAATGCAATTACATTTCATAAACATTTTGAAATTAATTTCATCTTCATTAGGGTCACTTCCTCAACTACAATATTTAATCATTCCTCACTTGAGAAAGAAAAGGAAAAAAGCGGAGCCATGCGATTGGTCAATGAAGAGCAAGCCAACCCTTTGAAAGAATCGGTATCAAAATTTGCACGTTCATTCCAAAACTGGGGAAGTCACCATTAATACCAGTAGTGCAGATTAACAAACTAGACACAGGACAGTTGAGCATAGAAGTCCAAGAAAAACCAAACACCATTTCATAGGGGAAAGCGGGTGCTACCCAACCTTGTCAGCAGCTGAGTAAGAACACCTACCTGGTCTCTTGACTGAAATTGAAGTAGCTACTATCACCTCTTCATGATAGTCACCATAAGGCACCAGGACATGGGACAAAGGCTAGAGTCAGGGCCCGTTCCTCCATCATTTGAAGAACTACTAAAAACTTCAATGGAAACATTGTTCTTCCCCAAAAAAACCTTAGGATGCTTAATTTGCTTCTTCAATCCATTCATAGGCTCAACAAGATTATTCCCTCTAAACTTGACCAATTCTTATGAAATGATCATGTTCCTCAAGTTGTAAGTACTCTGGACAATAGTTTTCTCACCCTTCTTATGAACACTTCTTTTACCCTTTAGAACAATTGGAATTTCCATTGCACCAAGTTTAGCATAAAGCACATAAACAAGAGGTTCTTGCATACACAATCTCCTAGACCTCCTAATTGGTGTACCTAGAATATTTGGTTCACTCATCTTACCTAGAATAAAACACTAACCAACAACCTACCTTGCAAAAAATACACTAGCCTAGAAACCCTCAGAATCGCCACTTACATAAATGAAAAATCCAACCAACCCCACATAAAATGATGCAGAGCACAATTGAGATATGGTTATGTGTAGGATCATGATGGGCCAAAAAGTGGCAATATGATGGGTATGTGGCTACCAATTTTTTTTTAACCCAAAATTGATGAAATGAAAAGGGTTTTTAAAGGAGATTCTCATATTTCCACCAATATAAATTATGCTTTAATTTGAATTTAATTAGTAATTATTATTCATTTTCTATTCAAATTATGACTAATGTCCTGATTGATAGGCTAATTGAAAAACATCTATAGCTTTCAAACAATATGAGATTTTTTGAATGCAAAACATATGTCACATTCTATGCTTTGTATACTATAGGATTAAAAAAAGAAAAATTGAATTTCATTAAGTTTTCACCAAGTTAAGGTGGTCAAACATACAAATTTTTATATTTTTTAAAATTTGTAATAAAAAATTCATAATTAATTATTTACTTGGAAAAAAATTATAAAAAAAAATGCATCACATTGGGACATTAGTTCTCTACATATATCTAAAATATTATTAAAAAATTTATAATTTTATTGTGGTTAGGGTGGAATGATGCCTACTTATTTTTTCCAAATTTAATTACTTGCTTTGAAATTTCAAATTTTCACCAAATAGATTTTTTTCTTTAAACAAACCTAGTAGTTTAGAAACTACATTCAATTTGCTACAAATTCTATTCATACTTATTTTTGAAATAATATAGATAACTTATTCAAATTTTTATGTCAAGTTGCCTAACTCTGATTTTTCTAAATTTTTTGCCACTTAAGGGCCTGTTTTTTCAATGATGATCTTGCACATACCCATTTATGAACAATAATACCTTAGGAAACTAGAAATGGATAACTAGACTGCAAGCATGCATACTTACAGACCCAAGGATACTACACCACCACCTCTATGATGATTCACTTAGCACTTGAATATCACTCCTCTAGTACCCACAACAATTATTTCAACACCCTGATAATTGTAGACGATGAAGTAAACTATAGGATATCCTCATTAAATAGAGGAATTCGAGCATATGGAATTTAATGACCACCCTAGATCCCTCGAGTGAACAAAGAAATCAGTGACTCCATGCTAAATCCTGGCCATCAATCATTTTGGAATTAAAAATTGATCAACGAGGCCCATTAAGAATCACCACTTTCTTTTCTATCTATACTTGGAAACAATGATGAGGTGCTTTTAAAAGTACCACATATTCATCCATATGCTAACAATATCATTTGCAGCTTTCCCATTGTCACAGAAGTTCCCCTACATTTCTTTCCATCTTCAATGACGAGCTAAAACTCATATTCGAAGGGAATATTCTTGGTCCAAACCCCATCACTAGCCACCATAGATGATTAGACCTTCTTGAGCATTTTAGCGACAAAGACCTTCAAGTGATATCCCCAAATAACCTGAGCCATTGCTCATAGCAGAAATGAATTTTAATTTGGGAACATCTTCAGTGATGGGCGAATACAACGATGAAATGTGAACCCAACACGTGGCCACCATACTATATAGTCTCTCCTTCCATCACCTGTAGCTGAAATTAGAAGAACCTTTAAGAACATTTCAAAGATGGGTGATACAACACACAACTAGACCCATCGGTCATGGCTGAAGTGGAGTTGATGGTTTGAAGAACTTTGGTGATGAGCAATGCAAGAGGAGAAATTGGCTATGACTTGTCGCAAAAAGAAACCCATTAGTTGAAGGAATTTCAATGATGGAGATCCGCTTGACTTGGATAAACATTTCCCATGTGCAAATGATGTTTTTGAAAGGGGGTCATGGGCTAGGCCAATGAAACTCATCCCATAGAATGAAACTTGAACATTATTCCTTGCTATAAAGCATTCGACTAGACTTTGGAATGATTTAAAACCATGATGAAGCTCGGGGAAACTGATAAACCTAAGCAGAAGAGGCTAGTGGAAACATTCACTCAATGACTAAAATGGTGACTTAAGTGACTAGAAACTAGATGTAATAGGTTAGCAAAGAATTAAAATGCCTAAGGGTTAATAATAAGAGACTGCAAAATGAAATTTTCTAGAAAAAAACCCTCTTCCATCCATGGACGCATAATCTTACAATTGTGACCCAAACAAGACTTGCTCATGACTTCGTCAATTTTTTTCAAATCTCTATTAGTGTCTCATGCTTGGGGATGCATACCCCTAGCAAGTATGGTGAGAATTCAAATCTCAAGTTGAAGTAGACCAGTAAAGAGGCGCAAAGGACCAAGAACCATCCTGGAAAAGGAAAAAGACAATGTAGGGAAGAAGCACACCAGACCTATTTACAATATTTACAAAACTATACAATATAGTGTACCTTCTTCTTAGAAGCCTCTTTTACTCAATTGGCTTCAATCCTCAAATTGGAAGCCCATGGCCCCTAGAAGCCTAAGATTATCTCTTTCCTCTGTTAAAGACTTTGTCATGTGCTATTTGTAATGGATCAATCTATGTATTAAACATTTCCAAACAATCAACACCATTATGATTGATACCATCTATCCCACATATTGTGAAATTGACTTGTTCATTAACCTGTTCTATTATAGGCTTATCTAGTTGAATTGGAAAAATAAAACATTCATATTCCACTTGATCATGAACTTTGACATCACATTGAGTTTGCACATCAAAATGTAATCCTTCATATACACTTTGCTGCATGTTGGGCCAACAAAATCTCGAGGTATCAGAGAGAAAGGATACATATTCAGGAACATCTTCATTCTGCATTACATGAGTTTTACCCTCATTGGATGAAAACAAATCCATAATGATGCCAAGAAGATGGGGGACATCAACAAAGAACTCAACCTCACATTCATAGTGATTAACACCATACCCCATGTCGTCTACATCATTTGACTCATCTTTTTTGTTCAATAACAAACTTTATTGATGGTAGTCCCATACCCCTTTTCCAAAATCCTTTAGGTGCAATTTGTTCATCCCCTGGTGAATAATTAATATCATAAATATTTGTACCCTTATATCCCTCATATGATTATAGCACTTTTGAATCATCATTGTAAGGGTAATTACATCCTTGGGAGAGAGATTCAAAAAATTTAATATCCTCATGATCCTTAGTCTCATCTTCAACATCAGTACAAAATGTAAAGGATACACAAGTACCACCATTAAAGAAATTGTTAGTGTACTACACTACTTGCTCACAACATCAAATATATCATCAAAATTCTCAAAAAGTGGATTATTTCTACACCAATAAAGCTCCTTACTTCTATTAAATGATGGGGATAGGGGCTCATCAAATAAAGGATTACCCATTAGCTTCATTGTTGTCATGGAAAATCTTGCCTTCTCAGCATGATTATCTAAACCTTGCAACTCATCATCATAATCAAAATCATTGTAATCATTTGAAGAGCATATAAAATCACTCTCAGCATCTTCATGTTTAGTCAGTAGCATTGCTTCACATTCTAGGAACCCTTCACATGAAAGAAATTGTCTCCTCCCATGCAAATAAATATTCTCATTGTTATCAGCATATCTCCTTGAAGGAAAGGACTCAATCTCCACTTTGTAAGGATAATCATACTCAATAGAAGAATTATATGACTCAATGTCATCACAACTATCATAGCATGAAAACCCACCAATAATGAGACTACACTCACGTTCCTTGAGCTGAATGTTTGATCCTTCATTTTCAATGCCTTGCTCATTGATTAGTGACAAAGCAGCATCAACATCACCACCATTGTTATTGATCAAATCAAGGGATAAGATGATATATTTTACCTCTTCTACTCCTTCACCATCTAAGACATCCCAAGGATGAAAATCAGGCACATCCCTTCTATTGTCATGTTGTATATCTCCATCTTCATCACTACTGTAGCGATCTATAGGTATGCCATTTGCAAACTGATTGCAATCATTATATTCTCCCAACAACAAGGTGGATGCTCATGTTCTAATACACTCTCTCCACCTATTTGTAGTGTTTCCTTATACTCCTCCACAAGGAATCCAACACTAACACTCTGAGGAAATACATGTTGTGCATAACCATTCTTAGCTTCCTCTACAATCTTTATCCAATAAATTACTTGGATTAAATCCTTAGGCTTCAACTCCTTTGGTAAGGTACTCAATCCTGATTGATATATTTCAAAAAACATATCAATGCATATTGAATCCTCTAGTTTGAAATTCTTAGGAACTTCCAACAGAGCATCCACAAATCTAGAGAATAGATCATAATGTGATTCCTCCTTAAATACCCTTTCATTTCATACAATATTTTGATAGAAGGTACCTGGCAAACTTTTCTTTGATCTCAAGTATGAAAATTTCATTCAGGACTCACCATGATTCTCATATTGTAGTGATGGAGAAATTGGAATAATAGGTTCCTTGTCATCTTGACATAAATCTCTACCATTTGATCCACTAGTTCTATTTGCATGTAATGTAGTAGGATGACAAGCATTGGTGGCTGAATATCACTTCATCATTGAATATTTCAGATTATTTTCAATATGTATAGTGATTTGATATGCTTGATGCCATGTTGTGGGATCTTTGTCTCTTAATAGGTAACTCATCTTTTTATCAAATGCACCTAAGGGGTATGTGCATGATCATCATGGAAAAAACAGGCCCTTAAGTGGCAATGAAAATTTAGAAAATTAGAGTTAGGAAACTTGATGTAAAAATTTGAATAAGTTATCTATATTATTTCAAAAATATGTAAGAATTGAATTTGTAGCAAATTGAGTGTAGTTTCTAAACTACTAAGTTTATTTAAAAAAGAAAATCTACTTGGTCAAAATTTTAAATTTCAAAGTAGTAGTACTTAAATTTCAGGGGAAAAATAAGTAGGTGTCTGTTTGACCACCCTAACCACAATAAAATGATAATATTATTTTATAATATTTTAGATATAAGTAGAGGACTCATGTCTCGATGTGATGCATATTTTTTTGTAATTTTTTTCCAAGTAAATAATTAATTATATTTTTTTTTATTACAACTTTTAAAAAATATAAAAAACTCATATATCTGACCACCTTAACTTGGTCAAAACTTCATGAAATTCAACTTTTTTTTAATCCTATCATATGCAAAGCATAAAATGTGACACATATTTCAGATTCAAAAAATGTGATATCCTTTGAAAGCTATAGATGGTTTTCAATCAGGCTATCAATTAGGACTTTAGTCAAAATTCAAATAGAAAATGAATAATAATTATTTATTAAATTCAAAGTAAAGAATAATTTATATTGGTGGAAAGCTGAGAATCTCCTCTAAAAACCCTTTTCATTTCATCAATTTTGGGTAAAAAAGAAGTCATTAGCCACATGGGCCATCATATTAGTTACATATCGCCACTTTTTGGCCCATCATGATCATGCGCATACCCTAAGTACACAACCAAGCATTGTACCTCATTTGGTCTTATAATTTCAAAGATTTCCTGTATTATCTTTGAAAATGTGAGATTAAAAGAGGGAACCAACTCATCATCCCTCTTCTCCACACTCATGAACCTTTTTCTTATTAGGATTGGATCAATCCTTTCACAAAACTGTTCCATGAACATTACTTTAAACTCATCCGATGAATGTATGCAAGATGCTAGTAGATACAAGAACTAGTCTCTTGCATCTCCGTTTAAGGATTGAACAAACAATTTCATAACAACATCTTCAAAGTCCAATTCATAATCACCAATTACATCAACAAACTCTTGCAAATTTTTACTTCCTGATTCATAATTTTCACCATTAAATCTTGGTACCCTATCTCTGAGCTTAGGTGGTACAACATTTGGGTAACCACAAATGTTACCAAAATTTATAGCTCTATACATTTCGGTACTGAAATTCCCTTGATGTGACAAGGGTTGTCCATTACACATTGTTATATATGGGTCTTTATCAAGATGCATAGATTGATAATGCATTTTGTCACACTTTTAAAAACCCTATCAGATCTACGTTATAATTGAAAAAGGAAACCCAAATTCCCTCCACAATTACAACCTTAAGCCTTTACAATGTAAACCTCATATATTTTACTTAAGATCTCACAATATAACATGCTTCTTCATGATGATGCAAGAATTTCAATTTACACTCTAAAAGCATGCTAAATTACCATTAGTATTCCCTCATTTAGCACTACTTCGCCTAATAGGGAATCATTTACATATTAAGTACAAAATACTTCTCATAATTTTCTTTCAAAAAAAATAATGCTTTATTTAGATTTATGAGAATACCTAGATAACTTGTAGCAGTTGTTTACCCCATTTTTTGGACCACAAATTTTATTGATCTAGAAATCTTCTTCACATTGTAAGTGGTTCTTTAGAGATATTCGCCACCTCTTTTCACAGAGGAATAAACTTCAAGCAGTATAAAGTTTTTCAAGAGTAAATCTCATTCTGGGTTTTCTCCAACAATAGAGCCACACTCAAATCCTTTGATCTTTGTTGCAATCAAACCTTTTCCCGGTCCAAGAAATTCTCAATTATTTGAACAAGATGTTCAGATCCACCAAAAAATTTACTCTATGCAAATGGAAATTTCTTTGCTTGTCCCCAGTGGAGTCGCCATTTTGTTTGCATTTTTTCCAGGGTGATCCCACAATACTGGTTTACAATTTTTGGCCAAATTGGACACCAAACTGATTTTTTCTGACTAAATCTTCACTTTCGGGAACCTATAGCGGCTAAACCATGAGGAATTTGAAGATGATGCAAAGTAGTGAGTTGTGAATTTTTTTTTGTAGATTCTAAATATATTTTTTTCAATTTTTTTGTAATCAAATTGCACTTCTTTTTCCATCTCCTTCAAAAACTAGTTTTTTTCAGTAAACACCATTTTTAAGGAGTGATGCTCACCGTATACAACATAACTTTTTTTTCATGAAGCATAAAATTCTATTTTTTTCTAATTTAGATTTGTAACTCTGATAGCTAGAACTTTCATTTGGTTTCATAGTGTTTTATTGAATTTTTTTCCTTAATCAAGTTTCAAAGTCAAACCAATTACAATTCGGACATAGATTGTATACAACATAATTTTTTTGTATGTATCAAAATTCTTTTTGTTTTGTTGATCAAGGACTTCAATATCTAGTGCATTGATATTTTTCAAAGTTTTTTTTGATAATTTGATATTTTTCCACATGTGCAAAACAAAGAGCTTGATTTTCAGTGAAAAACCTACATTCACAAGAAATAAAAAATAAATATAATAATAAAATTAAATTGATTTAAAATTATAATACTTTTTGGGAAGCTTATAATAAGGACTACATACTTACAAAAAAAATAAAATTAAATGAATTTATTTGATCCCCCAAAAGGTAAATCAAAAGTTTTTTTTTATGAGTATTTTGATAGGTGTAAAGGAGACTATATTGTAGGTATGGTTTAATACTAGTGGGGTTCTATCCAAGGGGGTTTTATCTAAGATGGTTTGATCAAACCCGCTTCAATTGGAATCCTTTAAATAGAAATTTTCAAGGCTTAAATCATTACATTTTGTAAAAATATGTGATTTTAGCAAAAAATAGGATCTCCCAGAAATTATAAACTAGTATTGTGGGATCACTCTCCAGCACACCTTGAAATTCTATAAAAGGTAGCCAACCCATATGATCAAGAATCCTCAAGATGAGTGGCCAAAAAATCAAGTAAAGGATTTTGTGGTCCTTACTCATACACTTTAGGCTCTTTGGGAGCTAGGAGGGTGTTCCTTATTGTATTCATTTTGATCTATTTGATGGAGAAATCTTCTATGCACATATAGGTTCTTATTGCTTGCAAATGAATGTAATTCACCAAAGATTTGGCTGACCTTGTAGTAAATTACAACTAACAATTTTCCAAGAACAAGGGGATATTTCAAATTCATGTTTCATAATTGGAAGAGTTTAAATGAGTTTTGTTCTCATTTTAATCCATGCAGCCAGATAGATCACCAATTCATTTAATTATAATAATTCTTAACAATTAGACTAGTGCTTCATCAATTGGGCACATGGGGTCAAATATGCAATAATCAGTAATACATAAGCTAATTAATTCAGAAAATTGTGGACTATTTTCATAATGCTTTACAATTTGAAAACTCATAACATTTGAAATGAAACTTCTTATCATATCTTATACAAATTCTTACAAATTTGTGACCCTCTTCAAGCATTTAATTAACTCATTCAGTCAAAGCAAAAAAGGACACACATTCAATTGAGCATTTGAAGATAAACAAGAATACCCTTGATGTTTTTATTTATAATTTGCAAAAATTTACAAGAGGAGAGTATCCATGTTAGAAATAAGATTTTTTTTGATATATGTAACTTATGTAAAACTAATTTAAGACTACTACTGTGGACATTGATTTTGGGTATCCAAGATGCTCTTGCTCTTCTAGGTTTTTAACCTAAAAGTAGAGAAATGGGCCCAAAATGCTAATGTCTACACTCAAGATTAATGTAAAATGGGATGCAATGTATCTAAATATGATGTCTAAATGTAATAAAATGAAAAAGAAATGATTTATTAATGCTAAACCTAAGAAATAAAAAGTGTTTGAAAACACAGTGATGTATTCAAAAGCACCTAAGAATGCAAGTAAATGGTAACAAAACTAAATACAACTAGAGAGGCGCACCTAGAATATCAAGTTTGATGTAGAGAGGCTCTGGAATTCTGGAAAGTTGACTAGAAATGTTGATTGGGACACTTATGCCAAGCTGAACAACTTAGTCTAGTTTTGAGGAAAATCTGTTGGAATAGGAATCTGCCAAATGGGTACTTAGAAATGTAGAAACCACTTTTCAGGCTTGGCACTGGGACCAATCTGCCATAGATGGCGACTTAGTCCACCTAGGAATTTTTGGAATCTCAGGATAAAATTTTGTAGCTTTTGGTATCCTCTTTCTTTTCTAACAGGTGTCCAATCCAAATCCTGTAGAGAATAGATTGAAATTGTTCTCCAAGCTTCAATTAGGGATTTGTTAACTTTGATGACTTTGATGGATTGAAAACACCTTTTTGACACTTTCCTCTTTGAGAAATTTGCATACAATACCTACAATCACACATGCAAAGAGGGGAAAATGGGTTAAGGGTTAGAGTATAAGGGTTTGCCTTGGTCAAACTTCACTTTGGTAATCAAACCCTAGATAATGAAATAAAATGTAAGGAGAATGATAAATAAACAACATGCAATGTCATAAACTTACCAAACACTTGATGTGTAAATCTAAATATATGCAATGAAGTGCTCCAATGGATGACTTGATTATGCTTAGAGTGTTTGAATGCTTGAAAATGATTAAGTGAATGAATACTTGAATTTAATTTTTTTTGTGGGGGTGGTTAAAATGAGAGGAAAAGCCCTTATTTATACTTGATTTTCCATTATTTCCTAAAAATAACATATCACAGGCTGACCTCAAGGGTAAGAGAATAAAATCCCACCAAGAAATTAAAATTAGTTTGATTTTTGTGCCCAGTGAGACTAAGTTGCCCTAGGTGGCAACTTGGTAACACCAGGGAAATTTTACTAGGTGTAAGAAATTAAAGTACATTAAATAAGGTCTAACGTGAATATCCTCAAAAATACACTTAAGGATGGAAAGTGTACTAAATGGTCATTTAAACATAAGAAAGGGTTGATTTATTGATGACAAGTCTAGAAAATCATGAGATTTTATTACAACTCTTTACAACACTTTGAAATAAGACTTGGTAAGTGATAAAAAGGGGATATTTAAATGAATTATAAAGAAATGGTCCTAGAAAAGTGTGAAAGTGGGTTACAACACTTCACCACACCTTTGCAAGAAATCCTAGAAGTCTTAATGATACTCAAGAGTCCAAGACCTAATGTGAATGTGTTGGCCACATTACAACATTAAATATAGGAAAAATCAAGCTAAAGTCCATAAGAAAGACTCAAGTAAGTGTAAAAATGTCAAACTATACATTTTTTGGCGAAACAACTATATATGACTTATACCCAAGACAATTTTACTGTTGTATTCATTGAGATTTCTACAATATCTTCTTCGTGGAGCTAGATTCTTCCTAGACTATTTATTGGACTCAAAATCAAACCCCTTTCAATGAGCCATGAAATCCCTTTTATAGCATAAGGGAGCAAAAAGAATCCAACTAAAATGCAATTACATTTCATAAACATTTCAAAATTAATTTCATCTTCATGAGGGTCACTTCCCGAACTGTTATATTTAATCATTCCTCACCCGAGAAAGAAAAAGACGGAAAGGGTCACCATGCGATGGTCAGAGAAGAGCAAGCTGACCCTCTGAAAGTGTCGCTATCAAAATTAGCATGTTCATGCCAAAATCTGGGAAGTCACCATTAGTACCAATAGCATAGATTAACGAACCATCCATAGGAATGTCAAGTGAGCATATAAGTCCAAACAAAATCCAAGCACCATTTCATAAGGGAAGGCGAGTTCTACCCTACCTTGTCAGCGGCTGAGTAAGCCCACTTGCCTAGTCTATTGACTGAAATTTGAGTAGCTACTATCACCTCTTCATTAGAGTCACCATAGGGCACTAGGGAAATGGTACAAAGGCCAGAGTTAGGTCTCATTCCTCTTTCATCACTTGAAAACTTACCAGAAAATTCAATGGGAACATTGTGCTTTCCCAAACAAACCTTAGGACCCTTACTCTACTTCTTCAATCCCTCCACAAGCTTAATAATCCAATTCCCTCTAAACTTGACCAATTCTTTTGAAATGGTCATGTTCGTCAAGTTGTAAGTACTTTGGGCAATAGTTTTCTCACCCTTCTTACGAACACTTCTCTTACCCTTCAGAACAATTAGAATTTTCATTGCACTAGGTTTAGCAACAATCACATAAACAAGAGTTTATTGCATACTTAACCTCCTAGAACTCCTAACTGGTGTAATTGGAATACTTGGTTCACCCATCTTACCTAGAATAAAACATTAATGAACAACCTACTTGTAGATAATACACCAGCCTAAGCCCTCAGAATCCCCACTTATAGAAATGAAAACCCCAACCTACCCCACATAAAATGACATAGAGCACAATTGAGATGTAGAAAAAATACTACCCTAGGAAACTAGAAATGGATAACTAGACTCCATGCATGCATACTTATAGACCCAGGGATACCACACCACCACCTTTTTGATGATTCAATTAGCACTTGAATATCACTCCTCTAGTACCCACAACAATTATTTCAACACCCTAATAATTGCAGATGATGAATCAAACTAGAGGAGACCCTAATTAAATAGAGGAATTCAAGCATATGGAATTTAATGACCACCCTGGCTCACTCGAGTGAACAAAGAAATAAATCACTCCATAGTGAATCCTAGTTGTCGATCATTTTGGAGTTAAAACTCAATGAACGAGGCCCATTAAGGATCACCACTTTCTTTTCCATCCATACTTGGAAACAACAATGAGGTGCTTTTAAAACTACCACATATCCATCCATATCCTAGCAATATCATTTACAACTTGCCCATTGTTGCAAAATTTCCCCTACATTTCTTTCCATCTTTAGTGACGAGCTGAAACTCATATTCGAAGGGAGTATTCTAAGACAAAACCCCATCACTGGTCATAGTAGATGATTAGACCTTCTTGATCATTTCAATGACAAAGATCTCCCAGCGATATCTCCAAATAACTTGGGCCATCGCTCATAGCAGAAATGAATTTGAAGTTGGGAACATCTTCAATGACGGGCAAAGACAACGATGAAATATGAATCCAACACGTGGCCACCATACTATCCAGTCTCTCCTTCCATCACTCGTCACTAAAATTAGAAGAAAATTTAAGAAGATTTCGATGATGGGCGATACAACACACTACCACACCCATCGCTCATCTCTAAAGTGGAGCTGATGGTTTGAAGAACTTTGGCAATGAGCAATGCAAGAGGAAAACTTGTTCATGGATTGTTGAAGAAAGAAACTTGTTAGTTGAAGGAATTTCAGCGATGGACAACTAGTTGACTTGGATGGACATTTCTCATGCGTAAAAGATGTTTTTAAAAGGGGGCCGTGGGCTAGGCCAATGAAACCCAGCCCATAGAATGAAACTTGAACATTATTCCTTGTTATAAAGTATTTGGCCAGACTTTGGAATGATATAAAACCATGATGAAGCTTGGGGCAACCAGTGAACCTAAGTAGAAGGGGTCGGTGGAAACATGCACTCGATGAATCAAATTGTGACTTAAGTGACCGACAATTGGATGTAACAGGTTAGCAAAGAATTAAAGCACCCAAAGGTTAATAATAAGAGACTACAAAATGAGGGTTTCTAGACCAAAACCCTAATTCATCCATGGATGCATAAGCTTACAATTGTGACCCAAATAGGACTTGCTCATGAATTCACCAATTTTTTTGAAGCTCTATCAATGTTGATTGATGACTATTCTAGAATGAATTGTATTACATATCTAAAAGAAAAATCAAAAGCATTTGAGAAGTTCAAAGCATTCAAGGAAATGGTAGAGAATCAAACTAGAAGAAGAATCAAAGTCCTAAGATTAGATAGAGGTGGAGAATTTACAATAGGGAAGTATGCGAGATTATGTGAAGAGCATGGAACCTAGAGGAAATATTTTTCTCTTAGAACACCTATGCAAAAATGAGTTGTTGAAAGAAAGAACTAGACTATAGATAAGATGTCTAGGACTATGCTATGTCAGGGAAAGCTTTTAGATATGTACTAGAGAGAGGCTACATAGAAGGTTGTGTACATTTTGAAAAGAGCTTGGATGAAGAACAAGATATAGAAGACTCCATATGAGTTATGGAAAGAAAGACTAGCATTAGTAAGGTATCAAAAAAAATGGAAGAAAATGCTACATCAAGAGAGATGAGGAGAATTTGGGTAAGTTTGATTCAAGATCAAATGAAGGTATTTTTCTTGGTTACGCTTTAACAACCAAAGCTTATAAATGTTATAAAGAAAGGCTAAAGAGGATAGTTGAAAGTGCAAATGTAAATGTTGATGAAACTATTTAGAATACTATTATTCTAAAAGTTGAAGAGGAAGAGGAGACAATCTATAGCAATATTGAAGAACCTAAAGAGGAATTTGTTTTAAAAAATCTAGCTAAGTTTAGAAGAATCACTATAAAGATCAAATTATTGGTGATAAATATAGTGGGATTCTAGCCTAGATGAGGCTAGAAAGATCAAAATAATAGGTACATTTTTTTTTACTATCAAAGATAGAACCTAAGACATAAAAAACTAAGCAATGAGCAAGGATGAATAGATGATATGGAAGAAGAATTGAATTAGATCATGAAGAATGAAACTTCAGAACTTGTCCCAAGGCCTAAGGACAAAAATGTGATTGGAACCAAGTGGGTGTTTAGAAATAAGTTGAATGAAGAAGGTGAAGTGATCACAAAAAAATAAATAATTGTGTGTAAAGGTTATGCTCAAGTCAAAGGTATATATTTTGAAGTCATTTTCTCTGGTAGTAAGACTAGAGGAAATCAAGATATTTTTAGCTTTGTCAACTTACAAGAACTTCAATGTGTATTAGATGGATGTGAAGTCAACATTTTTGAATGTATAGCTTGAAGAAGTCTACATTAAGCAACTAGAAGGATTTCAATGCATTAACAATCTAGATTATGTTTGTTGATTAAGGAATGCTTTATATTGTCTCAAGTAAGCTCCTATAGCTTGGTATGTAAGGTTGGATGGATACTTGCAGTAGCAAGGATTCTAAAGAGGTTGTGTGGATAATAGTTAGTATATCAAAGCATGACAATAAATGTTGATTGTTGTGGTATATAATTATGACATCATTTTTGGAGGAAGAAGTGATGAAATTGTGTGAAAAAAATTTACAGGCTATGTAGAATGAGTTTGAGATGTTTATGTTAGGAGAATTATATTTCTTATAGGGGTTACAGATTGTTCAATCAGATAGAGGGATTTTCATCTCATAACACAAGTATGTAAAGGAGATGTTTAGCAACTTTGGGATGGAAGATTGCAAAGTTGTTGTAACACCTCTGGTTACTAGGTGTAAGTTGAATAAGGATGATGAGTTCAATCTGGTAGATCAAAAATTTTAACAGTCAATGATTGGTAGTTTGTTGTATATGACAACATCAATACTAGTTATCATCTAGGCAGTTGGAATAGTTTCTAGATTTCAGGGATCACCTAAAGAGGCTCATGTGAAGGAAGTTAAAATAATATTCAAGTATTTGAAGCCTACTAAATAATTCGGTCTTTGGTTCCCAAAGAGTGAAAATTTCACTCTATCAACATACACAGATGTAGATTGGGCAGGCTCTATAGATGACTGGAAGAGCACAAGTGGTGGTGCATTATTTCTTGGAGACAATTTGATATGATGGTTGAATAAGAATAAGGAATCAATTTCTTTATCTACAACAAAATTAGAATACATTGTTGCAATATAATGCTACACTCAAGTGCTTCGGATGAAGTAGAACTCAAAGAAGATGAAGGCCGAGTTTTAAGATCCAATCACTATTCTTTTTTATAATACAAGTGCATAAATATTTCAAAGAATTTGGTGATGTACTCAAGAAAAAAACACATTGAAATCAAATATCATTTCTTGAGAGAGAAGGTTGTAGAGAAAGAGGTCAAGTTAGAATACATGGATACAAAGGAAAAAATTGTAGACATATTCACGAAACCACCTCCTAAGGAGACATTTGAATTTCTCTCGAAGAATTTGGGAGTTATTACTCCCTCCTCTTCACTCAAGTGTAAAGCATAGGGTGAGGGGGAGCTTGGTCTACCTACCACAAGATGAGTTGGTGTTCTTACAAAGTGTTGTTTAGAGATTGTGGTGCATAGAATCAAGGGGATTCTATCTAGGAACTAGGTTTCAGATGTGGTAGTATACTAGTTGAGAGGAGAAAGTAATCATGTTGATCCTTTACCATTAATGTCAAAGGGGGAGAAAGTGAGATCAAAATGTTAAATAGCTCAAAAAGAATGAGCATGGGAGATAGTGATCTCAAGATGCTAAATTGCTCATAAAGAATATATCCATCATAGGGGGACAAAGAGTTGAATTGAGGAGGTGCTAACTCTAGAGAAGGTGAATGTTGAATTTCTCAAAAATAATAACTATATTTTCTTTCTCTTTATTCAATGCAATATAATTCACATGGGGATTGATTAGAACAACACACGAATCATTCATAATTATTCTTTCTATTGTTTTGGTGTTTGTTTTGGTGGTCCCAAAATTTTCTTGTTTGTCATAAATGACAAAGGGGGATATTGTTGAGCATAGGTTGTCATTGATGTCAAAATAATGTTAGTAGGTCATTTATACTGTTAGTTGTTATCAAAGGGTGTCAAGGTTGTCAAATGTGAAGGTTTTCAAAGTTGAAGAAAGATCGTAGGAGTACAAGTATTGACAACAATCTAAAGGTTTTGGTAGTGTATTGGTTTTCATTGTGTAGGTTATCTAATCAATCATATCTTGTATAATGTTTGTCATGGCATTATTGCTCTCAAATAGTTCATGTATTTATCATACCATGTTGGGATGCAATCATATATTTTTGTGGTGTTCTGGGAAGATATCTTTTGGACAGGGAGATTACTTAATATTGATGGAATTTCTTTGAGAAATGTGTTGTAGTGTTGTAGTTTGGAAGGAGAGTATGCCTACACTAGTTCTATTGTGTTCTTGAGTTTCTAGGGGCATGGCTCAATTCATGAGGAGTTTAAAGTACCATAAGTCTTATCAAGTTATTATGAGTTTGAGGAAAGTGTGGTACTGACTGCAAGCATGCAGTAATGGTTTCAAGCATGTGGAGTGAGGATAGGACCTATTTAAGGTTCCCTTAGTGGCACGAGATGTCAAGTGTGTTTGGTAGCAAGATTTGACCCTTGTATTAAACCTTTCATTTAATTTTAATTTAGACCCATCCTATGTTGTCTAAGTTAGTGAAGATCCCTGGACAACATAGAAGAGTGCCAATATAGTAGCATGCATATATTTCAAGTGTTTAGATGCATCTATGTATCAAGTGTATCAATTGATTAGTGTGTTCAATTAAGTATCCATGAAAGTAATAGAGTGCATCCATTAATGATCACAACAAAAGTACTTAGTGTGATGTAGAGTTGTGTTGTAGTGGAAGCATGAGGAAAAGAGAGTGGTGTCATATCTTAAATTCACCATTATTTCTATTCTAGTAGGTTGGTGCCTAATTCATGTTGTATTGTTATAAAAGGGATTGATGTCTCCTATAGGTTGGTGCCTATTGAATCATTTGGAGATTGGTGTCTTTGAAATGTTGGATCATGTACTTCATATTGTAAATATTTATTATTATATTTCTACTTATGAGAGCTTCTCACCATGGTTTTTCCCTTTATGGGTTTCCACATAAAAATCTAGTGTTACAGTGTGTAATCTTGTGTTGTGCTATGATTGTTTTACTTTTGGTTTAATGTTCTTCATGTTAAAAATATATTAATTAGTTGAAATGGTTTTCATAATTATTTTTGAATTTTTTAATCTACTAAATCACCCCCCCTTAGTAGATTATGTTCCCTTCAACAGAAGTTCCATGTTGTATTTGTATGCACCAACCTATTAAAGACACCAATCCCCAATAAAATGATTTAAGCACCATTTCAATAACTGGGATACCGGTCCTATTAGATTACAAAGATAAAGTGTGCAAAAATTCAATGTTGATTACACATCTTACTCAATATTTGGTCTCACCTCAAACACTCTCCTACATGATTTATGATCTTTTGATGATGATGCATAATGATTGAGATGCAACTCCCATTGAATTACACTTTCTCACACAATTTCTCTCACATATAAATTCTACACACACTATAAAGTGAGATCTAAACTATGATTATTATATATCTCATTGTATTAACATCATTTCATGTTGGCTAGGAATCCATTAACACTATCAATAATTAGCCAAGTTAGCTAAGGTGGGCCTAAATTTAAATTTACATTAAATGTGTAGCGGGTAGGTTCTAAATCAATTTTGTTTCCACCAAAAGAACATGATGTCATGTGCTTCCTTTAGGAGACTTAACTAGGCAATATTTTATTATCCCACACTTCTTTTAGAGGTTACATGCTACAAGCCACTACCACATAGTTCAAGAACATCAGTTGGCTAATTAACTAGCATAGTGAGCCTTCTGTCACTTCAATATTTTTTCCCTCTAAACATAAATTATGAAAACTCTAGAACAAGATAGAAAAGGTGTAGACATACTCTCCTTTTAAACTATAGACAAAAGCCCACATCTAGGAAGAAATACAGATCATGAACATGCTAGAAAAAAAACTCTCTACCCTAAGTAACTAACCTCAAACTTTCTAAAACAAATTTTTGGATTACCTCTATCAACATGAATACATACAAGCATGATATTGAAAGCATACTATAGTAATTCTTCTTCATTGTACTCAAAATGCTCTGGTATAAAAGTACAATTGCATTTGATTCTCACTATTTTTTTGACATTAATCATTTTGACATCAGTGAGTGCAACAAGTTCACATCAAGGAAAATACTCCTTAGCATTTCTCTTTTGACATCAATGACAACATATGTTAAACAATAATTGTACATTGAAAATATGATAGCTTCTATAAAAGTTTGGATGATACTAAACATAAAATTAGAAGGCAACACATAAATCTAAAAAAGTAAAAAAATGAGCATGGAAAAGCATATTACATTATTAAAAATTCCCCTTCTCTTGTTCCCACTTTGCAACTTTTGAATTCCTTGGGGAAACCTCATGGTCCCCATCCTCTATCCCCATCAAACTTTATTTTTCTCATGGCACATGCTCCTCCACTATCCTTGGTGGACCCTACTTCCTCAAAAGGACTTGGTCGGGAGCCCATGATTCCTACAATCCTAGGGCCCAAGGATTGAAAAAATATGCTTAGGGTAAAAAAAATAAGTTGAGTCCACTTCCCGTCAAAGTTTCAAACTAAGCTGGAAACATGAAATCGGGAAAAACAAAATTGGATCTCATTTCACTTTGGGAACCTGAGCCAAAAATGAGATCTCATTTAATCTTATTCTAAAAAATGGGATCTTGTTTTGCAAAAGGTTAAATTTTAAAAAAACTAAACAAGATCCCGTTTCTTAAAGTTTCAAGTTTTGGCCCATTTTTTTATATGGGTTTCGGGTTAGAAAAAGGCTTGGGGATCCATCCCTTAGCTTTGGACCTTCTTTGACTTGCAACTTGAAGGTCATGTTAGTGTTAGTAGAAAAGAGTGACTTTGGACATATGATTGAAGACGTTCTTTATAGAATTTTTGAATAAGTTAAAACCCATTATAGATAAGATTGTGTAGATTTCAAATATGTAATTTTTTTTACAATTAGATTCAATTTTCTATTTTCAAATAATGTTAATAAAACTAGTCCATAAACTTGAAATATCAAGTTTTCTTATTATTTTAATAACCTTTTATTAAAATATTTTTTTGAAAAATAAATTATACATGCAAAATCTTTAGGCAATTAATTTAAATTTTAAAATAATAAAAAAATGATAAGTTTAGGTCATCTTATGCATGACAAACATGAGGGATTTTCAAAATAGCAATTATGACCAACAAAAAATTAATAAAAAATATATTCAAACAAAATTACAAAAATATATCATGCAAAATCTTTAGTCTGTTATAGATATTTTCCCAAAAGGATTTAGAACAATATAATTATTTAGGTAAAAATATGGTTAGCGTACACATGCATGGTGTGCTAAGAAATTGTGACTTTTAAAATATTTGTTTTTAGACATGCCTATTGAAAATCAACTTGTATCATTTGTGTATTAAAATTAATTGAATATTTGGAAACGACACTCTGAGTACTACATTTCATATTACTGACTTTTTCCAAGATTGAAACTTTAAGTGCTTAAATTTTTTAGGTTAAATGTTACAAATTTTGAAGATCAGGAAAAACGCTTCCACTTTTTGGCCAAAAGGTGGAGTCAACTTCTAGCACACACCCCTTATCAACTCACCTCAAGATTCCTTTCTTCCCATTGAGAGGGAAAATAGTTAGCTTGTACTATCAAAATTTTATTTTGGAATATAAATTTCTTTACTAGACTCAACTATGGATAGGATTGTTTCTTAAATGGAGAGCTCTCTAGTTGGAAAAATTATTTCTTTCTACCCTTCCATTGATATGGTGTGCTGATGGAATAATGATACATGGAATTTAAAAGGAAGTGTTGAAATTAGTGCCATGGTTGGAGGATTATTTCTCTTCAAGTTTACTTCTACAAAGGATCTTCTATTGACCCTATTTTTGGGCCCTTGGGTGTATGGAAAATATATCCTCTCTCTTTTAGTGGAAGCTGGGATGAGTCCACTCCTGTGTTGGGTTTGGTTGCTAGGGTTGACACTTGAATACTAGGATGAGTTCATCTTCCAATGTATTGCTAACTCACTTGGCCACTTAAGAAACAATTGATATCCTCACAAAAATGAGATCCAAGTTAGTCTTTGGCTGCTTTTGTGTCAATATTGATATAAATAAGATTTCCTAACTTCATAACGTTGAAATATAAATATGGGAAATGGTCCCAACAAGTATGCTATGAAAATGCCACAATATTTTGTAAAAAATGTTCCAAAATAGGTCATGTTATCTCTGATTGTAAATCCTCGATCAAAGGGAAAAAAATCATAGATATTGTGAAACCTTAGGAGGATCTCACGAAGAGCTACCCCTTCAAAGATTATATCTTAAATATCCTTAATAGTCCTCCTAAACTTGGGATTAAGGAATTAATACTAAAATTTATTCCTCCTTTGGCCACTAAAGACATGGTAGTGTCTTTAATTTCTCATCCGAATTGAGCACTCTCTTTGAATGATATCAAAGTTCTAAGTACACCTAAACAAAATGATTTGATAGATAAGGATACTCAAATACACAATATGGAAGTAAAATAGTTGGCACAAATTGTAACTCTAAGTTCTTAAAAACTATAAATTCATGAAGATACTTTGTAGTGAAGTTGTTGTCAACAAATGATTTGAATGAATCAACTATTGAGCTAAAGGACCTGTAAGAAGACGAAATATATTGTAACCATATCAAAAGTCAAAAAAATGAGAGTGATAAGTCCACATTTGAGACTGATAAATCCATTTAGATAAAAGTAGCAGAGGGACCCTAGGCTGGTAGCCAACCATAGGGCCTTGATGGTTGGATAACTCTAAGGAAAATGGGTAAACAAAAAAGGAAGATGTGGGGGTAGAAACCAAAGTGTGTAGAACTTTCCAAAGGAAACTAGGAATAGAGAAACTACAAAGGAGATAGTTATTGAAATAAACAAAGGTCATTGGAAGTTTCCTCAAAATATCTCTAAATGAAGTTCCTTTCATGGAATATTAGAGGGATAAACAACCCACACAAATAGCTAGCTCTAAGAAGCTACATTTTTCAGCATAATATTAACATCCTATTTTTACAAGAAGTAAAGAATATTAGAGGGATAAACAATCCACACTAATAGTTGGCTCTAAGAAACTAATTTTTGAGCACAATATTGACATCATTTTTTTACAAGAAGTAAACATGGGTAAATTTTTTTTTGAAACCATTGCTAAGAACTTATGCCCCATTTCCCATTTCTTGATCAGTGAAGCCACTGGTGCCTTGGGAGGTCTTGTTACTATGTGGATCCTGAATAGGTTAAGTGGATTCAAGTTGCTCCAAACAAAGCATTTCTTACGTATTCAGGTTTTTGTTGTTGTTCTATCTTGGAGCTTACTTAATATCTATTCCCCAATATAGGGAAATAAGGAGGAATGTTGGATGCTTGTGGGATACTTCAAGTCCCCCCTCTACTATTTAAATAAGTGTGGAGGTTTGATTGATTACACTGACATTATGGAAGATTTGGTGAACATTCTAAATACTATCAAACTTATTGATATGGACCATCAAGGTCAACTCTTCACTTGGACAAACATAATACTTGGTGAAAATCTTATTCAGGTTAGACTAGACAATTTTTTTATTTCTCCTAACTGGGCCACCCTTCATAATTCCAACCTCCTAGCATTTCTAAGGGTAATATTTGATGATAACCCCCTCTTGCTATGTTGGGAAGACAATACAAAACCTAGGCATTTCCCTTTGAAATATGAGACAATGTGGAGCACTCACCCAAACTTTAAAGATAGTTTATCAACTTGGTGGAATATTCCCATTTAGGGATTTCCAATGTACTGTGTTACTCAAAAACTCAAAAATATTAAAAACATGGTGAAAGGTTAGAAAAAGTGGTTCTTTGGTGATGAAAAGTGACTTGAATGCTAAACTCAAAGATATTCAAGTAAAAATGGCTAATGGTGATGTGAGTGAACAAAATTACCTCCTAGAGAAGGTTTACCACATTGATTGGCCTAAAGTTCTCAAAAAGAAGAAATATTCCAAAAACAAAAGTCTATTATACAATGGATAAAATAAGATCATAATTATACTTCCATCTATCTTCCCTCAAACATAGAAAAAAACTAGATTACCAGACTTAAATAGAATCTTGTGGTTGAAGGAATTACTTCAACATAGATTGGGAATATTTCCTCTTAGTACTTTCAACATTCTTTTTTGGAGCCTATTGTCAATCACTCTACTCTTTTGGAAGAACAATTGTTGGAAAAAACCCCTATCCTCAAGCTTGTTACACATGAATAAGTTAGATCTGTTGTGTTTAGCATGGGGGGTTAGAAATCTCCTGGGCCTGATGGTTCCCCCCAACTTTCTTTCAGGAGTTTTGGGACATCATGGATGAAGATGTGCTTGTTTCCTCCAAAGAATTCTTTAAATTTGGTAGATTTTTGAAGCAACTAAACCACACCTTTATATATCTTATTCCCAAAAATTTAAACCCTGAAACTATAGCTCATTTTATACAGGTATAAGCTTATGCAATACCATCTATAAAATATTCCCCAAAATTATGGTAAATAGATTGAAGCACCTTCTAGAGAAAATGATAAGCCCCTATAAGAAAGGATTTGTCCCCTACAATCAAATTTTGGATGCTACCATCTCCATGCATGAAATCCTTCATTCTATAGACAGGAGCAACAATGTTGGTATGACTTATAAACTTGAAATTTCTCAAAATCCTATGATACAGTTTATTAGAAGTTTCTACTAAAAGTCCTAGCTAAGTTTAGCTTTAATCAATCAGTTTCAAACCTCATCAAAGAATGTATTTCCATGGTTAATTATTTTATTCTTATTAATGGTGTACCCTATGGCTTCTTTAGTGTAGGTAAAGGGATTAGGAAAAGGGATCCCCTATGCCCAAACATCTTCCTATGATGATTGCAGATATTTTAAGCATAAATATTTCTAAACTTATTCAATAAGGTTCTATCAAGGGAATCAAATGTACTACCTCTCTGGACCCCTCAAATATCTAAAAAAAAGTAGATTACACTATTCTCTTTTGGAAACCCTCTATTATTTTAGCCATGAAATGGAATATGTACCTCAAGTACTATGCTTCTATCTTTGTCTAATGTGTACATTACACAAAAATCATGATATACTTTTTTAACACCACTTAGACTATTCAAAATAAGGTGAATTCTATTCTTTTCTATGACAGTGTCCCTCTCTCAGCTATTTATCTGGCTCTTCCCCTAATTGTTAAGGAAGTCACCCCTAATTTCTAGAATTTGGTGCTAGAAAGATTACAAAAAAGAACTCGTTGGGTGAAAAGGATCTATATTGACTCATGTGGGTAAATTATAACCCCTTTCTACTGCTCTACAAGGGATTCCTATTTATTTCTTATCCCTATTCAAAATCCCTAGATACATAGTTGAAAATTTGGAAAGAATTAAAAGAAATTTTCTTTGGTTTGGTATTGAGGAGAAGAAAAAGTTGGCTATCCTAAGTTCAACTAATTTCTACTAGTGGTCGGCTTGGAATTATAAAAATTCAAACTACAAATAAAACTCTTCAAGCTAATATTGATTGGGATCTTTTGAGCAATAAGGACTAGTATACTATTCTAGATGTCAAGTACCTCAACAATGTCTCATTTATCAGTATCCTTTACACCATTGAACACCCATGTGGTCCTTAATCTAGAACAATGACATCAAATTGAGAAAATACTCCAAGGATGCTTGAGATAGAAAGTGCGGAATGGTTATATAATTAAATTTTGGGATGATTATTGGTTATTAGGACATCCCCTCAACCAAATTGATTTCAAGGACCTACAAGTTCCTACCTCAAATTAATTTTGTAGGAATGTTGTTGATTAATATATTGGTTGATCAGGCTCCCAAAAATGGAAAATGTTGGAGAGATGTTACCACAACAATCAAGGGTTAGGGAAAAAAGGTTTGTAAAACCTTTTCCTTCACTAGAATTCCTATGTTCCAAAATGAAGATAGCTTCTATATAAGCTATATAAGCATGATACCTGTGATAGATATTGGATATAAATTTGTGACCCACACCTTCTTCCAAAGATTGATTTATTTTGGTGGAAAACTACCCACAATATGATTCTCACCTAAGACAACCTCAGGAAGTGGGGATTTCAAATCCCTAATAGATGTAGTTTAAGCAAAATGGATGAACAATTTATGCTTCACCCATTACTACATTTCTCCTTTTTTGTTGAGATTTAGGAACATGCTCTATAAAAATTGGGTGTTTATTGGTCAATGAATGAGAATATTAAATTTTTTATGGAAAATTAAGTCTGTCCTTTTACTCGCCCCCTAATTTGGGAGATTTTGAGACAAGTCCCCCCTTCATTTTTTGTTGCATCTAGAATGAAAGGAATAATAGGATTTTCCATAATGAGGAAAAGAGCCCCAATGTGGTCTTTGGTATTTTCTCCATGCTTCTTACAGATAATATTTCCCTAGTTTTCTAGAAATGCTCAAGAAAACCCCCAATGTAATGGAGATCAATATTTCCTATAATTGGGATCTACAACTAAATTCAAACTCCTTTGATAACTCTAAAATTATAGAAAGATAGAACACTAAATGGAGGCCTCCACAACTAGGTTGGTATAAACTCAACTTTGATAGGGTTGCAAAAGGAAACATAGGCCTTGATAGCATGGGGGGTATAATAAGAGATTCTAAAGGAAAATTTATTGTTGTCTATGTTGGAGGCATTGGTGACCAATCTTCTATGATAGCTAAAGCTTTGGATATGTTAGAGGTGGTATCAAAATAGCTTGATCAATAGGGATCAAAAATCATCACATAGAAGGAGACTCTAAAATTGTAGTGGATGTTATCAAAAGATAAAGGTTATGTTGGATGGTCTTGTTATGATATTATTATGGATATTCAAAATATGCACATGAAATTAGAAAGGAAAAAATTATTTCATAGCTATAGGAAGGAAATAAGGTCTCTAATGACATGGTCAACCTAGGGGTATCTTTGGATTCTAAGAGGTGTTGGAGAGACTAGTCTGCCTTTATACAAAATGTTAAAGAATTGATACTTGAATAGTGAAAAATCAGTATACAAAATGGGGAGTGCTTCTAATTTTTTAAAATTTCTTAATTTATTTCTTACTCTTACCATCATATCAGGTAATATGAGGTGGGATTTAATTTTAAGTATATATTAGTACAAGTCGACATTTTGGTCTACATATTTTCTCTACCATAAGATGTGGTTGAATGTGATCTTATGTAAAAGGAAGGAAATGTGCATCTTGAAACCCACCCTACATGGGTCTCCCCTTCCTAATTTTAATGGAATCATCACCAAATTGAGTTGGAAGGGGGGGAAAATAAACCCATATCTCAAAACCTATGATGAATACTTACAAATTAAATATTGTGTACTAGATTATTATTACTAGCTCCCCTCTCATGAAATCCTTGAATCATCTTATGTTATGCTCTTTCAATGGCATGCCTTTGAAAAATATTGTTGGCATATTAGAATATATAATCAAATTCATTTTGGGCAACATAAATGTCACTTACTCCTAGATATCTCAAGAAGGGGTGTGATATTATTTAATAATCAAAAGTCTTTTTAATGGCTCACATCCTCTTGGTTACTTAGAACCCTTCAAACACATTGTTCTCTATCATCATCTTAGCCAAGAAATTTAGCTTATTCTATTTCAAAGGATGGGTGGGGATAGGGTTTGAACAGAGCTCGGCTCTTGTGAGGAATTTCAAAAAGATGCCCTCGTTTGACATATCTTTGTTAAGGGAGTCCTGACACCTTTAATGGAAATAATTAACAACCATGATGAGAGAATGTTGATCCTATTTACTAACGGCTAGTGTACTTGCCAAGTTAAACTAGGGGGAATCTCCTATGAGGTTACTAAGGAGGATATTGATAAAGTGACTGGTCTCTCATGCAATAGTCAAGAATTAAAGAAACACACTAAATTTTAGGACATCGATAGCATGAACCAATTTTTCAAGGAGAATGAACACCCCACCAAATTTTATGTGGGATAGGACATGAGTAAGTTCCTAGCGCAAAGGGACTAGGTTTGTTTTGTGATAATGAAATATGTAACTCTAGAGGGAGGGTTTAAATGTTTCTATTATTATCATATGCCTCTATTAAACCATTTCAGGTACCATCTAATTATAACCTTCCCTTCTTACCTTCTTTCATATCTTGAACTTTCTATTAAAGAGGCTATCAAAATTTCAACAAAAACCCTAAGACACCTCCAATCCTACTCCATCAGGGGCTTATTTTGAGACTTTATCATTTCAATCTTATGCTCTACCCTCCAGAAGCTATTCACATGACCCTTGTGGAAGAGGAGCTTGATGCTAATTCCCTCATTGAAACCCCCTTGACCCTCCCCATGCTACCAAGCCAGGTACTAAGAAAAAGATTAATCTTTCTAATAACCAACCCATTCACGATACTAATGCTAAAACCTTGACAAAAAAGAAGAGAAAAACTAACCATGTGTAGAGACAAAAAATATAGCGGTGGGGGTTTATGAGTTAAAGAGCAATCCTTCTAAAAGTATAGAAAATTTTTAGTGAAGAAAAAATTGGATAATTAAAAAAGAACTCTATCACCTGGGTATGTGCAGGATCATCATTGAAAAATTGGATAATTAAAAAAGAACTCTATCACTTGGGTATGGGTATGTGCAGGATCATCATTAAAAACATGCCCTTAAGTGGTGAAAAATTTAGAAAAATCAGAGTTAGGCAACTTGACGTAAAAATTAGAATAAGTTATCTATATTATTTTAAAAATATGTAAGAATTGAATCTATAGAAAATTGAATGTAGTTTCTAAACTACTAGGTTTTTTTTTTTTTAAATCTATTTGGTGAAAATTTGAAATTTCAATGGAGTAGTACTTAAATTTCAAGGAAAAAATAAGAAGTAGGTTTCTGTGATGACCACCCTAACCACAATAAAATGATAATATTCTTTTATAATATTTTAGATATAAGTAGAGGACTCATGTCCCAATGTGATGCATACTTTTTGTAATTTTTGCAAGTAAATAATTAATTATGATTTTTTTATTACAAAGTTAAAAAAATATAAAAAAATGTATGTCTGACCACCTTAACTTGGTCAAAACATCATGAAATTCATTTTTTTTTAAAAATCCTATAGTATGTGAAGCATAGAATGTGACACATGTTTTAGATTCAAAAAATGTGATATCGTAAATGAAAGCTATAGATTTTTTCAATCAGCCTATCAATTAGGACTTTAGTCGTAATTCAAACAAAAAATGAATTATAATAATTATTTAATAAATTCAAAGTAAAGCATAATTTATATTGGTGGAAAGCTGAGAATATCCTTTAAAAACCCTTTTCGTTTCATCAAATTTGGGTAAAAAAATAGTTGTCAACGACATACCCTACACATACCCATGATATCACCACGTTTTAACCCATCATGATCCTATACATACCCAGCTTCTTCATGGAAGAATCTATGATTGAGGATGAGGAGGGTGAAGATAATACTAATAACATTAATGATGAGCAAAACATGACCATTAACGAGCCTGAAGCTAGTTTTGAGTCTACCAGTGTGAGAAGATATAATAGATTACTTGGAAAATGAAGGCCAGAGGTTATTATTGATGAAATTTTTAGCAATTCTGAATATGAAGCCAGAAATGATAACAGCAATGAGAAGATGGAGGATTTTTGAAGATAATATAGATGGCCCTAGCCACTTCCTTGACTCGATAAAATGGTCACAGAGGATTCCACACTGAACTCCTCTCCCCATTATGAGTGCAGTGTAGAAAAATGTATCCCTTTACATTTTCACAATTGTTTGGGTCGTCCCTACTAAAATTGGGCTTCTTTACATTGCATTATTTAGTCCTATTTTGCATCCACAAGACTGATTTAATGCACTTTTCTCAAGATAATCCTGACATTTAATAAATGACAAATCATGATTCAATGTTTGAGGTTGTGTGTTCTAGATCTAGTGATCTAGGACTCATACACCACCTTGGGCATATGGGTCCCACCTAGGTCTCTAGACATGATTTTAAACATTGCATTAAACTTAAAACTTCTTAGAGTTTGTGTCCTATGTTTAAGACACTAGGAATCATACTCCCCAACTAGCGTATGAGTCCCTCTTTAACCAAGACCTATTTTAAATAAAATTCTTGGTGAGATTTTATCATCCTAGATCTAATGTCTCCTTTAAAAATCCTTTTCATTTCATCAATTTTGGGAAAAAGAAAAGTCATTAGCCACATACCCTACACATACCCATCATATCACCACTTTTTGGCCCATCATCATCTTGCACATACCCTAATACTAGGACTAAATCACACCTCTGGGCATATGATTTTTCAGTAGAAGGTTCTAGATTCTGCCCAGATTCTTCTAGTAGGAGTAAATAGCCCACCCTAGCATATGTATCCAAGTGTAGCATAGGAACATCAAAGTTTAGATTTTTAGATCTTGTTTAGACATCCCCTATCCTTTGAGTACATTTTTTTTCTCTCTATTTAGTAATCTAATTTCATATTTTAAGTTTCTAGGGTTTAGTGTATTAGAGTTTGCATTTCTCCTTTGAAGCTTCATTTTAATGGTGAACCCCGCTTTTCAATCACACCTAAGGAATTCCCCTTTTAATTCCCTTCCCTCAATTGAATCATTGGGTTGAAGTCTCTAGGAGTTCCTAATGAACTGAGAGTGAAATAGGTCCTTAAGTTGTTTCATCTCCTAAAAGGTGGAACATTCTATTTCCCATGGTTCATTTTGGTGGTACCCCTATCTCCCACAATTCATTTTGCTGAACTCAACCTTTGGACCCTGTATTTCTGATTTGGAGAACATTATAGTCCTAGATCTAGATTGCATTAACTTTGCATTAGATTGGCATTAGTTGAATTGCATTTAGGGCTTCTAAATCTTGCATTAGTGAAAAGTGCATATATGTTGCATTTTTTGCATCTTGCATCATTCAATTTCACTAGAAATCTATCATTGCAAATAGTAACATCACTATACAACTTAGATACCCTAACATCAACTCATAATTTGTTGAATATGGTGTAAAATCTATAATCCAAGACTCTAGGAAATTTAGTCTCTGTACAGGTTGGTTTTCTAGATTTCTGGAAATTTTGTGTTGTGTATTTTTCAATATTTGAACCTTCCAAAAACCATAACTTGGAATCATTCACCCATCTGGGTGATTTAGTCCCATATCAAGTTTGGATCTACATTTTACAACATTTAAAACTTCAATTTTTTTATTATGTTTTCTGTTATCAAATCTTTTTTTCAGTTTGTTGAGTTTCTATTTCATTCATTTCATTAGATCTAGCTTAACTTGGTTAATTTCGTGCATTGCTTAATTTCACAATTGCATTTACAATTTTTTTTTTAGATTTTTGCATTGTGTTACTTTGTTTAGAATCTAGAAAATTGCATTCTAGGTCATTGAATTGCATTTCATCATGGATTTATTCTTTAGTAAGTTAATTTGATGTCCTTGAAATCATTAGTGGATGTGTTAAGGTGTGTCTTTGGAAATGATCCTAATGAAATTGAACTCACTCATGCTCAATAAACTCCTAATGCATGTCCTCCTCATGAAGTTGAAATCATTGGAGAAGATGATGACAACAAGAACAACTTCATAAATTATTTCCTTATCAACCTTGAGACTAAGTGCATCCTTTTATCCTTCCATGAAACAACCAACAAAACTTGAGATGTATGATCTTTTACATCATGAAATTGAGACACAAACTAAGCCTAAGCTCCCTACAATAGATGAACCTAGATCCTCTAATCAAACAAACATTCAACCATCCTATGTTTAAAAAGTAATCAACACCCCTATAACCTAGAAAAGATACATGGAAAAGGATTCATGATCTTAAGTAAACAAGGATGTGATACAACAAGAAAACATGAAATTCATAAACTCTTATTCGAAAATACCAATTGAAGACACCAAAGGAGTAGGGTATTAAGATCATCCTTCCTAAAAAACAACCAATTCCCTGTAACAATGATAAGGATTATAGGATGATCTTAGGTCTTCCTCCTCAATATATTGGTGAATCTAGCAATAAATGAAAGCCTTACAAACTATTTAACAAACTAGAATCTCCATGTCTTATGCCTAAAACTGGAAGAACCTTACACATACTTCTAAGAAAAGTACTTATAACATTACCACCCATGAAATAAAATCCAAAACCATATCCTAAGAACACAAACATGTCACATTTTCAATATCATATGTAGAGTTCTTGGACATAGTACTTACGAGTGTCATTCTTTAAAAAAAATATTTAAGATCTTTGATATCTTAAAAATAGTCCATTAAAAGGGCTTCATTTTGCTCCATTCCATGTAATAGTTGTAGGATCATAATATTCTCAGTATTACATGCTTTATATTCATTGCAAATCATTTCAAAATACAAGGAGCTCTTTCTCGTCACCTACCTCGACTCATTCTTGTCTTACACTTAGTGGGGGCAAGAATTAGATAGAATTTTCCTAGTTTGGCACTCACTATTGTCCCTTTGGCTAGTAGTTGTATACCTTCTGTATATGAGTAATTTTCTATAGTTCCTTATTTGTCAATAAAAGGTTCCAGATTCCTACAGTAGGAGTAAATCACCCAACCTAGCGTATGAGTCCCAATGCAGTTTAGAAACATCAAATTTTAGGGTTTTTAGATCTTGTTTAGACATCTCCTACCCTCCGAGTAATTTTTTGTTTCTCTCTATTTAATAATTTGATTTCATATTTTAAATTTCTAGGGTTTAGTGCATTAGAGTTTTCATTTCTCCTTTGAAGCTTCATTTTAATGGTGAATTCCCCCTTTTCAATCACACCTAAGGAAACCCCCTTGTAAGTCCCTTCCCTCAATTGAATCATTGGGTTGAAGTCTCTAGGGTTTCCTAATGAATTGAGAGTGAAATAGGTCCTCAAGTTGTTCCATCTCCTAAAAGGTGGAGCACTCTATTTCCCATGGTTCATTTTGGTTCTACCCCTATTTCCCATAGTTCATTTTGCTGAACTCTACCTTTGGACCTTTTATTTTTTATTTGGAGAACATTATAGTCCTAGATCTAGATTGCATTAAATTTGCATTATATTTTCATTAGATTTTCATTATTTGAATTACATTTAGGGCTTCTAAATCTTTCTTTAGTAAAAAGTGCATATAGGTTGCATTTTTTGCATCTTGCATCATTAAATTTCACTAGAAATCTATCGTTGCAAATGTTCAATAACATCAACATACAACTTAGAAACCCTAACATCAACTAAGAATTTTTTGAATTTGGTGTAAAAACCCTAATCTGGGACTCTATGCAATTTAGTCCCTGTCTAGGTTGCATTCCTAGATTTCTGGGAATTCTATGTTGTCTATTTTTCAGTATTTGAACCTTCCAGAAACCCTAACTAGGACTCATTCACCCATCTGGGTGATTTAGTCCCATATCAAGTCTACATCTACATTTTACAACATATTAAACTTCATTTTTATTCTTCTATTTGCTATTATCAGATCTCTATTTTAGTTTGTTGAGTTTATGTTTCATTCATTTCATTAGATCTAGCTTAACTTGGTTAATTTTTTGCATTTCTTAATTTCACAATTGCATTTACAAAATTTCATTTTTTATATTTTTACATAGTGTTACCTTTTTTAGAATCTAAAAAATGTATTCTAGGTTATTGCATTGTATTTCATCATGGATTTATTCTTTGGTAAGTTTTGGATGTCCTTGAAATCATTAGTGGATGTTTCAAGCTGTGTCTTTAGAAATGACCCTAATGAAATTGAACTCACTCATGCTCAATCAAATCCTAATGCATGTCCTCCACATGAAGTTGACATCATTGGAGAAGATTATGAAAACATGAACAACTTAATAAATGATTTCCTTAACAACCTTGAGACTAATGCATTCTTTTATCCTTCCATGAAACAACCAATGCAACTTGAGATGTATGGTCTTTTACATCCTAAAATTGAGACATTAACTAAACCTAAGCTCCTTACAATAGATGGACCTAGCTCCTCTAGTCAAGAAAATATTCAACCATCCTATGTTAACAAAGTAACCAACACCCCTATCAACCTAGAAAAGACATATGGAAAAGGATTCACAATCTTAAGTAAAAAAGGATGTGTTACAACAAGCAAACATGAAATTCATAAACTCTTATGAGAAAATACCAACTAAAGACACCAAAGGAGTAGGGTATTAAGATCCTCCTCATGATGTAAATATCCTTCCTAAAGAACAACCAATGCCTTGTAATAATGATAAGGATGATAGGATCATTTGAGGTCTTCCTCCTCAACAAATTGGTGAATCTAGCAAGAAATGAAAGCCTTAAAAACTAAATAAATTAGAATTTCTATGTCTCATGTTTGAAATTGAAAGAACCTTACACATACTTCTAATCCAAGGACTTACAACATTACCAACCATGAAAGAAAATAAAAAACCATATCCTAAGAACACAAACATGTCACATTGTCAATATCATAGAGTTCTTGGACATAGTACTGATGAGTTTCATTCTTTAAAACAAATATTTAAAAATTTGGATATCTTAAAAATATTCCCTTAAAAGGGTGTCCTTTTTCTCCTTACCATGTAATAGTTGTAGGACCATAATATTCTCACTATTACATGCTTTATATTCATTGCAAATAATTTCAAAATGAAAGGAGCTCTTTCTCATCACCTACCTCGGCTCATTCTTGTCTTGGACATAGTGGGGGAAAGAATTAGATAGCCTTGTCCTAGTTTGGCACTCGCTATTGTTCCTTTGGCTAGTTTTCTGCATTCCATATATGATGAGCAATATTGGGATGTAGATGACTTGCTATTGGTTGACTTGCATATCCCTTAGTATTTTTGTCTTTGTTTTATATTTTATGTTATGTGTGTGATTGCATGTGGGTAATTTGATCTCCCCATACTATTTTGTTTAATGTATCTATCTCTGAGACATTCCTCTATTTGTATCTACATTCTTCTATATATTATAAATCTTTATCTTTTCTTTGTCTTGTGTTTCCTTTTGGGGATGACACAAGGCATCGAGACATATAGGTCTCTTCCATGTTGACCCAAAAGCTTTTCTTTGTTTTCAATCTCTTTGTGTCATTCTTCCTATTGCATGAGTATGTGGGGAATGATACATTTTTGAGCTCTATAACAATATTGTAGCAAGGACATATTCACCCTAAATCCCTAGATCCCTTATATGATTTTGGGATTTCATTTTGGGGGAAACCACTTTGCATGATGTGGCTTCATTTGGAAACATATGAATTGGCATAGGGAGTTCCAAATTAGCTCTCATGTCCTCTTTATGTTTAGAATTTATCATTTTCTACTTTAAAGTAATTTCTCACAACATGGTGTTTAGCAATTTCTTTAAAGTGGGGGCATACATTGGCATTATTCTTTTGCATTTTTAGTGTTGAAAAAAGGGTCCTTTGACATTTTTCAGACTCGTTTGGGTACTTCTTGTGGATTTTTGCTTAATTTTTCCTTGATTTAATGTTCTAATGTGGATAACACATTCACATTACATCTTGGGCCCTTATGAAATAATGAAATTTAATGGTGCCTTGCAAAAAGTGTTGTGAAGTGTTGTAACACACTTTCACACTTTTCTAGGGTTTTATCAATTAACTAAGCATAATAAACATAATTTTAATCATAATTAACATTAATCATGCCTTATTTGGAGTGTTGTAAAGTGTTGTAACACACTTTCACATTCCTCTAGGCTTGTCATTAATATTTCTTATTTCTTATGCTTTAATTGGCCCTATTTTGCATTCACAAGCCTCATTTACTACATATTTTCGAGGATAATCCCAAAACCAATTAGTAACCAATCATAATTCAGGTGTTCCTAGCTTGTGTGACCCAAATTTAGTGACTGGGACTTATTCACCACCTTGGGAAAATGAGTCCCACCTAGGTCTTTTTGGCCCAATGTAGGTTTCACACATTTCTAGACACTTTTTATTTGTGGTGCCATACATTATGTGTAATGGGACTCATTCTCCCAAGTACCATGAGACCAAAATTCAAATTTAAATCAAATTTCTAGCAATATTTTATTCTCATAAATTTGATGTCAGCTTGTAGTGTTGTAATTTCGGGAATTCTTGCATAATTAAATATAAATACAAGGTTCTTTCAGTCATATTCTCACCTAGCATTCAAGAGATCACTTAGTGAGTTCACAAGAGCATTAAAGGAATTTCAAGGGCATAATATCAAGCATTCAAAAGAATCTTCAAGTGTCATTCATCATGTCAAATATTTCTTGCACTATGTTGTTTTAGAGCTAACAATTGTAGTGTAGGGTTTGTGAATCAAGAAAGAGCTTCATTCAAGATCTATCAACATCAAGCAAGAGTGAAGAACCGCATCCATTGCAACCATTACCTACATGTTTGCAGCACCTTATTGCAAGGGTTTGTTGAGTTGCAACATTGTGTTTTCTTCATTCATCATTCTCCCTTTATATTTTCTTTCATTTCAAGGTTTAATTACCAACAAGGGGTTTGACCAAGGAAAACCCCTATTCACTAACCCCACAACATTTTTACCTCTTCTCAAGTGTGTGATTTATATAGATAGGTTGCAGATTGGCCAAGAAGAAAAGTTGGAGAAAAGTTATCAAGTCCTTAAAACTTGTCAAACTTGTCATCAAGCCTTGGAGAAGCTTGGAGAAGACCTACAGGTGGTATTTTGCAGTTTCATATTTGGAAACTAGTAAAAAAGAGAAGAGTATAATGAGAAGCACAAAATCCATTTCAGAATTTCTAGAAAAGCAGAAGTGGACTAATTTGCCACTATTGGTAATGAGTCCCACTGTACAGGCTTGATCAAGATTTTTATAGATTTGGATATCCTTTAGGTTGAAACTTGCTCTAGTGCATTTTGCAAGAAATTGAACTAATTTTTCTAGCCTTGTGTATGAGTCCCAGTCAACGCCAACAACGAATTTTTTATAGGCGCACACTTTCAGTTTCATAGCTTTTCATTACAGTTTGCTCATATTTTTAGGTCATTTAACATTTGTTTGCATATCACACTGTGTTTTCCAATTCATTATCTTTTCCAAGTTTACACTTGGTGGTGAACCACTCATTATACACAATTCAATCCCTAGAATAATCACTTTGCAAGATTTCAATCTCCTTTGCATTGAAATTTCAATAGTTTTTTCTTGAGTGAAAGGTAGGAAATGGTATCTCTCCTTTTAGGTTTAAAACCCTAGAAGCAAAAAAGAGAGTACACCATTTTTCATCATTTTATTTTGGTGAACCTACATATAGAGCATCATAATTCTAATTTGGAGTGCATTTACATCCTAGATTTAGCTTGTATTAATATTGTATTAGGTTTTTTATTAGTTAATTTGCATTCTAGGGTTTCAAGTTTTGCATTAGTGAAAACATCATTTAGCTTGCATTATTGCATTTAATTTCATTGAAAATCAGTAAAATTCTACATTTGCATCTTGTATTTGCATCAAAAAACATAAAAATCATAGAATTCAATTAAATTTTTTTAAGAAAATTCAAAAAAATTAGTACCTATACTCATTCGCCACCTTGGGTGAATCAACCCCTTTGCATATTTTTCATTGAATTTTTTGGAATTTACAGTTCAGTTTCTAATTTTTTCTTTTGTTTTTTATACATTTTAGTTTTACTTTTCAGAATTTTAGTTATAAGCATTTCATTCTTATTAGTTTGTATTGCATTTTCATTCACCCTGCATTTAGTAGCCTTTGCATGAGTGTTTGGTGTCCTATTGCTAATACATTAGTGAAAAGAAGTTTGAGGCTCATGTCATCCCACAATAGCACAATTGTTGTGGATCTTGGGTTATCTATAGCTTCCACTCCTAGTATTGACACTAGTACATTAGGCATGGATAACACCCTTAGTAACTCATTTCCTATAGATACCATGCAAGTTGAACAAAGGACTGATAACATCCCACAAGAAAACATAATTCACTGCATAATTGAAAGGGACGATGGCCTTGACCTCATGAAAAAATTAGTTCAAATTTTTGGCAAGCATCTTTCCTCAACCACTAGTTGTCCTTTACCCACAAGCAATGTTACAAGCCAAGGAGGGACTCAAATTCCTTCTCCCACAACAATACAACAAGTTAGTAATGTGATTCCTTCCTTGGATATTCCTACTAGCATCCCTAGTTCCTATGTGGCATCACAAGCTATATCTCCTACATTACCACGTATAAGCATTCCATTCACTTTTCCTATGACCACATACACTCTATCACCACTTTCACTTCCATCTAATAACACAAGCAATGACCCTCTCATAACACAAATATTCCAAACTGTTTCATCCCTTGAAAAGAAAATTTCCACCATCAACCAAAACCAAAATGGTCCACCCACATATTATGTCAAAAGTAGTCCATTATCCTTGCAGATATTGTGAAGACCAATTTTCCACAAGGTGTAGAGGTGCCTAGATTTGAGAAATATGGAGGGAAGGGAGATCCTTCAGCTCATGTTAATGCCTACACTGCCTTATGTAGTGACTTTTTCCTAGGTCCTTGAAAGGCACTACCTTGGAATGGTTCTCTTCTTTACCAAAAAACTTAATTCATTCATTCAATGAACTTCTTGAGGAATTTGTAAACCATTTCCAAGTGCACATGACTCACAAGATGACCTTGGCTGATTTGATGAGATGCAAACAAAAGGAGGATGAATAGATAACTGATTTTATCTCACATTGTCAATAACTTTATTCCCAAATTGATGTCAAGGTCCCTGACCCACACCTTCAAAAGATGTTTATAGAAAACTTGGAAACTAAGTTTCAAGAGAAGTTGACCATGATTAAATTCCAATCCTTCATGCACCTATGCACTGCCTTTCGTGATTATCAAAATTTAGTTAGTAGTTGAGATACAAAGTCCACCTCTAGCCAAATTGAGAGATACGAACCTGTAAACCGTAACAATTCCCAACCTTTTAGAAAAAAAATAAAGGCTTCCTTCAATTATACCTCCCTCAAAAACCAACTCAAAATTCCAACAACCAAGTAGCCACCATCAAAGCCATAGTGCCCTTTAGCTATGGAGATCCGAAAAGACAATTCACTCCCTTGCTCGATACCCTTCATAACACAATGTCCCAAATTTTAAAACACTAAATGATTACCTTTCCACTCATCAAAACACCTGGCCCTAATAAGATTTTACCCCCAAGCTTTAAATCAAATGCTTATGGCCACTATGATTGACAAAATGGACATGACACAGAACATTGCAAGCATCTTAAACATCTTATGCAAGACCTCATTGATTTGGGTTGTCCATCCATTGGAGGTGTTAGCAATCAAGGCACTAAGTCTGTTGCCCCTCTGAACCAAAACTTGTAAATTTTCACCAAAAGCCAGCAAAACTACAAAGAAAGAGGTGATGAATGTTGATACAGATGATGAAAATAATGATTTTTTTCTAAATAATGCTATCAATGTCAATCCTATGGATGAAATTATAGGGGCGATAGACATCATCCCTCATAAGGTCCAACCCAAGAGTCCTCTTGACATCGCTTTCTCCTCTAAGGATATACTTAAATATTTACTTGATTGTCCTCTCTACATAGATGGCCATATCTATGAAAATCCCACTATTGGGATATTAATAGATCCCACCTATGGAGAGAATGTGATCACTGGTGAATTTCTACTTTTGCATGAACTCTATGAAGATGAATATGATAGACTGAAAACATGGATCAAGACACACAATAGTTTTGTGTGCCCTACGATCTGATCAATCGCCCTACCATTACAAATAGAACCAAAAACATTAGATGCCACATTCTCCACCATCCCAAAGTTTGACCAATTTCGTGTGAAGCTAGGCCACCCATGGCTTTGCTTCATGAAATTTTTCCCTTCGGTTGTGCATAAATGCTTAAATTTTCCCTTTAACAATGAAATATTCATTTTTCACCATGGTGGCTTTAACCCCTTCTCATCTAAAGGAAACTTTTCCCTAAATTCCTTTTGGACTGAGCCCATAGAACCTATAAAGTCAAGAGAAGGCTTCCTTTTGTTGTATTATCAAAAGTTCAAGGCAAAGAAGATAGAAAAACTATCTCTCTGAAACATGTCCCTTTCCACCTCTAAACCTCCCATCCTAGATGAAACCATTCTTCAACCTAAACAAGAACCAAACATCCAAGACCAACCAAAAAAATAAACTTCACCTTCATCCTCCAAAAGACTAAGAGACAATAAAAAACCTCATTGCACCTCCTAGAATAAAACAAGTTTACAAAGACAAAGAGAAAGTGGATGAACAACCTCCTATGGTTCCTCCCATTCCTCCCCTTAGGGAAGAAAAGAAACCTATGGTTGATCAATCCACTCCTACACAAACACAACTTGAAAACAAAACCAAAAGAAATAGAGGTGCTAGATAGCATAGGAGAAGACATCGTGTCATTGCTCACAAGTTACACAAATAATTAAACAAAGAAAATTAAGATCTGAACTTGACTAAAGCAATGCATGATGAGCCCCCTCCTCACCTGAAATGAAACAACCCAATGCAAAAATCACAATAAGAGTTAAAATCTTCAATGGACATTATCATTTGACCTCCTATTGTGGTTAACCTGGATGATGATGATGAGATCACTAAAATCGACAAAGAGGTGCATAATGAATTGAACACATTATTTTCCACTTCCACGAGCTTAAACGATAAATCTCCTATAAAGAGTGTTGAACTTGGTGCTTCTCCTAGTTTGGAACTTTCCCTTGTCCCTTTGGCTAGTTTCTTGCCTTTGGTATACACAAAACATGATTGAGAGGCAGATTACTTGCTCATCCGTTGACTCGCATTTCCTTACTAGTCTTTTGCATTTTGTTTTTCTTTTTTTTTGTCTGACTGCAGGTGTGTAATGTGATCCCACATGATGTTTTGTTTGATTTTCTCTCTCTCCTTTTGAAATTCCTCTATTTGTATTTTCATTCTTCTCTATGTTGTGCATCACTTTCACTTTTCATCTTTATCTTTTTCTTATGTTTTCCTTTTGGGGATAATGCAAGGCATCGAGACATTCATGTATCTTTCATGTTGACCCAATAGTTTTTCCCTTTTATTTTTCCTTTTCTTTTCATTTGTCTTGTATTTTCCTTTTGGGGATGACGCAAGGTATCAAGACACGCTATGTCTCTTCCATGTTGACCCAAAAGGTTTTTCTTTGATTTCACTCTCTTTGTGTCATTCTTCCAGTTCTATGTGTATTTGGGGGATGATGATAATTCCAAGCTCTCTAAAATCCATTGTAGCAAAGAACATGTTGACCCAAAATCCATAGATCCCTTATGTGTGATGTTTTCATTTTGGAGGCAACCCCTTTCTTTTCTTTTTCTCTTGCATGACACAAATTTACTTAGAAACATATGACTTGGCATAGGGATTTCTAAGTTGGCTCTCATGTCTTCTTTCTTGTTAAATTTCTTTAAAGTGGGGGCATAGATTGGAATTATCCTTTTGCATTTTTCCTTTTCCTGGTTCTTAGTGTAGTCTTCTTACTTCATACAATGTGTTTGTCACTTTGTGGATGACATTGGGTGTGATTTCCTTCAGGAGCATGATCTCTCTTAGCATACTGCATTCCTCTTAGTGGCTTGATGTGATACACTGAATCCCCTAAGCTAGAAATTTTCTATTCTTTGATTCGTCCTCTATTGGAGACATTAGGCACAGTGTTCCCTAAGTCAAAGACCTTGCATGAACTAAGCAAGAATCCTTTGAATATTCTTTGCATGTTGCATTTTTGCATTTGTTGCTATATGGCCACCTTGCATAATAAAAATTGCATGCCTATGGAGCCATCCTATTTGTTCATGGGCTCCAAGCATATGAAGTTTTTCTTGCCTCATGAAGCTCGAGAAATATTTTTGTGTGGTGCCTTATTAAAGTTATCTGGATATATAACTTTGGTATATTTGAGCAGGAAACCCAATCTGAGGCATGAATCTCCCCATAGCCACTTGTGTGTGTGTGTGTGTATACCAACAATGAATGTATTTTTATCATCTTTTAGGAATTCTCACCCAACAGATTGCTAAGAGTTTCGTCACCTTAGAGTTAGTATGCATTTTTTTGAAAAAAAAACCTAGATCTGATCCACATTGGGATGGAAAAATGATTGAAGCTTCATCCCATTCTTTTATTTCTTTTCTTTTCTTTTTCTTATCTTTGGCAGTGTATGATTGGCCTTGTCTCTATTATTTATATCATTCTCATGTCTGTTCCTTTTTACTTATGTTTGGTTTGTTGTGGGATCTTGGTCCTAGGGGCTTGATCACTGCTCTTGATCATTGTCATTGCATCTTTCTAGCATTGGTTCATTGAAACCCATCTTGCTGCTTGTTTGTCTACTTTAGTGTGAGTTTGAAGTAGATTCATCCTCTCACTAAAGTGGGGGCTAAATGTATTGGTAAGAAAAGGGTCCTTTGACATTTTTTGCACTCGTTTGGGTCCTCCTTGTGGATTTTAGCTTAATTTTGCATTGATTTAGTGTTTTAATATGGATAAAACATTCACATTAGGTCTTGGGCCCTTGTGAGCTAATGAAATTTAATGAGGCCTTGCAAAAGTGTTGAGAAGTGTTCTAACTCACTTTCACAATTTTCTAGGGTTTTATCAATTAACTAAGCATAATAAACGTAATTTTAATCATAATTAACATTAATCATGATTTATTTGGAGTTTTGTAATGTGTTGTAACACACTTCAACATTCCTCTAGGTTTGTCATTAATAATTTGTCTTTCTTATGCTTTAATTGGCCCTATTTTGCATCCACAAGCCTCATTTATTGCATCTTTTCGAGGATAACCTTGACACCAATTAGTAACCAATCATAATTCAAGTGTTCCTAGCTTGTGTGGCCTAGATTTAGTGTTTGGGACTCATTCACCACCTTGGGTGAATGAGTCCCACCTAGGTCTTTTTGGCCCTGATGTAGGTTTCACACATTTCTAGACACTTTATTTTTGGTCCAATACATTATGTGTAATGGGACTCAATCTTGGGTGAATGAGTCTTGTGTGATCAAAATTCAAATTTAAATCAATTTTTTCGATGGTATTTTATTCTCCTAGATCTGATGTTGACTCGTAGTGTTGTAATTTTGAGAATTCTTGCATAATTAAGTATAAATACAAGGTTCTTTCAACCATATTTCAACCATATTCTCACCTAGCATTCAAGAGATCACTTAGTGAGTTCATAAGAGCATTTGAGCATTCACGAGAGAATTCAAGTCATTTCAAGGGAATATTAAATCAAGCATTCAAAAGCATCTTCAAGTGTCATTCATGATGTCAAATATTTTTTGCATCATGTTATTTTAGAGATAAAAATTGTGGTGTAGGGTTTGTGATTCAAGAAAGAGCTTCATTCAAGATCTATCAATATCAAGCAAGCGTCAAGAACCACATCCATTGCAACCATTACTTAGATGTTTGTAGCACCTTATTAAAAGGGTTTGTTGAGTTGCAACATTTTATTTTGTTCATTCATCATTCTCCCTTTATATTGGATTTCATTTTGAGATTTAATTACCAATAAGGGGTTTGACCAAGGAAAACCCCTATTCACTAACCCCACAACATTTTCCCCTCTTCTTGTGTGTGGTTTGCAGAGCTAGGTTATAGATTAGCCATGAAGAAAATTTTGAGAAAATTTTTCGAGTCCCTAAACCTTGTCAAACTTGTCATCAAGCCTTGGAGAATCTTGGAGAAGACCTACAGGTGGTATTTTGCAATTTCGGATCTGAAAACTAGTAAAAAAGAGTAGAGCATACAAAGAGGCATATAATCCACTTTAAAAAAATTAAAAAGGTAGAAGTTGACTAATTCACCACTATTGGTGAATGAGTCCCACTGTACTTTCCTGATCAAGATTTTTATAGATTTGGATACCCTTTTGGTTGAAACATGCTCTACTGCATTTTCTAGGAATTTGAATTGATTCTCCCAACCTAGCGTATGAGTCCCACTCCAACAACAAATTTTTTAGTGATCTACACCTCCATTCTACCTTCTTTAGTTTTCCAGGTGCACACTTTTGGTGTCATAGCTTTTCATTACATTTTGTTCATGTTTTTAGGTCATTTAGCATTTGCTTGCATATCGCACTATGTTTTCCAATTCATTATCTTTTCCAAGTTTACACTTGGTGGTGAACCCCTCATTATACATCATTAAATCTCTAGAATAGTCCCTTTGCAAGATTTCAATCTCCTTTACATTGAAATCTCAAAGGTTTGTTCTTGAGTGAAAGGTAGGAAATGGTCTGTCTCCTTTTAGGTCCAAAACCTTAGAAGTGAAAAAGAGAGAACCCCCATTTTTTATCATTTCACATTTCAATTACAACTCATGTTTCATTGTGTGGTCTTCTTAGTTCATGTGATGTGTCTCTCTCTTTGTGGTGACATTGGGCGCGATTTCCTTTAAGAGGATGATCTCTCTTAGCATATTATATTCCTTTTAGTGGCTTAATGTGACACATTGCATTCCCTAAGTTGTGAATCTTCTATTCTTCAATGGGTCCTCTCTTGGAGACATTAGGCATGATGTTCCCTAAGTTAATGCCTTACATGAACTAAGTAAAACCCCTTTGAACATACCTTACACTACTTTTCATTTACAATAATTGTTATATTGCCAGCTTGCATAACACACTTTGCTTGCCTATGGAGCCATCCTATTTGGTCATAGGTGAACTAGAATATGATGTTTTTCTGGCCTCATGAATCCTATTGTTCATGTTGTGTGGTACCTTGTCAAATATATCAGGAAGTATAGCTTTGGTATGGTTTGTACACATGGGAGCGGAACTTAGGCATGACTTTCTAATAGCCACTTCCTTATTTGTGTGAGAACATACTGGCCGCATGCATATGTGTCTTACTTCCCTCGAGGCTCACCAAGTGGATGACCTGAGGTTTCACTAGCCCTTGTAAGCATGCATTTGGTTTGCATAGTGGTCATCATGTTCCACTTGTAAACATGTTTTTGGACAAAGAACTTAGACCTAGTCCACGTCATGTTCGATAAACTATCGAGGCTTGATTCGACCCTTCCTATATGTCTTTGGCAGTGTATGCTTGTATCTTTCTTTTGCTTCATACATCATTTGCATGTGTGTCCTTTTGTGCGTATGTTGGTTTACCATTGGATATTGATCCTAGGGGCTTGATCATCTCTCTTGATCGTTGTCATCCTATCTCACTAGCATTGGTACACTTGGACCCCTCTTGATGTGAATTTGTCTTCTTTAGTGCGAGTTTGAAGCTAGTTTCTCCTCTCACTAAAGTGGGGGATAAATGTAGTCTAGAAAAATGTATCCCTTTACATTTTCACACTTGTTTGGGCCATCCCCACTAAAATTGTGCTTCTTTATCACTTATTTGGTCCGATTTTGCATCTACAAGCCTAATTTAATGCATTTTTCTCAAGATAATCCTGACATTTAAGAAATGGAAAATCATAATTCAATGTTTGAGTTTGTGTGTTCCAGATCTAGTGATCTAGGACTCATACACCACCTTGGGTGTGTGGGTCCCACCTAGGTCTCAGGGCTTGGTTTTAAACATTGCATTGAACTTAACACTTCTTGGAGTTTATGTCCAGTGTTTAAGACATTGGGACTCATATGCCCCAACTGGCATATAAGTATCACTTTAACCAAGACCTATTTTAAATCAAATTCTTGGCAAGGTTTTATTATCCTAGATCCGATATCAGTTTGTAGTGTTGTAATTTTGGGAAATTTTACATAAAAAAGTATAAATACAAGGTTATTTCACATATTTTCTCCTAGCAAGTTTACGAATCATCTAACAATATTCAAGAGAAAGTGAGATATAGCATTTCAAGTGTTCAAGAGAATAATATCAAGCATTTTGACTTATCAATTCAAGATTCATGCATCATATCAAAGTCTTCATGCATTGAATATGTGTTTTTGAGCTAACATTTGTGATGTAGGTTTTCATGATTTAAGAAAGCATTCAAGATAAAGTTTCAAGAATTCAATCAAGAGTCAAGATCCACATCCATTGGAGCCATTTCATACAAGATTATAGCCTTTATTTCAAGGGTTTTGTGAGTTGCAACAATGCATTTGTTCATTCATCATTCTTTCATGTTATTTCATTTCATTTCAAGGTTTAATTACCAAAATGTTGTTTGACCAAGGCAAACCCCTATTCCCTAACACAACATTTTTGGTTCTTCATGGGTGACTATAGATTTAGGTGAATTGGAGCTTGAAGATCCTTGGAAGGAAAATTTGTAGAAGCTGTCAAGAAGCTGTTATCTTCACGAAAACTCACCTATAGAACAGAATTCAGACTTTTAGACTTGGAGATCAAAAAAGACAAAAGCTATAGAAGGTCACTAGCGGCTATAGAAGTTTCAATCAAACCCTAATACTAGGACTAAATCACCCCTCTAGGCATATGAGTCCCAGTATACCTCTTATTGCCAATTTTCTATAGATCTTGATTTGTCAGCAGAAGGTTCCAGATTCTACCTAGATTCCTGTAGCAAGACTAAATCCCCCAGCCTAGTGTGTGAGCCCCAGTGCACTTTAGAAACAACAAATTTTAGGATTTTCAAATCTTGTTTAGACATCTCCTATCCTCTAGGTATTTTTTTGTTTCTCTCTATTTAGTAATTTGATTTCATGTTTTAAATTTCTAGGGTTTAGTGCATTAGAGTTTGCATTTCTCCTTTGAAGCTTCATTTTAATGGTGAACCCCCTTTTCAATCACCTAAGGAAACCCCCTTGTAAGTCCCTTCCCGTGATTGAATCATTGGGTTGAAGTCTCTAGGGTTTCCTAAAAAAATTAGAGTGAAATAGGTCCTTAAGTTGTTCTATCTCCTAAAATGTGGAGCACTCTATTTCCCATGGTTTAGAGCGTAAAGAGGATGCTAGCCATCTTTGTGAAGAAATTGTTGAGGGTTACAATGCTTTGTTGACTCAGGTCATCACACTTGAAAGGAAGTTTAATCATGTCACCTACTTCACTCTCAAAGTGATCCATCATTCAACAGTCACTCTCGCTTCAATGCTCTAATAAGAGATTAAAAAACAAGACCCTACTACTAAACCCAACTCCAATCAAACTAAGATGGATGTGTTCAAGTTCCTCATGGAAGAATGGAAAAACATATCCAATTAGGGGGATCGAGGTTTACTTCCTCCCCTCTTCCTTCGTCACGTTTTGCTTCTTTGCTATTACTTTGTTATTATTGATATGTATGATTTTTGTTAAATATGATTATCTGAACTTTTTCCCTCGTGACCTTTTGTGATAAAGATACAACACCCTATAAATGCTACTTATATAATAAAAAAACATATTACATTATAGAAAGAAAAATAGAAAATCATTTACAACTATAACTCCAATAATATAGTCTTATAAAATCCTTCCCCTTAAACTTCTATACAAATAAAACTGCGTACATTACATAAAAATACAAAATAATTAAAACGAACATTTATACCAACAGTTTTCACAAAACCATCTCTCGAGAAAGCTGAAACTACCTTCACTAAGTGATACCGCTATTGAAAAATAAAGTAATGCACATAACCGTTCATGATTTCACTGTGAGAGTGGAGAGTAAACATTGAAAACTACCTCATTCCTTTATTTACTATCCCGCTCTGCATTTACTGCTGAATACTACCTCTCTAGATGTCCATCCTTGAGTTTACCAAATCATGTGACCACCACATTATTTCTTTATTTTATCATTTCCTTCTTTTTCTTCATTGTCAACTTTCTCTTCTGATATGAAATTGGGCAATGTCCCTTAATCAATCCATTCACTATATTATCTTCCCTTAGGGCACACCATCAAAATATGCGCACATTCCTTAACTATGGGAGATTTTGTTTTGATTATTACCACCTCTTAATAAAGATTCTTTTTTTTCTTTATATTTTTTAACCAATGCTTTACAAGTCCCTTAAATTAAATATGAGCTCACTCTTGATTTTCCAGCGCAATGGTTTTGAACAAAATATTGAATGAAACTTTCACTCACTGCATTGCTTTCTATTTTAACTAGTTTTTTACTTATCACTGCGAAAATGTAGTTTATGGCCACCTTTTATTCTTTATGCAATTGATTTTAAATTGAAAGAGCCATGAATCTCCTCATCATTTGAAGATCTGACTTTCCTCTAACCGGGACCCACTATTCCACATCATACCTCACTTAACCAAGGGCACATCATCCTTTTGTAACATGGCTGGCATAGTTATTGCATAAGCATTGTACTAGACGTTGGAACCTATGTGGAGATTGAGCAGATTTTGCACCTACTCACTTACACTAGATTCTGAAATATCTCCCACTGAGATATTATACAGGTTTAGATCGATGTTGCAGGATGCCAGGAGGTCACTGTCGGAGAACCCTTTGACATGCTCAATTATGTTGCGTAGTGTTACTAAGCGCAAAGATTTTATATGGTGGTATCACCTCTGTGTAAATCCTTTAACATTGCTTTCTTACACCATTTCTCGTCTGACACAAGGTATACTCCATTTACACAACATTCTTATCCTTTACTTGCTGCGATATACTTGTACATGCTGGCATATTTGTTGTTCAGTTGGAAAGCATTACCATTGGTTGTGTAAAACACTCTCTATTCCAATGCTGCCCCTAATGTATCAAGTTGGTATATGTTGGTTGCTCATTATCTTACCAGTTTATATCTTATGCCATAACTATACGCATTCATTTTACTATTTCCATGGTGTAGCTACAAACATACACACGACCTCGCTGATTTGAGAGCTAGGATTTGGTGAAGGCTCAAGAGTATGAGTTTGGCTGTAATTATATATATATGCTTTCATCCGACGCAATGATTGAAGGGCCTGCACACTACTTCAATGTGCTTAGCAATATTTTGTTGCACCCCTTTTGATTTTGGTCTATAAATATGGCATACTAGAGGAATGGCTTGTGCCATGTATGGAACAACTTTCTCTATTCTTTTACATGTTTAAGTAGCTTTTTATTTGGTGTGCCATTATTTCACTATGTAATGCTTATCTGTGGTAGGGATCTACATATCGCACCAACTTTGTTTACTTTGTTGGAATGCTACTAATGGCTCCCAAAATTGTGGAAGTTGAGTGAAGGTCAACTCAAGAATGGGATCCATTCATCATATAGTTAAATCAATCATGGACTAATACATTAGAGTGGACAAACACTCCTACCTTAGGTTTTGTAAGGCAAAGGGGGTTCTCCCTATGGTATTCACATAAGAAGATGAAACATTAATAGACAGGTCCTAAGCAACAACATACAGCACCTTATAGACTTCAAAATGTATCACTAAGTACATATAGAGCTAACTTTGAATAGACCTCTAATACCTTCAACAAGTAGATAAGAACATTCTTGGATACTTAAGAAAATATAAAACCATTTGTATTTCAATATGAATCCCATGTTGCTTGTTAATACATATGCAAGATGAATATTTTACTATCATGGACCTCTAAATAGAATTAGTTATAACTTGCTTAAAGTATATGGCATGGGTTATCATAATGAACCATGAGAGTAAGCATAGCTATTCTAATCTATTGAAAGAACCAAGAAATTATATGAATGAATATTTAAAGAGAGATATCCTCTCACCATAAGACTAGTGCCTACTCCATTAGGAAACTAAGTTAAGGCTTGCAAAGAACACAAGAGAAGAATTATTAAAAATCAAGTGTGGGAAAAATATTCACATATGTGGAATCTAAAGATTAGAGACATCACACATAAGAGCATGCTTCAACAATTAATCTCAAAATCAACAACATTCTATGTGCTAGGAAAGAAGACCAATGCAAAATAATTCTTTACTAATCCACCTCAAAAACAACAAAAAATCCATATTCTAGGAAGGAAGACCATTGCAATTTTTTTTTAATGAATTAACATTTGATTGCATTGATCTATTCCCTATTATATTTAGGCCAACAAGTGTCACAAGAAAGAAACAATAATTATAGTTAAAATTTCCCTAGAATGTTATAGCCTACTATCTAGAATATTCATGTAGACATAAATCTCTAGTTGATTAATCATCTTTATAGATCGCAAGAAAAACATCTCGCCATTAAATTGCTAAACATATAATAGATGATGCCCTAAACTATCTATAAGCTATGATTTGTAAATGTTTTAAATACTAGCCCCAATAACATATTCTATTATGGCATACAAACCAATTAGGCTAACGAATAACCATTTTGTGTGTATGAGATTGATGAAATCAACATGTAAGTCAATTGGATTATTTTATGTATGAAAATTATATAATGAAGAGCATACAAAGTTATAGATATGATTGGATCATACATTAGTATGCTGACAAGACTAAAGATCCCACAATAAATGCATAATTAAACCAATAGTAAGAAATAGGTTCAAAACATTGTAAATACTATGATTATGCAATAAATTATATTTGTATAACCTTTTATATTTGTATAGAAATGATAATCATAGAGCTAGGAAACCTTGGGGAGAAGGAAAACATCAATCCACACAATAAAAAACATCACATCATCAACTAAGGCAAACGACATGGTAGGATGGGTAAGTAGGACATGTAGTAGAGATAGAACCATGTACACAATATAGGAAACATTCTTGTAGTCATAGGGTCTCCATGTAGCACACACATAGCCAAGAAGCATGAAAATATCTATTTAAAAAAAAAATGAGTCATCTAGAACAATAATAGGTCTTAATCTTGGGACATCCTAATTTTTTGCTTGAAATCACATTTTTTTTAAAAAAATAATGATTTAAGCCTTGAGGGGTTCTATCTAAAGGGTTTTAATTGAAGAGAGTTATATAAAACCCCCAAAAATCGAACCCCCTTGGATAGAACCCATCTAGTCTTAAATTATACCCACAATGGAGTCTCCTTCGCACCTATCAAAATGCTAACAAATAACCCCTTTTTTGTTACCTTTCGACAGATCAAATAAAGGCATTTAGAAATTATTTTTTGTAAGTATGCATTCCTTGTTATAAGCTTTTCAAAAAAATACTTTTGAATATTTTTTATTTTATTATTGTATTTATAGTTTATTTCTTGTGATTGTAGACTTTTCACCAAATGTCAAGGTATTTGTTTCAAACACACAAAAAGTAGAACAATAGAGATTTTTTTTTAAATATGTGTACCCTAGGTATTGATTTCCTTGTTTTAAAAAAAAAATTAATGCATACAAAACAAGTTATGTGTTACAACATACAACTATGTCCAAATTATAATTACCCTGACTTAAAAAATTAATTAAAAAATGCAACAAAAAATTATGAAAAAATATCCATGCACTAGATATTGATGTAAATCTATATTTAAAAAACTATAATTTTATCCTTTAAATTAAAAAGAGCTATGTGTTATGACATAAATGTTACTTTAAAAAAATGTTGTTTACTATAAAAAGATAAGTTACTAAAAGTTAAGTAACAAAGTTCACAATTTATTTGTAATTTTTTTAAAAATATATATTTAGAACTTACACAAAAATTGTAAGAAATCACTAGTTCACATAATCTCCAAATTATTAATGGTTTAAATACAATAGGTTTTATAAAGTGATAATTTGGTGAAAAATGTTTATTTTAATGTCTAACTTTGGCCAAAAAGTGGGACACAGTACTATGGGCTAACCCGCACTTTTATGAATATAATAATTACCAAGTAGTAAAGGAATAGAAAAATGTCACTCGGAGCTAAGTGGCTCGCTTAGGAAACTATATCTAGAGGATATTGTGTGGGGAAAATGGTTATGTAGCATTCACAAGCACAAAAAATTATAAATACCACACTCACATGGTAAGGATATGATCTACCATTTAAGAAGAGAATGTAGAACCTACTGTAGTTTATGAAAATTGATCATAAGACCACTGCTACATCGTACAATCACTAAATTTGGTATAAATAAAATATTGCATGATATAAGTATATAATGGGTAGGCATAGTTATCTCATTCAAATACTATTTGAATTAGTGGTCATGATGATGCTAGAGCAATACACTTAGAATCAAGGTCTCGAGAGAAATGGCATATACATGAGGAGCATGGAGAATAGGTTTTGAATAGTCATGATGAAACTAGATAATAGTACTTATGATCAAGGTCCTAGGGGAAATGACATGTACACAAAGAGTAATGTAAAATAGGTGTTGAATAGTATAAAATTGGCTCCACCAAGATGATATGTGGTGAAATTTATTTTGATCATGCATGCAATAAACCCATTGCATAAAGAAAACCATAATCCTTTAGCTGAATGCTAATATTGTTGAGATCAATTACACAACTACTCATTGGAGTTAGCAAAATCAATGGTTAGCATGCAACACATACATAAAATTTGTCACTAGATATACAAAAGGAGCATAGAGAATAGGTGTTGAATAGTCATTCAATCCTAATAGATAAATGTACTTATAATCAAGGCCATAGGAAAAATTACACGTAATAGAAAATTGATCTCACAAAGAGGTTATGTTGTGAATTTTCTTTTGATTATGCGAGAAATAGACCCATTGCATCAATCTAACCATAATTTTTTTTTTCTAAATTCTCATCTTGTTGAAATTAATTATATGACTATTCATTAGAGGTAGAAAAATCCATGGGTAGAATGTAACACAAAAATAAAAATGATCACTATATTCACAAGGAGAATGGATAGTAGGTGTTGAATAGTCATGATGATGCTAGATAAATATATTTATAATCAAGGTCCTAGGAGAAATGACATGTACACAAGGATCATGTAGAATAGGTGTTGAATAGTAGAAATTGGGTCCCACCAAGAGGTTATATGGTGAAAATTATTTTGACCATATAATAAATTAAACCATTGCATAAGGACAATGATAATCCTTTAGATAAATTATAATCTTTTTGAGATTAATTTTGTGACAACTCATTGGATGTAGAAAGTCAAAAGTTAACATTTAAACATAAATAAAAGTACTCACTACAAGGATTGATAATTAAGGGTCCTAGGTTGTTTACCATAAGCCATTGGATACCATGTATCCCATATTAAATAAACCTTCATTTAGAAGTTTATCTCATCTATTGAAGTCACAAAAAGGACTTAGAAGAGAAATACTGCTTGATCCCAAATATTAAAGTAACCAAGAGGAATCATAGGAACACCAACACTCTGCATCAAAAAATATAGAGTCTAGAAACAAGAGAAGCATTAAATGATATTTTTCAACAATGGTGATGTATATGGGATGATAATAATGATGTACAAGAGAACATTGTGTATAGGAAAGATTGAAATGTAGGAGAATGTGTGATTATGATACTTATCGTAATCATATGATTTGTGATGGAGGGTATTCCCTTGTGCCATAGAAAAATGTACCCTTTGCTTGACATGGGATTAATTCATGATAAAATGTACTTAATGAGGTCTTAATCTAGTGTTGTGAGGCATTTTATGCATCCACACTAGGTCTTGGACCCTTGCAAATAGAATAACATGCTTTTAATGATGTCTTGTAAAGGTATTGTAAAGTCTTGTAAAGCACTTTCACGCTTTTCTAAATTTAATCAACTTATTTCTCCCTAATTCAACATTATAAAATGTATTTAATAACATTATTACATCAATATAGAAGGTTCTAGAATTAAAATTAATGATAAACTAGTGTTGTAATGTGTCTTGCACATTCACATTGGTTTTTGTGCCCTTCTAGGCTATGTGGACCTAATTTTAATGTTCTAAAGCATATTTAATCACATTTTCACATTGATTTATGTTTCCCAAGCCCTATTTTACATTTACATCATCACTAATAGGTCCCTAATGACCCATATTGTTCATCTCGAGGCTTTAATTGATCAAATACTTGACAAAGTTGCAAATTAAACCTTATTTCCTTATTGCTTTGCTTTTGAGCTATTGGAATGGTCCCTGTGGGACCCATTCACCATGTGTGGAAAATGAGTCCTATCTAGCCCCATTTTGACCCTTGAGCGGGAAAAAGTGAAATTTGAAGTTTAATTTCACTACATGTCAGCCTATGATGAGGTATAATTGAGATAATAAGGCACAATTATCTATAAATACATGTTTTTATCCTCATTTTACATCTAACAATTCAGTTTTACATCTCTCATCATTAATTCATCTTCTATCTTCGCATCCAAATCAAGCAAGTTAGGGTTTCTTCATTAGAAGTCCTCAAGTTAGCTTTCTAAAGCATTAAAGGGCTGAATATTCCTCCATTTTTTCAAACTTTCAAGATCAAATCATCATGACAAGGTAATCAATTCCACTGTTGCATGTTTCATTACTTTATTTCATCATTTTGGTTTAATTACCTAGAAGGGGTTTGACCAAGGCAAACCCCTATATCCTAACTTTCAACACTTTTTCCCCTTTTTATTTGTTTGTGTATGCATATTTATCAATTGGAAAGGTGAGAAAAGGTGTACACATCTCATCAAAGTCATTCAAGGTGTTTCAAGTCCTATTTCAAGCTTGGAGAGAGTCTACAGGTCCAATTTTGCAGATTCAAATCTAAAGATTCTTCAGAAATAGAAGTGCACATCCTAAGCCACATAATCCAATCTAGATTTCTCTATTTTCTAGAAGAGGACTCATTCACCATTGATGCTGAATTAGTCCCATTTCTAGGTTTGAACAGTGATTTATGAGGATCTTGATACCCAATTCCCCGAAACTAGTTCTGACACTTTTTCGTAAAAACAAGACTCACTCGGCATACATGGAAAATTAGTACTAATGAGAATTTTTGGTGTCTTTTGAAAGTGTTCAGATCCTCATTCCAACCTATTCCATCTTCCAGGTTAATATCTTCAACTGGGTTGTTTTCTGTTTTAGTCTATTTACATTCCTAGTCAAATTGTTTGAATACGCATTGTGTTTCCCAACACTTTTGAATCAGGTTAGAATAGATTCCTTAATCTGCATTTTCATTAAGTTTCCAGCATTTAAACACATCCACACACATTTCATATCCCCCCTTTCCATTTCTTCTAATGTTAACAAAGTCATTTTGGCCCATTTTCCTCTCCTTCTAGGTGAAAAACTCTAAGAAGAAGCTAAAGATTTTGTGGAGCCAAAATCTTTGTTACATTTTGGTAAACCTGCTATTAGAATTCCTTCTTATCTGATTTTGGAGTCCATTAATCTTCCTAGATTTTGTTGCATTGCATTTTTCTTTAGTTAGCTTGCATTCTAGGATTTCATTTTTGCATCGGTAAAAGTGCATAATAGGTTGCATTTTTGAATCTTTCATCATTGAACAACACATTAAAATCAGTTATAAATTTCCAAAATTTAAAAAAAAGGGTCCATATTGGGACTCATTTTCCACCTTGGGTGAACCAATCCCTTTTGATCCCTGACATAACACTTTACATAACTCAAAAAATTGTTTTTAGAGTTTTGTTTGGTGCCTTTACCTGTATATATTAGTGAATTAGATTTTATTTAGCATGCATTTTGTCACATCTTGCTTCAATTAGCTCATTTCATGCATTGTTTCAATTTCACTTTTGTATTTACAACATTTCATCTTTTAGATTAGTGCATCAGTCAACTACTTTGTTTGCAATCTGAAAAGTTACATTTAATCCTATTTCTTTATATTGCATTTTATTAGAAATAAGCATCATTTACATTCATGGCATTTAGACTCTTGCATGTTCCATTTTTAGTCATATTTCATAGTCCTTTTAGATCAGCTTACATTGAGGAAACTCTCGCAAATATCCATAACCAATCACACAACATATCAAAAGAACCAATTACAACAGACATAACATCCAAGCCCTTTAGTAGTGATGATTTTTCAATGTTAGAGGAAGCCTAAAATGACTTCATCTCTTCTAAATCATCCACTAAAGCTTTTCTCCAAAAGGATGCAAGCATTATTAATCATGATAATCATTATTGTTCTTCTCTTGGTATCTATCCCATTGGTGATGAAGGTATCTTGATGAAAGAAGAAACAATCATTGAAGATCATGGAAGTCTTGCTTGTCTTCCTTCTCCTCCCACTTTCAAACACATTATGACATGCACACAGATGAAATCATCACCCCTACCTTACCGATTCCTCATTCATCTCCCAACACCTCCCCTAATGGTGAAAATACTACAATAGTGAATGATCATGGAAAACACATTTTTGTGGAGGATATGAATAAGAACTATAACAATCCTACTCAAGAAGACATTCTAGGACATGAGGATGTAAGTATAAATCACAACCCACCATTTTCTTCTACTAATATCTTCTCTACCCAAGAAGAAGATAGTCTAGTGTTAGAAGATATCATTGGCGAAACTCTTGATACACTTATTTATTCATTCTCTGATATCTCTCCCACTTGGGAAGCTCTTTTTGAACACAAAAGTCCAATCATTAGTAACCATGAAACTCCTAGTAATCCTTCTATTGATGCCTCTCCTATGAGCGATGAAGCTATCGTGCCTACTCTAATTATGACATATGATGAACATATTAGCTCTCCTCCTAGGGTTACTCTTATGGCACATAAGAATGATATCTTAGTGACAACCGACAACCAAACAAAGTCTCATATCCTCATTTTTTCTACTCCAACAAATTTAACTCTTAATCATCACCCTATGCAAGCTCAAACTATACCTAACCTCATTCTTCCAACTCATAGTCTTTGTGATTTCCCTTTCATAGCCATCAACCCATCCAACCACCTCTCACTCAACATCCATACTATCACCAACCATTTTTCCAGGAAAAATTTACCCTTGTTACATCCTAAATCAATACATAAATAACATTAGTTTCTACTCCTTACCATGTAATAGTTGTAGGATCATAGTATTCTCACTATTACATGTTTTGCATCCCTTGCAAGGGGCATCATATTGTCATCCACTTTAGGCTCACCTTCATCCTGCACTAAGTGGGGGCAAGGGGTTCAACAACCTTATGCTTATATGTCACTTATCATTATCTCTTTTGAATACTCATTAACCTTTCATGAACATATAAGAGCAAGCTTGAGATTTGAACAACATGTCTTAAGATTGACTCGCATGTAACATACTCCCTTTCTTCATGAAATAGCTTATTGGAAACATATGACTTGGCATAGGACTTTTTAGATAAGTTGTCATGTTCTTCTCTTCTACTTTAAAGCAATTGCTCACAACAATGGTGTTATTAACTACTTTAAAGTGGGGGGCATACAATACCATAATTCATTTGCATTCTTGGTTCCTAGTGTAGCATTGTTGTTTATGTGATGTGTTCATCACTTTGTGGATGACATTGGGTATGATGTCTATCTTAGCATATTACATTCCTCTTGGTGGCCTGATGCAACGCACTGCATCCCCTAAGTTGTGAATATACTATTCTTTTATTGGTCCTCTTTTGGAGACATTAGACACAATGTTCCCTAAGTGACTGACCTTGCACAAACTAAACAAGACTCCTTTGAACATCTTTTGCATTTTTACATTTTACATTACATTTGTACACTTTTTGCATTTTTACATGTTTTTACATTTCTTTTTTCCACCTTGCATAACACAACTTGTATGAATTTGGTACCTTTGTATTTTTGTTCATAAACATTCCTTTTGCTTTGTGGCACCTTGTTAAATTTATTAGGTTGTATAAATTTGACATGATTGAGTAAGAAGCCCACCTAGTGGCATGAATTTTCCCCATAGCCACTTTTGTGTTTGTGAGTGCATACCAACTAGCGTATATATCTTACCTTTTTGGGATTTCTCACCCCGTGGACAACTAGTTCTATGGCCCCAGAGTGAGTATACCTTTGGCCTTTCTCACCTGGTGGACAACCAAGAAGTTTCATCAGCCCAGAGTGAGTACATCCTTTCTAGCTCGTCATTCATTCTCTTCATTCTTGCCATTGCATGATTTTTAATCTTTGGGGCTTGACTTAGGATCATGGATCCTAGGGGCTTGGCCACATTCTTTGATCTTTTTCATTCTTTTTCATCTACATCTGTGTATAAAGACCTCTCTTGATTGTCTACTTTAGTGTGAGTTTGAAATAGGTTCATCCTCTCACTAAAGTGGGGGCTAAATGTGACTAGAAAAATGTACCCTTTACTTGACATGGGATTAATTCATGATAAAATGGACTTAATGAGGTCTCAATCTAGTGTTGTGAGGCATTTTATGTGTCCACACTAGGTCTTGGACCCTTGCAAATTCAATAGCATGCTTTTAACGATGTCTTGTAAAGGTGTTGTAAAGTCTTGTAAAGGACTTTCACGCTTTTCTAGACATAATCAACTTATTTCTCCATAATTCAACATTATAAAATGTGTTTAATAAAATTATTACATCAATCTAGAAGGTTCTTGAATTAAACTTAATGATAAACTAGTGTTGTAATGTGTCTTGCACATTCACATTGGTTTTTGTGCCCTTTTAGGCTATGTGGACCTAATTTTAATACTGTAAAGTGTATTTAATCACACTTTCACATTGATTTATGTGTAAAAACTATTTTACATTTACATCATCACTAATAGGTCCCTAATGACCCATATTATGCATCATGAGGCTTTAATTGATCAAATATCTTACAAAGTTTCAAATTAAACCTTATTTCCTTATTCCTTAGCTTCTAAGTTGTTGGAATAGCCCTACGGGACCCATTCACCATGCATGGTGAATCAGTCCCATCCAGGTGGGACCCATTCTCCATGTGTGGTGAATGAGTCCTATCTAGCCCCATTTTGATCGTTGAGTGGGAAAAAGTGAAATTTAAAGTTTAATTTCACTACATGTCAATGCGTGATGAGGTATAATCAGGATACTAAGGCACAATTGTCTATAAATAAGTGTTTTTATCCTCATTTTACATCTAACAATTCACTTTTACATCTCTCATCATTAATTCATCTTCTATCTTCTCATCCAAATCAAGCAAGTTAGTGTTTCTTCATTAGAAGTCCTCAAGTTATCTTTCTAAAGAATTAAAGGGTTGAATCTTCCTCCATTGTTGCAAACATTCAAGATCAAATCATCATGACAAGGTAATCAATTCCATTGTTGCATGTTTCATTACTTTATTTCATCATTTTGGTTTAATTACCTAAAAGGGGTTTGACCAAGGAAAAATCTGTTGGTGTGTGGTGACTGATCATGCTATACTGTATAGCCCATGGTATACTGTACACCACAACCCCAGATCCTCATTTGGGGTCAGGGGCGAGCTGAGCCAGTGAGACCGGGGGCATTGACGAGGGACGAGTGCAACCGAGGTTTAGGGGGCCTGACCCCAGAAAGAGCCACTGCCATTTTTGGCGTCATCGTGAAAAGGAAAAATAACTTTGTAAAACCCTAATTAAGGCTTCTGAAGCTTGTTAAAGGAGGTTGGAATGGGGTTCTGGGTATGAGGAAAACCACCGCGATTATTAGGTAGAGATTGTAATAGGTTTGCCTTTGGATAATAAAAAGTATTGGATAGGCGGTTTTGGTGGATGCTTAGCCCAGTTGGGTGAACCCGTTAAATCTCTGTGTTATGATTTATTCTGTGTGTGTGTTTAGTTTCTCTGTTTATTATTTAAATCTGCATTTAATTGTTAAGTATCTGCCATCTCTAACCCTAACAAGTGGTATCAGAGCGGGTTGTGTTTTGATTATCGTCTGTAGGAAGATCTCACGGTTGGTAAGTCTACGGTTAGTGGGAGCAATGGCGACGAGGTAAGAAGATTGAAGTTTAATGCGTGAACTACTCCGAGTTATGGAGATCACGAGATGGAGGACTATCTCTATCAGAAGGATTTATGGCGGCCATTGGAAGGGAAAGCCAAGAAACCTGCGGCAATGTCAGATGAGGACTAGGAGATCTTGGATAGAAAGGCTCTTGGCAGTATTCGTCTATGCCTGGCACAATCGGTGGCGTTTAATATTACAGCAGCAAAGACAACTGAAGAGTTGATGCAAACCCTGGCGAAGTTATATGAAAAGCCTTCTGCTTCAAATAAGGTATTTCTTATGAAGCGTTTATTTAATATGAAAATGGTAGAAGGTGGGTCAGTTACTGATCATTTACAAATGGGATTATCACAGTCACAGTCAGTGCCTCTCTAAAGTAAATTTTGATGAAGAAGTTAGAATCACGGTCTGTGTTCTTTGCGAAAGGCTGGAATAGCTTGGTAATGGGTGTAATTCTATTTCTGGTTCAAATACATTGAAGTTTGATGATGTTGTTGGTGTTATTTTGAGCGAGGAAATTCGTAGGAAAAGCTCAGGTGGAACATCCACATGAGGCAGTGTTTTGAATGCAGAAAGCAGAGGCAGAACAAAGGAGAGAAACAAGTTACGGAAATGGTACAGAATCACGAGGAAAATCAAGGGGTGAGAAGGTCCCAATCTAGAAAGAGGAGGGATTCTTGAATGCTTGTGGTAAAGCTAGGTCGTTTTGAAGAAGATTGTTGGTCTGAAAAAGATGGAGACAACAAGGAAGAGGAAGTAAAGGAAGGCAAATGTGGTAAGTAATAAATCGATAGGGATGCTTCTGATTCTTTCCCTTGATAATGCTGATGATTCTTAGGTATTAGATTCAGGGGCTTCATTTCATGCTACCCCCCATAGAAGTTATTTTCTTGATTATGTCCAAGGGGATTTTGGGTTGGTTTATTTAGGAGATAATGAACCCTATCAGATTGTTGGAAAGGGAAGAATCAAGATTAAGTTGTAGAATAGGAATCATTGGCTACTACATAAGGTAAGGAACATTCCAAAGTTGCAAATAAATTTAATTTTAGTAGGGCAACTAGATGATGAGGGTTGTGTTGTTACATTTAGTGATAAAATTGGAAGGTCTAGCGGGTGCCTTAGTAGCAAAGGTGTGAAAGTAGGCACCTTATATCTTTATACGAGGACATCACTGTTCCTTCTACTTTAATTATTCTGAGAGAAAAGGGTCAATGTTGAGGAGGCGATTCTTGCTGATTCTGGTAGAAAGATCATCACGATTCAACATGGACTCTGAATCAGCACTGTGGCATAATAGACTTGGGCATATGAGTGCAAAAGGTATGAAAGTACTTCATTCAAATCATGTTTTACCAGGTCTAAAATGTGTTAATATGGATTTCTGTGAAAGTTGTGTGTATGGAAAACAAAAGAGAGTAAGTTTTCTCAAGGATGGGAAGTAAAAGAAAGATGAGAAATTGGAGCTTGTGCATACGGATGTATGGGGACCAGCTCAGGTATCTTCTCTCGGTGGCTCTCTGTATTATGTTACATTCATTGATGATGTAACTAGAAAGGTATGGATTTATTTCCTTAGGCAGAAATCTGATGTATTTGAAACTTTTAAAAAATGGAGAAGCTTGGTTGAGAATGGGGCAATTAAAAGGATAAAATGTCGAGATCACGATAATAGTGGTGAGTATTGCAGCAAAGAGTTTGAAGAATATTGTTCCTCTAATGGTATTCGTAGGAAAAAAACGGTTCCAAGGACTCCACAGGAAAATGGAGTGGCTGAGCGCAAGAATAGAACAATAATGGAGCGTGCACGAATTTATGAGTTACATCTTTGGAGTTGCCTTTAAAATTGTGGGCAGAGGCTGTAAACACTGCTGTTTATTTAATCAATAGAAGTCCCTCTAATCTTTTGGGTTGTGGTATTCCAGAGGAAGCATGGAAGGGTAAGAAGGTGAGTTATTCTTTTCTCAAAACCTTCGGTTGTGAAGCATTTGCACATGTAGATTCTGAAAATAGAACCAAGCTTGATGCAAAATCAAAGAAATGTGTATTTATTGGATATGGCATTGATGAATTTGGTTATAGGCTTTGGGATTTTAAAAATCAAAAAATTGTGAGAAGCAGGGATGTCATATTCAATGAAAAAGTGTTGTACAAAGATCTGTTGCTGCAGCATGAGAAGAAAGAAAATGATTATGTAGTGTTGGATGATATTCCCAACAATGATGTTTCAGTGGTTCCTCATGCTGGGCAACAACAACAGCAACAAATACCACAAACTCCTGTTAGACGATCTTGAAGGATAAGTAGACCTCCAGAACGATTCTCTCCCTCTTTGTATACTATTTTGTTAACTGATGCTAGTAAACCAAAATGTTATGATGAAGCTATGTAGGTGGATACCAAGGTTCAGTGGGAGCATGGAATGAAAGAAGAAATGGACTCCTTGCTGGAAAATCAGACTTGGGATTTATGCAAGTTGCACAAGTAAAAGGAAGCTTTGCAAACAAATGGATTTATAGGGTAGAAGAGGGAGCATGGAGGTAGAAAAAAAGATTTAAAGCAGTTAGTTGTAAAGGGATTTGCACAGAAAAAGGGTATTGATTTTGATGAGATTTTTTCTCCTATTGTTAAAATGACTTCTATTCGTATTGTTTTAAGTATTGTGGCTACTGAAGATTTGCATTTAGAACAGCTTGATGTTAAAACAACCTTTCTCCATAGTGATTTGGAAGAGAAATATATATAGAATAGCCACAAGGATTTGGTCAAGGTAAGGAGAAACTAATTAATTACAGATGAAGAAAAGTTTATATGGCTTGAAGCAAGCACCTGTGATAGTATTTGAAATTTGTGATTTTATAGGTGAGCAAGGCTAGCGAGTTAATTCGACCATTGTGTATTTTAAGAGGTTGGATAATGGCGGCTACATTATTTTATGCTTATATGATGTTGATGACATGCTTGTATTTGGAGATTAACATGGATCACATGATGATTAAAACAACGATTAATGAAAATCTTTTTTGCTATGAATGATTTAGGGGCAGCAAAACAAATCCTTGGTATGAAAATTTGTAGAGATAGAAAAAACATAAAATTGTTTTTTATCTCAAGCTAATTATGTTGAAAAGGTGTTGCGGAGATTTCATATGGAGAATGCAAAAGTTGTCAGCACACCTTTGCCTAGTCATGTTAAATTGACTAAGGATATGTGTCCAAAGACACAAGAGGAGGAAGAAAAATATCCAAGGTACCATATGCTTCAGCTGTAGGCAGTTTAATGTACACCATGGTATGCACAAGACCGGATATTGCATCTGGTAGAGGAGTTGTTAGTAGGTATTTGGAGTCATCACAGGTTGAGCATTGGAATCACGGTAAAATGGATTCTCCAAATTATTTGAAGTACATCAATAAGTGTTTATGTTTTGGGGGGCTCTAATACTGATTTAAAAGGCTATGTTGACTCAGATTTGGTAGGGGATATAGATACCGGGTGGAGTACCACAAGTTATGTATTTATAGTTGGTGGGACAACAGTGAGTTGGATTTCACAATTACAAAAGGTGGTTGCTTTATCCACCACAGAGGCAGAGTATGTTGCTGCAACAGAGGCGGAAAAGGAGATGATATGGCTGTAATTTTTCATGGATGAGTTGGAAAAACAACAGGATGGAAATTACTTATTTACAGACAGTCGGAGTGCTATACATCTTGCAAAGAATTCTGCCTTGCATTCTAAAACAAAACACATACAATTGAGATATCATTTCATTTGGTCGGTGTTGGAAGATGGACAGGTCAAGCTGGCCAAGGTACATATAGATGTCAATCCAGCAGATATGTTTACGAAGGCGGTGCCAAGGGAGAAGCTAAGCTCCTCTTCAGCTTCGGTTGGCCTTCAAGGTTGAATTCAAGTATAACAAAGCAGCAGGGTCCAAGGTCCTTATTTCCAGTGGGAGTTGTAAGTGCAGCAGTGTTGTCCAGGATCAGTCTCCAAGTGGGAGGTTGTGATGGTGTGGAGCTTGATCAGTCTCCAAGTGGGAGATTGTTGGTGTGTGGCGACTGATCATGCTGTACTGTATAGCCCATGGTATACTGTACACCCTGGCCCCCCATCCTCGCCGGGGTCCGGGGGCATAGCCCCCGAGAAAATTTTTTGCCATTTTTTTCGCGTCGTCAGCGAAAAAGGAAAAATGACTTTGTAAAACCCTAATTCTGGAAGCTTCTCAAAGCTTGTTAAAAAGGGGTTGGAATGGGGGTTACAGTATGAGAAACGCGTGATTATTCGCGAGATTGTAATAGGTTTTGCATTGGATAATAAAAGTATTGGATGGCTGCGGTTTGGTGGATGTAGCCCAAATTGGGTGAACCACGTTAAATTCTCTGTGTTATGATTTATTCTGTGTATGTTTTAGTTTCTCTGTTTATTATTTAAATCTGCATTTAATTGTTAGATCTGCCATCTCTAACCCTAACAAAATCCTATATCCTAACCTTCAACATTTTTTCCCCTTTGCATGTGTTTGTGTATGAAAATTTATCAAGTGGAAAGGTGAGAAAATGTGTACAGATCTCATCAAAGTCATTTAAGGTGTTTCAAGTCCTATTTCAAGCTTGGGGAGAGTTTATAGGTCCAATTTTGCAGATTTAGATCTAGAGATTCTTTAGAAATAAAAGTACAAAAATAGAAGACTCATTTTCCATTGATGGTGAATTAATCCCATTTCTGGCCTTGAATAGTGATTTATGAAGATTTGGATACCCAATTCCCTGAAACTAGTTCTAGCACTTTTTGGTACAAAATAGGACTCATTCGCCATACATGGCTAATCAGTACCAATGAGCATTTTTGGTGTCTTCTACAAGTGTTCAGAGCCTCATTCCAACCTCTTCCAGCTTCTAGCTTCATATCTTTAACTGGGTTTTCTGTTTTAGTCTGTTTACATTCCTAGTTAAATTGTTTGAATACACATAGTGTTTCCCAACACTTTTGCATTAGGTTAGAATACATTCATTAATCTACATTTTCATTAATTTTCCAGCATTTAAACACATCCACACACACTTCATACCCCCCCTTTCCATTTCTTCTAATGTTAACAAAGTCATGTTGGCCCATTTTCCTCTCCTTCTAGGTGAAAAACCCTAAGAAGGAGCTAGAGATTTTGGAGAGCCAAAATCTTCATTACATCCCCTTACAAATCCAAACACCCAACAATAATTTAGGGAAATGAATAATCAAAATGGGGTATGTGCAGGATCATGATGGGCCAAAAGGTGGCAATATGATGGGTGTGTGTAGGGTATGTGGCTGATGACTTTTTTTTACCCAAAATTGATGAAACGAAAAGGGTTTTTAAAGGAGATTCTCAGCTTTCCACCAATATAAATTATGGTTTACTTTTAGTTTAAAAATAATTATTATTCATTTTCTATTTGAATTACGACTAAATTCTTGATTGATAGGCTTATTGAAAAACATCTATAGCTTTCAAATGGTATCACATTTTTTGAATCTGAAACATTCATCACATTCTATGCTCTGCTTACTATAGGATTTTAAAAAAAATATGAATTTCATGAAGTTTTGACCAAGTTAAGGTGGTCAGAAACACGAGTTTTTATATTTTTAAAAATTTGTAATAAAAATTCATAATTAATTATATACTTGGAAAAAAATTAGAAAAAAATATGCATCACATCGGGACATGAGTCCTACTTATATCTAAAATATTATAAGAAAATATTATCATTTTATTGTGGTTAGGGTGGTCAGATAGACACCTACTTCTTATTTTTTCCCTAAATTTAAATACCGCTTCATTTAAATTTCAAATTTTCACCAAATAGATTTATGTTTTTAAATAAACTTAGTAGTTTAGAAACTACATTCAATTTTCTATAGATTCTATTCTTACATATTTTTGAAATAATATAGATAAGTTATTCAAATTTTTACATCAACTTTCCTAACTCTAAGTTTTCTAAATTTTTCACCACTTAAGGGCCAATTTTTTTGATGATGATCCTACACATACCCAATACAAGAAGGAAACATTAGCATTATATTATCTCCATAAAAAATGAAATTATAACATTCAAAAAATTCAAACTACCATTACACAGGTTATTTGATTAAACAAACCCATAAATTGGAGCCACAATCCAATCTTCTCCCCCATTCCTCTATAACCCTCATTCACCTCCTTAATCTAGAATGCGTAATTACCCCAACATATTCTAAAAAAGTGTAACCCCCTAAAGAATATATTTTGAAATCTTATTAATTTTGGTAGTACAACTTCTTGAGATCATAACTTTTCATCTGACTGTTGGATTTTCATTTATAATGTCATTGGAAAGATCTCAAGAATATGCTTGGATACAAAATGGTACAACAGGGTACATTTTGGTTTTTGACCAATTTTTGGGCCCATCTGGAGTCTCTAAGTGCTTCAAATTTGACTTTGAATATTTTAACAGGAATTTAGAAATTGAAATTTTTATCTCACAAATGAAAAATTGTATTGAAGTGATTTATTTACCATTGGATTTATTTCACCATTCTGGAGGTCTGTGTAAGGTTTTGTGTCCATACATGTGTGGCAACAGAAAAATTATCTCTTCTACTTTTCCTTGCTTCTTTGGACCTCCTTGTAAACTGAGCTTAATGGTGCCTTGATTTAGTGTTGTAATATGTTTTCCACATTCACATTAGGTCTTGGGCCCTTGTGAACTAATGAACTTAAAATGGTACCTTGCTAAAGTGTTGTGAAGTGTTGTAACACACTTTCATGCTTTTCTAAGGTTTTATCAATTAACTAAACCTAATAAACCTCTTTTTAATCAAAATAAACCTTAATCATGGCTTATTTGGAGTGTTGTAAAGTGTTGTAACATACTTTCACACTTTTCTAGGGTTATCATTAATAATTGAGATTTCTTATGTTTTAATTGGCCTTATTTTGCATCTACAAGCCTCATTTAATGCTTCTTTTTGAGGATAATCCCAACACAAATCAACATCCAATCATAATTCAGGTGTTTTTAGGTTGAATGGCCTAGATTTAGTAATCTGGGACTCATTCACCACCTTGGGTGAATGAGTCCCACCTAGTTTTTTGGGTCCCAAACCTATTTTCACACCTCTCTAAGCATTTTTAAAAATGGTCCCATAAATTATGCCTAATGGAACTCATTTTCCACCTTGGGTGAATGAGTCTCATGTGGCCCAAAATCAAAATTAATTCAAAATTTTGGTGGGATTTTATCCTCCAAGATCTGATGTCAACTTGTAGTGTTGTAATCTCAGGAATTATTTCATAATTAAATATAAATACAAGTTTCTTTCACTCATTTTACACTTAGCAAGTTGAATGAGTATCCTCATAGGAAAATTTGAGTTCACAAGAGCATTTAAGTGTTTACAAGAGCATTCAAAAGTCTTCAAGAGCATATTATCAAGAATTTTAGAGAAGCATTCAACCATCAAGGATCATGTCAAAGTCTTCATGCATCACATTTGTTTTTGATCTAACATTTAAGATGTAGGGTTTTATGATTCATGCTAGCATTTCATTCAAATTTGTCACCTTCAAGCAATATTCAAGATCTACATCCATTGGAGCAATCTCATACATGTTTGCAACACTTCATTACTAGGGTTTGGTGAGTTGCAACATCATATTTTGTTCATTCATCATTCTCCATTCTTATTTCATTCTATTTCAAGGTTTGATTACAAAAATGGTTTGACCAAGGAAAACTCGTATCCACTAACAAAACATTTTTCCATTCCTTTAGTGCATGATTTGTAGGTTTAAATTGAAGACACATTGAGGAGTAAGTTATGAAAAAGTTGTCAAAGTGCCTAAAAGTTGTCAAGGTTCTCATTAAGCATTAAAGAACATTGGAGAACACCTATAGGTTGATTTATAGAGATTCAAATCCAAAAACCTAAAGAAGAAGATTGAGCAAACAAAGAAGAGTAAATTTAGATCCTAAAGTTTTAGAAAACCCTAACTAGATTGATTTGCCACATCTGGTGAATGAGTCCTAGTTTAGGTAAAAACTTATAGTTTTCCAAACTCGAATATCCATTTACCAAATTCTTGTTCCCACACAAAAACCTAGATTTTGGACTGATTCTCCCAGCTTGGTGAATGAGTCCCACTCAACATTAAAGTCATAATTTCTAGCATTTCAGAGCTCCTTCCAGTTATATCCAGATTGAACCTAGTGCACACATTTCACTTTACAACTTTTTTTTCTATTTTATATGCATTTTTAGGTCCTCTTGTATGCCATTTCATCATATTAGGGCTTAGTATTACATCTTGCATTTCATTTATCTTTCCAAGTTCTTACTTGGTGGTGAACCCCACATTAGTTTATAACCAGCCTCTAGGAAAAACCTATTGCAAGATCTCTTTCTCCTTTGCATTGTGATCTACAGGGTTATCCTTCAATGAAATAATTGTAAAGTGGGTGTGCTCTATGTCCTAGCCATATGAAAGAATTCCAACTATAAGAATCCAACCTCATTTTTGGTGGTTTCATTTTGGTGAACTTGCATTTAGAACATCATAATTTTTTTTGGAGTGCATCATCATCCTAGATCTTTCTTGCATTAACATTGCATTAGGATTTGCACTAGATAATTGACATTCTATGGTTTTCAAATTTTGCATCCTAAATTAGTGAAAACCATATAAAATTTTCATTTGTACTTAAGTTACAAATCATACAACATAAAAAGCATAAAAATCAATTGAAAATTTCCAAATTTTTTGAAAAAAAATCTTGATTGGGACTCATTCACCACCTTGGGTGAATCAGTCCCACTACAGATTCTACACTGCATTTTATGGCATTAAAAGCTCTATTTTTTGTGCTCTCATTTTTTATTTATAGCTTTCTATTTTAGTTTCTAGAATTTATGTTATAATCATTTTATTGTTCTTATCTTATATTTCATTTTCATTCATCTTGCACTTAGAAGCCCTTGCATGAGTATTTGGTGTCCTATTAATAATATTATAGTGAGACAAAGTTTGAGACTCATATCATCCTGTGATAGCACAATCATCATGGATCTTGGGTTGTCTAGCTCTTTCACTCCTAGTATTAACACTTGCACACTAGGTATGTACCATACCCTTAACAACTCTTTACCTTCAAGTAGTGTGATGCATGTTGAAACAATGTTTGCTAGTGTTCTACAAGAAAACATAATTCAAATTCATGAAGATTTAGCAAACCTACAACATCAAGTGCAAAATGACAACATTTCAACTACTACCATCCCTACCATAGATAACATTCACTGCATGCTTGAAAGTGAAGATGGACTTAACCTTGTGAAAAAAATAGTTCAAATCTTTGGAAAGCACCTCACCTGAACCACTAGTTTTCCTTTACCTACAAGCAATGTCACAAGCCAAGGAGTAACTCAAATTCCTCCTCCCACAACAATTGCCTCACTTCCTACCTATACCAACCCTCAAGTCACAACAACAATGAAACCAACTAGTAATGTGATTCCTTCCTTAGGCATTTATGGTAGCATCCCTAGTACCTTTGTTGCATTACATGTCATATCTCTTACTACCCTACCACCTATAAGAATTCCATTCACTTGTCCTTCAAACACATACAACCCATCACATTTTTCACCTCTGTCTCATAACACAAGTAATGATCCTCTCATAAATCAACTCTTCCATCCCTTCAAAAACAAATTTCCACCATCAACCAAAATCAAAATAGCCCACATACATACTATGTCAAAATCATCCTATTGTCCTTGGAGATATTACGAACACCAATGCCACAATGTGTATAAGTCCCTAGGTTCGAGAAATATGGAGGAAATGGAGATCCTTCTAACCATGTTAATGCTTATACTACATTATGTAGTGACTTTACCCTTGATGATAAAATTTTGGCTAAGCTTTTCCCTAGGTCCTTGAAAGATACTACTTTTGAATGGTTCTCTTCATTACCGAACAACTCAATTCATTCATTCAATGAACTTATTGAGGAATTTTTCAACCATTTACAAGTGAATATTACTCTTAAGATGACCATGGTTGATTTGACGAGATGCAAGAAAAAAGAAGAAAAGATTATTGACTTTATCTCACACTATCAATTTCTTTATTCCCAAATCAATGTCTAGGTTCCCAACCCTCACCTTAAAAAACTTTCATAGAAAATTTCCAAATCAAGATATAAGATAAGCTCACCATGATGAAATTCCCCTCCTTCATGCACTTGTGTACTACCCTCTATGATTATCAAAATTTGGATAGTCGAGATACAAAATCCACTTCTATCCAAACTAAGAAGTTTGAGTCCTCAAACCAAAACAATTCCCAACATTTTAGAAAAGGGTATGTGTAGGATCATGATGGGCCAAAAAGTGGCAATATGATGGGTATTTATAGGGTATGTGGCTGACAACTTTTTTTTTACCCAAAATTGATGATATGAAAAGGGTTTTTAAAGGGATATTCTTAGCTTTCCACCAATATAAATTATGCTTTACTTTGAATTTAATAAATAATTATTATTGATTTTCTATTTAAATTACGACTAAACTTCTGATTGATAGGTTGATTGAAAAACATCAATAACTTTCAAACGGTATCACATTTTTTGAATCCGAAACATACATCACATTCTATGCTTTGCATACTATAGGATTAAAAAAAGAAAAATTGAATTTCATGAAGTTTTGACCAAGTTGTAAAAAAATTCATAATTAATTATTTACTTGGAAAAAAATTACAAAAAGATATCCATCACATCTGGGCATTAGTCCTCTACTAATGTCTAAAATCTTATAAAAATATATTATTATTTTATTGTGGTTAGGGCAGTCAGATAGACACCTACTTCTTATTTTTCCCTGAAATTGAAGTACTACTGCATTGAAATTTCATTTTTTCACCAAATAGATTTATTTATTTTTTAAATAAACCTAGTAGTTTAGAAACTACATTGAATTTTCTACAGATTCTATTCTTACATATTTTAAAATAATATAGATAGCTTATTCAAATTTTTACGTCAAGTTGCCTAACTCTGATTTTTCTAATTTTTTTTGCCACTTAAGGGCCTATTTTTTACATGATGATCTTGCACATACCCAAAACAAAATAAAGGTTTCCTTCAATTCAATCCCCCTCCACAAACAAATTAAAATAACAATAACCAAGTAGCTATTGTTAAAGCCGCAATACCATTTAACTATGGGGACTGGAAAAGACAATTCACTCCCTTACCCAATACCCTTCGTAACACAATGTCATAACTCCTAGAATAGTTCTAAGATGATTACCTTTCCTCCCATTAAACAAACCAATCCTAATAATCTATTGCTCGCCAAATTTATATCAAACGCTTATTTCCATTATCATCGACAAAATGGACATGACATGGAACAATGTAAGCGTCTTAAACATCTTGTGCAAGACCTCATTGATTCTGGTCATCTTTTTGTTGAACGTGTTAGTGATCAAGGAAATAAATCCATTGCGCCTCCTAATAAAAACTTGCAAATTTTTACCAACCCTATGCCTAATCATAATGTTTCATTTGTCAAAAGCTAGTGAAACTACAAATAATGACGTGATGAATGCTAATACCGATGATGATAACAATGATACCATTCAACATGATCCTATAGATAATGATCCTATGGATGACATGGTAGGAGTGATAGACGTCATATAAATTTGTAAATGAACTTGGGAATTTTTGCATATGCTGGTTCTAAAGAGGATGCAGGTATTTTTTTGCAATGGTAAAGACCATTAATGAAACATATTCTGCTTATGAAGAAGTTAGATGTTATTAAAGAATTATATCAGTGGTTCACGAGAAGTATTAATCCAATGGCATCTATGTTTGGTGTAATTTAATGAAAAGAGGTCTAAATGATAGTGCATTTGATGTGGATCATGAGACAAGCCCTCTCCAAATCTGGAATGGATTTACATTCACTAAGGATGATGGAAATAGGTAACGACATAGAAATCTGGATAGGGATGTTTGTATAGAGAAATCTAAAAATGGAGACAAGCACTTAAATGCTAACATGGACTTAAATGCTAACATGGATATGGAAGAAGAAAAGCCTGATTAGAGAGATGAAATGGTGTACATTGTTAGAGATAGGGGTAGGAATAGAAATGAAAATAAATGTGAAATAACCAATATCAAGAAGACTACTCCATATCAGTAGGAGTTACTTTAAAGTCCCTTTCGATAAATAAATTTGCATGAAAAGGCATAGGAAATAGAGGAGAAACAAAAGGGGTTCATGATGATGTTAAAGGTTGAGGTGAAGATGATTCTAGAGACTGAGGAATCTAGAAAGAGAGCTAGAGATAAGCATAAGAATATTATCCACAATGCACAGAAGCACTTTAGATATCTCCTGCCTCATGGAAATAACTAAGCTATTAACCCCAAAAATGATGTAGTATTGCGGCAAGTCAAATATTTCTCCCGCATCCTCACAAAGTCAAGTTCAAGAACCTAGAAATCATTTTAGCATTGCAATGAAGCAATAAAACAAAATATTATTGCACAATAAAATAGGGTGAATATTTATTCACGGGAAAGGGAAAAATCTAATATTATTTTGGGGGAGTTAAGAGAAAATAAAATTGTAGGGTGAGTAATTATTTTTACTCAAATAATATATTTATTGGGTGGAAAACAAATGTGAAATCACCATCAAATAATATGAAAGATGTATTACTGGGAAAATTATTCATGGGGATGAAAGAAAATTAAATATTCTAGTTGCAAAAAGATAATGAAAAGTTGCATCAGATGAATATGCAAAGGATCATAACCCTATGACATACATAATATATATGAAAGTGTACCATAGAAAAAAGGAAAATTTTGTGATTTGGGGAATAATTGATGATAAATTGGACTTAATAAGGCCCTGATTTAGTGTTGTGAGGTATTTTCCACATCCACGCTAGGTCTTGGACCATTGCAAATTCAATAACATGAATTTATTGATGTCTTGTAAAGGTGTTGTAAAGTGTTGTAAAGGAATTTCAAACCTCTCTAGACTTAATGAACCCATTTTCTCTTAATTATACATTATAAAATGTACGTAATAGCATTATCACACTAATCTAGAAGGCTTGTAATTAAAGTTGACTTTAATCTAGTGTTGTAATGTGACTTACACATTCACATTGGATGTGCATTTCTAGGCTAAATGGACCTCATTTTAAAGTTGTAAAGTGCATTTAACCACACTTTCACTTTTAATTTTGTGTCCTTGGACTTATCCACCCTTTACATCATCATTAATAGGCCCCTATGACCCCATATTGTGCATCCTGAGGCATAATTTGATGAAATAATTTATAGTCATCATATAAACCTAATTTTCTTACTTCCTGGCATTACAACTAGCAAAAATGTCCCCTATGGGATCCATTTACCATTAGGGGTGAATTAGTCCCATCTAGGTGGGACCCATTCGCCCTTAATGGCAATTGAGTCCCATTTGAGCTATTTTTTGGGTTTGAGTAGGAAAAATTAGGTTTTAAGTTTAATTTTTCTCCATGTCAGCATTAGGTATCAAATTAATAGGTAAATTATGAGGATTTCCTATAAAATCAAGCCTCTAAACCCTAATTCATGTCTCTTATCATTCATCCATCATTTTTCTTCCACCTCAAGTCAAGCAAGCTAGGGTTTCAACATTTGAAGTCATCAAAATTTTTCCCTAAGACATTCAAGGGTAGATTGTTCATCCTTTTCTGTAGAAATTCAAGATCAAACATCATGGCAAGTATCTAACTCCATTCTTCCATCATTTTGGTTTAATTACCTAAAAATGGGTTTGACCAAGGAAAACCCCCATGCCCTAACATCCAACATTTATCTTTCTTTCCTTGTGTGATTATAGAATTAGGTGCTTGGATAGCTTGGAAAAGATTGAAGATTGGGTGGAAAACTTGTTGAGGTCATCTCCACTTTTTCAAGGTCAAAACCTACCCAAAAAGTCACCAACAATCCTAAAAATCAAGGTTTTAGATCTGGACACCTGGAGGTGCAGATTGAGCAGGCCAAGAGCTTCATATCCCATTTTTTAGTTTTCAAAAAGGTCAAAGTGGACTAATTCACCTAGAGTGGTGAATGAGTCCCATTATACTTGTTTCCTAGAGATTTTTGTAGATTTGGATACCCATTTGGCTAAAACGGGCCTCAGTATAGTTTCCCAAAACTGGGATTGATTTGCCCAGAATGGCGAATGAGTCCCACCAGGCCTAAAAAATTGACATCTTTAGAATTTCAAAGTCATTTCCAATCCTTAGAATGTTTACAGGAGTAGATATTTAGTTTTATAGCTTTCTGTTTTGTTTTACTTACATTTTTATATCATTTTCTAGCTCATTTTGCATATCACAATGTGTTTTCAAACAACATGCATTTATTTGGTTTCCATTTAATAATCAATATCTTTTACCAACTTTCTACATTTAGATCATCCTATTTAGACATATTTTATTCATATTGCATTAATCTTTAGTGAAACACCTATGTTTTTGGCCTATCTCTCTCCTTTTAGGTGAAAAACCCTAAGAGCACAAGAGAGTACATAGCACCCAAAAATATATGGTTCAAAAAGATAGTCATGAAAGGGGAATTAGTGGAAATAGATAGATAGCACTAGAAAGAATAGAAGGCAATAATAGAATATCATTTTCGAAAAGAAATGACTTTTGATACATATTGTAATATCATTTGAAGAAAATTAATGGAGAAGACGTTATAATTAGGTGGTCGAACCTTTTGTTTCAATTATTTTTTGTCATTATTGTGTATGATTGTGTGGTTGTATCTAGTGTGATATTTCCTTATTATTTAAATTGGTGTATCAAGGATATATTTGATATATCAGAGCACATTTTTTGTTTTTGTGTGGTTCATTTAATTGATTTCTTCAAGGAAGAATTAAATTCTTTTAAATAAATCACAATAATCTAGGAGGATCATTTGGATTGATGAGAAGAGTCCCATAATCACTTCATTGTACATTTACGTAAGGTATAAACATCTTAAAGTATCAAACAACTTGATTTATAACCAAAAGGGAGGACACATATCATTCACATCTTGACTCCATTTCCCAAATAGATAAAAGGAACTAATCATACTTATTCCAAAACACAAAATCTCATAAAACCTTATTTATACATTTTAATTTTCTATAGTAGGAGTATGATTAGAAGTTAGTTTCACATTTATATCATCTATTTCAAAACCCTCATGCCATATTGAATTAGATTGGGAAAAAACATCTAATTGAAGAAGTTGTGATCACATGACGATGATCTAATTAAATGAATTGAGGATGATTTAATTCAAAAAAAATGATCACTCAAATTCTTCAAAAGGTTTTAATCTACTTAATTATAACCATTTTAATCTTGGAGAGTTTTGCATTCATTGGTGATCAAGGTAAACCTACCTAGGTATAGTAGAGCCTGAAGAGCAGGGAATCTCAACCATCTTGGCTTATTTTGTTTGTTGGCCAAATCCTTTTTAAAATTGAAGACAAACATTAGCATACTTTTAGATTTTAGTAATCTATAGATTTGGGAATCAACACACTTGTATTCTTGTGTTCTTCATTTCACAGTGTTTTACTCTCATTGTGCTTTTCATATTTGCTTCCTACTACGAAATATGAAAATGGCTTCATTTTTTCAACATCAAATATGATAAGGGTTTAGCTGGTTTCTCATTTTTATTACATTGTTACGATGAAATATGGAAGGGTTTGACTAGTTTTCTACCATGCACTTCTATTTGTGTGTTCGTCATTGTGTAAAATTTAACTCTACAATTTTCTTTTAATATATTTTTTTTAATTCTAAAATATGAAAATGGTTTGAATGGTTTTAATTTTTAAGATATTCTTGAATGCACTTCTATTAATGTGTTCTTCATTGCACAATAATTCACACTACAAATTCCTTTTTATATTTGACTATTGCTACAAAATATAGAAAGGGTTTTATTGTTTCTCATTTCAAGGGTTTTCTGCCATGCACTTCTATTTGTGTGTTCATCATTTCACAAACTTTAACTTTGCAATTTTCTTTTAATATTCATTTGTTATTCTGAAATATGAAAATGGTTTCACTAATTTTCATTTCAAAGATATTTTTCCATGCAATTGTATTATTTTGTTCTTCCTTGCACAATATTCTTTATGCAAAATGCTTTTTATATTTGATTGTTACTATGAAATATGAAAAGGGTTTCACTGGTTCTCAATTAGAGGATTTTTTTCCATTTACTTGTATTTGTGTGTTTGTCATTGCACAAACTTTAACTATGCAATTTTCTTTTTAATATTTGTTTGTTATTCTAAAATATGAAAATGGTTTCACTGGTTTTTGAACATTTTGAAGATATTCTACCATGCAATTATATTATTCTATTCTTATGTATGTACATATATACTCATTATATATGTAATTATATATATATATATATGTATGTATGTATGTATGTATGTGTGTATATGTATATGTATATTTATTATTTTGGTCTTCCTTGCACAATGATTCACTCTGCAATTTTTTTTTTTATATTTGACTGTTACAGTGAAATATGGAAAGGGTTTGACTAGTTCTCATTTAGTGGGTTTTCTACAATGCACTTCTATTCCTATGTTCATCATTGAAAAAAATTCAACTTTACAATTTTGTTTTAATATTTGTGGGTATGTGCAGGATCATTAGGGAAAAAATAGGCCCTTAAGTGGCAAAAAAATCAGAGTTAGGCAACTTGACGTAAAAATTTGAATAAGTTATCTATATTATTTCAAAAATATGTAACAATAGAATCTGTAGCAAATTCAATGTAGTTTCTAAACTACTAGGTTTGTTTGAAAAAAATCTATTTAAAAATTGAAATTTCAATGCACAAAAGACTTAAATTTGCACAAAGGAAGTACACCCTAACCACAATAAAATGATAATATTTTTTATAATATTTTAGATAAAGTAGAGGACTCATGTATCATGTGATGCATATTTTTTTGTAATTTTTTTCCAAGTAAATATTAATTATGATTTTTTTATGACACTTTTAAAAAATATAAAAACTCGTATGTTTGACAACTTGGTCAAAACTTCATGAAATTTGTTTTTATTTTTTTAATCCTATAGTACAAAGCATAGAATGTGACACATGTTTTGGATTCAAAAAATGTGATACATTTGAAATCTATAGATTTTTTTCAATCAGCTATCAATCAAACTTAGTAGTAATTTAATAGAAAATGAATAATAATTACTTATTAAATTCAAAGTAAAGCATAGTGATATTGGTGGAAGTTGAGAATCTCCTTTAAAAAAAAATTTCGTTTCATCAATTTTGGGTTAAAAAAAGTCATCAGCCACATACCCATCATATTGCCAACTTTTGGCCCACCATGATCTTGCACATACCCTTGTTTGTTATTCAAAAATATAAAAAATCCACACACACACATACATATATATATGAACATATATGTGTACATATGTATGAACACACACACACAAACACACATATATGTATGTATATATATATCTAAACTGTCTTTGCTCTCTGCCCTTTATATATGTCAACATATGTACATGTCATGAATTCAGCTCTTATTGCCTACCACTAGTCAAGGAAAATCAACCATTCTGATGTTTCCCACTTTCCGAGCAACATAACACTCTAGGAAAATCCTTCATTCAGATGTGTCCCATTAGTCAAATTCCAACACATAACTATTGTTGCCTTCTCCTCTTTTTCCACCTAAAACCACCAAAAAAAAAGTGTTAAGGCCACCATAATCACTTGAGAAGCAAACAAGGATTGCATGCCATAAATACATACAATCTCTAAAATTGAAGGCACCAAAACAAGTTTTCAGATTTGAAAAAGAAGCATAAAACTCCAAGACTCCATACCGAACCATACATTGAACATATAAAGAGATTTAAAACTTCAAAAATGCATCTCTTAATCTTTCCCAATTTCTAGTTACCACCTCTCACTTCCATATTCATATCTACATGGAGGCAATGGAAGCAAGAGCAGAAGTAGTAGCAACATCACACTATAAAGTTATAGGTATTCTACTGCTATTAAGTATTTATGCCTGTGAATGCCAATCTATTGTATGCTATACAAAGTGGGATAGGGGGTGGGTGCGATTGGATTTGGTGATAGGAAAATATTGGCTCTTAATTGTTCTCATGGCATTGGATCTATGAAAATATTGGCGGTGATGTAATGCAAGTGGTGATATTTAAGGGGAGTTTGGGTTATACTAATTTTCTATTTTGGTTGCATGTTTTAATGCTATGGGCCATTAAAAAGCAACATGGCTTGTATGTTTGTGGTATTAGATGGGCTTTGAATATTTTATGACATGTAAAACTATGAATAACTATTTGTTTTTGGGACAAATATTAACCAATTATAATACAATTTTTAATAGTACAGTGATTCAGCTACTTTTGTTGACTTTATGGATAAAAACTATTTTACAATTGGATATTAAGGTGCTTGTTTACACCCTATTTTTGGAGGTCCACATGGAGTGCAAGGTGGACCAAAAACCTTAAGCATAATTTCCCTCCACATGACATTGCCACTTGTGCATATGCCAATTTTGTTATTTAAAAATTTCCAATGCCTCGCCACCTGTCACACATTGATTGGTCCATGATGTTCCTGATGGTCCCATTTTGCACAAACTTTAACTCTACAATTTGTTTTTACTATCTTATAATTGGATATATTGGGTTTGAACCTAATACTGTTTACATTGGGTTTTTCATTTATATTCTTTATACCTAAGAATCATAATCTATTGTATGTGATGTAAATTTTCAATTATTAATGCTTAGCAAAGCCTATCTATTCTAAAGGATGTTTCTATCTAATCCAATCTTAAAATTTTCTTTAATTTCTTCTTTAAACTAGTATATATATATATATATATATATATATGTATGTATGTATGTATGTATGTATGTATGTATGTATGTATGTATGTATGTATGTATGTATATGTATGTATGTATGCATATATGTATATATGTATATATATATATATATTCATATATATATATGTATGATTATATATCATAGAGATTATAGTATATTCGTCTGACACTTTTCCAATTTGTGTCTTGTTCACTTTGCTTGAATGGTGTGCAAATTCAATACATGTTTGGCTTAATCCATTCTTCCTTCTAAGCCTTGCTGATGGTGAGTTACAATTGAAAGGTATATGTACTTTATTTACTATTCTTTGTGTATTAAGCTAAACATAGCTACATGTCTTTGATTGATCCCTCCTTTCATTTATTCTTGTAAGAAGTCAGGATATAGGTGAGTGCAACAAGACACATCATTGGACAAATCCCTACTATAGAGGTGAGTTTTTTAACCTCACTAAGGTTGTACCATTGTCTCCTATTAATTATGGATTTTTTTTTTTCAAACTATTTATTTGATTTGTAATGGGTGTGT